>JAVLUX010000006.1:46982500-47702500 GCA_032164185.1 Moxostoma hubbsi
TGTGTCAAAATAATGTCTATAATTATTTACGACTGTTACACTGACTATTTTGCCCCTAATATATATATATATTGAATTTATATATATATATATATATATATATATATATATATAAAGTTGCAACCAAAATTATTCAGTTCAAAGAGAATATGATATCAATAGTCTCGGTCTGGTTTAGATATGTTGTTTCCTTCTTAATCACAACGACCTTTAACCCTCTAGACTACAGTTTATAATGAATTTGCATACAAAGACAAAACTATCAGTTAAATCAACAAATGAAAAGAATTCATGTGTAAATAACCTTTACATCAATACAAAAATGACATGTTTTAATGTAGTCTAAGTATATTTGTAACATTGTGGACATGAGCCAAGCATCATGTTCTAACCATTTGAATGGCCTTATGTATCTAATTGCCCAATTACTTACTACTGTATAATATTTAAACCACAGACCACACCTTCTGAGGTTATGAACAATCACAATGTGCCTTCAAAACTCTTTTTCTACACTAAAGTGCTAGTGTACTCAAATTAAAATGACCCTCATGTTGGTCCAAACTTATATTAATTTCTTTCTTGGGTGGAACACAAAATGACATGTTAGACAGAAAGGCAGCCCCAGTCACCATTCACTGCATGGAAAAACATGTCTTTCTGACCAACAACTCAAGTTGTGTTTCACATTTTGTGTTCAGGAAGGGAACTAGTTTAAATGCATATATCTGTTAAAAGCTGATTTGATTAACTTTTAAGATTACATTAATATCTATAAAAGCCACAAAACTCAGATTTTGTCTCCAAAGTAAAATTAGATAGGTCTGCTTAAAAGCATAGAACAAAACAAACTGCCAAAAGAATAATTACTATCTCTAATCTCGCAGTCACACTACACTTCGCGGTCCATTCAATTCCATTCATGCGCATCTGAACTCTGGTGAACGGAAACGCTAGCTCATACGAGTAAATTTTGCCTTCCACTGCGCTTGAAGGTTTGGTGAACCCAGCAAATTCGTATGTTACCAACAGAAGATCGAAACGTCACACACTTGGTTAGCTACAAAGAATGCAATTGTCAAAGCTGTATGCTATTGTTTCAGGAAAGTGATTGGTATATTTTAAAAACATACCAACTACTATGGTAATAATTATATTATTTTTGATTTGTAATTTAGTATTCATAAAAAACAGAAGCCCTCAAGTGTGACACATCCTGTCCATAATTAACTTCGGCTTAAATCTAATCCTTTATTTAAAGTCTCACTCTTCTGACCTCATACTTGTAGTAAAGATGTCTTTTCAAAGAACCCTAATAAGAGGAAGTATTTTCTGTATTGTGAAAAATGCAACGTAAATAAAATTGACTTGACAGCAATAAAGAAACAACATCAATCAGACACACAAAACAAAACTAGAAATTAAAGACCATTAACCACAGGGGATCTCTTGCATTTATTATTAACCAGACTATTAAATATGCATTGTTTCAGAAATTATTGATGAGGTTGACAACTCAATGGCAACTGATGCGATCTGTGATTTTTCTGAAAACTCTCTCTACCTATCCTTCTAATATACACGCATTTACGTGCATTTTCTTTAAATACCATGTACGACCTGACAGACCAGGTAGACATAAATACAAAGGCAGATGTAAAAGGGAGGGAACCAAATGCACACACACACACACACACACACACACACACACACACACACACACACATATGGTAAATCTTTCTAATCTAGCCCACATTGATTTTCCAACCACAGGAATTCAATGTTGGTTATACGAAGGAGGAGGTAGGATGGTCGAGTTACAGCCGCCCACACTGTGGCCAAAGGATCTCCCCTTAATGTGCTAACAGTCTATTCTATTCTGTCTAAACCTGCCCCTTTTACAGAGAAGCATTCCAGGACATTCCCTCCATAATCTGTCAGCTGTTGCCTAGCAACAAGACTTAAGGGTTACAGAGGGTGGAACGTTCTCTCCGCTAAATGTCAAGTTTATAGCCTGTCTCGTATTAACTCTTGACAATCTAACCATTATAAACATCCACACATTTGTGTATTGTTATGATAGGACACACTTCTCATCCATGATGTCACAGACATGTTTTCTTTGGTAGCTAAGCAAGTTCAGACCTGTTCAGTACTTCCATTTGACCTTTTGTTCTTCTCAAACACTTAAATATGTTACAGCAGCAAAGGAAAAGATGCTTTGGCAAACACTTACCCAAATAGGAGTGTGATTCCTTAGGGAATCAAAAACTTCTAAACACTATTTTATCCAGGAACTTGCCACTTAACCATGCATTCATTGCTCCTAGATTTCCTAGAATAATGCTGATGATTCTGATAATGTCAACAATAGGTTTTTTATCCAGAACCGGTTTCATTTTTTTAAATAATGAAACTGGATGATTTTTATGGCTTTCGGTTACATTAACAGTTCTCAAACGTGCATTCTCATACTGCAGCATGAAACATACAGCACAACCAGTGTAGTCTGATTACCAAAAAAATTGCACTTATGAGCCAGTTCTTTTGAATCTGCAATGTGAAACATACAGCCTGACCAGTGTAGTCCGATTCCTGAATAAATGGCTATTATAAACCGGTTCTTTTGAATCTACAGTGTGTATATACAACGTGACCAGTGTAGTCTGATTCCCTAACAAATGACTCTTATAAGCTAGTTCTTTTGAAAATACAGCGCAAAACATGCAACGTGACCAGTGTAGTCCAATTCCTGAGCGAATGACTCGGATGAGCGGATTCTTTTGAATCTACAATGCGAAACCTACATTGTGACCAGTGTAGTCTGATTCCCGAATTACGATCCGTCTCTTTTGAATCTACAGTGCAAAACATATAGTGCGACCAGTGTAGTATGATTCCCAAACAAATGACTCTTTTGAGCTGGTTATTTTGAATCTACAGTGCAAAACCTACAGCGTGAGCTGGGCTGCTTTTCACAAAAGCATCGCAAGCTTAAGTTGATCGTAGAGAACATTGGCGCCAATAGTTTCTACGATCTACTTAAGCTTGCAATACTTTTGGGAAAAGCAACCCAATGTAATACGATTCCTAAACTAATGACTCTTATTAGAAAGTTATTTTGAATATAGAGTGTGAAACCTACAGTGTGACCAATGTAGTTCCATTCCCATTACGAGTCGGCTCTTTTGAATGACTATTAATGAGTCGGTTTTATTGAATCTACACAACAACAAAAAAAATACAGCACTACCTCCCAAACTAATAACTCTTTTCCGTCAGCTTGTTTAGTGAATAATATATATATTTTTTTAAAAGTACTGAACCGCAATTGATTAATTTCCAACTTAAAATGAACCAAGAATTGTTAACTGTATGTGTTTTTGAGGCTTGAGAGACTTAAATCAAAGTAATTACTGGATGACTGTAAGATAAACATGAGTTTAGTTCCAATAACTTATTTATAAAAATCAATTAATTAATAAAATTCAAAATTAGACTTTAGATTCCTATCCCTCGTCAACAAACAACAAAACAAAAGGGAACTCCTTTTTTACAAGTCAGTCCACAAAAATGTAATACTTATGGCGCGGACACATTTACCTTTACTCGGCGAAATTCCACTGGCGAAATTCCCATCCTAATGGGAATCCACACGATTGTGAATGTCGCTCTATGGAATTCCGGTGGCGAACAATTTGCCCTCACGGATTTTGTGTGGAGTACCCACGTTGACCAATAGGATGTTGTTTGATTTGGCAGTGACCTCTGCATGGGCGGTGCTTCTTACAGAGCTACACTAAATATTCACAATGGACAAGGATATCTTTTTGGTTGCGAGTTTCTTTTTAACATCACTCTCACAGAGTTTCAAGTGTAGCATTACAACGAGGCTGCTTGGCATTTAGTTCTTTTTCTGGTTTCCTGTGCTCAACGTTCGCCCATGCCATCTTTGCCTGCGGAATTTTGCAATTTTTACAAAGGTAAATGTGACCGTGCCTTTATGTAATAGTGATTTTGATGCTGGTCCTAGCAAGCACTACTCATAACTACAGCATATTCAAACTGTGCACAAATGGCAAAATTAGGCCTTTGCACTCATTCATTATGGAATCTCTGAAAATGTATCCCACAGCTACATGCATCTTAGAGTCAAGTTCATTATAAATAAGATCATTCTGTTCAATTATTGCCCTCCAGTCATTAGAGAGGTGTGATTACAGAGGGTTCATGCAGTTAGTGATGAAGGGGCTCTGTAGCTGCAATCAGTTTGTCTCTGTCCCTTTAAAACTTTCTAAGCAATGCTCATTGCTTTTTAGCCTTTATTTTTACTAGACAGCAAAGAAGACAGGAAAATTAGGGAGGGGTTGTCCCTGTGAGTCAATGGCATGTCAGGAGGACTACCGACTATGCCACAGCTCTGACATAGCCCAATTTTAGAAGGAAAAACTTAAGTTGTGTGCCTGAGTGCAAAGTATACAGTGAAAGTCTTGCTTGGCCAACACATTACAAATGTGCATTCCTTTTGTAAATTCTTAGAAAGCATTCTTGTGTTACTGTGAGAGTAACAAACCTCATAACTCATGTGTGCATTAAATAACATTAACAAACATGCTCAGCAAGATTCTCTTTAAACTGATACTCTGCAAAAACCGTAGTTGACTAAAATGACAATATTATACATAATGCCGGCTATAGAGCACAACAGTGCAGCTCCTCTTTTTCAGTTGCCTTAGTTCCAGAAGTATTTTTCTCATTTATTTGTCCCATAAGTTTTTCATAAAATTCTTCTTAAGAGTTCTAAGCCATGAACAAATCCAACCAGCTCCGAGGTCAATCACAACATTACAAACTTTGATTGGAAGCAAAAAAGTATTTGAAAATTGGACAAAAATACAAAAGGTACAAGACTGTTTACTAACCATCTTTTTCGAGATGACGCGACTACAATTACAATCCCCTGAAGCATTACAAAAGACGTAACTGAATTTAAAATGATACAACAATTAAAACTATTTATTATAATTATAGAAACAATACATTTTACGCAGTGCTTAATGGAAGTGGGCGGTCACTGCAGAGCTCTTTTAGTGCGCTTTGATTCTCTGATTGGTGGATCTTTCTCAGCACGATAATGGATACTGTAGTTCTTAACCAGGAATTCCACTTTAAAACACAATTTGAAATTTTGTTATTTAATCCAAACTGATGGCTTTAACAGAAGCATATACCATCAACAACCACAGAGCTCACGGTAGGTTTGTCTTTAAAAGTTATCGCTAAAAATCAATTCAGCTATGAAGAAAATGATTGCGATTTTATATTTCGGAACTAGACTGTTGCGTGCCATAGCTCCCCTTGGTGGAATTTCAGAGAAGCAATCCCGCTCCAATTCCCAAAACTTCAAACCGCATCTTATGCATACACATTCGCGAAAACCACAGCCAGAGCTTTCCTAAGTTTCCAGTGACAATCAAAAACTTAAAAATGCGATCATGCAATGTGACCAAATAAAAAAATACTACTTTTCTGTTCCGCAGAAGAAGAAGAAAAGAGAATAATATGGGTTTAGAACAAGACAAGAGTGAGTAAATGATTAGACTTTCATTTGTGGATGAACTGTGCCTTTAAGTATCAGCCAAGTGGAATCAGATATGCAGCACTCTCTTGATGCAACTGAAAGTATATGCATATTTTAAAACTATAAATGTGCATACAATAAATGAAAACAGCATTGATAACAAAAATTAGTAGCAATTTTGAAATTATAAAAATGAAATTGTGTTACATATTGTAGAACCAGTAGGGCTGCAACTTACAATTATTTTGATAATCGATTAATCTAACGATTATAAGAACGATTATTCGACTATACGGTGATTATTGCAACGATTAATCATTAGCTCTTAACCGATTACTCAGCTTGTGCCCCAACTTAAAAGGTTGTATTAAACGTGCTTACTAACAGTAAAGAGGACAAAATCATCTTTTAAAAATACATAAAAAAAATACTTTTTATTAAGTTTAATTCAGTAAATAAATTCACTGCAAAAAAATTTAAAAAAGTGTTTTTTGTCTTCTTTTCCATTTAAAATAGTCTAAAAATCCTTAAAACAAAATACATTTACTTGAGAAGCAACATATAATATATTTAGACTTGCTTTAAGAGAATGTATCTTAAATAGAAGTGTATTTTTTACATAAGTGTATTTTTTCACTTCTGCAAGTGCAGTAAAGACAAAATATACTTATATTCAAGATTTATTCTCTAAAAACAAAACTACATATCTTATATGCTGCTTCTCAGGTGAATGCATCTTTTTTTTTAGAGGTTTTTTAGATATTTTTAAATATTTGTATTTTTCATATTATATTCAGAAAATGTCTTCTACATTATAGCTGCTAAAGAAAATGTACATTGTTTTAAAAGGGTTTTTGACATTTTTATTGGAAAAAAGCTAAAACAAAAACAAATTATAAATACATTTTGTTTCAGTGTATAATGGGGCAAGACTACCCTCTCTCACCTTTCTGTTTAGTTCAATCCATCTTTAACTCACAAAAAAACAAATTCTCTCTCATTAATAAAGCTGCGTATTGTTCCATCACGTTATAATCTAGCTGCATTAAGCGCAACTCTGTGCTGACCACACAGATAAATGCCCGTTTTGGAGTCTGAAGTCATTTACATGATTTGCTTCCATATTATTATAACTTTAATAAAGCTATAACGGATTAAATATAACTGCATATATGATGTAACGTCGGGGTGTTTACTTTAAACACGCTCGAAATGCAAGTTTTGTTCCAGCTCCAATACCCCACAACGAGAGTGCTTCTGAATTTACTTATTTTATATTTTTGCATTATAATTTCCTCATACGTTGCGATCTACATCACCTGAAGCTGTTTGGAAGGTTTGGAGTGCATCTGGACAGTGAGCTGTTCTCTTCCTCTCCTCAGACAGACGCGAACTGCAGTGCTGCTCTCACGCATCATCATTAGAGTTTAATGTGATCTCATGCTATGTTAAATGAGATCAAACGACTATCCGACAACATTTTTATTGTTGACGTTGTAGATAACGTTAACTAATCGTTTCAGCCCTAATAACCAGTATATTCAAACATCACATTTTGGCACAGTTCCATTTAGTTTTAATCTGCAGTAATTTAATACAAACCTACCTACTTGGTTTTTACATTTACATGAACATGTTCTCAATTGACATGAACATGTCTTGCAGCATTACAATGACTTTAAAAAGCTGGCATAATGGAAAAAAAGAAAGCATTATGACTGACTGTATAGGTAAAAATGCCATTATTAAAAGTATTTTTTGTGTATTTTCTATTGTGTCTTTCTCTTAGCTATAGTAGGTTCAACATCAAAGGTAGCATTCAGTTAAGCCTCTTGTTTGCATTATCTCCCTCTTCCTTTTCACCACCACACTCTCTTTACCTCAGTCTAAGTCTAAAAGTATTTGCCAGTAAAATTAAAAGGTAAATATAGCTGTTGTGCTTGTAATCGAACACATCCCTTTGTTAGCTGAAATAGGTCAGGGAAAAAAAGCTCTGACCTACTCTCTTAATGCTTGATGTAACTTTTTATTTTTCACTTCTACCTTCACTTCCCCTTACAAACTCATACACAAACAAGAGTTAAAATATGAGCATGTAAACATCATTATATATAAGAGATGGGACTTATGGATGTGTAAATATAATCTATTAAAATGAGCTCTTTTGGATTTTAAGACCATCCGTCAATTTTCTTTCCAGAAAATAAGTGTATTAAAAAAAAATTTCAATAATCTAAAAGTTTATTTATTTCAACTTTTAGGAGTACACTAACAAATAGAGATGACCTCCAAGATAGCAGACATGGACTAAAAGCCACAAAACTCCAGTTTTGATTTCATGGAGTCTTACAAATTCAGCTAGTCCCCTTAAATGCCCACATGAACAAACAAACGAATTATGACAATTATTATTGTCAAATAAGAAATGTAATTAGTGCATAAAGTAAAGTGCAGACTGTGTGTGTATGCATGTATGAAAATATGAACTAGACGGAGGTCTGCATGCGCTTTGTTTCGTTGATCTTTATTTCTTGTAAGTATGTTTGTGTGTGTGCCCACATAGTAAATGATCAACATTGAATGCCACCATATCGCTGCTGCATCAGCAGCTGCTTAAACTGGCTCTCCCAGAGTACTGTGAATATACATTATAAACACAGTGGATATGTTCTTCTGCTCCATTACTTTAATACACAAGAAGAGAAAATAAATGCACACAAACGGTTGATTATGCAATATGTCAGTGAGTTAAAATTGGTACTATGCCAAATATGCATTGTATCAGGAAGAGAGAGACTTCTATTCAAATTAGGCAAATCAAAGAACTCATGAACATGCTTTCATAAAATTGTTGCCAGAGGAAAATGTTATCAGAAACTGAACGGCTAGTGTAGGGAAATATTTAGGAAGCCAATCAAAGCCGGTTTGCATTATTTTGCAAAAGTTATGCACATTAGAGAGTGAAAAGAGAAGAATGTTGAAGAGAGATGCTCTGCGAAGTGTGATCAAATATACTAATTAATTCCATAAATTTGTTGGAGACCATGTGGAGGAAGAAAATACAGGAGCGAGGCGTTATTTCTGAGCAAGCCATTTGTGTTAAAACGCGCAGATGACAGTTTCAATCTCACAGTAGTGGTGTTATGCATAGCATGTTAACATGTCACCATTAAGATTAAAATCTTCACTTTTTTGAAGTTTGAATACCAAAACCATACCAAATAAAAATGCAGACACAATCACTGTGCTGAATGTTTAAAGCATATGCAGCTGTCAGTTGTGTCCGGATATGTGGGACAATTTTCTGTAGAAGTAAAAATGTGTGTAGTACAGCCTGAAAACCTGCTTGACTGGGCATGATATACAACAAGCAGGCTTACTTAAATGGATAGTTCATCCAAAACAAAAGTTCTCTCATCATTTACTCACCCTAATGCCATCCTAGATATGAATGACTTTCTTTCTTCTGCAGAACACTAACAAAGATTTTTAGAAGAATATCTCAGCTCTGTAGGTCCATACAATGCAAGTTAATGGTGACCAAATCTTTGAAGCTCCGAAAACCACATAAAATCAGGACCTAAGTAATCCATACGACTCCAGTGGTTTAATATATATCTTCTGAAGTGATCCATTTACGCTACTAAAAATCTTTGTTTGTGTTCAGCAGAAGAAAGAAAGTCATACGCATCTGGGATGGCATGGGGGTGAGTAAACGATAGGAGAATTTTCTGTTTTGGTTGAACTATCTCTTTAGTAAAATCCTGCTGCAATTCTGCATATTTCATCCTCAATGTTGCTTTTAACTGAAAACTTGAACAGTGTTCTTAGAACAAGATTACTTACTGTAAATGTTGGGTTGGAGCATGTTGTCACAATCTGTTTTATATATATTTTTTACAATTGACAGCGTTTTCCATATTTGTTGGCCAATTATTTTTGCATGTCATCTTTTCCATTATTTCTGTTTTAATTAATAGTTTTGCATTTCATAATTGTTTTGCTGTTTAAATGTAGCTGGAAAGCATTTCAATAGCCTCCAATACATTGTAAAATGATATGTTGTGAAAAAAAGTGTTATTCTCAAATCAGAGTCAAACAGCAGGCTGGTGACAACTTACAACCAAATATAAAGTGATAACATGGCCCACCATAGAATATATTTTTGTTTTATATTCCACTGGCCAATAAATGTTCACAAGATTTTTTTTGTTTTGTTTTTTTGCAGTCAATGTCTACACATAATTAAAAAGGATGCCAACTAGCCCTAATCTCCCCTGCAATGTATGTAGTGTAGCAATCATCAATGTGATGTAATATGATAATGCTTTTTTAACTGCCCATTAATGATGAGAGTAGGAGTTGATGTGTTCAGGAAACTGTTGCCAAATCTCTAGTATAATAGCAGTTCAGACTCTGACATTTCACTCTACTCATCAGTGCTTGAGTATTTGTATTTCATACCTGAATGTTCACTCTGTACATGCATAAAGGGAAAGGGGCCTTAGGTGCATGTGCATTGAAGCACAAAACCAAATGTCAAAGCCAATTTCTTCAACCCACCACTAGAAAAGCAAAGGCTTCGTGAATAAAAGCCTTGCACTCATTGTTGCAACACTGTCTACAATCAAAAATCAGGGAAACATACACAGATACCATGTAACAGAACATAAACCAGTGAAAAAGCGCTCAAAACTCTTACCTTGACACTGGAAGCCTTGCTTGCCGAAACCCCTGCAAAAGAGGAGAGACTACAGCTATAAAACAGCACAGACACCAAATCTGGATGCATTCCTATGCGCTCAGCACCAAGACACGCGCCATATTCCGCAAACCAGCACATGCATCGCTAGAAAGATGATGGTTTAATAGTAGCGCGAGTCGTTTCACATGATACTACTGCCATTTATTTTTTACTGCAGAGCCTAGATTTATGTGCAACAGATTACCCAAATGCATACAATGTGTTTTGTTGGTAACTGCAATGAAATATAAATCTCTAATAGTGATGTGCAGAACTGCAGCATTGCGTTGGACTAGTTGTACCGAGTCGCTGGTTGCGCGAATGTCTTTTCCCGTCTGCGCTCGGCGTCTTTGTTCAGTGTTGACACTACTGCGGATGTTTGAGTGCGTTCAGACGCTTTTGTCAGGAGGGGTTTTCCTGTCACGAGCATCAAGTGAGTCACCTGTGCCCTTCGCAACCGTCAAAGCTGCCCCCTAAATCACCTCTCGCATGCCCCCAATATAGTATCACCGACTCACCAGATGAAGTCGGTGCAGTGGCTGCAGAAGGTCGGCTGCTTGAAGAAGCGCGCGATGAACTTGTGGTCCTTCACTTCGTGCACGTTCTTCTGCCTCAAAGCGCCCTGTCTGGCGAAACCTCGCGCGCCCACCTCACCCTCATCAGTGCTGTTCGCTGGCACCGCTGGGTCGGCCATGATGGTGACGGTAGCGTTAAAAATCCGCACGTCGAATAGATATAGTTGGTACAAATCTCTGCGATTCGACTCCGACTTGTAGACTGCGCCGATGCACGGGGTCTTGCTCGGTTTGAGCTTCGCTTCCCGGTTGGTCGGCACGCGAGCGCGCACACGCCTGCCTCTCCCCAGCTGACTGTTGTGCCGGAGCGCGCGGACAGCGGTGCGTCTAGTGACACTCTAACCACGCCCCCTTTTGCACAGTTGTTTTGAATAACTGTATTGCGAAATGAGAGAAATATTTTGGCTGTATATCTTGGATGAGACCAGTCCATATTTAAATTAATAAATTAATAACGGTGTCGTCAATTGCTGACAAATGCAGACACACTTGCTGATTGGGTTGACATTCGTCTGACATAAAATAGAGTTATTTTGAGACGTTGATATGTCATGTCTACTCTCCATTTAGTTCTAGACAGCATTTTGCTGATTCTTTTATCATTTCAATGCATGCATTTTTTTTTTTTTTTTACTTGGGAGACTACATGTGGGCTTGTGCACACACTCAGATGGCGCAAAGGAATATTCCAGGTTGAAAACTTGTTCATCTCAATTGACAACATTGTGGCATAATACACTGCTCGCCAAAAATTTTAAAATCGACTTCGAGGTTACAGTAAGGCCCTTACATTGGAAGTGAATGGGGCCAATTCTTGGTGGGGTTAAAGACATAAATGAACGCGTAGGATTCTATAAAAGTACTTACATTCATTCATCTGTTAAAACTTGTGTATTATTTCAACTGTAAAGTTGTACTGTCAAATTACCAGGATAACAAGGTTTACCAGTTGTCATCATGGCACCAAAGTTGTAAAATTGGATATAACTTTACACAGAATATGTTAGTAAGCTATTTTATCACTCTAAAATCACACATTTTTTCACATTTTTTTTTTTTTTTTTTTTTAAGAAAAGTCGAAATATAATTTTTTTTGTGTGTGTGGTAATCAACATTATGCCATAAATGCTGTTGATTGAGCTTAACTTTTATTGAAGCTGGAATATTCCTTTAAGAACTAAATGCTCATCTTGGAGACCAAGGTTCGAGCTTGACCTACACTCGTTGAGCACTTTATTAGGAACATTAGGAACACTAATAAAGTGCCTGATGTGGTTTTCTGCGGTTGTAGCCCATCCGTCTCAAGGTTCGAAGTGTTGTGCATTCTGAGATGCTATTCTGTTCACTACAATTGTACAGAGTGATTATCTGAGTTACCATAGCCTTTCTGTCAGCTCAAACCAGTCTGGCCATTCTCTGTTGACCTCTCTCATCAACAAGGCATTTCTGTCCACAGAACTGCTGCTCACTGGATGTTTTTTGCTTTTTGCACCATTCTGAGTAAACTTTAGAGACTGTTGTGCGTGAAACTCCCAGGAGATCAGCAGTTACAGAAATACTCAAACCAGCCCGTCTGGCACCAACAACCATGCTTTTATGCACTGTACTGCTACCATGTGATAGGCTGATTAGAGGCTGATTAGGCCTATTAATAAGTAGGTATACAGGTGTTCTTAATGGTTGGCGAGTGTAGATCTAATCCTGATTCCTCTCACCCACTTTTCTTTTTGGACTTTTCTCTGAAATAAGGCCAAAAGCCCAATTTTTCACAGGAGCATTTTAAAATTAGCTAGTAAAGGCAATATGTTGAAAAAAAAATGGTGACCATTCACAGTACCAACACATACACTTTCCCATTATAAATGCATCTACATTTTAACCTAAAATCTTGATGTTGAAAAAAATGGACATGGACATGTTTTGTGTCAAGTAAATACATTTTACCAAAAAATTGCTGTTACAATTTAACTGTGGTAACCTGGTTGCTTTATTATTTACGTAATTAATAGTACTATATTTTGGTGTTGCTAATGCTTATTTCAAATGTTGTTTTCACATTAATGAATATCAATGCATTTCATATAATATATCCTTTAATATCGTTGTCTCCAATTGTTTAGATCCAAAATACTGTGGAATTTAATTGTGGAACTTCACTATATATTTTATGTGCCTCAAAATATTTGTCCTTGTGATGTTTTACAAGAGGAACTGTACAGTCTTTAAACTTCATAGGAACTTATTGTTTGCACTCAGCATCAATGCTAATGTTCTGTAGTCATCATGAAAGAGCTCATCAAGACACCTTGTACATTGTGGCAATCTGGGGAACTTCAAAAAGTGCCTCAATTATCTTGACATTTTATGTTGATGAAAATGTTTACAATTTTGTCACTGAAATCAGTAATATCTGTTTGAAATATCAGAATAGCCTAAAGGTGTGTGTGCTTTTATGCAAATGACACTGCACACGTTTTAAGCTCAATGTGTGCAGAAGGAGTGTTTATTGTTAAGCTCCTTTCTATGGAATACTATATCCATGGATGATTAATCTACAGCCTATGTAAGAAGATTTATTCAACCGAATAAGTACTTTTACTTTAACTCAAGTAGATCTTTGAAAAGGACAATTTTTTTAATATATGTTTTTCTATACATTTTTATTCTAGTACTAAGACATGAAAACCAAAGGAGTTCTAGAATACAAGGAGAGAGCTACTCCTCAGCATTCCCATTCATTTCAATGGCGATTGCTGAGCTGGTTTCAGTTTATTTCTTTAGAATACACAGCTACTTATAGGATAATGGCCTTCAATGGGAAAAGATGCTACCCATTTCAAACCCAAGTAGTGGTGACCCAGGAAGTAGAATGCTACTGAAATCACAATGCACCATAGAGTGCAAGAGTCTGGTTCCTGAAGTAAAAATCACATTCATTTTCTCCATAGATGAATATATTTTTAATGATAATTTACAAACCTTTCAAGACAGACCTACCGTGAGCCGTAAGGTTGTTAATCAAGGTATACGCTTCTGTTGAAGCTATCAGTCTGTGTAATTTCTTCTTCTTCATAATTACAAAATCATGTTCAATAGTGGAATTTCTGGTGATGAATTACACTAACCACGATCGTGAAGGGAAACAATCCACTAATGAGAGAATCGCTGTGAACAAAGTGGTCCCTCATGCCATCCCAGATGTGTATGACTTTCTCTCTTCAGCAGAATGCAAACAAAGATTTTTAGAAGAAAATCTCAGGTCTGTAGGTCCATACAATGCAAGTGAATGGTGATCAGGCCTTTGAAGCTCCAAAAAGGAAATAAAGGCAGCATAATAGTTATCCATATGACTCCATTGGTTTAATTAATGTCATCTGAAGCGATCCAGTTGGTTTTTGGTGAGAACTGACCAAAATATAACTCCTTTTTCGCTGTATATCTTGCCAGCACAGTCTTTAGCCATGATCACTATTTCAAGCTTGATTACAGTTCCTAGTGCTTGATGCATGCACTGTAGATTGCGCTGTAGGAAGTGTAATAGAGCAAGATGACTGTTGTCAAGAAAATGTAACTCCCTTTTCGAGATTTATATCGAAAAGGGGTTTACATTTTCGTCTGTTCTCACCCAAAACTGATTGGTTCGCTTCAGCAGATATTGATTATACCACTGGAGTGTGATAGATTATGTTTATGCTGACTTTATCGGTCAAAAAGGACTTTAACATCAAAGGCCTGATCACCATTCACTTACATTGTATGGACCTACAGAGATGAGATATTCTTCTAAAAATCTTCCTTTGTGTTCAGCAGAAGAAAGAAAGTCATACACATCTGGGATGACATGAGGGTGAGTAAATGATGAGAGAATTTTCAAATTTGGGTGATCTAACCCTTTAAGTTGGTCTGGGCTTTCCAAATTTCAAAGCACTGCCCACGGTGGCTGAAGCGAAGAATTGTTGTTAAACATATGGGCAAGTGTGAGCTCCAGTTTCCTGGTCAAAATTCCCACAGAGGGGCGCCAGTGAAGAGGAATGTCATTTTTTAACTGTAACTCCAAAACCAAAACCTTAAATCTAACTGTCAGTGGAGTAAAAATGTAATGTTAGAGGGAAAATGGAACCTCTGATTATGCAAACGTGACTACTTCCTGGTTTCAATGTTGGAAAAGAACCCAGCTCTCCCATGCAGCGGATGAAACATACTATCAGACTCATCACAGCCAGAAGGTACACACAATTGAACTGTTGCAAAAAAGGTCTGATGGGCGCTGGTGCTTACCAGTACCTCTGCATAATGGGGCTGTTGAAAAGGTACTGGAACTTTCGGAAACAACATGTCGACTTTCCATGTGATCGTGTTGATTGTAGCTAATTTCCTCATTGAAGATGTTAAGTACAGTCTTGTACCTTTATCTTTGTGTTTAAAAATTAAAAATTAAATTTTAAGTTTTTAACATTGTGATTTACTTCAGAGCTGGTTGGATTGGTTCATGGCTTAGAACTCTTTTATGAAGGATTTTATGAAATCTCAATGGAAAAAAAAATGAATGGGAAACATACTTCCAGAAGCAAGACGGCTGAAACTAAGTGGCCAGGCACTGTTGCGCTCTAATGTACACTTGACCAAAGCACGGAACCATTAGGTAGAATCAAGGGGGCTGTCCTAGTCATCCTGTGACGCAAGGTGATGCTGATTATACAATGCATAAGCTTCCCTGTGGAACATAAATTTTATACCATTAAAATGTACATATTGAAACTTAGTGCAAAAAAAATTGCAAAGTAAATCTTACTGTACTAGTCATTTTTTTTCAGTGCAGTATAGCGTCTATACTGAGCTTTGATGTCTAATATCCAGACCAAAATACTGTAAGTAAATCGCACACTTTTACAAGCCCTATAAAAATCAAACATCTTCTATTATCTAATGTGATTTTTTTTGTTGTTTGTAAAAATAAATAAATAAATAAATAATAATAATAATAATAATAATAATAATAAAATGAGTCAGAATACACATCTACTTTTGAATGGCTGTGAATGGAGAAAGATGCTTTTTGATAACTGAGTAGCCTACCTACCAGGAGGGGCTATCTGGACCACACTAACCAACTAAACTTTGACTCCTTGGATCAAATCTCACTAACGAGGCTTTTCCTCATTTACACAGACTAGATCGTAATAATAGTTAATGCTAAATGAGATGAGCTGATTTTGTTGACCATCTTTAAATATTGAGGACTCAATCGAGAGAGTACTTTAGGTTTAAAAAAATAAAATAATAAATGTAATTAAAAGAGTAGTGTGCTCTGGAGGGCGGGTCCTGATTATACACTCTCGGTCCCTTATCAGGCTAATTAAGCCTCTGAGAGGGATAAGGGCCGACTGCGGAAGGTGGTGCGATGAGAGAGAGATAATTTATGATCAGCTGACCTGTGTGTGTGTGTGTCTTTTGTTTAAGTTTTTTTTTTATTAAACTATTATTTATATCGACTCGCCTCCTACTTTCCTTATATTCCCTTTACAACCTACTAATGGGGTCACTGGGGACTTTATCAAGGACACAGTGTTTCTCTGTGAGTTTTGAATGTATAGTATTAAATCAAAGGTTAAACTTTAATATTTAAAAGTAATGCCTCACCAAACCAAAGGTTTATACCAAAAACCTTTTCTTTAGAGTAACTGAATCACTTACATCAGCAATACCCATTGCCTTCTATTTTGATTGTTCTCTCCACTCTGTTTTAGTTTTTACACTCTGTTCCATCACTATAATGACCAACAAGGATCTGCACTCATGCTGTAGGTCAGTCATTCATCAAAATGAACTGTTATCATAACAATTATTCAAGCCAACTTTACATCTCATACCCACCTTAAAAAGAAGATCTCAGTCTCCTTTTATTCTTCTTGACCTAGATGTGGATGACCAGAAGTCAGCAAGTGTTTAAAACTCATTGATGCTGCTTGGTTTTGTCTAGGTAGTCAATATTTATCTTCCGTTACAGTATGTGCTGACGTAGCATCACAGCAGATACGTAAACAGATTAAACATAAAAAATAAATGTTAATACGGTCTCCTTGAAGGTCACAATGATTTATTACCAAAGCTAACCATTAAGGTAACAATGGTCGCTGAACTTTAGAGAGGTGATCAATTGACAGGTAAATAATTAAGATAAGCTCTCTGATGTGCCATCAAAAATGTCACATGCATTTTCACTGGTGGGAGATATTAAGTTCCCCTGTGTTTAATCTATTATGATGTTGTTGATGTTCCTCTGCAAGAGCTAAGAGTAAAATGATAGAATGTCCAACAGGTGGCGCCAAAACCACGAGATATTTTTATCTCAGCCGCTCTCTATCACTGTTGCCAAGGTGACTAAAAAGTCGTTATAGTGATTTCTGCAAACCTTAAAATAGATCATCCCGTATAAATGGTAAATATATCAAAATAAATGTACAAATTTAGCCTGAATAGCAATGACTGTAGAAAAAATTTATTTCAATAATGTCAGGTTACTCATTCATTGACTGACGTCAGTATCTTGGAATATGCTTCCTATAGTCTCGTTCCAATATTTTCTTTCTTCCATGGTACACAAAAGCTATTTTCCTAAAGTATTTGAACAAATGTATAATTGCAATATTCATACATTAGCCTACTTACTGTAAATGTATTCCTAAAAACACTGGAAATATCTAAAATTGCAAAAAAAAATAAAAATAAATAAAAAATAAAAATAAGATAAAGAAATGAAATTGTTTACTCAAACTTAGCCTAAGCTTAATTTTTACTATTCTTGCTATTAGGTTACCATTACTCTCTAAACCCTAAAGTTGTTATTAATAAAGGCATTTAAGTGGTCCAAACTAAATATTAGAAATTACAGTTGAAATGTCACATTTTGGAATCATAACTAAAATATATAATTTTTTTTTTTTTTTATTTTGCTTCAAGTACAACTAGTGGTCTTGGGTTTTAATACATTATGCATGTTTGGTCAAAACAAGGGAACGTATGTAAATCATTTGTATGTAGTTTTAATTCTTATGACTATCTTTGTTGTTTTGTTGTAGCTGGTTGATAGTTGTAATTTGTGTGAAGTCACCATTTGGGTGATTAGTGTTACCTCTAGTGAATTTGGAGCCTGTTAAAGTTAAGCCATTCTTCTTTAATTGTAATTTACAAAAGTGCAGATTTATGTGCACTAAAGGAGTTCTGAGGAGAATCCAGTGTGCCATATGGCTAACTGAGATTCCCGTCATCATTATAAAACCTGCTATAACTATATATATATAGGGGCTATCATTTAAATAATTAAATAAAAACAATGATCTGTCGTTCACAAATGAGTTAAGTTAACTTGTAACAAGTTAACATTACTTAAAAAATTAAGTTAAATTTACTTGGCCAAATAAGAAAGTTTTCTTTTAAAAAAAGAAGAAAATAAAAGCATGCAAACCAATGGACATCACTTAACAGCCGATATCATATTTGACTCAATCATTTATTTGAAAATATTATATTTATGGCAAGTAGAAAAGCTGTTGTAGAGTTAAGCCAGAGCATGCCAATATATAAAGACAACATGCTCATAATGATAAACCTTCTAGATACATCAAAATCAAAAATAAGTTTTTTGTAAAAATAAATAATTAAAAAAGTCACAAGGACATACAGTTCATTTGGATTGGTTTTATGACAGTGCATTACGTGGAGTGGTGCACTTTGAGGTTCACTGTCACAAACATTACCTTTCAATAGAAAATATTATGTTATTTACTTAACTAACAGATTATGGCTGAACTGATTTTTAAGTAATGCTACATTTGTTAAACATTCATAGAACTTTCTTTGAAAGAAACAGTACATTAAAGTACAATTAGATAACCTATTGAAACAGATCACATTACAGGAACACACTGGCCACTACATTTGTTCAGTGTATTGTTGTGCTTCTCATTAATATTTAACAACAAACCACTATATGTTCAAAGTGGTGCTTATTACCCAAAACAGATAGGGGAAAAATTATTGTCAATCTCCAGATAGAAGGTTAACCCAAACAATTAGAAGGAAACTATTAAAATAAGATCAATACAATAAAATCAAAACAGTTGATCAAAACAGTGTTTTTTTTCCCCTTAAAATTTAGGAAATGCATGATCATGTTTTTACTCTTAAATGTTTGTATCTCCTTAGGGTGAGTCTAAGATTGCGCCAGAACTCTGATCTCTTTTCCTCATCCTCCGGCCACTCCAGATATGTTCTGGAGTTCATAATCTTCCTCAGTTTGCTGAAATGCTTGGGAATTGTCTCCTTCTTCATTGGCTCAAGAGGTATAAAGACAGCAGAATCGTTGTGCTCATCGACTATGTGGAAAAGTGAAAAGTCCAGTTTGTAGCGGCACCATTCGCTGGTGACAAACTGCTCAGACAGAACAAATAGGGTCCGATGGCTCTTCTCAATCGAGTCAATTATCATGTCTACGATCCAGCGACCTGGCCTGAAGTCTCGTTTGTGCAAACAGAGAGCAAAGGGAGGATGAGCACTTTCTAGCTCTGGAACTAGGATCTCCTTGACCCACTCTGCATCTTGTTGACTGTAGTTCTGCAGCTGATTGACCAACTGCTGGTTTTCGTTTGGCTTGTATTCATGCTTTACTCATCTGCAGGTACCATAAAACGTGGAGCTTGTGACAGGTAACAACAATAAGTCCAATCACTAAGACAATAACTGAACACAACACTGAGACAGCAGGGATCATGTAGCATTCAAAGACTGATAATCTGACACTGTCGATAGTATCACCCTGAGAATGAATGGAGTGTCACAGAGATAATTACGATGACCATCCCATAGGATAACGACATTTTCAACATCCTGTTTGAAGAAAGCCACAAACTCGCAGGAGCACACAAAATTGTATCCAAGTATTGCAGGTTTCTGTATCGCATCAGAGATTTCCTGTTGAACATATGCAAGGCATTTCTTTGGATGAGAAGTGTCTTTAGGCTTGGAAATAATTCCCCCTGTGGCCGTTTCATAAATCTGTTGCCTGTCAGTATAAGCTTAATAAGCTTAAGGAAATCTTTGGTGGAACACTGTTAAATCATTTTCACTGAGATCCAGGACTTTCAAGCTAGAAGGCAAGCAAGGGGTCAACTTACATACCTTTATGCTTGAAAGGTTCAGAAACCTGAGAGTTGCTGGCCAGATACACTTTTCTGGCATAAAACCAAAGCTATTGTGACTTATGTCCAAATATATAAGTCTCTTAAGATTGGCTACCAGACTTGACAACAGCCCAAAAGATTTTAAAGAGTTCTGGCTTTGAAAATTGTTTTGAAATCCCCGTTGACCAGTATACAAGGCCTCCTGAATTGTTAGGTCTGACAGTAGATTTTGGCTAAGATCCAAGTCTTCAGTGTTATTCAGAAAGATAACAGTTAACCGAGGAATCACAAAAAGTGTGCAGTTTATCACAGACACCTTGAGAAAATTCAATAGGATAATTCCCAATTGAGTCATGCTACTAAACATAAAGAAGCCTTGGATGTCAAGATTATGTATGAAGGCAGTATGTAAGCTTTTATAATCCATGGGTTTAGCTTTCTGCCACCACCCTTACAACTAAATGTACATCTTCAAGACCAATGTAAGACAATGCAGAACCATTCATGCTCAACAAGACTGAGGTGACAGCTTCATCTGTTGTGGTGCTTTTCAGCAAAATCAGACTGGTTGTGCCCCCTTCTTTTAGCTCTTTGAAAGGTTCTACTGAAGTGTTTGTTCTGAGTATACCATCTTTGATCATCAGCACAGTGTCAGGGTGGGAAACATCTCGAAGAATCTTAAAGACAAGTTCTGGATCATCCTGAAAGAGATCTTGAAGGCTCAAGGAGACTAAACCGATGGGTTGGGCTGCTCTAAAGCTCCCATTCTCATATGACCTCAGGTTACTGCCAACAAATGTCATCTCGTCCATATGAGTGAGCCCATCTAAGCCATTCCTGTATACCTTCTTCAGTGAAGGACTGCCAAATTGCAGTGTCCTCAAGTTTACCAAAGACCGAAACAGAGGAGCAGGCCCGAGGGTGGTATATGGATTTCCTAAAAGGTTCAACTGCTTTAAAGATTTTTGATTGTGGAACCAAAATGAAGATAGATTTTTCAGGTTGTTTAAAGACAAATCAATAACTTCCAACTTTTCTTGAGAGTTGAATGCTTCTTCATGAATGAACTTGAGGTTGTCATATGCAAATGTAGGTTTTTCAGCTCACTATATAGGCTGAGATCATTCTTGTCAATTGACTCAGTTTGATTGAAAGACAGATCAAGGCTAACAGCATTCACTGTAACTTTTGGAACCTGTTGCAGATGTTTTGAGGAACAGTAATAGAATAGTAACTGATTACAATAAATCTGAAAATGTACAGTATACAGTACTTGGTATCTAAAATCTATTATTTGATTGTATAGGCCTATTTATATTGGGTGAATTCAGGTAAATTGGGCCATCAGGTCAGGTGCCAGATAAGGCTGGAGTGTCATGGTTTTTTAAAGGAATATTCAGCTTTACAATGAAGCACAATCAGCAGCATTTGTGGCATATGTGGCAATGTTAATAACCACAAAAAAATTATTTAGACTCATCAGTCCTTTTCTTTAAAAAATAAATAAATAAATAAAGGTTACAGTGACGCACTTACAATGGAAGTGAATGGGGCAAATTTTTGGAGAGTTTAAAATGTGAATCTTCTAAGTTTATAAAAGCACTTGAATAAATTCTTCTGTTAAATCTTGTGAATTATTTGAGCTGTAAAATTGTTTAAATTGTCATTTTTACAGTCATTTAGGGTTTGTTGCCATCATCATGGCAACTGCTGTAGGTTTTAAAATTGGCTATATCTTTACACAGAAAAGAATAGTTAGTGGTTTTATCACACTAAACTCGTTTACAGATTGGCTCTGTTCACTTCCATTGTAAGTGCCACACTGGAATGCTGTTGATTGAGCATTCAGCAATATGTGGAATGATGTTTAAAAAACAGGAAATTAAATTTGACTTTCTCATTTAATTAATCAAATAATTAATCAACAGAAAATAACCTATAATCAAAATGTTTTGTATTGAATCATGAATTAATGAACTTCATACCAGCTGGGACATATTACTCTTGATGGCTCACTATTGGCTTATTCAGTGTTTGAGGGCAGCCATTTTGGGTCAACATCATTGTAGTCCTTATTTCACAACACACAAGTGTCACCTCAGTCAGCACTTAAGAATCAGTCTTAGACTTTGCTGAAAGTTGCTTTTAGCACCTTTATAAAAAGTTCCTACTCTTACACAAGTCATCCTTGTTGCTAAGAATTTTGACTCCTAATTCGAAGCGTAAGACTATTCTTTCTGAGAAGTTTTATACATACAGACAACTAAACACAAAGAGAGCACTTTTGGATACTGGGCATTAAACATTTAGATGATATTCTAATTCTAATATAGATGATATGTCAAAATTGTCCCAATTTAAAGGAATATTACAGGTTCAATTCATGCTAAGCTCAATCGACAGCATTTTTGGCATGATGTTGATTACCACAAAAAATTATTTCGATTCGTCCCTCCTTTTTAAAAAAAAAAAGAAGCAGCAAAAATCAAAGTTGCAGTGAGGCATTTACAATGTAAATTAACGGGGCCAATTTTTGGAGGATTTAAATGAAGAAATGTGACATTTCAAATTTTATGAAAATTTAGAAATTATTTAGCAGAGACGGCCCACTTCTATTAAAATGAATGGGTGAAATCGGAACGCCCAACGGTCAAAAGATGTAGAAAGGAAGATCTGCCTTACAGGTAAAAGAACGAATCACCTTTTAGATAAAGACATCACTTGTCAATCAACTTTAAAATGCACATGCACATTTGTTATTCAAGCTGGAAAAATTGTGTTTTTTTAGGTAAAGAAGCACAATTTATGATCCCAGTATTGTCAGATTTTATTGTTGATTAAAAATGTGTTTTGATCGTAACCTTGACCAAACATTTTGGAGATTTCACTGTTTCTCCATTCAAGTAGATAGAAGCTGTACTGTCATGAATGGAAATAGCCTCCCGAGAGCATTCCAAAGATGGCCGACAGTGGACTGATTTGCTAGAAAGACTTCGGTTTTAGGTTTTGTTGACATTACATAGTCATGCCAAAGAGGTTTTAAAATTGGCTGTAACTATACACAGAAAATGTTAGTAAGTGATTTTATCACATAAAAATCATATTAACACACATATTTTTATGTCTTGTGGCTATACTTTTAAAACAATGAGTATTTTAACATTTACAGGCCCCATTCACATCCATTGTATGTGTCTCACTGTAACCTAGATTTTTGATTTTTCTAAAGAAAAGGAGGAGCAAGTCAAAATAAATTTTTGTGGTAATCAGCTTTATGCCACAAATGCTGTCGATTGAGCTTAACTTGTATTGAACATTGAATATTCCTTTAACTAAATCCACCATATATTTTTAGCCCATGTTTAGTTTCATAAAGCAGCTACTCTGCAAACACAAGAGGCTGAACAAAAACATAAACCAGATGTTCCTCAATTATAATGCCAAATTCTTGGCAGTGTACAATCTGTTTAAATATGAGTATGTGCAACTGAATAGCTAGTCTTCAAACATGATGAATGTTACAGTTCTACCACTCCAGCATATTCCAAGACAGAAAAGTTGAAACTGGAATTTCTGCTCCCAAAGATTGCCTGCAGGTTGGCAGTCATAAAATGGTAGAAAACTGATTTCAAACGCAGAACGCAAACATATTGTGAGTCACAAAAGGCAGTGAAACTGAGTAGCCTGATTGAAACGAAATCATGTACTTTTTTTGTAGCATATATTTTAGGGAACAATCCCTTAGGACAATCTCAGTGCAATTGTGTACATAGAGTATATTTCTCTCATGCTGTAAATTAGTAGTTTGGAGGTATTGCTAAACACACTTTTATGCAAATCAGTTTTTGTAAAACTATTTAAGACATCTTTTTTATTTATGCTTCACTGAGCACCACTTTAGAATTAAGGATTTGAAAAGAGGAAGTCATCTTGCCAAATTGACCTTGAAAGTAAATCCTGCACAAAAATAAATAACTTAAATTCTCCTGTGGTGGTTGTAAGGCCTCGTGTCCTGCATCAGGTTTCATTCATGACAGGCAGTTGCAAATATACTTCAAGTACAGCACAATTAGCTAAACAAATAATAATAATAAAAAAATACAATATTGATAACAAGAATGTTATAAACAGTCCTGTGGTGTAGTGCAGGGATCTTCAATCTGGTACAAGTAAAATTATAATGCTCATATTTATAATATTATAAAACAAATACTTTAGTTATTACTGTACTTAAGATATATATTTGCAATATATATACTGTCTGGACCCTCCCTCTAGATATAATTGTGTCATATACATGCTTCAGAAATGGGTTTATAGGTTAATTAATAAGTAGGTAGAATATACTGTATATAATACCTATTGATTGAGTGATTTTAAACACAGTTCTTGCATAAAAATAAATGTCAGGCTTATTGTTAGCTACCTTCTTTCAGCCACTTTTCTGGTGAAGGATAAAACAATTGCAAGACTTCTCCCTAGTGATATACCTGTAAGTGACAGGTGAAAAGAGGCAATGTCATCAGGCAATCAGACATAACTTCCTAAATCCTCATGTGACACAGGCTGTTATTTTTTCTTTGGCTGATTGGAACTGTAAACAGCAGAAAAGCATTTCTCTATTGTTTCATTTTAGATTTAAAGCCACATTATTTCTAAGCTTCCCTGATAGCACACATACATCACCCAGATGTCTATTTGGTGTGTGTGTTTACATCTGGAAGATGTATTTTTTTTAGGCTGTTCGCTAATCTGCAATGTGTCTACAAGACGTTTCTTCTCAGATGTCAATAAGATATTCAGAAGATGTCTTTTGAAAAGTTTATTATTTAGAATGCTTGTAAATCTGATCTTTTTAAGATGTTTTGCAGATGTAAATTAGAATGTGATGCTTTCCAAATGAAACGCTCTTAAACAGCCAGCTTTTTGAAATGTACATGTGGTATCTGGGTTGTGCAAATCACTGTACTTTTAAGCAATAAAATGGTCTGTCTTGGCATGAAGGCCAATGTGACTTCCATCTATTTTTAGGAGCATTTATAGGAATATGCAGGAACAATGTTAATTGTTAAGTGATTTAAATTTCAGGTTTCACCCCTGACGCTAAGCTTCATTAATCTTTCGTTAGTTTACTCAGAAAAAAGCAGAAATATTATTATTTTTTGTTTAAAGTATGTATTTTGAACTTATTTTACCCAAATGAATAAAAAAAGAGTATGTAAAATGATTAACAGGCAGAGCATGGTGGTCATGGGTTTTATTCCCTGGGAACATGCGAAACTCATAAAATGGTTAATCTCCACTTTCACATTCTTCTTCTGTTGTTTCTGGCGATTCACATTCTTTGTGCATATAACCACTGGGCAGTACAAAATATATATAGTACAAAATAACTTAAATCTTAATCTGTTTGAAGAAATGGATTTAACCACTGTAATCATAAGTATTACATTTATGCTGCATTTAAATGCTTTTTGGACCTTCAAAGTTCTGGCCACTATTCACTTGTATTGTATGGACCTACAGAGATATTCTTCAAAAAAATCTTTGTTTGTGTTCAACAGATGAAAGAAAGTCAAACACATTTGGGATGGCATGAGGTTGACAAAATTATTAGATAATTGTCATTTTTAGGTGAACTATCCCTTTAATCTAAGAAGTTATAGTGTAAATATCTGAGACAAAGTTTCCAATTATAATTGAAAACTCTCCTGAGCAATAAGAGCACCATCTGAGAAATATACATTTCACATCTGAGTAAGCAGCACTTCAGAGTTTACGGCTTTAGCAATTATTTTACTATATTACCATACTCAAGTCTCTTGGAGGAAGCTAAATAAAAGCGGTTGAAATTTATTTATATATTGCCTGATATTTTTATAGCTTCCTCTAACCTCGTTTACCATTTTGCAAAAAATTACTGACCATTATCCATTTCAAACGCGGGCGCTTTAACTTGCTTGTGTAACTTTAACAAGCCCCGCCCCTAGACCTGCAAGCATTGGCTCAACATCTTTGTTGGGGCTTTTTAATTGGATGGTGTGTTGCCATGAAAAACATTACAATACGGAACACATACAGCGGCAGATACCCGCAGCGTGCCCTTGTAGCTTCTAGATAGCTACTTGATTGTTAGGTAAATAAAGTAAGCGTTGAGCCATATGAACATTATTTGTCAAGCTTACATACATTTTTTAGGCAAAAGTTATTCCATACATTTTTAAACATCTTTTTAGGCTATAGACATGCCGACTTCTCCCGTAAAGACACGCATTCCGCTGACAAGCTTTGGTCATCTCATAACCGAGGTCAAGGTACACAAATAAGCCTTATTAACAATGGACAGCAGTCATGCATGCTGATTTATATGAAATATATTCCCTTTTATGACAGAAAGCTAATTATGTTTTAACTTTCATGACTGACATGCTTACAAAAAAAAAAAAAAAATACTACTATAACACCATGGCAATACGATTATTTTGGACATTGTTTTCACTTGATGCCAAAATTACATCCGTGTTAATGTTGATTTTGAGATTGTTGTGTGTGTGTGTGTGTGTGTGTGTGTGTGTGTGTGTGTGTGTGTGTGTGTGTGCGCGCCCGCGTGAAATACAGAAACAACTCTTTGGGATTAATGCACCAAACCCAACTGAACTGACAGGATGGAGGAAATATTTTAACAGCTACACACTACAAGGACGCAGAAATGTAGGATCAATGTTTTACTGTTACTCGTTTTATAACAATTATATACTGTTAATAAAGGGCATGTCTCTTTGTTAAAGACATAATTTACTAATCTTTCTGAATACAACTAATGGATAAAAAAAATGTCAGACAACATACCAAAAAACAAACAAACAAACACGTGCATTTGTCCTGCTTGTGAAAATGTCCTAGAAACTGTTACATTAGTTTGTGTCTTAATTGCATTTTGTTCTGCCTCTTATTCTCTTCCCTTTTCTAGTTTGTTCTTGCCACATATGGTGCTCTTGCACTCACAGCTGCTGCCTACATGCTGAGGCGCAGCAGGAAGAAGGAACTTGAAACAGCATCTGTGTCCTCGTAAACAAAAAAATATTTACGTTTGGGGTTTTTTGAGGGTTAAAATGTATAATAAATTATTTATAATCACCACATTGGACTGTGGCTAACAAATTGTTGTCCATTTGACTCTTTTAGTGATTTGCCAACAGAGTGCAGTGTAAGCTTCTCAAGTGCTTTTTTCCCTACAGAAATATTGAGTGTCATTGCTTCTTTTGGAAGCAAATGGGGCAGTTGCTTTGTTTTACAATGGTTGGTTTTAGAAACTAGCAATTTGGGCCATTTCTAGCAATAGGAGGTATAAGCAGCCGCTTTGGGCCCTTGAGCCACCAGGGGGCCCCGCAAAGCAAGGTCGTTTTTTCAATTTTAGAGGCCAAGCACTGAAGGTGAGAAGCTCCTATTGTATCTGTTAGTGTTCTTCTTCTTATTCTTCTGTGGAAAGTCTATGGCAGCCCATAGATTGAAATAAGTATTATTTTAATTTGTTACTCAAAAAAGCATCTTGCTGTCTTAAAAGTATTTGCCTATGTTGACAAATCTCACTCTCAAATGTAACTGACTCAAATTTGGGGCCTCTCACTCAAACCCTCTAGCGCCACCAACAGTTCAAAGTGTCACGAACTTTTGAACCGTAAGTCCTAGTAACAAAATTATTTTCCTAATGATTCCTTGGGTCATGCCCCAGATGTTGCATTGTTTTTCGGCTCTGCCAATTCGACTTTTCAGCATTTCGAATTTTCGGTTAAAACCTACTTTTTCTAAATCCTATGTGTCTGATTTGCACAAAATTTGGCACGTATCATCAAGGGACACTCATGACAAAAAGTTATGGAATTCATGATGATAAACCAAACCTTTCTTATATAACTCAACAAATGTGACAGCGAGTACACCAAAATGCACGTAAAGCTGTATCTTTCCAACGATTTAGAGTATTGACATTTAAACTTATTATGTGTTATTACAAGAATAACCTGAGTGTATCTGCACAGTTTTGGCACAGTGCCACATAGTTGTCAGGAAATATGAAAAGCGGCCATTATTGCTTATAACGTCTGAATAGTTTGGCCTAAAATCATGAGACTTGTCTCTTTAGCCGTGACCAGGCGCGAGCAGATCTGGAACGGGCAAAAGCTGAGTATACCTGGAGCTTTAGCCGTAAGTCCGATTTGCAGCTGTGTTTTTTAAATATTTATTTATTTATTTTGTTTTATTTAAAATCTTTGTAAAGTTATTTATTGTTATTATTATTTTATAAAAGGGGTGGGCCTCCAAGTAGGAATTTGCTTAAGGGCCCCCAAATGCTCAGACATGGCCCTGCTAGCAATGCAAATCTAGACTGAACATGTGTAGACTGAAACACACACTTGAACTCCTGTCGAATGCAATGCTCAGAGGGTTTGCAGTCCTATTTTTAGACTTGAGAAATATCAGTGCTGTTTTAAAATTATGTTGGTCTGTGCTTTTTGTTTCAGGATCATCATTTCAGTTGATTATGATGTGGCATCATTCTGAAAGTGATTATATTGTCCTATTGCATTCCACAGTAGATTCTAATGTTAAGACAATCAGCATATGACTGGCAAACTACCTCTTTCCTTTAAGAGACCAGTTTCTTGTGCTATCAGATCATTTTCCTCTTTCAGATATGATGTGTATATATAGATATATATAGATTAGTCCAAGTCTTTCTGACTTTAAAACAGTCTTACTGTACTTTTAAAAGAGTTACTTTTTATGAATATGATACAGCTCTATAATATATTGTAGGTACCCGGGTCAGCCAAAGTGAAACTGAAATGAAAAAGCACCTGCATTCAGGTCTGCTGTATGGTGGGTTGTGGTGAGCTTTTTTTTTTGTTGATATGGGACTACACCTATCTTAAGAAAATCATTGGCGTGAATAGTCTTATTAACGTGTTAGGCAGTTGATGACACTGGTAATAATTGTTGGTCTTCTTGGGAGTTTTACCTTTTCCATTGCATCTTTTTTGGGACTCATCTCAAAGGGGAAACTAACTTAAGGTGGAAATTAATGTTTGGATTCAACCGAAGGACAGTGCACGGTAATTCTTCAAAATCTGCAGACAAAACCTTAATTTGATAACGCAAAACATATCAAAAACTGCTTAAATTAAATGATTTATGCATTTAAATAATAAGCAAACACACATTAGAAAAAAAATACATTTTAATATGAAAACGAATTTGGGATTTTTTTATTTATGTATTATTAATTTTAAAACTCATTTATTAACCTGGACATAATGTATTTGCAATTATGTCTTGGATAATTTCCAGGCTTGCATGACTGTCTTGACTGTCAGAGATACAGATGTTTACAGAGACCAAAGACGAAATAACAACTTAAGACTAATACTGAAAGAACTGAAAACCATATAGCCTTTGTTTACAGTTTATTTTCAAAACTGCCTTTACAAGTTGCATTGAATTAATGTCCATATAAAACAAATTGAATTGCACACTTGTGTAGACAAACTTTGGTGTATATTTGTATATATACAATTTGAGTAATAAGTAAAAAGTAAATAAAAAATACATATAAATTACTGTAAAATACTTATTTTGTATTTAAGGAATATTTGTATACTTATACAGTAACTGACTATAGCCTGTATAGAAGATTGGGTGTCATATATATATATATATATATATATATATATATATATATATATATATATATATATATATATATATATAAAATATGAGCTATAGTTATACATATCTGTTATCTGTTTTAATCCACATAGAGTGTTTAGGTTACAATCCTAAACAATCAAAATAAAAAGGCCTCAAAACATAATACTTTTAATCATTAATCTATTTTAGATGGAGATGGCTACGTACAGATCACGTGATTTAGAGTAAACCGAGGCGCAAAGCGAAAGTGAAATCAAAGTGGCATTTTATGAGGCTAAATATGAACAATAAATTTGTATGCGCACATTGTGAACACGAACTGTATTGCTTGCTTAACAGGCTTTTGAACATACACGTCTGTCTCCTTTATTGCCGAGATCTTGGACAATTTGAAGAGAATAAATGGGGGGGGGGGGGGGGGGGGGGGGGGCAGTCATGCACGCTAGTTGCCAAATCTATTTCCATTAGCCTATAAATACAGGATTGTACGTTACTTAATGCGTTCCATTGACATATACGGTATATGTATCTTTGGTATCATATGTAAAATAAAACGCGTAGCGTAGGCTATATATCGCAACGCATCCTACATCCAAATATCTGGAGTTCTTGGAGGAGATCTCTCAGTGATTGGCAGACTGCCGCGTGTCTGTATTTATTGGGTGCAAAAACTTTCGGTTTCCCTATTCTTTTGTAAGGCTCAGCCAGTTGAGAGAATCATGATAGCCTACATCAAAAAAGCAGTGTCGCAGGAAATCTTGACACAATTCTGAAGAAGTTGGTCTAGTCAACATCAAAACTACAATTGCGGTAAGTGTTTTTTTGTTCTGAGAACTGGACTGAGAGGCTTCGTACACAATTCATTGCAGAGTGAAAGACCTTTATCAGTGTATGAAAACCTCGTCATCATGCAAACAGCATAATTGCTATAACGAAGTATGAAATTTTTAATCGTTGTCACTCATAAATAAACGTTCATAAATGGTGGTTTATCAACCTGTTGCTATAAAGGAGAACAGTTTCACGTTCCTATAATGCCAGGAGAACCATTTAAGTTGCTGAAACCGTTAATGGTGCTTCTAAGAACCTTTTCCCCTTTTACTAGTGGGTTCGTTAACGATACAAAAAAACAAACAACGCACAGACACGGAAAGGAAATTAATCAAAACTCGCTTAAAAAGGAAATGAATCAAAACTCGAGTTTTGATTAATTTCCTTTCCGTGTCTTTGCGTTTTACAAAATTATAGAACCATATGTTACACATAATTTTAATATCCGACCATGTTGTACAACTTTTTCCAACATTTGTGTAAATGCATTGGCACTATTTTGAAAATAGAAAATAAATAAAGAATATTTGGCCAATCATTCTTTGACAGCGTCGCAAAAAGTCATGCATTATTTATTATAGGCTGTGGAAACTCCCTGGCACGTACAAGTAACGTGTTCGTACAATATCTAATAAAAAGTTTTGCAGAGAACATTTTCTAACAGAAGCATGGCTCTTCTTTTTTCCTTGTATTCATTTTCAATTACAGTGAGAATCACATTTGAATAGTTCTAACCAAGATTTTGGTTGATCTAAATCTTTACTGTCACTTCAGACAGACGCAACTCTCATGGTGACACAACAGACTGCCTCAAGCAAATAATACATATTATTATCATTTCAAGTAGGGTACTAAAAGCCCCACAGGATTTAAAGGCACTTTGGAGTTTATTTTCTCTCCAAAAGACCAATACGCAACAGATCCACCACAGTTTTTTTTTTTTTCAAAAACGAATTTGAATCAAAACAACCTTCCAATTTACACAAATTCCTTTGTTACACAAATTGTGTCGCTCCATTACTATTCAATAAAAAGAAATGTATTGACATTGTGAAGAGACAAAGGTCCCCATTCTACACTACTAGAGGGAAGAAATATTTTTTAATGGCGTGTTTGTATGCATTTTGTGTCTTGAGTATAATCTGCCTGTAAATGGTCAAATTTAAATGTTTTCTATGATAAAACAAGGCACAACTGACATCAAAACGGCTTTCCCACACATACATACATACACGCACATAGACTTTCTCGAATGTGTTCAGGCAAGCGCTCGTCCCACCTCTTCTTGCTACAACTCTTTCTCTTTCTCTTTCTCTCTCAGGCTGTACAGAATTACTTGTTTATGTGTTGGGACCATGGAGGATTGTCATGATTGGGCCCCAATCCAGAATGGTCCAACACAATGACACTGACCTACCAGTTGCGCCACAAGGCCCATCCAAGCCAGCAGAGCCCTCTACGCCCTGTTCTGTCCCACCAACACACTTTCACCCCTTTCGCCACCAGCAGGACTGTAATCTCATCACCCAGGCTGTGCATCACTTGAGCCACAGTGGATTTTATTGGGGTCCCTTGGATGTGGATGAAGCTCACGCACAACTTGCAAAGCTTCCCCTTGGGACGTTCTTAATCCGGGATAGCATGCAGGTGAATGTTTTCTTCACTCTAAGCTATCGGGCTCCCGAGGGACCTACTAGTGTACGGCTGCTCCTGAAAGATGGGGGTTTTAGTTTGGCTGGGAGTAAACACAGTTTTCCCTGTCTATTTGCCCTGCTGGAGTACTATATATCCTCCCCCAAAAAGAGTCTGAGTAAGCCCTATCGTGGAGAAGCAGCACAAAGCCTACAAGAAATGGCAAGGAGAGCAGTGGTGCAAAGTTTTGGGAAAGATAGCATTCAACAACTTCCTGTGAGCAAGAAGCTTAAAGAATTTCTGTGGTTGTACCCATTTAGTATATGAACAGATTTTACCTGTTTACTTTCACATTTTACCTTTAAGAAAGTGTAATTTTTTATCATTTCAGAGGATTCAGAAGCCAATGTTGCTAAATAGATCATACTGTAGTGTATTTAAGTGTGTGATTGTGTGGGTTATTTACAGAAAAATGCACTACAACACAGTTTTATATGAAAGATAAAGCAGAATCAGAAGCCTGCTTTCCCATCAACAGCTAATGATTGCTTTAAAGCAATTACACTGGTACTGGTAAAGTGTTACAGTCTGTATTATTGAATAGGATAACTTTGTTACTTTTAAATTGTATTGTCTGTCTTTATATATGAATGTAAACCAGTGAAGAGACACAGAAATGGTACTGACCAATATCAGTATAATAATTGTAATTTTGTGATTCAGTACAATATTTAGACCTATAGTATGCATTATGCCATTCTGCTATGCAGATATTCGAAGCATTTCACCTAGTTTGATGTTAAAAGAGTTTTGTTTAGGATTGCTTTTTATTATTACAATAAACATAATTTAAGTAATCTGTTTAACTATTTAGCCAATCAGTTGATTTAATTTACTGTCATCTATCTCTCTCCGTTTCTCTTTTACTTTTTTTATGCACTAATGGTTTACTTGCAATCCGACCCGACCAGGAATAGCCAGAAACATACTAAATTCACACTTCAAATCAAATCCCTTTATTGTCACTCGACCATATAAACAAGAACAACATTGGGTGAAAATCTTGGGCCACATATGAGTTATGTATCCACCAGCTGTAACCCTTCATGTTCCAGCAACTATGAGAGTTATGCACTGAATAAAAAATGACGAGTTTTTTTTTGTAAGTTATTTTTTTATTATTATATAAAATAAAGCAAACTCTACTTAAAATCATGACATAATATTGTGTGAGAGAGTGGATTTAAATTTTCTTACAAATCTAATGTGCATAGTATTTAAATTAGCTTAGTAAAATTAACTTATTAGTAAATTTACTAAAACATTTCACATTTTGAACATTAATTATTAACACTATTATTAAGTCAATATACCACATGACATATGAAAGTGTTCCATAGGAAAGCTTCATGCATGCTATGTAGTCTATTAGACAACATCACTTTGCATTACTGACAATGGGATCACAGTATGGTGCTGTGCACTCAAACCTCAAAACTTGGTGCTCAAAACACGATGATGGTAACAATTACCAGATATTTTTTTTGGGATCATGAACGAATATTATCTTAATCGTTCATAAAACAAGAAGTTACCTAATGTAACATCAAGATCAATAATAAAAATGGTTTAAATAAAATTGCAAACAGTGCAACCACGCATGCTCATTCATTATTCAAGCCTGGTGCATACTGGAAACAACAGCTTCAAAAAGTTAAGTCAAACTAACTTACTTTATTTACAAATGAAATGTACTAAAATTAACAAGTAAATATGACAAGGTTTTCTACTTTAGGATTGATAAATGGTGATGCATTGTAAAAATAACAAATAATCATGAATAATATTCACTCATAAACTAAAGCATTAATTTGTACATGTTTGAATTAAAAACAAATGTACACTGAAAACCCTAATAAGTTCATTGCACTAATTTGATTGAGTAAACTCGTTCCCTCAATTCCATTGAGTAATGGTGTCCCCCAAAACTTGAGTATTTAAGTTCAATTTGCTGGGTTTCTAAGTAGAGTGAACTTAACTTTAAGTTGAGTTAACTACATTCAAGTAGAATTACTCAGATTGGAATTTAAATATGGTTGTTTCTACAGTTTCTACTGCAATTTTAGATCAAACAACAGCACAGCTCAAATAAAGATGATAACTGATTCTAGGTCAGTTTTTAAATAATTATTTACAGAAATGCATATATACACTTGCAGCTGCACATGCACAAACAGAACTTAGATAGTGTGACCAGGGTCAAACTTGAGCAAAGAGACACAGATCACCATAATGCTGACATTACAACTAAATACATCTATTTACAACAAAGTTTAAATATCCCAATCTGTTCCCTCAAGGGAACATAAGCAGCAAGGGATTGTGGGTATTCCCCATAGCCTCAATTTTGTACTCAATAGTTTGAGTTATCAAATCTTAAGTCTATGGATTTTTAAGAAAAATAAGTTCAATGAACTTAAATATTTGAGTTATGGGTCCAAAACTTGAAATGTCACGTGATGCTTTATCAAGACAACTTGATTTTTAAGGTTATGACAATTTAAGGGTTTACAATGTAGAATGTACTTAATATTTTCAAGTTCATGCTTCAACTAATTTAATGTAGAAAGTATCTTTTCTTATATATTTACTTTAAAAAGTATTTTTTTTTCAGTATAACTACAACTACATTGTTTTAAAATGTGTTTCATTATTCATTCCAAAATTTAATTAACAATTGGACACTGATTTTTTAATGCTAACAATCTACTATATTTTATGTAAACCTAATTTCCACTGGACTGCAGAGCATGTTGTTTCCATAAGGTGGAAATTGAATTATTCCAACTTTTAATTTCTCATAAGCACGGTGTCGTAATTGTATGTATTTATTATCATTATTATTTTATCATTGGCTGCATACTTTATTAATGGTAATAGAAGCATGGTCACAGTATTTCCTTTAGCCAGTATTTGAGTTAGTTGAATGAATTTGCAATTAAAAATGTTGTTTCAGTTTAGATAAACCTAAATGCAATTTATGGTTTGAAGTACGAACGAGAACATTTTGAACAGCACTCTTGCTGTTGTGTTCACAGTACACTTGTCAGTTAGCTACTAAATATCATGTGTCATGTACTGTATAAGTGCTTGTCAGGCCAAGTGTAAACTTTTAAAATAGCTGTGAGCATTTATAGAGGAGAAGCATGGAACAGATGTGGAAGCACAGAGTTAATGAACAAACCAGTTCAGACATACACATATAGACCATTGAACATATAGAAATCACATCCTGGATAAACACTTTCACGTGTTCCCTTATCTATTTTACAATGTGTACATCTACAGTACATAATGGTGCTTGGACTTTAACTCCTCGAAGAAAGTCTTACACTTCTCTATGAGACGACATTCATGACAGTAAAGCCCCTTTAAACAAACTAAAATACCACACTTCGACAAAACTTTAGACATGAAAACTTCCGATATGAAAAAAAGAAGAAAAAAAGAAAAACAGTCTCAGCACAATGTTTACCGTTTTGAAGGAATCTATTATGATTATAATGTATTCCACGCCACAATATCTCCATCACTGCATTTCAACCTTTTCTTCTTATTTAGCACACACACACACACACACACATTTTAGAAACTTCTCCTTCCCTCACTGAGCTCAGGTTTATATCCATTGACGCCTAAGCCCATTACAGGATCCATGCTAACTGGCAGAGTTGAGGATATTGTCATCACAAAAAGGATCAGGAACATTTGGACAAGGTTTGCAGGCAGGTTTACCAAATTCTCTCTCCTCCTCAAACAAAGCCTGTTCAGATTCATTCAGCATGAACCACAGCAGTAATGTTATACAGGGCCCAATCGGGCAATTCCATAGCTTTTACACTATTTTAACTTACTGTAAGTTATCAATGGCATGGCATTCTTTCTGAATGCCTCTGAATCCCCTTTCTAGTTCACCTCCATTCAACCAGTAAGAACAAGACGGGCTTTGTGTTGCTAAACTTATAAAAGGAAAAAACCTGAAAGACAAAAAGATAACAAAATAAACAGCTATTGTATGGGTAAAAATGCAGAATTTCCCTCTTGCTAAACCCACGCTTCTTTTATACCCCAAAAGGCTATACAAAGGAATTGGTATTATGTTTTTAATGGTACATTAAAGCTAAATGAACATTCTTGATCTTCTCCAAGTACAGTACCTGTCAACCAAATATGGCTACCTTATTCACTGTAGCAGCATCTTGATTTTTTGATGGGAAAGTAAATAAGACTTTGAGGGATAATCTTACAGTCTCTTCAAAAGGCTGTACTGTTGTACGTTTATTTTGCTGCCGAAACATTCAAATAAACATCTTTCCCAAATAATTCAGTATAATTCAATAACTAACTCCTTAAAGGGATATTTCACCCAAAAATTGTAATTATCTCATCATTTACTCACACTCATGTCATCCCAGATGTGTTTGACTTGCTTTCTTTCTCTACACAAACAAAGTCTTGAATGTCTTTAGAAGTGTGGGTGAGAAACAGATCAATCTCCAATTTCACTTTCACTTTTGCATTTTTTCTTCTTTTGTTTTCAGTGATTTGCATTATTTTTGGATATCACCATCTACTGGGCAGGGAGGACAAATTATGGTAAAAACTGACTCAAAAATGAAAATGATCCCATAATTTACTCACCGTCAAGCCATCCTAGGTGTATATGACTTTGTTCTTTCAGCCAAACACAGTCGGAGTTATATTAAAAAATATCCTGGCTTTATAATTGGAGTGAATGGTACCTTAGATTTTGAAGCCCAAAAAAGCAAATCCATCCTTCAAAAAAAGTAATCCATACGGCTCCAGGGGGGTTAACAAAGGCCTTCTGAAGTGAAGCAATGCGTTTTTGTAAGAAAAATATCCATATTTATAACTATATTAACTATAATCACTGGCTTCCGGTAACGGCTGTCCGCGCGATCACAACAGAGTCGAGTTCCGGCATATGATGTAGGTGTAGCGTAAGCTCCGGTGTGAAGTGATCCGGCTCATTCGGCTCAGCTCATCAAAAAGAGCTGGCTCTTTTGGCTCCCAAACGGCTCTTTAAAAAAAATATATGTTTTGCATTTTTTCAAGTCAAACAGTTTGTGACCATGATTGGTGTTAAAACAATTCGAATTAAATAAATAGGGTGCACAGTTCGCAAAAGCCGCTGTAGGTTATGCGTAGAACCGGCTTTATATGAGATTTTGTTTTGACAAATTCTACACTGTGCTCTAACATCGTCTACATTATTAAAATGCATCCAAATTCTACTGTGCTTCCAACTCATTTTCCACTTTCCAGCTATTGTTTTCACAGCTGTCCTTACGCTCTCTCCTCGGCAGCTAAGTGTGTGACTGTGTCTGTGAGTGAGTGCTTCGACTACCTCACGCATCTTTGGTTCATTGGTTGACACTGCGTGTCTGATTGACAGGAACAACAGGTGAGGACAAGTCCAACAAATATTCATATCCATTATTGTTTGTTTTTGGGAAGGACTCTTATTTTATATTATGCCAGCAAAATCATGATAGCAAATTTGCCACAAGAGGGTAGGGTCTCCTATACTGTTAACCTGTCATGTTCAATTTACCTAGAAATAATAACGTTGATTTGTCCTGTCCGTTGCGAGGCAGTGATTGAGAAAGGTAAACAGGTAAACAACACAGTTTACAGTACAGTAGGGATGGGCAAATGAAGCCTCATGAATCTTCCCCGATTGCTCCGTTAAAAGATTCAAAGCCTCGGGATGTCGGAAACAGTGGCATCTGGTGGTGACTTATTGTGGTCAGCCATAATCCCGCGTATGCAGCTCCGTTATATGATGAAGTTTTGATCCAGTGTGCACAAATAAAAGCTTAACAATGATAAGTGTATTAATTTTCACCTTCTGATAATGTTATTCGTTTATTAATTCGTGGCAATATGCCTGATATGATTCAGTGTAATATTAATATTAATGAACAAAATCGACTAACAGAGTTGTATTAGTCAAGTATCTGGTGCTCTAATTATTTTTAATAATACTTGTATTATAGGATATATCACTCTTAAAAATAAAGGTGTCAGGAAGAACCAAAAAGGGTGTTTCGCATCGATGCCATAGAAGAACATTTTTTGGTTCCACAAAGAACCATTTTGTGGAAGTCTAAAGAAACCCCTTCCACTAAAAAGAACAGTTTGTGCAGTGGGCAGGTTCCATGAATGTTAAAGGTTCTTCATGGAACCCTCAATGCCAAATAATAACTATTTTTTTTGTCCCCTTTTCTCCCCAATTTGGAATGCCCAATTCCTAATGTGCTCTAAGTCCTCGTGATGGCATAGTGAATTGCCTCAATCCGGGTGGCGGAGGACGAATCTCAGTTGTCTCCACATCTGAGACAATCAATCCGTGCATTTTATCACATGCCTTGTTGAGCGTGTTACAGCAGTGTGTGGAGGCTTCACGCTATTATCCACCCACTCACAACTCACCACATGCCCCACTGAGAGCTAACCACATTATAGTGACCACGAGGAGGGTACCCCATGTGACTCTACCCTCCCTAACAGCCGGGCCAATATTTGGTTGCTTAGGAGACCTGGCTGGTGTCACTCAGCATGAAAAATAACCTTTTTCTTAAGAGTGTAATGCCATTTTAAGTAAGTTTAAATGGACTTAACTTCCATAAACCCATAGAGTAGATGTCTGGATTCGAAAATTCCGACACACAAAGGGCGAATTCCATACTGCGTTTCTGTGCCCTTGAAGGGCAATGCGGAAGGGGATACCACACTAAGGGGTGTTCCAAACGAAAGTGAGCAACTCAAGCCCTCTGCGAAGGGCCCTACCACAAGGCCATTAGTGAAAGGTACATGTGATGGTCACTTCGAGGAAGTAAATTTACCGTTTATGATCACGTGACCCTGGGTGACGTGTCCACAGGATATATTTTAAAGCAAGGTTGTTGATCAGAAGATATTACATCTTCAAATGCTTGGGCAAGCACAGTAGCCCTTTTATAACAGATACTTCTCCTCCTCCGCTGTTTATATTTGTTATCATACTTAAGATAGTAGACAGCCATAAGCAGAGATACTCCAAAAACAGTGGCCATTTTATCCTGTATGCGAGCATAAACTCTGAGGTTTTATATTATTTATTTATTATTAAGACCTTTTGAGCACCAAATAATGAATGGGAAATGTTCATTCATGTATTTTATATACATTTATATACAGACATATTACTATTATTAGTATTATTAAAACAGCAACAGTAAGCAATTTTAAATAAGACACATAAGGCAATGTTTGAGTTGTTGTCAGAACAGTTGTGCTGCGTAGTCATGGTAACGTTTCAGGCGAAGATAAAGGGGAAGTGATGTATGTCTTTCATTACTTCCTTCATCAAGGGTGTTCCAAATGGCATATATGAGACACGAGTGTCCTACTCCCTTCAGAGTTTCCACTTCAAGGGCTCAGCCTTTTGGAGGAAGTATGGCATACTCCGTTCACTTCCGTATGGAATTCTCCCAATTATGTGAAGCGCACTCAGGTGACTTGCTTGGTTTTATTGTTGATCATGTGATTCTCTGAAAACAATACTCAATACACTATTTGAAGCTTCAGTGTCATATGTAACATCACTAAAGTGCATCCACAACTCACAGATGCTTCAACACTTTTTAAATCGTATGTATATTGTAAAGTTGTATTATTGTACAACTCAAACTGTGTTGCCATGGGATCAACTCAAGAAGTGTGTAACAGGGGGGATTAAAATGGGAAAGAAGGAGGCGGGAACTAGATGAACCATCAAGTAATATTTAATGAACTTAAACAAATAGGCAGCAGCGTGTGGCTCTCTCTCTCCCGAACTGCTGCATCAGGCTCGTCTTTATCCTCCTCTTTGGCTGATTAGCCCGATTGGGGGCCAGGCGTGCACACTCACGGCCCGGCCCAACCCTCCTTCTCGTCACACTCCTACCTCCTTTTCCTCAGGCCAGGGAACCCCCCGGCATAAACACGGGGGTGTTGTTCTCCTGGCCACGCCCACCAGCAGGCTTTTCCACCTTCCTCGAGACCTGGGAGGGAAACAAGGGGAGAGAAAATGGAAGTGTGTGAAAGAGTGAGTCGGAGCAACAGTGAGAGAGAGAGAGGAGAGAAAAATAAATTGCTTGCGGTTCCCAGACATACCATCGCCTGGTCCTCGACCACTCCTCCGCCCTCTGGCGGACAACAGCCGCTCCTCTCCAGGTGGAAAGCAGCGAGTCCTCCGACCCCTGGTAGATGGAACGACCCTCCGTGTTTTGGTAGCCGGTAGCGAATCCCTCCACCCCTGGCAGTGGCTCCATTGCACCAGGCGGCCAGCAGTGAGCCCCTCATCCCCTTGCAGACGGCGGACGTTCCTCCAACCCCTCTGCGTTCTGGCAGCTGGTAGCAAGCCCCTCCACCCCTGGCAGCGGGTCCACCACTCCAGGCGGCCTGCAGTGAGCCCATCCTCCCCTCGCAGCGGGTCCAACGTTCCAGGAGGCTGGCAGCGAGCCCATCCTCCCCTCGTGGACGGTGAGTGTTCCTCTGCGTCCAGGCAGCCAGCAGCGACTCCTCCATCCCTCGGCAGATGGCCATGGCTCCTCCTTTGGGCAGACAGCAGTAGCGAGGACTCCAAGACAGCGTATCCCTCCTCCTTCCCGGGTTTCTGCACCAATGTAAAAGGGGGGATTCAAATGGGAAAGGAGGAGGTGGGAACCAGACGAACCATAAAAGTAATATTTAATGAACACAAACATAACCACACATATGGCAGATGTGTGTGGCTCTCTCTCTCCTGAACTGCTCGTCTTTATCCATCTCCTCAGCTGATTAGCCCGATTGGGGGCCGGGCGTGTGCACTCATGTCCTGGAGCCACCCTCCTCCTCGTAACAAAGTGAGATTTCTCATATGTGCAAACATACAAATAAAGTTGATGCTGATTCCAGGAATTACAAAGAGTTGTAATCAGGAAGAGTTTGCCAGTGTCTTACAAAGAAACAAGTGTAGTGAGTTTTTAGTAAAGGTTTGAGAGCATGTGAGATCACATGCCTGATGACTAAGACACTTCATTTAGGGCATGAACACAGGCAACACCATTCCCTAAAATCTATTTAAAGTCTTAGTAGTGTGACCAGGAAAGAATATATAGATTATTTTCCAAGAATTGTCAGAAATAATGGCATAAATCCTCCAAAACCATTGTAACATTAACTGCTGTTGACCAACTGTGTATTTGTCTGTACAGGTTGTGTGCACTCATTTCTTCAAACAAGTGTTCCGTGAAGGCTCTTCAAACAAAATAACTGGCAGCCAGTCTATCTTTCCCTTGAGGTTTAGGCAATACCTCGCAAAAACCCAGATGTGGCACTTTGTCAGATTTACTTTGAAGGACTGGCTCCACAAGAATTGTGATTTACTTGAAACCATAAACAACTAGGCATACATGCAACATTTCTATCAGCACACATCCTGTTTTCAACCAAGGGGCTTGCTTGTTGATTGACAGCTATTTTAATTTCTGTGAGCTACCTGATTGTAAAGGAATTTTAGCAGGCATGCCAACAGCAACGAAAACAAGAGCTGGGTTCTTTTTGTGGTCATTTGAAGTCTTTGTGAAGACTGAATCTCTCAGATGTAATTTGATATAAAAATATTTGGTGCTACATTATTAGCATTCCCATTTATCCTGCTGGATTTCTTTAGGCTGTCTGTATGCAGTGTGATTGTGTGTGTGTGTCTTTCCGGTTTTGTTGCTGTGATTACATCTTGTCAATGGTTGGAAAGACACCTAAGGGCTTTCCCAGAGCAGAGACTGTCACATCATGTCATTTGCATACATATCGCACAATATTTGTCAATATAAATAATACTTTGAGCTAAGTGTTTACAGACAGTGTGATTACCTCAAATATTTAAAACATGTCTGATCAAAGTCTTTCACCCTTATATAACAAAACCAAGGGGCTAAACATGTAATTTGCAAGCATAAGTACTCTTATTTGCATTCCTTGTGTGGAATTCTCTATCCATACAACTCCAGTGGTTTCATTCCTATAATTCCTATCTTCAGAAGTGATATGATATGTGTAGGTGTGTCATTTTTACTTTAAATCTCCACTGTCGCTTTCACATTCTTCTTCATTTGTTTTTTGGCAATTCACATTCTTTGGGCATATAAGCACCTACTGGGCAGAGAGGAGAATTTATAGGAAAAAAGACTTAAATACTGATCATTTTCACCTATCACCACACCTATCATAGTGCTTCAGAAGACAAATATTAAGCCACTGGATTTGTATGGATTACTTTTATGCTGCCTTTATATGCTTTTAGGAGCTTCAAAGTTCTGGCCACCATTCACTTTGTGAGGACCTACAAAGCTGAGATCTTCCTCTAAAAATCTTTGTTTGTGTTCAGCAGAAGAAAGGAAAAGTCATTCACATCTGGGATGGCATGAGGGTGAGTAAATTATGAGATCATTTTCATTTTTGGTGAGCTATCACTTTAAGATAAGGTTAGCTTTAATTGCAATGCCCTCTGGTGGATACTAGTTTTTGGCTGTACTTGTGCTGTATTTGTGAGAAGGGAACAGGTTGAAAATATATTTGGATTTTGGACAAGGCAAATATATCTTTTTTCTTCACAAGATAATCTTAAATCCATAATGGACTCATTCATAATTCTTCAAATGGACATCATATGGCTAAACCTGGGTGCATTGTGTGAAGAATTTTCAAAAGGTTATCTAACTGTTCCTCAGTATTTACTTTAAAGAATGGTTATGGCATTATTGTGTGTGTCTTGACGTGAGTGTCAAGGAAAACAAACATGTGCATTATGAAGTATAAAGCCTCCTTGATCAATAACACAAACAACTCCAGTTCCAGACAGCTCAAGGCTCTGGACACAATATCATTATTATCGCTGTGAGAGTGAGACATACAATAGTAATTATATCAGGGGGGTTCAAAAGTCTGAATCCACATTGAAATTTGGGGATTAAAAACATAATTTAAAACGTAAAAATGTTTAGGATTTTGAACAAAGATAACGATGATCCAAAACATTATGACCACTCATAGGTGAAGTGTGCCAGATACCACAGGACACATTCAAGGGTCTTGTAGAGACCCTGCCTTGGCAGGTCGGTGCTGCTTTGGTGGTACACAGAGGACCAACAGCATATTAGACAGGTGGTCATAATATTTTAGCTCATTGGTGTACATTATGACAAAATAAATATGAAATATTCAAGATTTTAGGACTAGGTCACCATTTCAACATCACTAATCAAATAAGCTAATCAAATTTATGGCATTAAATTAGTCAAATGGAAAACAAGCATTTTCACAAGTGGACCCAGACTTTTGGAAACTACTGTATTTTATCTTCCTATTTGGTCCCTGGCTAACAGTTGGCTTAAGTTTATCATTGCACATATTCCCTCCTCTTCTATCTTTGTGTTACTATGATCAGTCCATCTGTTATATTTTGTTTTGTTCATTTTGCCCTATCTGCTTTTTCCTGCAATTTTGTTTGTACATCCACATGTCTGTCTATTTGGTTGCAAGGCATTATTTATTCTATGTACATCTTCTAACATTCAGAACATTTGCTTCTTAGATTTTAGCCAATGTATTCTCTATCCATCTATATGTTTAGCTCTTTATCTCTTTTTACCATGTCAGTTTTCCCACCAAAGAGTGGTGTCACCCAGGAGTATAGCCTATGTGGATGATAATCTTAGTCATTCTTAAATAGAGAAAGAGAGAGACCAAGTAGAAATTGTGTAAACTTAAAGACAGCAGAGTAGGAAATGCTGGTTTGACACCGTCAATCACTGCACACTCATTAGCCACATCTATTAAACAACAAATTACACCCTCCTAAGGTGTGCGAGTGGGGGTATTGCTGTTGAAGGTGGTCATTATATTCTAGACACATTTTATTAATGAAATTATTGGTCACACTTAAATGACTGTATTTGTTAAACTGTACTTGGTAAAACATTTTTATATACAGTTGTTACCATAAGGACCTATTTTGGTGGGTATTGAACCCCCCAATCAATACCAAAAAACAAACAAACATTATTTTCATCACACTTAAGACCATTGTACCCCCCCAATTGTAATTTACGTAACACGTCTGGACATTTTACTTAATATTCCTCATAACTGCAATATATTAATGTATTACAGTAAAAATTATGCTGTTGTACAATGATGTACAATTTTTACATTAGAATCAGCTAAATGAAAGGCAGTACCAAGGGAGTAAGCTTACTACTCTGATGTACAGTGGCAAGAAAAAGTATTTGAACCCTTTGAAATTAGCTGGTTTTCTGCATTAATTGGTCATAAAATGTGATCAAAATCACAAGTATAGACAAACACAATGTGCTTAAGCACACAATTATAATCTTTCATGTCTTACATAACATTAAACATTCACAGTGCTGTGTAAAAAGTATGTGAACTATGTGATTAAATAACTGGTTGATACTCCTTTGGGAGCAGTAACCTCAACCAAGCATTTCCAGTAACTGCGGATTAGAACTGCACAATGTTCAGAAGGAATTTTGGACCATTTTTTTCTTAAAGAACTGCTTCAGCTCAGCCATATTCTCAGGATGTTTAGTATGAACGGCTCTCTTGAGGTATTCCACAGCATCTCTATTGGATTAAGATCTGGGCTCTGACTGGGCTACTCCAAAAGGTGTATTTCCTTTTTTAAAAGCCATTCTGTGGTGGATTTACTTCAATATTTAGGGTCATTGTCCTGCTGCATTACCTAATTTTACTAAGCTTCATCTGGTGCACAGCCACCATGACATTATTCTGTAGGATATCTTGATAAACTTTTTTTTTCATGATGCTCCCTCCACCATAATTCACCATTGGGATGATATTTTCATGTTGGTATGCAGTGCCCTTTTTACGCCATATGTAGTGCTGCATTTTCATAATGCGGGTAGTCATAATGTTTTGGCTCATCTGTGTACATTATGACAAAATAAATATGAAATATTCAAGATTCTAGGTCTAGGTCACTAATCAAAAAAGCTAATCAAATTTGTGGCATTGACAATCATGTTAACTCCTTTGTACAAAAGGTCAGATTTCCTTGCTTCCATTAAAACAAACAAGTTGACCTATGCAGTGCCCTTTTTATGCCATACGTAGTGCAGTGTGTTCTTCCCAAACAATTCAACCTTAGTTTAATAACAGTCAGTCCACAAAATTTTTTTCCCAGTAGCACTGTGAAGTGTCAAGGTGGTCTTCGACAAGCTTTAGGCGCGTAGCAATACTTTTGTTGGAAAGCAGTTACTTCCTTCGTTGCGTCCTGCCATGGACACCATGCTTGTTTAATGTTTTCCTTTTAGTAGACTCAAGAACAGAGATGTTAACCAGTTCCAATGATTCCTTCAAGTCTTCAGCTGTAACTCTAGGGTTCTTTTTGACCTCTTTGAGCATTCTGCAGTGTGCCCTTTGAGTCACCTTGGCTGGATGGCCACTTCTAGGGAGAGTATCCACAGTACTTCTTCTTCAATTCTTCTCCATTTATAGACAATTTATCTAACTTTGGACAAATCAGTATTTAAGCTCTTCAAAATAACTTTGTAACCCTTACCAGCTTTTTTTTAAGCATGGTCCATGTCAGCAGATGCTTCTTGTGAATAATGTTACGTCCCGAGGATTTATATTTAAAATGATTGTTGGTGCTACATTTGTGAATGTCTTTTTTTGTTGTTGTATGTTCTATCTCTGTGCTCCTTTCCATGTTGCCATTAACCTCCTGTTAATTGCTGCTCATCAGCTGTGACTGCTATGATTGGCCCTTTTAAGGAGTGCTGGCATACAAGCAGTTCACAGTTCCTCCACAGAGGGCTGTCCTGTCCCCTGGTCTCAGAGTGTTGGCTGCCACACTAAGAGTTGCCCGTTGATGAGTGTGGTGAATGTTGTATTGTCGCTGTGCTGATTACTTAGTGGCTAAATAAATGTATCTCGTTGCGGCATGGGGAAGTGGTCGTGTGTCGGAGAGATAGAGCGTTAAGGCTTGTCTCCTGGTTCATAATTACCCCTAACACCTGTCTCTCTCCCACAAATCGACACATGACCACACCCCATGCTACACTCATAATATTACAACATATTGTGGGATAGCTTGATAAATACTTATCACGTTTTTGGACGGAAAGTAAGTCAGGTAAGCTAATTGCTTATTTATTTATATTTAATACATTTTTTTACTTTTCCATAGGTAAGTTACTGCTACTCTCCTTTCTAGGAAGATTTTCTTTTGTTTGTTACTTTGGCATTCTCCCCCTCTGAAACCTATCTTTATGTTAATCCCCATGTTACGTAATAAAAATACTTTTCGTTTCCTAAACGTTTGTGGACCTGTGCTTGTTGCATTTCTAGGACCTGGAGACAGGAGAACACCTGTGTTCTCTCCACTATGTTACTCGCTTTCTGCCAACCCCTAAACTAGATTGCGAACCATAACAATAGCAAACTCAATATGTTTCAGTGCTTTTTATAAGTCAGAGTATCACTAACTCACACCTCCAATCTTGTTTCATTAATTGTATGCCAGGTTTGGCAACTCCTGGCTCTAATTAAATTTCCTTTGTCATCTTTAGCCTTTCGGTTCATCTTTAGGTTCAATTACTATTTCCAGAGCACTGTGAATGTTTAATGGGATGTGTTCAATAAAGACATGAAAGATTATAATTTATTGTGTGTTGTTAGCTTAAGCACATTGTGTTTGTCTATACTTGTGACTTTAATAAAGATTAGATCACATTTTATGACCAATTAATGCAGAAAAACAGCTAATTCCAAAGGGTTCACACATTTTTCTTGCCACTGTATACTTTCAAATTTTGATATATCATTTTTTTTCCACATTGTGGTAATGAGAATATCTCTATATATTTTTCTGTGTAGTGGTAATGAAACCTGGGAGGTGAAATATAAGAAACTGTTATGAAAATAATTGGACAATGTAAAAAATTCTTAAAAAGGCAATAAAAGTGGGCTTTATTTTATATATTTGCAAAAATTTATTTCTTATTAAATTCTTTTGATTTTGGAGTAATACATTTGTGAAAATGTTATTGGTGTAACCAAATGTAGTCAGGTTTATTCAGTCATATTTAATAACATTCTGACTCGAATAATTTAATATCGACTGTACTTTATAGTTCAATATGGAGATGTGGGCCCAAGATTCGTGACTTCAACTCAAATAACATTTTTGAAGACCTGCAAATATCTGCAGTACCTTGACATATTAGAATACCTGAAATTTGACTTACACTTTCCGCACTGTTACTTGACACAGACTTGAGATGAGTCATTGCTTTACAGACTGCACTTCAACTTTAATGGTTTCATTACTGGAAAAATCAAGTTGTCATTTCTTATAATGTCAAGTTTGGGCTCATAACTCAAATATCTATTTCAAATATCATATATATATATATATATATATATATATATATATATATATATATATATATATATATATATATATATATATATAATTTTTTTAATAAGTTTTTAGAATTATTAAGAATTAAGTATATTTTATGATTTACCTAGAATCAGTTATAATCTTTTTTATTTGAGCTGTGTTATTCTATGATCCAAATTTGAGTGAATTCAATAAACAACAACATTTAAATAGCAAATCTAAGTTTAGTCTACTTGCATCTAGTTAACTTAAATGGTTAAGTTCATTCTATATGAACACCAAGTTAAGTGAACTTAATTACACAAAATCTGGAGATGCCATTACTCAATTACATTGAGCAACTGCAACTTATTAGGGTTTTAAGAGTACTTAGTGCAACAACAATCATAATCATAACTACTGTACAACTTTGTTTATCTTTTATAAATTAACGTAGAGAGGTATGCATTTAGCTGGGCTATTAGAAAGACAGATGGTTAATAAATAGTTGCTAATATGAAGTTTGATAAGTCATACAGAATTAATATGAATTTAAACTTTCAGCTAACCCTTCAACTGCATAATATTTTCTAATTTAATCCACAAAGAGCCAACATAGTCTCATTGACGGAAGTTCAATTTTACACTGATGTTTTCAGCTAGATTGAGAATGGACACTATGGGTGACTGCAAAATATCTACATGCCTACACAAAGGATGTCTTTTATAAAGTTGATGGACTGAGTCATGGTATATTTTTATGCGGCCTCTGAGGGAATCTGACTCTTGACCATCCAAGGAACCAGGATATTTTGTTTCTTTTTGTGCTGGTTCCGCCTAGTGGCTGGAATTTGTTTTGTGGAATAACACTGCTTTGGGACCATTGTGGATGAATCTGTTTGTTCCTTGTGCTTATGCCTCCTGTTGACTGGAGTTTGTTTTGTGGAGTATTTTTGTGGGACATTGGAATGATTACGTCATCTGCTACACTCATAAACAGCCGGCTCACTGAACATTTGTTTGTCTGTCCGGGGAAACTGAATGGCTTTATATCTGCTGGAATTTGTTTTGTGGAGGAACACACCTTCGAGACAGTTCTGTGAATGTATTTTCTGTTATGTTATTTTGTCAGGCAAAATTGAGTAACCTGATGGCAAAGTTGTTGTGGGGGCTCTCGTAGGTATACATGGACCATATGAGTTTAGAGGGATCAACGCGATTGCCACTGTCGTATGTGGGGTTAATGCACACATTTTTCTTTTTTCTGTTTATTTTGTTTGGGGGGAAGTTTGGGGTTTGATTATTGCACTAATGCTGAAATGTGGCCTTTATAATTTTATTCTTGACACAATCTATTTTTTCTATTATATCAAAATGTAAGATGTTAATATGAATGGGTTATCTCTCCTCTGTCCACGTGGAATATGAATGGGTTGGAGCACCCCATAAAAAGAAGGAAGGCTATTTCTTTTCTTAAACGTAAGAAATATGATATAGTGTTCAATCAATCAAAGTTTATTTCTATAGCACACTTAAAAACAATAAATGTTGACCAAAGTGCTGTACAAAACTGACCAACATGTAATAAATAGTATAAATAAAATAATACCATAAGATGATACTGCAAAATATGTTACAATGACTCATAAGCAAGGGAGAACAGATGTGTCTTTAGATTAGACTTAAAAAGATCTAAGGTTGGACAAGACCTAATCAATATTGGCAAAGCATTCCACAAGCGAGGGCCCATGACAGAAAAAGAACGATCACCCATAGTTTTAAGACGAGTCCTTGGAACAAACAACAGTAGACTCTGAGACAATCTTAAAGTCCTTGGAGTCTGATATTGATGGAGAAGTTCAGAAATATAAAGTGGTGCCAGCCCATGGAGGCCCTTATATGTCAACAATAAAATCTTAAACTGAATCGTGTATGAGACAAGTAACCAGTGCAGAGAAGCCAGGACTGGAGAAACACTGTCATTTTTCCTAGTTCCAGTCAGGAGCCTTGCAGATGCATTTTGCAAAGTCTGAAGAGGAGATAGTGACTCTTGAGATAAAAGCATGGATTACAATCTCCAGATCCTTTAAAGACACATTTTTTTGTCATTTTGATATTTGCCGGATTTGGAAAAAAACACCTGTAACCACAATTTTAAATGAGAGTAAAAACTGACACCAAGTTTGCGCACCTCTGTATAAAAATTAGAGGCCAAAGGCCCTAAATGTCTAGTCAAATTATTAAAAGGATCAGTTTTGCCAAAAAATAAAAACTTTAGAATCATTTACTTGGAGAAATTTAGCTGCCATCCATTTTTTAATATCTTTAAGACAACCCATCAAAGATTCTATTGCAGAATTATCAGTGGATTTCAAAGGCAGATAGCACCGAATATCATCTGCATAACAATGAAAATCTATTTTATAGTTCTAAAAGATAGACTGTAATGGTAATATGTATAACGAGAATAAAAGTGTTCCCAAAATTGAGCCCTGAGGTACTCCACAGGTGACAGAAGCAGAGGCAGAAGAATGATGTGGCTATTTTGTTATTCGTCTCTGACCCCACTAATTCTATGCCTTGCCTCCACAGAATTATCAATTCCTTTTCAAAATTTTTGGGATACAGAGTTAATTGGTCTAAATCCAAAGTGTTGGTTCTGATGTACTGTCCAGTAACGGCTTTTCAGCCGGGCACCTATCAATGGTCCAAACAGGGCAGTAAGAATTTGGGATTTTTATTACCAGCTAATTTATGTGATTTAGTCAGACTTAATTTTGACACTTTAATAAAAAAAAATTTGTGCAATGTGGGCAGGTGGGCTTCATTACATTTATCGATGATTGGAAAGGTTAATGTTAATAAAATGAATTTTATTCCAAAAATCAACGATCTACTACAGTCTCTCCCTGTAGATGTCCCCCTCTATTATTTCAAGCAATTTGATGGCATAGCGAAGTCCTTCATTGGAATGAAAGTGGTCTCGGGTTACATTTCAATAAGTTACAAAGGTGGGCTAGGCCTAAACAAGATTTTGTTTTATTATTATGTGTTCGGTCTCAGACATTTAGCTCATTGATCACTTCCACTTGAGAGAGCCCCTCCCTGATTTGGAATTGAACAGAAAGTTCTTACCCCTATTTTACACTATTACAAAGCCTTTCTATTAAACTAACCGGAGAAGTTAAGTTGCACCCCGTTATCTCGCATCTGCACGCACTATGGACAAAAGTATCTAGAGTGTTTAATTCAGACATTTATTTAAATATTGCCTCAAGCATATGGCTATACCTAAAGTTGCGTATTGGTGAGTCCCCTTTCTGCTGGTCTGAGTGGATTGTGAGGGGTGTTAATATACTCTGTGACCTATATGAGAGTGGTGGGATGAGATTGTTTGAAAATTTGGTCCAACATTTCAGGATACCTAGATCTCAGTTCTTCAGGTACTTACAGCTGTACCATCTGCTCTGTACTATTTTTGGGAGTAGCATACACCCCCCTAAAATGGCAGATACTCTAGAAGTGGTGATTACTGCTTTTGGAAAAGGTCATGAGGCATCAGTGTACTACTCCTTGTTAATTCAGAGTCTGGGGGATGGAGCTTCAACTTCTATCAAGAGGATATGGGAGAGAGATTTAAACTCGGAGGAGGGAGTGTGGGCTAAGATTCTAAAAAATGTCAAGTCCACATCTAGAGATTCAAGGGTGTGTCTGATGCCATTTAAGATTTTGAATCGATTGTTTTGGACTCCCTCTAGATTGTATAGACTTGGTCTTAAAGACACACACACTTGCTGGCGATGCTTAACAGAAGACGGGGACACAACCCATGTTTTTTGGGGATGTGTTAAAATACAGGAATTCTGGTTTAAAATTCAATCATTTATATGTGATGTGTTGGACACACAATTTACATTTTGCCCCAGACTCTGCTAGGTAGCTCAGCAAGTAAAGATGCTGACTACCACCCCTGGAGTCGCGAGTTCGTATCCAGGGCGTGCTGAGTGACTCCAGCCAGGTCTCCTAAGAAACCAAATTGGCCCGTTTGCTAGGGAGGGTAGTCACATGGGGTAATCTCCTTGTGGTCACTATAATGTGGTTCTCCCTCTCGGTGGGGCACGTGGCGAGTTGTGCGTGGATGCAGTGGAGAATAGCGTGAGCCTCCACACGTGGTATGTCTCCGCGATAACACACTCAACAATCCACGTGATAAGATGCTTGACTGTCTAAGACACGGAGGCAACTGATTCCTCCGCTACCCAGATTGAGGCGAATCACTACGCCACCACAAGGACTTAGAGCGCATTGAGAATTGGGCATTCCAAATTGGGGAGAAAAAAAAACACTGTTCTTTGGTTCGTTTATTTTTCTTTATGAAAGTTAAAGTTGTATATTTTTGTACAAGCCAACTCATACGATTTCATACTATTTTGCCATCTCGTACTATTATTACGACTCTGCGAGGGATTGGGTTGGATCTCCCTATTCTGTTACTTTAGAATGGTATTTGTGAAATTATTGTAAAAACTATTTTGGAGAAGTTTGATCAAGAAAAGTCCAGAACTCAGCACTTTGGGGAAAAATCTGTCCTACTCAGATAACCAAAGTAGGTTACAAAGTACAACCAAGTTGCCCAAAGCAAATCTCTGCTGTGATCCACCACAAAAAAACTGTTATATGTACATATATGCACACACACACACACAAAGGCTGAAAAGTTCCTACAAACAGTAAACACTCACAAAAATACATGTATCATTAAAGAATAAAAGAAGTGTCCTTCTATTGTTCACTGAAACACATACAAAGTGGAGTTCTTGTATTAACAAACATGAAGTTAAATAGTGGAATAATAGCCTGTGTAACAGAATTTGTGTATGTTTGTGTCGTTTCTGGCTGTTGACGGAGCTGTGACGTATCCAGAACACCATGTGTGTGTTGCATCAGAGTATGTGTTAGGCCCACGCGTGCTCCAGATAATGTGTGAGGGTAAAACTGTCAGTACAGAAACTGTTGAGCAGAGCACATGCTCGCTACAGTGAGCCACTCAGCTTAATGAAGCTATCCATGCAACCTCAAACTAATGGATTATACTTGAAAACATATGCAAACACACATGCTGACTAGGCTACCTAAAAGTGGACATATCATAGACTTCTTTTGTGTTTATATAAAGTTAACTATAACAACTGTAGGCTAACCCCAACCTAAACCCTAACTTTACCCCTAAAATAAAAGTTTTTAGTATTTTTATTTTATTAAAATTCAATATAATTTTCCATATAAGGACATTCCCAAAGAGAGGTTTTGTAATATTGAACTAACTACTGGGGACAAATCTGTCCCCAAACTACAGCTAAATGTGCTTACATAAACCATTGGAAAAACACCCCCTTACATCTAAATGTTTAGTAATAAATCATTATCAGACAGAACAATGTGTCTCCTCCATCTTAATGACTCACTGACTTTTATAAATTTCCCACTGCACTTCCTCTCACCTAATGGCTAAAGAGCACTGACACTGGGCTTGTGGGATTGTAAATCATTCAAGTTAGTGTCACACACCTCAATGATTCACACGCAGAGAGGGAGTGGGTTAAATCTTTAACGAACTCTCTTTTGTGTTGCATGTCATAAGCTAAAATATGTTGTATTGGCTTCCAATGACCTTGATAACTGTTATTAAAGAACTTGGAGTGTAACATAACAGCTGGTTGGGGAGCCATACTATCATGCTCAACAATATAAAAAAACTTTTTTAATAATGTGTGTGACTGTCTATTCTGTTGAAATGGACATTTCTTTCTTCGACTAGTACGAATGTGTACAAAAGTTACTTGGGTTTGCCATTGGCCATAATGCTTAATAGCATTTGAAATGCTGTGCCTAAAATACTTTGTCAGTTCTAATTGTAGGCCATCCAGTTATTCCATAAATATAGACAATTTGCATACTTAGCAACACCTATTTCATACTGCAGAAATAGTACGAGTAGGAAGGTAGTGTGCTACTGTACCATCCACACATAGCCTTGGCTTGCAATTCAAAATGGTTTCTTTATTCTTGTACTAGTTACTGGTAATTGTGTTTTTGCCTTGTTTGTCAGTTTGATTGTACTGATTACTGGTGTTGACTATCTGCCTTATTACTATGATTATTTGATCACTGCTACGATTTTGCTTATTGAACTGTCTGCAGATTTGGTCCTTACTCTGTGTCACAGTCTAATATGTTACTGTAGGTTAGGGGCAGAAAATTTAACAGAGAACATGGATTTAAACAGTTTACATTAAACAGCCTAAATGATGATAAATGTACATCAACCAACAAAATGCAATGCTCTCATCCTGACCTTTAATTTCATGTGTGATTATTATTATTTTAAATGTCTTTGTCTTAACTCATTATTTGATCAGACTGGCAAAGGTTAACAAGTTTTTAAACAAACCTTGATTAAAAAGGCTAAATCGTCTAGGTTACGTATGTAACCTCCGTTCTCTGATGGAGGGAACGAGACGTTGTGTCGAAGAAGCGACACTAGGGGTCTCTCTTGAGTGCCAAATATGCCTTTGATCTATGAAAAAAGGCCAATGAAAAGTTGGCAGACAGTATGTGCATACCCCGCCCCCGGACATACGGGTATAAAGGTGGGGAAATACGTCTGTTTCATTCAGGATTTTTCTGAGGAGCCGTAAATGGTCCGGCCACAACAGTGGCTCGGCTTAGCGACGTGGCTGGGAGGACACAACGTCTCGTCCCCTCCATCAGGGAACGGAGATTACATACGTAACCTAGACGATTTTGCTCTGATGTCTGCCAGGGAGATGTCTCTGGCCAGTGCCCGTGAGGACACAAGACTCCTTGTCGATCCGTAAGGGGAGGGGCACGGCCTGGGTGTGATAAACCAATGTACTGGTGTCAACTACCCAGTGGGAAGGCCTCTGTTTGGAGACAGCGTTCCCTTTCCGCTGTCTACCAAGGAAGACAAAGAGCTGCTCAGAAAATCTAGAGCTCTGCGTGCGGTCCAAGTGTTTATGCAAAGCACACGCCGGACACAGCAACCTGTCTCCTCCCGGGGGCGGCATCCTCCCGGGGCGGCTTCGCTTGCAGGTTCACTACCTGGTCTCTAATGGGCATAGTAGGAACCTTGGGCACGTAGCCCGGTCGTGGTCTTAGGATCACATATGTGTCTGCTGGACCGAACTCCAGGCAAGTGCCGCTAACGGAATACGCTTGCAGGTTCCCGACCCTCTTGATGGAGGCGAGCGCGATCAGCAGGGCCGTTTTAAAGAGAGGGCCCTGAGTCCAACTGATTCTAGCGGCTGGAAGGGGGGTCTCTGGAAGCCCGTGAGGACCACTGATACCCCTTTTCCACCAACAAGAACCAGGTGCTGGTTCAGAGCTAGAGCTAGTGTCAGTTCGTAGTTGGTTCGACTGATGAGCCTCCAAAGAACCGGTTTGCTTTTCCACAGGTTAAAGAGCCAGGTCTTACATCACTGTATACGTCACATCTTTCCCAGCAACGCTAGTGCGGTGCCGCCAAACACAAACACACCATCAACAATGGCGGACGTTGCTTTGCTATTGATCTTCATGGCTTTGCGGACCTACATCGGCATCCAAACACGGCGGATCCAACGTGTTCGCACGGCTCGCCTTTATTTGTACAGACGGAGATTACAAGCGAGAGTAACGGTATGTACATAAAAATTTATTTTTTACAATAAGATGCCGAGTTTAGCCTGAGATTTATATTTTAGCCTCAGTATGTTGCTAACCTCCTAGCATCGACTTTGCTGATAATCGATCACATTGCAGTTAAATTAAAATGTATTAAGCATTGGTTGAATACCGTTTTCCTACGCCGTTTTGTGAAAACTCGTATGTATGAGTTTCTGAGTTATAAGCAAAAATCACTCACAGTAATACAACTATGTATCCACTGTCAGTGTTGTTTTATTAGGCTATATTATGTTGTTTTTTTAAATTAGTATTACTGCAGCTTTAATGTGTAGCCCATTAAAAATGTCCAAATTTCGATTCATACATGGTTTTCACTGGACAAGAAGGCTATGAAAATAAGTTGTCTGAAAAGACACTGTATAAACCTAAAAAGACTGAAAAAAAAAACTTATAAATAAAGTAGCCCTGTCTTTTAAGTGGTATTTAATAAACGCTTCACTGCTACAGCTCAACTGTTTTTATAGTATTTATACCGCACTGTATACTTGATAGAAAATATACCTATACACTATTGCCCATAAATGATTTTTTATTTTTTTTATCTTTACAGGCAATCTTGCAGCTGAAGGCAAGGCGGAGGTCACCTGTAATGTGGGCATACCCACGATCTGACCACTGGTGGGACACAATTGTTCCGGATTTCCTCCCGGTGCAATTCATGCAGAATTTCCGTGTATCCCCAGAATCGTTTGAGTACATCTGCAGTCAGGTCAAGCATGCCATGGGGAGAAGGAACACAAACTACCGTTTGTGTGTCCCAATCCGAAAGCGTGTGGCAATTGCCATCTGGAAACTGGCCACGGGTGGTGAATACAGGACAATCAGCCATCTTTTTGGGGTAGGCCTCAGCACAGTATATAATTGTGTTCAGGAATTCTGCAACACAGTCATCAAGGTGCTCCTTCCCGTCCACATAAGATTTCCTGATGCTGAAAAGTTGTTAGAAATGGCCACTTTCTTTAATAATCGTTGGAGAGTTCCACAGTGTGTGGGTGCAATTGATGGCAGCCACATTCCAATAATTGCACCAGAGGACTATCCACGAGACTACTTTAATCGTAAAGGCTGGCATTCTATTGTTCTTCAAGCAGTTGTGGATGGCAAAGGTCTTTTCTGGGATGTTTGTGTTGGCTATCCAGGGAGTGTGCATGACGCCAGAGTGCTACGACAGTCACATTTGTGGGAGGCCCTATGTGACGGGGAATTACTAGGGCAAAACAAAGTGACCATCTCTGGCTGTGATGTTGGACATTACCTGATCGGTGATCCGGCATATCCCATGCAGAATTGGCTCATGAAGCCCTTTTCCGACACTGGCAGACTGACCCCTGAACAGCACACCTACAATTACAGGCTGAGCAGTGCACGATCGGTTGTGGAGATGTCTTTTGGGAGATTAAAAGGAAGATGGAGGTGCCTCCTAAAAAGAAATGACTGCAAGCTGGAGCTGAGCAAGAGGATTGCACTGACCTGCTGTGTGCTCCATAACATTTGTGAGGAACATGGTGATAATTTCACTGAAGAGCACCCAGACAGGACTCTAAACATTGAGCCTCCTGTTCAGACATTACCTGAATGTGCGAATAGAGAAGGGGCTGACATCAGAGCTGCATTAATGATGCATTTTAACAGAGGGAACGAGTGATTCTTTGAATACACCAATGCCATATTTTTGTAACACTGCCGTTTGTGTTTGAGTACACCTGCACTTTCATAAATTGTATTTTCTCATCCATTGAATAAACCCTATTATCTCTAAAACTGCATTTTGTGAATAATTTAATAAGCCATTTTATTGCCCTGTAAACACTTACTTGAATAATGTATGGCCATGAGAACTGCTCAATTCTTGCTTTATGGTCCTCAATCAACGATCCTTTCACACTTCTGGCATGAGACAATCTTTTGTCTGAATTCAGCCTATGTTTAATGTACACATGTTTAATGTACACATTATTTATATGAAAATACACCAAATCGCATTTAAAAAAAAAAAAAAACATACGATATTTGTCTGTTAAGTGTTAAAGAAACTGAACCAGACATTTGTATTAATAAACATGTTTATTTAAAAACAACAATACAAATCTTTATAAAACTTTGGAAATGTAAAGTGCAGTAAGTGAAAACAAAAATTGTAAATAGTTAATTTAAATAAAAAAATTTACATAAAAAGCAGCAACCAAAAATACTGTGGTGATATATTTGCAATCATTTTTGCACTTGTGCCTCCATTACGGCCACCATGCGCCCCATGAGTCCAAGCAGAGAATGTGTGTCCGCTCTCATGTCCTGACGCAAGGCATCGTCCATTTCTTTACTGTGCTGCAAGAACCTCTCATCTGCCCTTTCCAAATATTGCACCAGTTCTGAGGTACTGTCTCTCTTCCTTTTTCCTGTGTACAACAATAATAGCAGATGACAGATCATCAATGTGTTGTCATAGCATTGCAAATAATTGTTTTCTGCAGGGAATTACGGGTATGCATCTGCTATATTAATTATATAAAAAATATGTATAGCATCATACTACATCACTATCATTTCAGATTTTGCTCATGTCCATAAAAAAGCATCAACATTATATTGTATATAGCAAGTTAATGTCAGATTGACTTTATATTCTATTTTAAACTTTTTTTTAAGTATTTTCTAGACTTTTGCTTTTTGTTTAAAGTAATAAAATGTAATTGTTACATATCAAAGCATGTTGTATTGCTGTTCATTATTTTAAATGAAGAAAAAATCTAAACATTATTTCAGTACCTGATAATATTAATATACAGTGTGTATGTACATATATATATTACAGAAACATTTCAATGTTTGCATAATGTATGGTGTGACCATTTGCACACCAAGTCTTACCCCGTTCTGAAGATGCTTCTCCAGAGCTGCTACACGACGGCGCGGGAGAGCTGCAGCTCAGCGGTGGCGGCAACTCAACGTTGTCATCATCACGGTCGGTGATGGCAGACAGATCTATAAAATAAAAAAACAAGACGACAGTGCTTTAAAAAAATATGTCCATTACACTTTACACACTGTTCTGTGCTACTTTATACAATGAAATCACAGATAATACAATCATAGCTAGCCACACTGCAAACACTGATGTAAGAAATTAGAACCTCACCAAACAGCTAAGAAACATGCTAGGAAGAAGTAAAATAATCTATAAACAGAACTTACCAGGATCGGTGCAACTTTGCTGTAGCGAATCATCCACCATTGACTCGAGCATGATTGTTGCCGAGTTCAGCGCCCCGGTCACCTGGCATGCCGGCCTATCGCCGAGAACAGAGTCGAGAACGTCGAAATGTGGGTTTCGACGAGGGCGACCATTGCCGCTTCGACCGAGGTCCTTTTTTTGGTCTCTGTAGTCCTTCTTTAGTTTTTTTAGTTTGTTGCTTATCTGTTGGAGGTTCCGGTCGAACCCCGCTACAGCCATCTCTCGCTGAATTTACTGCAAAACCGGTTTCGTCCGCGAAGCCCCGTCTAACTTACTCTGGACTTCTGCAGAGGACCAGAGTGCAATAAAGCAGCTTGTTTCCTCCTCTGACCACAACTGTTTTTGTTTAATAGCATCCATCGTGTTTATCTGCTAATTCAAAAATGGCGCTCACAAGTTTCTGTTCGTCTTGTTGGTCACGGTAACCCCGCCCCCAGCCGCTGACGTAAGCGGTTCTTACTTCTAGACCAGCAATGATTTGGTGCTACTTAAGAACCACTTTTACTGGTTCGGAGCTGGTGCTTTGGTGGTCGAAAAACAAAGAACCGATTTCAAACTAGGCTCTGGCTCCGAACCAGCACCAGCTCTGCCTTGGTGGAAAAGGGGTAAGAGAGATCCCAGGAGGGGTTCCTTGGCCGGGAGGGGTTCAACCTCCGGGCGCCTCTTAGGAACCTGATGATTAAGTTGTGCTTACCCAAAGATTTGCCGTCTACTGCGTCATGGTGGGCCGCGATAGCGACAACATACACCTTCAGGATGGAAGAGGACAGTCTCCCATCCAGCCTCTCCTTCGGAAATAAGAGCTCTGACCTAACTGCGCACCTCTGTGGGTCTTCAGCCCGGGAAGAACACCAATTTGCAAACAAGCGCCACTTCAGGGCATAAAGTTGCCTGGTAGAAGGGGCTCTGGCTTGGTTGATCGTGGCAAAGATGGCAGGTGGTAGACCAGCTAGATCTTCCGCGTCCAGTTCAGGGGCCAGATGTGGAGGTTCCAAAGGTCTGGGTATGGAAGCCAGAGCGTGCCCCATCCCTGAGAAAGAAGGTCTTTCCTCAGGGGAATTCGCCAGGGAGGGGCTGTAGCGAGGGGTACGAGGTCCGAGAACCAGGCCCGGGTGGGCCAATAGGGAGCCACTAAGGTGACTTGCTCCTTGTCCTCCCTGACCTTGCACAGCACCTGTGCAAGAAGGCTCATTGGGGGAAATGCGTACTTGAGCAGCCCGGCATGCCAGCTGTGTGCCAGTACGTCTGTCCCGAGGGGAGCCTCTGTTTGGGCATACCAGAGTGGGAAGTGGGAGGTCTCTCGGGAGGCACACAGGTCTACCTGGGCCTTGCTGAACTGTTCCCAAATCAGCTGGATCAACTGGGGGTGAAGCCTCCACTCTCCACTGGGCAAGCGTTGTCGTGACAGCGTGTCTGCTACCACATGGAGGTTGCCGGGGATGTGAGTGGCATGCAGCAGTTCAAACCTCTTTGGCGATTTATATACGCTGCCGCAGTGGTGCTGTCTGACCTGACTAGGACACGTTTGTCTCAAAATAATGGGAGACACTTCCACAGGGCAGAGAAAACAGTCAGCAACTCTATGCCATTGATGTGCCAGCGCAGCGAGGCCCCTTTCCAATGGCCCGTGGCTGCATGCCCGTTGCACACGGCGCCTGAACCCAATTTGGAGGCATTGGTCGTGGCCAGGATGCGTCGGGACACCTGCTGCGAGGGGACTCTTGTCCGCAGAAGGCAGAGGTCTGTCCAGGGTTTTGATGTTTAGCGGCAGGCGGGGGTGATGTTCACAGTGCGTGCCGCGGCGCCATACCCGTCTCGTGACTCGAGTCTGAGGCCACTGCTGAGGCGGTCTCATGTGCATCAACCCCAGCGGCGCAGCTGCCGCAGAGGATGTCATATGCCCCAGGAGCTTCTGAAAAGGTTTTAAAGGGACCGCCGTGCCCGGTCTGAAGACATGGAGGCATTTTAGCTCTGACTGTGCACGCTCGTTGATGAGGCGTTCTGATATTGAGACATGCCGAGCAGAGAGATGCTCTGAACCGGAGCGAGCTAGCTCTTTTCTCGGTAGACCTGAAGCCCTAAACGGCTGGGGTGCCTGATCACCTAGTCTCTGTGAGCGTATAGTAACTCTTGGGAGTGGGCCAGTCGTCGAGGTAATTGAGTATGCGAATGCTGGATTTTCGTAGCAGGGCAAGCCGCAAGGGGACAGAGATGTGAAGCCGTGAGGGGACAGAGATGTGCCGAAGGGGGTAACTTTGTACTGATACATCTGGCCATCGAACACGAGCCATAGGAAGGGTCGGTGTCAAGGCAGAATTAAGATGTGAAGGTATGCGTCCTTCAGGTCTGCCGCTGTGGACCAATCTAGATGCCGGACGCAAGTTAAGATATGTTTTGTGTGAGTATTCTGAACAGGAGTTTGAACAGAGCCCGGTTGAGAACTCGTAAGTCCAAGATCAGTCATAAGCCGCCGCCTTTCTTGGGTACAATGAAGTAAGGGCTGTAGAGACCCTTCTTCATTTCGGTTGGAGGGACCGGCTCTATCGCATCTTTGTTTAGAAAAAGAGTAGCGATTTCTGCACGCAGGGATTTGGTATGCTTGCCGTGTACTGCGGTAAAGCGGATGGCCGCGAAGGGGGGTGGGGACCTGGCAAACAGAATTGCGTAACCGAGTCGGGTGGTCCGGGCCAGCCAGCTTGATGGGTTGGGAAGTGAAAGTCACGCATCCAAACTCCGTGCTAGGGGCACCAAGGGGACGGTTATTTTTGACGTACCCGGTGGGGCTTGACAGCGGGGTGGAGTAGGTAGTACGGCGACGGGAGGCGAAGATGCGTCCCGAGGCTTTAGTGCTGAGAAAGGACTCGAAGCACTTACCTTGCTCAGCACACCCGGCAGGGGGCGGGTTACTGACTGAGGAGGAGGTCCGATGTAGGCGTCCTCTAGACTCGTCAGGACCGGCCGTCCGGGGAACAGTCATGGGGCTGAAGGCGGGGGGTCCGCGACTAGCATGCCGGGACTGTAAAGATCTGGTGGCAGAGTGCCGTGAGAACGGCATTTCCGGGCCAGGTGACCCAGAGACAAGGAAATAGCTCTGTTATTGAGATTGTGGGTACCGCAGCCCCGTATAGGGTCGGGGACGGAGTGGTCTGCTTGGCCTCTGGGTCAAGCATCTCAGGAGCGCCTGGGAGCCTTCCGGGTCCTTGAGGGGGTCCGTGAGACGGGGGACCGGGGGGGAGGCGAGGCTGTGAGCGGCACGCAGACCCCAGGAACCAGTCATCCAACCACGATGGCTGTGGGGAGGACGGAGGGTGCCAGTCCAGCCCCACGCTGGCGGCGACCCGGGAAAGCATGTCGGTCATCTGCACGTCAGCCTCAGCCTGGGCGTGCTGGCCCGAAGGCGACAGCTCAGGGGAGTCATCTGTGTCAGATGCCACACTCTCCAATGCAGCGGCGAGCTCATCCACCTCAAGCTCTAGAGGATAAGCGTGCTGGCCGTGAGACGAGCCGCCGTTGCCTCAAGCACGGACAGGAGTCAACGAGCGTACTGGGGGGCGGGTGGTCCGAGGGGTCGTACCCGGCGGAGCTGCACCCGCTGCCGTCCCCTGATCGCCTCCATTGCCAGCCGCATCGTCCTCAATCCCGTGGGAAGGAGGAGCAATGTGGGGGGCGGCTGGAGTGGCGAGCTTTCTATTGAAAGCGATCCGCGACCGCAATGTTGCCATGGTCATGCTCTCGCAGTGAGAACCATCACGAACCATCCACAAACGCTGCCTCGGTGTGTTCACTGCCCAGACACACGAGACAACGCCTGTGGCTGTCTGAAGCGGAGAGCACTCTACCAGGAACTACACAGGGGCGGAATGGCATCTTTATAAAGACGTGTCCTGAAAAGTACATTCAATGCCGCTGTGTAAATGCTCTTTTAGAGGAAAATACTCTTTTATATAGAGAAAATCACTCTTTTAATAAACTCTTTTAGCTTTCTGCACTGTTGAAGTGCCCAGGGGCAAGCTGCACTGCCGTGCAGAAAAGGAGAAAAGCCGCTGAAGTGCGCCGTAGATCCAACAGCAGGCAGAGCGTCAGAGGAACAAAGGCAGGAACAGGTGTGTGATTCGCAGCTGACTGCATACACGACCATCGGCTCCGAAGAAAATTTCTGAATGAAACAGACATATTTCCCTGCCTTTATACCCGTATGTCCAGGGGCGGGGTATAGAAATACTGTCTGCCAACTTCTCATTGGCCTTTTTTCATAGATCAGAGGCATATTCGGCGCTCAAGAGAGACCCCTAGTGTCGCTTCTTCGACACAACGTCAAAGTGAGCAACAGACGGGGAAAGCCATATTTAAAATTCACACTGTGAATTCCATCTCAAGATTGAAAGTTCTGCTGCTGAAATTGGTTTGTGCTAACCAAAATTCAAACCTATGTAAAAAATCAATAGCGCCACTGGGAATGGCAAATGTTTGATTGGATGGCACTTGTCAGTAATTCTGCAGATCGGGGTACATACATTCGGAGGCAGCATGTCGATTTCCTGTGTGATCAAGTTGATTTAAAAAACAAAAAGAAAATAGAAGGCAGTATACAGTATATTCTGCACAATGAACCATAATTATGATTCTGAATATAGCCATGGTGTGACATGACAGTCATATTTTCAATCTACAAAAATCTGTTTTTTGTAGAAAACATATATTCCCAATTTCATATAATTAGTCTACTAAAATTTAAAAAAAAAGGTTGGCCATGATTTCCCTTTGATCTATTTTACTTTTTCTACTTTTAATACTTTATTTAGCCAGTGTGGGATATTGACACACTATAGGGCAACTGGTTAGATCTGTATATGGAATTCATTGTCCCCTTTATAATGTTCTAGTTTGTCTTGGACAAACTTGAGATGGTCAACAATGCTCTGTATGCTTCTTTTATTTATTCTGCCATTGTGTTTTGCTTTTGTTGGATAACTTTGTTCAATGCAAGAGATGCCTGCAGAGCCTTGTTATGCTGAGCCCTTAATGAGTTTTTGTAATATCATCTACCTAGCATTTGCCCTTATTCATTAGTATTCGGAAGAGGATGGAAATTCTCACCTTATTCATCTCATTAATTGGGCAATCTGATTTAAATAACCATCTTCATAATGGACATTATCCCATAAGCATGGTGACCAGATTTTTGCTTAGAGCACTGCCTAAAGATAAAGCCACAATTTGTCACATAACTTCAAAAACATTTTCTATATGGAACCTTTTTTCTAAGAGCATTACAGTATTGTTGCGTCCGTTATAGTCAACATAATTGGGGGTATTAAATAGGGAACAATGTAATAAATTATACTGTTAATTACTAATTTTGACAACATATAAAAGGCTGAACATTGCAAATAAATGTATACGTTTATCCTTTTTCGAGTGAATGTATCACTGTGTTCAGTAAAGACATAAAAAAAAAATTCTGCATTATTTGTTTCATATATTGCTATGAATTAGAACAATTTGCATTTGAATTCAAATTACACTAGATGAAGATCAGTTTATATTTAATTTCAAACTAAATGCTACAGATAATTCTAAAGACAACACCTCACTTCTCCAGCATGAGCGTATGTGCAGTATGAGTATGAGATTTTCAGTTTATGTATGTGTGAATGCATGTTATCTGTGAGGCTATGCATGACTGCTTGTGTGCAAAAGAGAGATATGGAGTGTGCGTTTGCTTTTGTTGTGTTGTGTATAAATATAGATGTATGTGGAAGGATGTATTAGGAGTAAGATTAAGATTAATTAATATTAATTGAAAATGCTAATTTTCATAATTGCATAGGTAAAAGTAAACATTAGGAAGTAAACACCAACTTAGTGTTTTGTTTTTAATTGTGCTTGTCTTCAGTGACACACAAAATTAGTTGTATCGTAAAGTTTGTTTTTGAAGAACTTTTAAAATAAATTAACCTAATTAAACAAATCTGTTGTGTTCTATTATGAAGCATCAAATTCTGACCAAAACTGTCATACAAATGCTATTGTTGAGTGAATAACTGCTTCCCTATTGAGTGAAGGTATGTTTGTGTGTGTGTGTGTGTGTGTGTGTGTGTGTGTGTGTGTGTGTGTGTGTGTGTGTGTGTGTGTGTATGTGTGTGTGTGTGCGTGTGTGCGTGTGTGTGTGTGTGCGTGCGTGTGTGTGTGCATGAATGTGTGAGCATGCATTTGTCTGTGTGTGAAGGGGGCTGTGAGTGTGTGCTTTATGTAATGCAGCATGGTCTGTTTGGTAACAAAAGTGGTGACACTGAAAATTGGGTTACCATGGAGACAGAATTTTCCCACTTTTTTGTGCTCATTACAAACTCATGCAAACCTCTCTTCCATTTCTTCTTTACTCATTTATTTCTTAATTTCTTCATCCTTTATTTATCCAGCTGTGTCTATTTATTTATTTATTTTTTTTGCACAACTGGATGTTGATGTTGTTACACTAAATTAAAGTGTTTTTTTCTGGGTTTGAATGAAAATGTATTGATATAAGCGGTTGTTTAATATCAGATAATTAAGGTTGTTTGTTTGTAGGTGTGAGATATAATGATGAAATATACTGATGCAATATGTGAATTGTAAATCCAAACAGGCCAAGAAAATTAGAAAAACTTAATTAGTTAACATGAGCCTGTTTACAATATGTTGCCAAGACATGCTGTGTGTGTATAGCTGTTTCCTCAAAAGAAAATATGTCTGAAATCTAGCTGTTTTACAGGCTCTTTGGATAATTACCTATGATTCGTTTCAAGTCAGTTTCGAGCTCTTGCCTAATATGTAAACAACCCCTAACTTGACCCAGTTTAACTCAGCAACAGAACCGATTTAATGCATTTGTGTGTATATATTTCAGTGTATTACATGCATAATAAGTGTGTTACAAATACTCTGGAGCCTCTATACTGCTTCATTAGGCCACACATGAATATAAAACATTTTTCTAAATAATTAACAAAATAATGAATAGAATGGGTAGCCATAGAGGAATCTTTTGTTCTTGTTAACATATTTCTTTTTTATGTCCAATCTCAGCTAAACGTACTGCTATCACGATATTTTATAGATACAAGTGCACAAGTACTCCTTTTTGTGAACTAATCATGACATTTCACTACACCATACTTAACCAACATCAACTAAAGATGTTTTGTCACTGTTTCTCTTGGTTCATACTGTTCCAAATGTCTTTCTTGTGGCAGTTCTCTACAACATGATGACAGTGTTCTTAAAGCTGAGTATGAAATTGATGATAGCCTATGAAGAACATTGACACCAAAATAAGAGCCCTTCACCTACTGTATATTTATATCAGTGATTGACATCTCTTATTTTTAAACTGTGAACATTGTAACATAAGTAATCCAGCACAATACTGTAGAGATAATTTTTCTTTGGGGTGACTTTTTCCCCATAAAATACTAACCATTTCTATACACATTACTGCATGTACATTTTCTCAAAGACTGGGTTTGGTCATAATCAAAATATCAAGCCTGTCTTCTAAGCAAAACAACCTCTGTCAAACATACAGTAGTCATAACAAGTTCTCATTGTATTACAAGTTCTTTGAACCAAACATGAATATGTTTTTGAAAAATTATATGCAAGGAAAAAAAGAAAATCGCTCCATGCCAAAACAAATCAGAGCTCATCTTGAGACATGTCGTGTTTTTTTGTTTTTTTTTGCTCAAGCAAGCAGATAATGGGCATGGGCTTCCAAACTTAGATACACAGGGTTTATCACAGGGATTGTAACAGAGGACCTGTGGAAACTACAGTATACAAATGTGAAAAAATATTATTAAAGTTTTACATTTTGGTCACTGGACTGTGTGTGTGTGTGTATCTATATATATATATATATATATATATATATATATATATATATATATATATATATATATAGATATATATATATATATTGATATATATTGATATATATCAAATAAACGTGATAATTTTTAGCATTCCTCCATCGAAAAACAACATATGGAATATATGTTGTGAATATGAGTAAGCTGTTTGCTGAATGTAAGTGTATGGAATTGATAATGTAAATTTATTGCATAAAATAATTTTAAATGTATAATTTATTTTGTGATAATGACTGCTAACTGTATATTATCCTGCTTATATTGCTACTTAACAAATAAATAAATAACTAATGAACAGGAAATATTGATTTTAAGGTGAAATTAGTTCATTATCGAGAAGAAAGAGACCGTAGAGTGATAGAAGGGGACATGAAACTTGCACAGTTACTGTATGTAGAAAATTGTTTCCTTTCACAACGGTCATTTGTACAGTTTAACAGTCATTATACAAGAATATTTGACCACAGAACACCATGATGGAGTTGTGTAATAATAAAAAGGTTGGACTAAGTAATTAGTGATGTAATTATAATGCAATGGAATGTGCACTCAAAAAATTATTTTGAAGATTTGCGCTTTTAAGATTCAACTTTATTGTCATTGTGCAGAGTACAGGTACAGAGCCAATGAAATGCAGTTTTTTCGCATATCCCAACTAAGATGGGGTCAGAGCGCAGGGTCAGCCATAAAACAGCACCCCTGGAGCAGATAGGGTCAAGGGCCTCGCTCAAGCGCCCAACAGTGGTATCTTGACGATGCTGGGGCTTGAACCCCCAACCTTTCAGTCAGTAACCCAGAGCCTTAACCTGAGGCTGAGCTACCACTGGCCTAAATATTTAATTAATTATATTTAGTTAAATATGACCAAATACAGTTTGATGTAATTTTGTTTCGAAACTGCAATGACTCAATCTTAAAAATAGGCAAAAAAATATTTTTGGATTGTGTGGACAAACAAAAAGAGGAAGAATGTACCTTTCAATAGCTTGCCACAGGTAATAGTATTGATTGGTTTTGTTGTGTTGCATCAAGAAGCTATAAAATAGATAATGACTACAGGTTGGTCAATTATTGATCAATTATTTCATAATTTTAAAGGAACATTCCAGGTTCAATACAAGTTAAGCTCATCGACAGCATTTGTGGCATAATATTTATTACCACAAAAAATTATTTTGACTTGTAACTTTAAATAAAAGTCACAAAAAAATTGAGGCTACAGTGAGGCACTTACAATGGAATTTAATGGGGCCAATATTTGGAGGGTTTAAAGTCTATAACTTTATAAAAGCACTTAAAGGACATTAATTCTTCTGTTAAAACTCATGTTTTTGAGCAATAAAGTTGTATAAATGGAGTTAATTAACAGAGATTCAGAAGGAGCATGTTAATTTTAATCTGAAAAATCATGTCCCATGAGTAGGAGTAATTAAGCTGCTGCTTACCTACTTCCCATGATAATTGTCCTAATGTTGCCAGTCCTTCTCGCCCCCACTCCGAACGGGACTCGAACCGGCGTCTCTGGCATGGGAGGCGGGTGCACTAACGAGGAGGCTAAAGGCTACAGCCACTAACGTCACTCGCTAGTGCACCTCTTGAGGTCAGGAGAGTGAGGTTTACACACTGCACAGCTGTCTACAAGCTGGCTCCCCCACTGACATCTCTCCTCCACCCCATCTCCACTTGTTCTCTACTGAAATCGTCATTTTACAGTCGTTTTAGGGTTTGTTGACATCACATTGTCATTGTAATATTGGCTATAACTTTACACAGAAAAGGTTGGTAAGCGTTAACATGCATATGGAACCCAAATATTTACTTTTGTAAAGAAAAGGACGGACAAGTTAACTAGTTTAAACCTGGAATATTTATGTTTTGCACATCTACGTATGTTGTCAAAATCTGAAGTTTGAATGACTTTATATAGACATGTGTCAAGCAGTTTAATTCTGACGGAGTGAATGATCTCAAAGCATCTTAAACTACAAAATCCATTTCATTAATTGCCTGATTTGGTGATGACTATAGTCTCTCGCAGAGAAATTACACAGCTGGGAGCGTCTGACTCATAAAAACCACCAATTTTAGCGCAGACTGAGCAAGCCCAAATTCTCCGTTTTCACTGAGACATATAGGAGTCGTTTAACTGTTTTGCTCTCTTTAACACGTGGAGGCGAGACTGGACGGGACATGGTTTTGCAACACCAAAAGGGAAAATTACTTGTCTAATGAGGCACCGTGTGATTGAGAATTTTACACAATTTTCCATTGTGATCATGGACTGTTAATGGCTCTCATTGTCATTTGCGACTGTCACACACATACACGTTGCTTTGCACGTTCGTAGAGAGAGAGAGAGAGAGAGAGAGAGAGAGAGAGAGAGAGAGAGAGAGAGAGAGAGAGAGAGAGAGACCCCCAATCCATTTACTCGATTCATGGAGTGTGCGTCTGAGAGCAATGATCTGTAAAGTTGGGTGGAAATATTAACGCGCGCCAAGGTACCTTTTTGAAATCTTCGAATTGATTTTTCGCGCAGTATAAGTTTTGAGAGACTAGTACTTTTGGGTAAACATATGGTAAATCAATACATTTACCTCTCAAAACATATGTTTACGTTTAATTATAGCTGATAGAGGGTACAGGAATTGAGTTGTATTTGGCGCGGAGCGCGTGGGAGGCATTGGCAAGTACAGTCTCAATTCCGCGCTGAGATGTAAAAGAGCGTATAGGCGCTCGAGACAGTTTGACTGCGCTGATGTCTCGAGTTCAGTCGACGGTATCGCAGAGGAATCTCTACCCAAAATAGACCTCATCAGCGTTACCGACGAATGCACCTGTGAATTCGGTGTTTTCTTGTTGGTTTCTCCAAAAGGATGTGCTATTGACGGATTCCCCATCAGAGGCACACGGACCTGTTCCACCAGAACCACTGCGGAACGCGCTCGAGACTCCAAAATAAAAAACGATTAAAATAAAGAAAATAATTATCAATTGGGATCGTTGGTTTTTGGTCGGATTTTTTTTTTTTTTTTTTTTAGCTAATCGCTGAAAGGAATGATCACGGTAAACACAAGGGCACTGGTGGAATAACGCTGATAAGAGCACTGAACTTGACGGATTTGTTTATAAAGAACGAGCAAGGTTACACGATGAAGAGTCGGTACACTGTGTAATTCACAAATATAATGTTGGAAATGTATAAAGAGGATATAAGGTGAGCTGTTCTCTTTTTACTTTCAATTAAATGTCAAATGTGCTATTTCAAGCTTATATCCCTCACTAAATGAGGGGTCCTTCTATCATGGGCAAAGGGGAATCGTTGGAGCTTGACGTTGACGGAGTCGTCGGCGTATTTTTTGTGAAGGGAGAAATTATTTCAACCGCCTTGATGCGCAACACCTGCTGCGCGAGCGAGCGCCCTACATACGGACAAACCCCGCGCGCGTGAGGGGAATACCGCACACCGCTCGTCATTTAAACACGCTGGGTCACTCATATACCCTTTAAACACTGACTATCTTCTCTAACTCGAAGCTCACTGAGTCTTATTCCGTAAGACGCCGTTAGTCTCTGAGGTTAGCTATTTGGTTCTGTGCGGGGGAACCGTTACGTTTCCACGCAGATCAGTTTGCCCGCGAGCCCACTCTCGGGTGTGCCATGAACACGAACGAGAAGTTTTAAGAAATACACTTAAAAGATCAGTTTACCACATTTATGTTAACCCAATTTAGGAAAATTTGCTTTACTTTCTTTCAGAACACTGAATACTTAAGCTCCTGTCAAGGTGGTACACCGAAGGTCTGAAAATGCGCCGAGGAACGCATCTCCTCTGTCAGGAAATCTTCGTGGATACAATTCACAGGACGTCGCTCACATTCACAGATGGCACATTTCAACCTCGCCGAGTTTTCTTCACTGACACCTCGTGACACGCAAGGTAAGATAGCCTACGAGTTAAAAGATTGAACCTTTAGTAATATGCGCGAAACGACTCTGGCGGGAGATCCGACAGGGGGCGCCATTGTTTCGTGGGTTCCGCCGACACGGTGAATGAGGGACTTGCAGATTTGGGTGCAGTCACGTTGTCCAAGCACATTTTTGATGCTTTCCTCAAGCTTACAAGGCCAGGCATTAAAATAGTATTTCCTGTAGTGGAGGGTACAATTTTAGGAGCTGAAGTATTCTAAAACTACCTCCTTCCTACCCATACGTGCAATGAAGACACATATGCATGATTCAATCAACTGGGCTGTTGACAAATATACAATTACCACCCAAATATATTGCATTAAAGGAATATTCCGGGTTCAAAACAAGTTCAGCTCAATTGACAGCATTTGTGGGATAATATTGATTGAATAAAATCTGGATTCCAGTGATGCACTTACAATAGCAGTGAATGGAGCCAATTGGTAAAGGTTAAAATAATCACCATTTCAAAAGTATAGACACAACACATAAACAAAATGCATGTTCACATGATTTTAGTGTGATAACAGCACTCACTAACCATTTCTGTGTAAAGTTATAGCCAATTTTACAACTTCGTTGCCATGACATAATACAAACCATAAAATGACTGTAAAAATGACAATTTAAACAACTTTACAGCTCAAATAATACACGTTTAAACAGAAGACTAAATTTAAGGGCTTTATAAAATTATAAGCTTCACATTTCTGCCTTTTAAACCCTCCAAAAATTGGCCTCATTCACTTACATTGTAAGTGCCTCACTGCAACTTCAATTTTTCTTCAAATACTGGCGATTAAGCTTAACTTGTATTGAACCGTGATAATGCATTTGCTCACTTATCTGTATTGGGCCAGCTCCTGTGATGCCTTAAACAGAAGAATTATGTGTAAGTGTATATGTTTGTTGGAAAAAAGTGATAGATGGGGGAGGAGGACCTAGTACAGGTGCTTATTTTGAGAGTAATCATAAATGTTGACCCCCCAACTCTTCCACAAAGTCAAACTCAGAAATCCACCCACAACCTCCTCTTTCACTTGCGAAGAGAAGTGATCTCAGAGGTGATGTTCTGCTAACAGTGGAGCCGATCTACGCTTGGCACTTTACGCTCTGGTTTTGAGTCATAAAATATGGACTGTGACAGATCATCAAAAGTGTGGTCTGTACTTTCAGGCACATACTCGGAGACAACGTCCAAACCTCACTTGTACAAACACTCAAACTGGAAAGAAGAAGTTTCTGGCAGGGTTGCTAAAAATTTGATGAGTAAAAAGCCACGGGTCTGTGTTTGTAAGTGAAAAGACTTTGCACTTTGAACATTGGCTGCTCTACAATTGTAACCTGCTAGTTTGGGTTAAAGATCGCTAGTGTAACTGAAAATATTACAAGCAATTTACTTGTAAAATGTCCAGCAAATCTCACAAATGCATGCAGAATGTGTTAGTGAGATGTCGAGTGATGTGTTGCATTTTTGCACAAACTAAGCGCTACTCTGGGTTGGCCTAAGGGCATGGGTGTTTTGCTGAGATGTCACTGTAAGTATGACAATTATGGACATTAGCGAGTATACTAAATGAGAAAGTAACAGAGCCAACAGAGCACAACTGCTTGTCTCTGGAATATCTAATGTGGCCACTGAGGCACGTATTACTTTGGACCATCGCAAACAACCAGTGCAACCATCAAGAAAGCAATTAGGCAATTATGTGATTGGCACTAATTAGTGTGCTTCACAATACATCTGAATGTTTAGCTGTCAAAAGCTAAAGCCTCATACTGTCTGTGATTATTGTTCGGCAACATTTGAAAACGCATCGATAAATTATTAGTTTGTCAAGTGTTAAACGACAATCATCTACTTGGATTATATTGCTGTGCTAATATAATGATGCTTACAATCTAAACATTTTATAATAGTTTTATAATTATTTTGTATGCTTTCTTATAACCTCATATTAATTAAGATAATAAATTACATATTGGTATTTTGAAAAATTAATTTGTCACACCACAGGACTTTTTTAAATGAACTGCAAAATTAAAAAAGGTGATAAAAAAATACTGAAAAAATAAATAAATGGTGACCAGTTACAGCATCTAAAACTATACACTTCCCCTTACACACACACACATATATGTATATACACTGTATATACACAGCATATATAAGCCAGGGTCTAAAATGAACCAAATACATTAACAAATATATTAAGGGCTTGGGGCAAAAACGACAAAAATTACAAAAAGACCCCATAATGAGTTATGTTTTTATATGTAACATCTGATAAATTTCATATATTTTGCATAATTAGATTTGTTGTCATTTTAATTTGTGTTAATTTTGCATGTTTAGAAAAGTTGTGCCCTGATCGAGGTAAAAAATGCCCCTGAAAATCAAATCCAGGGGGTAAGTATTGTCCCTTAATGTTTAATGTTTTAAAGTTAATTTCTGACACTGATATAAGCCCATGTTATTTGTTTAAATATATACACCCATATATGTGTATTTGAAATCCATTTAGTGGAACATTCCAGGGTGAGATTATTTTTTATATGAAGCCATTTATGATTTTTTTTTTTTGTGCTTTGTGCTGCATCCTTTGTTGAGGACAGCAGAAATAAAATACTTTTCACAGCAGCTGATGGTAGCACATTCTTATCACGTTGGTTGTTGCCGAGGACCCCAAACAAACTCCCTGAATTCAAGCGAGACTGTGGAATTTATTCCATTTTATAGATTTTTCTGTCATGATGAATTTTTATAAATTACATGGTGTATATTGTATATTAATGGACAAGCTCACACTTCTCCATGAGGATGTGTCCTTTTCTGTTGGTTAGCTTGAGAATGTTTCAATCATTAGTAACAATTACAAGCAACATTATCTTTTAATGTAGTTCATGTATCCTCTATATGAAGGGCTTGAATGTAGCTTGAATATATATTTACAGTACATTCATGTAAATCAGCACTTCATCATCTGAGTACTTTGTCATCTGTGGATGGTGGCTATGGCCCAAAACTATACACTTGTCAAAAGCTTGTCAGTGAATAAAATAGAGGTGCAAATATGACTGATGACTGCATTCCAGTAATGAAGCAGATGTATGCAGTGACATTTCTGAAAGTGAAAATTTCAGTGTGAATTTGACCTTGAAACTTACGTTTGATAGCAAAGGGGCACAACCATGGTTGAAGAAGCCAAATGAACAAAAAAAGTTAAAGGAAAATGCCTAGTTCATCTAAAAATTTTAAATGATCCAGAATTTATTTATTCCATGAAACAATAAAGGAGATGTTTCGAAAATGTTCACTTTACTGTTTTCAGTTCAACGAACAAAGTGAACGGGGACAGATGCTGGCGAGCTCAAACAATGATGAAATGTGAAACAAAAAATGTAATCCATACAACATATTCATTAAATGTTATTCACATACTTTCAAATATGACACAAGAAAACATACTACCCCATTAGTTCTTGCATGTGCCACAATTAGGGCTGCATAATATGGAGGAAAAACGCAATAGGTAATCCTATGATGACATTATCGGATTGCGCGGAACATCGGAAACCCCACTGCCCAAATAAACTGAAGTTTATTATAATAAAAAGGACCATCTATCCAATATATCACCAAAATAGTTTTTAGTTTTTTTTTTTTGCTGATAGACTGTGTAAAATATTTAGTTTTTACCATTCGCCATGTAGTATTGTGGGATATCCTAAAATAATCTGTGTTGTAAAATATGTAATTTTATTGTACACTGTAATAGTATTATAATAATGTTCGTATAAATTTAAAAATGAGCTCATTCAGTGTGGGACATTTATTTTCAAAAAGTTTGTCCAGAAGCGCTTGCCGTAGATTTGCTTCGACAACTTTTTTTTGTTGTCAGTCCGCACTGAACTTGAGACTGAGAGGAATGATTTCACAGGACAATCCATTAATTGAAACCCATCCTTTGACAGCAGCCAATAAACAAGGCAAGTTTAAGTTTGCATACTGGCATCTGGTCTCATTACTATCTGCACACACAATGCAGAGTGAAAGCACAAGACAGCGCCAGTTACAGCTACATACAGTTAAACTCATTAAATTCATTTTGACAACTCAACAGTTTTAATATTAGCAAACTATAGATTTGGCAAGTAGTTTAGGACATCTACTTTGTGCATGACACAAGTAATTTTTCCAACAATTGTTTACAGACAGATTATTTCACTTTGTAATTGACTATATCACAGTTCCAGTGGGTCAGAATTTTACATTCACTAAGTTAACTGTGCCTTTAAGCAGCTTGGAAATTCTAGAAAATGGAGTCAAACCTTTGGGCAACACTTTTAATTGGCTAATTGGAGTCAAATGGAGGTATACCTCTGGATATATTTTAAGGCCTACCATCAAACTCAGGGCCTCTTTGCTTGACATCATGGAACAAATCTAAATAAATCAGCCAAGACCTCAGAAAAACAATTGTGGACCTCCACAAGTCTGGTTTATCCTTGGGAGCAATTTCCAAAAGCCTTAAGGTACCACATTCATCTGTACAAATAATAGTACGCTAGTATTAACACCATGGGACCATGCAGCCATCATACCGCTCAGGAAGGCGACACATTCTGTCTCCTAGAGATGAGCGTAGTTTGGTGCGAAAAGTGCAAATCAATCCCAGAACAACAGCAAATGACCTTGTGGAGATGCTGGAGGAAACATATAGTCAAGTATCTATATCCATAAATTATTTGGATATATTAAAGTAACATCTCAAGACATCAGCCATGAAGTTAAAGCTTGGTCGCTAATGGGTCTTCCAAATGGACAATTACCCCAAGCATACCTCCAAAGTTGTGGCATAAGGGCAACAAATTCAATGTATTGGAGTGGCCATCACAAAGCCCTTACCTCAATCCGATAGAAAATTTGTGGGCAGAATGAAAAAGCATGTGCGAGCAAGGAGGCCAACAAACCTGACTCACTTACAGCAGTTCTGTCTGGAGGAATGGGACTCATTGTGAGAAGCTTGTGGAAAACTACCCAAAACGTTTGACCCAAGTTAAACAATTTAAAGGCAATGCTGCCAAGTACTAACAAATTGTATGTAAACTTCTGACCCACTAGGAATGTGATGAAAGAAATAAAAGCTGAAAGAATTAATTTTCTCTACTATTATTCTGACATTTCACATTCTTAATATAAAGTAGTGATCCTAACTGACATAAGGCAGGGAATGTTTTCTACGATTAAATGTAAGGAACTGTGAAAAACGTTTAAATGTATTTGGCTAAGGTGTATGTAAACTTCTGATGTCAACTGTATGCACAAAATGTGACACGCTCCATCATTTGAGTAAGCGCATGTACACTGCACGCACACACACATAATGTGACGGTGCCCAGCCTATTCTCTGCAGTCAGCATCTTCTTGAACATTACTCTATTAAAATCATCATTGCAAGCCCTTGAATATTATATGTGCATTTGCAATATTTTGATAAATTTGATATGTCATGCATCCCTAGCTGTAATTGATCTTGACCTGCCAAATTGTAATATACAGAAGAGAGAATTAGATTTTCAGTGAATAACATCTTAAATTTGACTCTGTTTTTCATACAATGTAGATGAAAGTAGTATGAAATTATTTAATTATGCTTTTGTCATTTGTGGGGTAGCATTCATCCCCGTTTACTCCACCTAACATCTCCTTTTGTGTTCCACATAAGAAAGAAAAACAAATTAAATTAAAGTTTTGGATGACAAGTGTGAGTGCATGATTCCAGAACTTTTGGCTGAACTGTTCCCTTAATACTATGGGATAAACACAGCTACTTCCATACAGATGTTGAATTTTACATTCAATCTCTTGAGATTGGACCATCTTTGAACAGCTGACATCAGCACACTAAAATTTAACCATGTGTAAGCTGTTCTTCACTCATGAAGTTATAATGTGCTCCAGTTAGTACGTGGTTTCATCAATTATTACTGTAATTTAAAAAAACGCTATACTAGCCATCTGGAATCATCCAGGCATGAAAATTCAGCCCAGTATTGTAATAAACTATTGAAGAATCCTATCAATTAGGCAGGCCCTTTAAATACAACCACACTGATATATTGTAAGATGGCAAGACAGTACATTAGAGTTAATTGGTAATAAGTGAACCACTGTTCCATTAAACTGTTTAGACTAATTGAAAAGTATTGACTATATGATTGAGTAGTTGTATATAGTGGCATGCCATCTTAACCTTTAAAAGTTTGCCTTGTGAATTCACTTCCCATTCATTATCAGTCCACTTACTGAATTATTGTGAGCAGAGTAATGGGGCAGATGTAATGAATTTTATTGCATTAGTTGATTTTGTACTGGTTTTCTTCTGTAAGCCTGATTTGCCAAAGCTTTTAATGCATTGTCTTGTATCTGAGCAAGAGGCTTGCATGACAAGGTGTTACTACCAGCCAGATGTAGCTTGTTTGTCTCATCCTAACAGGGGCTGAAGCCAGGAATGATGGGAGCTGTAGTTTGGTCGATGGTTTTATGGACTTTACTGGGTTGTTCGCTGGCCGCAGAGAAGCCCCCATCCCTAATTGTGGCTGTGATTCTGGGACAAACCCCCACCGTATCCGAGTCAGCCTTGCGTCCAGCTCGTGGGATAGGTGCACCACTGGATGTGACTGTACTCAGTGTCCAGGTGAACCAGACGGACCCAGGAAGCATGCTCACACACCTGTGTGAGCTCATGTCACGTCAGAGACTTCATGGGCTGGTCTATGGAGACGGTACAGACCAAGAAGCAGTGGCACAGATGCTGGACTTTGTTTCCTCTCAGACATCCATGCCCATACTGGGAATTCATGGCGGCTCTGCCATGACCATGGCCGAGAAGGTAAGCCAGTATCCTTTCCTTGGTGTGTTTACACTGGACATTTTCAGCAATCCACCTCATTCCTGACATCAATCTGATGCTTTCCATCAAGACATTGACCACCATTAAAGCAAGTGTGTGAGAATAAACCTACATTAGGTCAATGAACAGAATGAACAAACAGAAGAAGCCTATTACTTGTTTCATTTGTAATAATGTCTGTAAAAATACACTGGAACCAAGGTACGCTAATCCCTCAAGTCATTTTTTTTTACTGACACTGACGTGGCCATGCGCTACACAATATTTATGGATCTACAATGAAGTAAAGCAGAATGTTTAGAAGTTGTTGCAAAAAAATCTTTAAAACTCAGTTTTATTAATGAGTTAAAAGAAAAAAGATACTGAAATATATCAATGTCATGAATCACAATACACTAAACATAAAGAATTGCAAAATTGTTATGTTGCAACGCAGATATCGGTATAATATTGCATTGCCAGGTCCCTACGGATTCCACCCACTATGGAACAATAAAAGAGATGTTTTGAAGAATGTTCACACTGCTCATTATTAAACAAAAACCCATGGACATTTTCAGCAACCAAATATTGTATCATATATGGCATTAATCTGATGTTTTCCACCAAGTTCTAAACAAACAACTCTATTTCAAATATCCGGTGCCATGTTTTGGACCATCTAGCTATGTGGCATTAAAAGAGACACAATTCAGATACCTGACAGATTTTCTTTATCAGTGATGCCATCTGTATCAGACACAGCCTGACGGTTTGCCAGTCTTCCTGTCACTGTCCCTCTGTCGGTCTATTTGTTTCTGCTAAGTTGGCAAGGAGCTGTTTTTGTGGCAAAATCAGTTGCAATTGTGTGGGTGTGACAGAATATCAGTGTAGCAAACCAACAGGGTTAGTGACACATGTCAGTAGGGTTTAATGGAGAACTCAAGAAAGTTTATAATTATGTTTCGATTCATCAAAGCTACCCTTACAGTTAACATTAAGCATTTGATGTTTATGTAATGTTTTAGGTCATTATACTATGAAATAGCTGCATTTGACTATTAGGTTATTACTGCACAGCATTCATCCGCATCAACTATAGAAGCCTCTTGCAGACGACCATGTCATCCCATTGCATCATCTGGCTGACTTCACTTTAAACTACCCGTCCAAACAAAGATTTGATCATTTTATATGAATGCACAATCTCTTAAACAGTGATGAAATAACCTCAAAGTAAGTGGATTATTCTGTTCTTTCAGTGCCCTTTGATTAGTAACAATTCTCGATGACAAGCTTTAACCAATAAGGGGTTTTGACAAGTTGATTCTCATGCAATGTGTTTAATTTTGCATTATTAATAGATTTGCTTTTTGTTTACATTTTTACAAATGTTGTTTATGAGACTTATATCACATAACTCGTACCTTACAAACCTCATATTGTGTAGCAAATTTAAAGTCAATATGAAATTAAAATGGACCATATTTACTGTCTTAACACACGTTCCTTGTCTTATTGTCCATGATTAATTAATTATTCCATCATTAGTTATTCCAAAGAAAAACCATGTCTTCATAATCTTTCATTAAAATGTTGAACGCTTTCATCCATCTACCTACTGATTTTATCATTTTAGATGTATGCACAATTTTCCAACAGTGATGATATACTTAACTGGATCCTACTGCTTGCATTGTAATGATTCTCGATGAAAAGCTTAAACCAAAAGTGAATATTTCATTCTCTTGTAATTTATGTTTACTTAATTATTAATAGAGTCCCTTAAGTTTGAGTTTTTAAAATCCACTTAGATACTGATTGTATATAAGCAGAGCTGTTTGTGATGGCAAATATATTGAAAGATGCTTACAATTCATAAGATTCAGATTTTTCAATATCTCATTTTCTCTGAGCTACATCCTCCAACTTCGTTTTGACACATTAGGCCCCTGTGCTGCTGGAGAGCTGGAACGATATTAATTGAAGAGTCACTTCTGGAGGGAAACGCTGCACAGGGAGTCAAATTCCAGGGCCGATGTGAATGAAACTCAAACATTAAGAGGCCCCCTGCTTGCTGTTTCCCATAACACTTCTCCTCCTTTCTTTAAATCATCTCCCAGTTCCTTTTGATGCTCTAGCTGATACAGGCATTGCTTTATTGGCTGTGCAAAAATATGTCAGCCACTTTATTTTTCCAGTCCGTTTGAAATAAATGATTTTATTTATAAATGTAAATTAAAAATGTATTTGTTATATATTTAAATAACTTTTGACTGTTACATTCAAAATGTTTCTGGTTTCTAGCGTACTCATTTAAATCATAATTTTTTTTTTTCGAATCATATACTGTACATACATAGTTGTAGCCAGGGCCATATTTAGGGTGATGGAACCAGTGTGGTTGGATCCAGAACGTGATCACTACCTCGAGGGCCATCAACAGACCCCCAACACCTCCAACACCCTCCTCTTTGGGACATCGAGAGGCACTGCACACTTGACATCACCTTATGCCTCGCCCCTTTACTAGAAAAGACCCTGGTTGTAGCTAAATTAACATTGTGGCTCATTCATGAATCCAGAGCAGACCATATTTTTGTGTAAATTGTACGTAAAACCATTCTTATGTGAATCGAGCTACAGCAGGTTTTTGTGTAGTTGAGCTGCAGTCTTCAGCTGTCTGTCCAGTTATACATGACAAAATTATTAATCGATTATTTGAAGGATGAACGCTAGCTGAGCAAGTGCAGGTAATACATGTCACACGTCACTTCTATCTTTTAGAGTATGAGCAAGACGCAGATGCCATTGTCAATTAATTTGTATGCATGCTGGACGAAGCAGCTATACAGATGGCTAAAAAGACAAATTGTTGTTTAAGTACAACTGAAATCAAACTAAATTAAATTGCATGGAAGCTCACTGAATGGGAGTGCAGACAGTGATCCATCACCTGATAAAGATGGATACAGCAGTCGAGTAGGAATGCCAAAACCAACAGCACAGAGAACAACACACTGTGAATAGTGGTAGGGACAGTTTTGGGGGGGTGAGGGTGTGGATGGAAACTCATTGATATTAATTAGGTTTTGTGCAGATAATGCCAAAAAATATTTTATTGCTATGATAAATAGTCATTTTTGATGACCAATTAAATCGCTATACTAAATAGTTCACATAATTAATTTGATCCATACAGGTAACACAGTACTGGATGTATGAATGAATGAATGAATGTTACATTTATATAGTGCTTTTCTGACACTTCACTCGAAGTACTGGGTTTTTGTTAGTGGATAAATAAACGGATCAATAAGCTTGAGCCAGAATGACTGATTGGTCCCATGGTGAAATATTTTCCTACATATACAAGGGGTACAACGAGTTCTGGGATCTAATCTGCCCTAATATAACTTTTTATTTCAATAAATTAAGATTGCATCTGAACGTTAGTGGATAGATATCATGAGCGGGGACATATCTGTTCGCATTTTGCTTTGCGATTTAACTGTAAAGCGCAAGCTACAGAGCTGGTAGAGTGCATGAGAGAACATTTAATGGTTGCTGCATATCACCTGGAAATGCTTTCACTGTTAGCCTCATGGCCGCATCATTGTTTTTTCCTTCCTGGAAATGGATGGGGACATTGGAGTGTGGACTTGACAACATTTTCCAGTGTCTGTAATTGTTAATCAGTGTAACTGCTCCTTTCCAGCTGTGAAGCGTAATGTAGACCACTGGATTTGTTTGTGCTGTGTCCCCCCCCCCCCCCATTCTCAGCTCAGTGCTATTGTGTGTTAGCGTTTAGATCAAGTAGCTGGTATACAATTGGCGGGCTCGCTGGCACGCTGTGATGGCCAGTGGTTAAAAAGCTATTGGGATTTGTGCTTGCACTGCTGTTTTATTTCTGTTTTTTTTTTTTGTATTTTTCAATTTCTGGTTCTGTTTTTGTTTTGTCTGATTCTTTCAATTATTAGTTTTGTTTAAGCAGTCTGTATTGCTTCGGAAACAATCTGGGCTAGAATTTTGTCTGGCCTCTGATTGAATGGCCATTGCTGCGTGAACCCTGTGGCTGCAATGGAGAGTAAAAAGGCCTGGCTCTCTTTGTAGAGTGTTTACCCATGTTCTTTTCAGTTGAGCGGTTTTTCTTTAATTAAACTATGTTCTGATGGGTCATTGGCCTGTTTTAACTGCTGTGTTTCAGTGAGTTTATGAGTGATGTGATTAGAATATTAAATTGTTAACCCAGTTGTGTTTGTTGCAGGACCTGGGTGCCAAGGCTTGGAGGCCGGCTTTCTTTCCCACTTGTATTGGTGGTGGTGTTTTTCACTGATATCCAGTATTAGTGTGTTGTGTGTGTGTGTGTGTGTGTGTGTGTGTGTGTGTGTGTGTGTGTGTGTGTGTTTCTGTGCGCGCGCACATGTGAATCCATTGATTCTCTATTCTAGGGCTTAAACTGGTCCTTGTAGTCCGCCCCTGCTGGTAAGCCCCGGTTCTTGCAGCTGTGTCTAATCATATATTTTATAATTTTATATACTCCAGTTGTGTTGTGTGTGTGTGTCCTGCTATTTGCACCAACTCCTGGTTAAGGCCTGTTCTCATTTTAAGATTAAGTGTTTTATTCTAATTGTATTTGAAATAAAATGCTTATTTTTGTACTTGTACCCATGTCTCTGGCCTTTCATTAGTGAAGTGAACCTGATAAGTGTGAACTTATTAATTGGCATCTTGTGTTTCATACTCCCTGGGTGGAATTGCTAGGGTGGCGTAGTCCAACACAGGTTTTTTAGTTATTATTCTCAATCTTGCGCTACATAGACAACCTCAAGCTATTATTTGTTTGCAGTGTAGACATGCTATAAATGTGCATACTATTTAAATGTTGCTTTGTATAGACATCATTTTGATAAATTTTGAGTTAGCTGAAATAAAGTTTTCCTTTAAAAATAATGTGCATTCAGTTTTAATGCATTCAGCTCCTTTAAGGAGAGAAATATGTATTTTTGCCGCTCGCATAGCCTGCCGCTGCAGTACTCTGGTTTGCCCTCTCATACCATTAACTGTATTGCACTTGTAGGTGATGTTTGGTTCTTGTTTTTTAATATTATACATTTTAATAACTGTAACTGTCTGACAATAGCTATGTTTCTTTTATGTGAAAAATCAGAATATCACAAAAACAATGTGCGGATAAAGCCGCGTTTCCATCCCTTGCATTCAAAAGAACAAAATTGTCACTTCCGGGGAAATTGTAGCAACTGTGTGACTGTTTTTTGAATAAAATACTCACGGTTTAGGACGCACAGCCAAAATACTTTAATAACTCATTTCATGACTGGAAATGACAGCGCATCACACAGATCTGGGAGCAATATGTGTGCGTGCATTCCTCTATTAATTTTGTGTTGTGGATCTATAAGATATTCTTTAAAAGTATCAATAAACCTGCTCTTTGGGAAAAAGTGCAAGTTTGTGTTTAACTGATTTGCTTTGCAAACTCTGTGCAGGCTTTGGATTTTTAGGACACCGGTATTTCAAAATAATCAGGCCAATAATTCAGTTGTGATGATTGGTCCACTGGTTCATCCAGTTATGAATGAATCAGTCACATTATTTTTTTTTTATGTGCATCTTGTAGTCCTGTTAAATTCAATAGGAGTTTATTCGGAATAAAAAAACTTATCCAACTCAAACGAGCATATAAGTGATTTTATTCTTGGTATTCTTTATATCTTGGTGTTTCCATCCAACAGATTTAAAAAAAAATAAAAAAAAAAAAGTGTTGGAAACATGGCTAATGTTGGGAAAGATGCTTTAAAAGAAATATTCCGGGTTCAATACAAGTTAAGCTCAATCGACAGCATTTGTTGCATAATATTGATTACCATAAAAATGAAGGCATACATGTAATGCTTATAATGAGGCTTTACATTCATTCTACTTTTCAATCTCATGTATTGTTTGAGCTGTAAATTTGTTTAAATTGTAATTTTCACAGTCATTTTATGGTTTTATGGTTTGTTAACATTACATAGTCATGGCAACGGAGTTGTAAAATTGGCTATAACTTTACACTGAAAAGGTTCGTATGCCATTTTATCACACTAAAATCATGCTTACGTGTGTCTTGTTTATGTCTTGTGGAGTATTTTAATGTAAAAACATTGGCCCCATTCATTTTAATGGTAAGTGTCTTACTGTAACCCAGATTTTTGCTTTTTTTTTAAACTAAAGGATGGGCAAGTCCAAATTTTTGTGGTAATCAATTTTATGCTGCAAATGCTTTAGGTTGAGCTTAACTTGTATTGAACCTGGAATATTCCTTTTAAAACTACAAGTTTTAGTTAAACTACAGTGTGAAAACATAGTGATGAATACAACAGTAATTAATTTATAATAAAAAACAGCAATGCACTGTAATGGTTTTTGAAATGCTACACTTTCTCTTGTAGCCTATTACCCCCAATATTTTGATAACAGCTGCTCATAGTATCATATTGATATTAATTACACTTATCAATCTAGGTCATATTTGTGGCCATATCCTCTGATGAGAGAACTCTGTAAGTCTTACAAATGCAGTGTGTTTTTAGTTTTCTTTTAAACATATTAATGTTTTATTATATTATCCATTAGTATCTACTGTATCTATCTGTCTGTCCATCCGTCTGTCCGATAATGCAATGTTAAAATGTTTGAGAATGGTCCTTTTCTCTCACTAATGTTGCTCTTCTTTTCTCCTTTGTACCTCTGTCTCTCTCGGCCTGCTATATTCAAGTTCCACTGCATGCCTCTCTGTAGTGCACTCTGTGGGGTGCGTGAGTGTTTTTTGAGAGAGTGTGTAAGGGTCCTGGAGGATGCTCGGTTTTGCTATAAGCCCAGATTTTCTTTCTCACATTATAAAAAAATGAAGGAGTGGGGACACGTCTTTTTACCATGTTTTCTCCTGCCATATGGGAGGAGAGGGCAGAGAGCACTCACACACACACACTGACACACTGAGGGGCAGGACTGAATATTCTACGAGCTTCTTTATGTGGCTAGCATGCTCAATTTCTTAAATGAGGTCTGGGAATATGTGGAACTGTGTTTAGGGTCTATATGAGGGTAGTAGAGAAAAAAAAAGATAGAGAAGGAGAGCCAGGGCTGAAGAGTTAAACACTAAAGCTGTTTTCTGCCCCATTGAAGCTGCTTTTATCCTATCTGTATTAGAGAGGTGCATTATGGGAGAACAGAGCAAAATAGAGGCTCTGACTTAAATTAAATATGTGACATACACTCACATATGCACACACACATACAGTATATGCTTGGTCTTTTTCTTTGATCCATCTCCCACACTCGCTCCTATTTTCTCATTATTCCTTGAACAATGGACTGAGGTTTCATTGTCACATTAGATCATGTGATGTCATCAGCTGTGCCGAATAAGTTGCTTAACAATAGGAATAAAGATGATGTTTTCTGTTTGACATGTTAAGAAACATATCAAACAGAAAGCATATGATAACTTAATTTGATAACTTGAATGATAAATTAATGAAAATGATAGTAATGAAAATAACTTATTTAAATACTGTATTACTGTTAATTAAAATATATTTTTTAATTTATCTGTTTTTTATTATTTTTATATAAATGGTATAATATTAAACATGTATAGATTATTCAAATATTATTAAATATTTATATCATTTTATATGATATTTATTTATTTAAAGGGGTTATGTCTCTGGCCCTTCTTCTTAAACGTTCAGATCTGGCCTAAGTGCCTCCTTTAAATTTCAACATAAATGCTAACATTGTGCAGCCCCTCGAATACAGCCATATTTGAAACTCATTCGGAAGATAATGAACAAAGTCCACAACATTAATTTACGAACTGAGCACCAGTGAGTGAGGCCAAGGGTGCGATGATTTAAAGTAGGCATTGATGTTGTTGCTGTAGAGCCCTCTATAGCCCTCATAAGCCCTCTAGTGACGTAGGAAATTTGCAGAAATGGAGAAAGAGTTGTTTTTGCAGCTTGGTGTTAATAATTGCAAAATGCTTTGGGGATTACGTCTTGAGATCTGAAAATTACAGTATGTTTTTATAGTAGAATGACTTGGAAAATGTGATTCCTCATGACATGACCTCAAGGGTAAAGTGTTTTCAGTCATGTCAGAATGCTGATCCATGCCTTGTTTACACTTCACCTGTGCTCTTAAGTTCCCAAACTCCCCTAAGGAGGGATCAGGACAGCTTAAATGAGAGTCCAGTAAAAGCCAGAATAAACTTGTCCTTCGTTATTTTGTGTGATTGGTGGCTACTCTTAAAGCAGACACCAAAATAAAGTTACAATGTCAGATCTTAGCTTCAATGCAATTTGCAATGTTTTAAACTGCTCCGGAATGGTACAAGTGGACAAACAATCTGCCATCATTCAGTACTGTATAATAAATCCTGCTCTACTCCTAACTATACCGCATTGATTGCATCAAAATAATATTTGGCTGTCAGTGACTCACACCAGTTATTAGATGCTGTCAGGGTTATGGATTGACTTTGACGCGCAGAACCTCTGATTGCAAAGATATGATATTAGAAGTGAATTTAAATTCGGTTGGCATCGGAATCATTAGGAGATCAAATCCCCAGCCGAGGATGTGTCACATTACAGGAGAGCACCCATTCCGGGTGTAGTGCTTTGAACTGTAGGATCAGACAACGCTCTATGGGTCTTTTCTTGGAAGATAAAGCTTTCAGACCTCTTTGTCAAGTTTCAGTCTTTCTTCTTTTAATCTCTGCAATCCCTCTATATTTGAAACTTCCTTCCCCATCTCTCTCTCTCTCTCTCTCTCTCTCTCTCTCTCGTTCTCTTTTATTTTCTTTTTCTGTCTTCCTTCCTTCAGGGTTTATCAGAAGAGAGGGTATGCACAAAGAATCCTTCTCCCTGGCAATCCACCAACATGTCTTTCGCCCTCACTTATTTTCTTTCTTCCAATTGCTTTCGCTGCTTCCTTCCCGCGGGTTGTACAGGACAGTCGACTAACATGGAGATTGGTGTCTGCATTCAGGACCGAATGAGGTCATTTCCCCTCTTAGTGTTGCCTTCATGGGAAATGACAGTCTATTTGGGAGAAGAACGAGTGAAACATCTTGACAAACCTTTGAAAGCAGCTTTTATGGGCTATGTTTAGATTCCCTGTTCCAAGGCCGTCTGCGTTTTGTGTGACATAAACTTTATGAATATTGTATAGTCAAGGAGACACACAGGCTAATTCATTTAGAGGGAAATGTTAACCTCATAATTCCTACTGTTTTCTTAGATTTGTCTTGGGCCAGAGACTGTCTTTGTGTGTATGTGTCTGAGTGTGAGAGAAGGCATTATAAAGACAGACAATGAGAGTTAGAGAGATTATGATAATTTGGTGAATCTGATCATTTATATGCAGCAGCTTGAGTTGCCTTGGAAGAAAGAAAACATAAGTCCCTGGGGTACTATATTGATGTATTGATACATCAAGCCATCAAATAAAGAGGAGAACAAGAATAGAACAGATCCACTTGATTAATAACTCTGTATAGGCCATAAGGTGAACTAGGAAAAAGTGGCTAGAAAATGATTTGAAAATGACTTTTTAAATGAATTTTTGCATAGACAAAACCATTATCGACTTTATGTTAAAAGTTCTCCGCAAAATACCCTGCAGTTTTTTGTCACAATCCATAAATGTATATAATTGTGAATTGGAAAAAACGAAAATCTGTATATCTGATGAAGGTTCCAACACTGGAGAGAATTGCTGGAATTGTTGGATTAATATATGTTTATTTAGTTCAGATATTGAATAATGATGTGTCTTTTTGTCAGTTTATGCAGCCATTTATTCATAGTGCAGTATAGCATAGTCTAACAAGGAAATGTGTCTGAGCCCCCCTTAAAACCTCGCTATTGTGCCATTTTTTTTTAAACTTGTTTCGTACGATTCTATTTAGATTTGGTAATCTTCGGACCTCGTCACATGGGTTCCATAAATCCTTGCTTATCTTCAGATTTCTTAGATTGCTGTATCATTCCGTCAAGACTTTTGGACCCATTTTTTAAGCTTTAAAGTGAGGTAACGTGATATTCATTAAAACATCTCCTTTAGTGTTCTGCAAAAGAAAGGGAGTAATTTGGGTTTGGAACGTGGGTGAGGAAATTGTCCCAAAATATTTTCATATTTGGGTGAAATTATCTTAAATGTCTATCTACTCTCACTAAGCACTTTATTAGGAACACCTGTACACCTACTTATTCATGCAATTATCTAATCAGCCAATCGTGTGGCAGCAGTGCAATGCATACAATAATGCATATATGGGTCAGGAGCTTCAGTTAATGTTCACATCAACCATCAGAATGGGGAATTTTTTTTATCTCAGTGATTTCGACCATGGCATGATTCTTGGTTTGAGTATTTCTATAACTGCTGATCTCCTGGGATTTTCACACACAACAGTCTCTAAAGTTTACTCAGAATGGTGCCCAAAACAAAAAACATCCAGTGAGTGGCAGTTCTGCGGACATTAACACCTTGTCTGATGAGAGAGGTCAACAGAGAATAGCCAGACTGGTTGGAGCTGAAAGAAAGGCTACGGTAACTCAGATAAATGCTCTGTATAATTGTAGTGAACAGAATAAAAACACATCGAACCATGAGGCGGATGGGCTACAATGGCAGAAGACCACAACGGGAACTTTATAAGGACCATAGTGTTCCTAATAAAGTGCTCACTGAGTGTATATCTGTTTAAGTTTCTATATCACTGTTGTGGACAATTTTAACCTATTTAGCTGCGCTTTTCCCAAAGATCAATATATAGTATCTTAACCTCAGCTATTAGCCAAGCCACAGCTCTGAATATATGCCTTTATTTTTTATATTCTTTGATTTTTGAAGTTTCTACACTCATTGCACATTGGCAATTTACAACAAAGGTGTCAGCTTCAAGGTATGTTCACACCAAGAGCAAATTTTAAATTGGAAGCAGTCATTCCTATGGACCTATTGTTTTCACTTCGGGGTGGTGTGGGTCATTTTTTTGTATCTCTCTGTCAATGTGTTACTGGGGAGAGCGGGGACATTGTTTCACCAACAAAAATTTTAATTGATAAATTACAATATAAAATGATTACCTGCCTCAGTAAAAATTACATGACTTGGTAAATACCTGTTAAAGGCTTATAAATTTATTATATTTATATATATCTTCTGATTGCTTTTATTTGTGAAATTAAAATGATAGTAAACTGGCTAATTTTAATGAATTGTCTCAATACTTTCCCCATTTTACCAAAAATTCGGAGGAAAAAAAAATAGGGACATCTGGGATGCGAATTAGCGATAAACACACATTTCTGAATGGAAATGGCTTCAGGGCAGATTTCTTTTGCGCTAAACCAAAACCTATGCGACAAAGTGTTTTTTAGGCATGATGTCATCACACACACACCCTTTTATTAAATTTTTTGCATTTTCACTTAGTCGATAACAAAATAGCGCGAAAGGTGGATGGAAACTAGGCTATCGATGGGCTAAATGTTTTTTAGCAAAAAATTCATGGATGGAAACGTAGTTATTGAGTCTGTGCCATTTATTTGGCACCATCTCATGGTGGCCATTTGCAACATGGTGCTTCATATCAAATAATTTATTTGGATTATAAAATGATCCGGTTTTCTTGTGTGTGGGGTTGTTTGAAATATAATTGCCTCCTCTAAGTAATGGTATTTGACATTTTATTTTAAGTTATAAGTGAAAAAACGGTATATAAGCAACACCAATATAATTGTCAAAGACATAAACGTCTGTGAGTAAAAGAAATAGGCTGGTTGTAGTCTATACTTTGAGAGCTTTCCAGCAACATATGACACATGACTATTTGATGAGGTTGAGGTTTACAGATTGCAATAATATGTAGAGTGCAATTTTTTTAATTAATTATCGAAATGGTACACTTCTGATTTTTGCTGGGCTTAAAAGGGTTAAACATTTCAGTAAAAATCTGCATTTCCTTTCATCTGTTTTCTTTGGAAGCATTCTCATTGTTCACTGGATATCCATAGTATCATAGGACGCCCATGGAGTGCCCACAGTTCTTTCTCTTAACATCTGATGCTTAAAGCACACAAAACTGGAAAACGCTTTCTCGATCAACTCAGCACAAATTGAATTGGCCGAGTAGACGACACAGGGCATTTTATCAGTCCACCTGGAAGCCGAGTTGTGGTCCCATGTTGATACATTGAGCACTTTTGAGGATTAAATAATCACAGATTTTCAAAAAGTTTGCCAGGTTAGTGACATCAAATCTTTTTACAATTTTCAGAGTTTCGCGTTAGCAGAGCTGCATTTTCTGCTTTGTTTACTTAGTTATGTATGTACAATACTCTGTGATGAGGTTTTCTGTGCTGTACTTAGACTCTCTACACATTTTCTGCTATTCTCCCATGTGTTTTCTATGCATTCGCTCGCAGAAACCTGAGCGCTATTACAGTATATAAATTATTCCCCCCCCTTGTCTGTCTTTTATTAAATCTGAAACCACTAGTTTACCCTTGCCTTAATGTGTGTCAGTGTGGTTCAGTTATGTTCGCTTGTTTACCCAAGAGCTATAGCAAAAATAAGATGATAGTGAAAATTTATGTTGGAAGGTAGAATTCAAAAACATTATTCTATTTTAAGAGGATTTTGAACATTCAAAACCTCTGCCAGAGAAAACACACTTTTACATGAATTTTGACTCCAAATCTGTGTGTTGCTGAGATATACGGTAGCTCTTGTGACAACTAACTCCTATCTCCCCTTTAAGCTTTTTGAAATTCCACATAGACAGATGTCAGTGGAGTGTTGATATTGCTGGTAGGTTTGAAATATGCAAGCACTCTACAAAATACTGGAGTGATTTTTAGTTTCAGGCTTGGTGTCAATAGCTTTCAGTCTGCAATTTGTTTAGCCTTTTGTTTTGTTCTTGTTGTGAACAGGCCATAAAATGAAGGTCGGTCAAGATTCCATGTATTTCTGAGATACGTACCTTTGTTAACAGCTGCAGGCCTGGCTTTGTTTTAGCTACTGTTTGATAAAACAGTTATAACATTAGAGAATGCCATATTTGGTCATAATGGTCTAGCAGTCATCACATGATCAAAGACTGCCTGGCGTAGGATTAGATGTTTAAATGTGTAGCTTTTCAAAGCGCTGGGCCATGGTAGCTGTGTGTGGGACTGAACACTCCTTATGATTCACTTCCATACTCTGTCTGTTCCAGCAGCATTGCATTTCTCACTTTCTGTTACCAAATTGTATGTCAGTAAATGTTTTATTTAGCTCCAGATCTAATTTTTATCAACAGTTAGAGATTACACTTAAAAAGAAAGGTTCTCGATGCAACAAAAGAGGGTTTTACAGCCTGTCTGCCTGTTGGAAGGAAAAATCAGAAATGAGATCACTTCAATAGCACAGTTGTTTCTCCTTACAGCAATGAGATTTACATGGAGAGCAGATACTTTGCTTAAGTATCCTTTTCAAAATTTTCCCTTTGAAAAACAGCCTAGCTATGCATAAAAAAAAATGTTAACTTAATATGTGGTTCATGTGGTAACATCTAAATTAACTGGTTTGATTTAAGTGAAAATATTTTTGACATCACTGAATCAACTTGAATCCATGAGGTTACACCAACAAAATTACTTTTAGTTGTTAGATTAAGTAGAAATGGCTTCTTATGGTAACAATTGCAGGTTACCACTTCTCACATGTGTTTCCTCTAGAATTTCAGAAGGGCTCTCAACAAAGTCAGAGATTTCATTGAGTTATTTTCAATAAATTGAACAATTCCATCAAAAACTCATTGCCAACTTATCTGAACTATGCTATTGACATTAGCTTTGTACTCTTAATGTAAGTCAACAATTGTCCGATTTCTTTAAAATGATACCAATCACTTGACCCTCCTTGATTTTTTGCAGAGTTATAAGCCTTTAATTTGGGGTATGCCACTGAAATAAGAAAAACAACTTGAGAGCTTTAGGTGTAAGATGTAAGGTGAAAGAGCTCTAAAACCAATTCGCTGAAAAATCTGATCTAAAATCTGATCTAAAAATCTGTAATTGAACATGAATAACTTTTTGTGATTTTGAATCCCCAAATAACCATTTAGCCAACGCAAGAACCCTATACAGCAAAAATAAATAAATAAATAAATAAATGGTTCTTGATAACCAAACTGCTGCAAACAACATTTGAAGAACCTTTTCTTGTTTAAGAGTGTATCATCTGAAAGACCCTGCACCTTACAACCTTCCACCATTATGCCTTTGAGTAAGGCACTTGTTTGCTTCAGGCAGACTGTGGTTTGGCTGACCTTGTCCCGCGTCCCTCTCCTCTGTCTGTCTTTGCATGCGTGTCTGCCAGAGATTCACAGAAATAGACAATTTCATGAAAAATGCACTTTTTGGAACATTTGGGAAATGTAGTGAGGGAGAGAACTTCAAAATAAGAGTCCTTGAACGTGGAGCAGACAGACTGTGACACTTACATGAGCATCTTTTTCCTCATTTGTTCTCAAGTGTTTCCTCAGTGCATGTTCAACAGGAGTCGATTTCACTAATAATTAAACACCTGCTAAATCAATAAGACAGGAGACAGTATGTTGCAGAATGCTAGTAGCAAGTTTTAATAGACAATTATGTAATCTGTATTAGTGCAGTATTATTGCATCACATGCCTGATCTGGAGCACATCATTAGTTAAAGTTTGAATGGAAAAATCCAGTTAAGAGACTCACTAGCTACAGGAGATTTTTTCCCCCTCTAAATACCTTCAGAAGTGGAATCAAGAGAAGAGATATGGAGAGATAGTCTTCACAAAATGCCTTGGGCAGGATTCTGGTGTTTATAGACAAATAGACATTCTACCAAGTAGCTTCGAAAGGTATAATGTTCTTTTGAATTTAGAAAAAAAGGTCGGATAACATTCTCAGTCCAGCTGTGGTGCATACTAGAGACTTTCAAGAAGGATAAAGACCACCCCCCCCCCCCCCCCATACAATCAAGAGGGGGTGCAATAGAATCTATGTAAAATATTGAATTGCATAAGTTGAACCTTTGCATCTCTAGATACAGACTTGACATTTTTTAGAATCCTAGTCTACACTCCTTACGCCAATACCAAGTTTAAATATTTCTCCCATTATCTCTTGATAGAAGTTAAAGCTCCATCCACCAAACTCTGAATTACAAGGGAGTAATACACTGATGCCTCATGATCTTTTACAAAAGCAGTTATCACCTCTTCCAGAGTATCTACTGCTTTAGGGGTGTATGCTACTCCCAAAAACAATACAGAGCAGGTGGTGCAGCTGTAAATACCAAAAAAACTGAGATCTGGGAATCCTAAAATGTTGAACAAAAGTATATAACGATCTCAACACTCCACTCTCATATAGGACACCGAGTGTAGTAACCCCCCTCACAATCCACTCTGACCAGCAGGGACTTATCAATACATAATTTGGGTTCAGCCATATGCTTGAGGCAACATTAAAATACAGAGTGCAAATGCGAGATAAAGGGGTATAACTTAACCTCTCCGATTAGTTTGATAGAAAGGCTTTGCAATGGCGAATTAGGGCCAAGAACTCTCAGGTGGAAGCGACCAATGATGGGTAGGCATAGCCCACATTTGTCAATCAGACTATGTACTTATTAAAATGTAATGTATTATGTTTACCATTCCAAATTAAGGGCTTCGCTATGCTATCAAATTGCTTGAAATAGAAAAGAGAGGGGGGCATCTACAGGGAGAGATTGTAGCAGGTAGTTAAATTTTGGAATTCATTTTAATAACATTAACTTTCCCAATCATAGATAAATGTAATGAAGCTCACCTTGCCCACATCACTCGAAAACCTTTTTATTAAAGGATCAAAATGAACTCTAACTAAATTAGACAGATTTGCTGGCAATAAAATGCCCAAATACTTAATGCCCTGTTTGGGCCACTGGAATGTGCCTGGCTGGAAAGCCGTTACTGGGCAGTACATTTTCAGAGCCAAAGCTTTGAATTTAGACCAATTAACTCTGTATCCTGAGAACTTAGAAAAGGAATTAAAAATTGTATGGAGGCAAGGCATAGATCTAGTGGGGTCAGACACAAATAATAAAATATAATCTGTGTAAAGCAAAAGCTTATGTACCATACCTCCTTCCACCATCCCTGTAAAATCATCTTCCCTTCTTATCATGGCTGCTAATGGTTCCAGGGGAAGACAGAATAATAATGGGGAAAGCAACCCTGCTGGGTGCCCCTGTCCAAAGTAAAATAATCTGAAATTAATTAATTTGTTTGTACCGCCGCTACTGGTTGTCTATAAAGTAACTTAAATCTATCAAATGAACGTATTCCCAAACCCATATATTTCCAAAATCTTAAAAAGATAATCCCATTCTACCATATCAAACGCCTTTTTAGCATCAAGTGAGATGGCCGCGACTGGAGTCTGATCATTCGCCACTGACCAAATAATATTGATGAGACATCGTCAATAATGTTATCATTGATGTCAACTTAATCGGTTAGCCAAACTTTTTGACAATATTTTAAAGAAAACATTTGTCACTGACATATAGATTTTATATATATATATATATATATATATATATATATATATATATATATATGTCGGTAGAGATGCACCGATGTATTGCCCAAACTTCAGTATCGGCCAATAATAGCAATTATCTGAACTTTTGAATATTGTCCAGTAGAGGTCTGCACATATCTTACAATGAAACACAACCCTTACCTGAGATTTACCATCAGATTTTAAGCCAGAACACGACCCGAACCCAAAATGACATACTATCTAATTTCTCCTCCTAGCAAGTACTGTTGCAATAGGCTGTATTTTATGTAAACATATAGACAATATTCGTAACAGTACTGAAACAGCCCCTTAATACACTTGAGCAGAAGGGGGAAAAAGCATTGCTTTATCGTTTATGCGCTGAAACTTAACCTGGTGCAGAACAATCTGGAACAATCTGGAATCTGTCAATAGGGAGAACACAAATAGCAACTCGTGCTTTGTGTGAAAAATATGTCACAAGTTTTGTATCAGTGTATCCCTATTTGCCGGTCTTGTTTGGAGTAAGTATGTGCCTTTTGGCCACTTTGACTACTTGACAGAAAAATTCAACAATTTCCATTTGTACAATTTTTTTAATTGTTAGTCTATGTAGATATGTGTCAGATGGACCTTTGTGTAACACTTGGGATACTGCCTGTGCTCCAGGCCTCGGAGACCATTTCCCAGTTGCTGCCAAAGCTCCCGACCACGGTGGCTGTCAACAAGCCTGTCCAGTTCCACGAGGCTGTCGACGAGCCTGCCCAATTTTCAGAGGCTGTCGACGAGCCTGCCCAATTTTCAGAGGCTGTGGACGAGCCTGACCGGTTTCTAGAGTCTGACCGGTTCCCCGAGACTGACCGGTTCCCCGAGCCTGTCCGGTTCCTGAGGTTGTCCACGAGCCTGTCCAGTTCCCTGCAACGGTCCACAACCCTGTCCAGTTCCCTGAGGCAGTCGATGAGTCCGTCCAGCTGGTTCCTTCCTTGATTGCTTTCCCAGCTGTGTCTTTTTATCCTTGTTAGTTCTTGTGTATATATTGATTTCATGTTCTCTCTGTTTGTTTTTTTGTAATGGTTTGTTCCATGGTTGAGTTTTGAGTTCTTTGTTTATTTCTTTGAGTTCTTTATTAAAAGCCTGCAGATAGATTCTCCTTCTCTCAACTCATTCCAGCAAATGTTACACTTTGCACATTGTCACTGTTTTTTCAGTGACATGAGGGATGTTTTTTTTTTAAGATGTCACATTAAGTTAAAAATAATTAAACACATTAAAAATCAAAAACCCCTGCATTCTGTTCCATTTAGTTGCGCTCTGTCTAGATATCTAACGTCTTCTGTGGTATTTGCATGCTTGTACCCATCCTTTATTTTTTGTGCTAATTGCAGTTCTGTTCATACATCTAATCACACAGATTTTTTTTCAGTAGCATGAGGGTTGTATTTTTAACATATTGGTTATGGAAGTGAGTGATATCTGAATTATATAACCAATGAGAATACTTTAAATTTACAAGAGTGACAGTAGTGCTGGGCAATAGAATGATATTATCGGATATCAACGATTTCTTACAAAGATCCCGATGATGATTCCGAACAGACATGATAGACAATATTGGGAAATGGCAAAACCATGGATCTGGGAAGTCGGCAAATATATTAAACAGTGACCAGAGTGTGAAACTAGCACCCGCCACCCACCAAATGCGACAAGGCTGAATCCAGTTTGTGAGCTCCTCATCCAAATCTATTTCATGCATGGGTAATTTTGCTCATCTACGTCTACGACGTGACACATGCCAAGAAATGCTGTTAGTCACAAAGACATGCGCTTGAAGAAACACTTTATTTTATTTTTCAGGACAGACAAAAGAAAAGCCGTCAATAACTATGTTTCTATCAACACTTTTTATGTGCATTTTAGGATATCGCATAAAATCTGCTGGATGGAAACACCAAGATACAAATAAAATCTCCAAAATGCAAAACTTCACTTGAGGTGGATACATTTTTTTATTTGATTAGAAGAAATGTGCATAAACTATGATGGAAACACATTTACAGAACAAACTCCTATTGAATTTAACATGAATGCAATATGCGCATCCAAAAAAAAATTTTAATGTGAAAAAAAAGAGTTATTCATTCATAATTGGATGAACCAGTGGACCAGTCATCGCAACTGTATTGTTGGCCTGATTATTCTGAAATACCGGTGTCCTAAAAATCCAAAGCCTGCATAGAGTTTGCTGAGCAAATCAGTTAAACACAAACTTGCACTTTTTCCCAAAGAGCAGGTTTATTGATACTTTTAAAGAATAACTTGTAGATCCACAACACAAAATTAATAGAGGAATGCACGCACACATATTGCTCCCAGATCTGTGTGATGCGCTGTCATTTCCAGTCATGAAACAAGTTATTAAAGTGTATTGTCTGCGCGTCCTAAACCGTGAGTATTTTATTAATAAAAGAGTCACACAGTTGCTACAATTTCCCCAGAAGTGACAATTTTGTTCTTTTGAATGCAAGGGATGGAAACGCGGCTTTATCCGCACATTGTTTTTGTGATATTCTGAATTTTCACATTAATTAAATTCACAACTTGGATGGAAACATAACTACTGCTTGTGTCTGATTGTTCAGAGACTTGCAGCGCGAGCTGGAAAAGGTCTCATTTCTCGTGGGACAAGTGCATATAAAGACTTTTTTTCTCAGTTTCATTCATCTGAAAAATGTTGTCTATGAGAATGCTACAAATGATCTCTGATCATCTCAGGAGGTGTTGTGACTTTAGTTCACTTTATTTTCATGTGGTTATCATGCATTGTGAACTAAAATCTGCAGGTTTAATAATATAGATTTTTGTATTAAAGAAACAAAGAATAAAGTATATAAATCATAAAGTAATACAAGACACATTCACCTTGAACCTAAAATGTAGCATGATTTTCTTTTCTTTTGGCAGCATTAAGTGTTTCACTAAAACGCAATACAAACACAAATTCAATAAGAACACATATTTGTCAGCATTATTTTGGGAACACAAGGCTTATTGAACACAAGACTAGGCTTATTTATTTTGATGATAATTTTCTTTGCATTTATAATTGTCTTTAGTTCTTAATCTGTAGGCTATTAATAATTTTCCATCTGGTGTCCTTGACGGATGGCATTGCATGATGGCAAATGGGGCCATTGGAGATGGTAAAGGTTTGGATTTGGGGAGGTGGTTAGATAAGATTTTTTTTAGCACTTTTTTAGTGTATTTTATAGTGCAATTTGAATTTAGAAATGTATTTTGTTTAAGTTTATTGTGTTTCAATATATGATTAAAATTTTATGCAAAGAAATTCACCAACCCTCAGCAGGTGGGTTGACGTTGCAATATTTAAGGCAATTTTCGCAAAAATATTTTTACTTATCGCCCAGCCCAAAGTAACAGCTACATTTTGAGGGCAAGTTCAGTTAATTTGTGCTGTATGAATTGAATGTGACATTTGTCACGTGACAAGTCAGTGTCATACGTTTGACACTAGTGTTCACTGTGCAGATTTTTGTTTACTGTTGCCACTAATGTTGAGGATGTCAACCTCTGGTTAAAAATTTTTTTTTTTTTGAAAATAGTAGTATTGTATTGTTGGAGTGAGACAAACTGCAGAGGAGGCAATACATGAAAAAATAACTTAATCAGCAAAAGAAAAAAGAACTGGAGAAAAAAAGAACTGGACAGTTTCAGACACATATCTGAGAGGCTAAAAGCAGCTGGAGTTGCCTGAACTGCCATACACCTTTGAATAGATATTAAATCCTTAAAAACATAATTAAAAGGCTTCAAACGTATTATCATTTTCTGTCTCTATGGTTACAGGTGTTAGTCACGGGTTTGAGAAAAGGATTGACTTTGGTTCCCTGTCCTTATGTCTGCAGAGGAAAATTTGAGGTGTGGTATGATTGTTAATTTTAAACATGTTCAGAATAGCATACTATTCTTACTATTGCTGCAGTGTATGCATATTTTACAGCCTGATCTAATGAAATTTACGTGAACATGGCAACATTTTTGTTGGTTCCCCAAAAAGTTGCCATGTTCAAGTAAATTTCATGAGATCAGTTATGTGCTGTATTACACGTTTGGCTTCAGTTTCCCAGTGAAATGGCCAGAGTGGGGTGCCAAAGCTAGTGAAATTATGTTGTTATTTGATGAGATTTTTTTACAGGGCTGCCAACTCTCAAGCAATAAGCGTGAGAGTCACGCAATTGACACTTCTCATGCTCTCACGCTACATGCTCATGATAGTACACGAACAGACAAGACAGAGCAGGCAGCACCATGCAGCAGTGAGTTATTCAGACCAATTGGGGGAAAACATCTCTCACGCCGAGCTGAACTCAGAAGTTGGCAGCCAAACTTTAATGTGAATTGAAGACTTAGGTTTTAATGAGTAAAGACCAAAAATACTCTACGCAAGTGTGAGAATGCAGATGGGAGCGCTTGTACACCGCATTGCCGTCTCTTCGTAGTGTTGCTCCGCCATGACGCTCCACCCCCTCACATACAATTTTATTTAATTTTTTTGCAGGAATAATGTTGTAAACAGTAAAAAGTAAATTAGATAGCCTATGCTAAATGTCAAAAATATCTTTCTTCCACTAAAACAGCAGTACATTCTTGCCACTTATTTGAAGTTTTGTCGGGTATTTTCCATTAGTGTTATATTATCAAATTGTGTCATATTTCAGGCATTGGAGCAATTCATAAATGATGATCAATAACCTTAAATTCAGTCTTACAGACTTATTTCGGCAATACATCATATTATGAAACCATATTCTGCATTATTTTTATAAAAAAATATATGTTTGCCCTTATGACAATGGGATTACTTAACTGTTTGTTAGCCTATATTAATTAAAGTTTAGAAAGTGGAATTTTCCCCCATTCATCCATTATGTACGTCTTTAGCTGCACAATTGTACAGGGTCTTCATTGCCGTATGGTGTGCTTCATAATGCCCCACATATTCTCAACTGGAGACAGGTCAGGACTGCAGGCAGGCCAATATAGCACCCACACTTCCTGCTTACACAGTCATGCACTTGTAATCTGGGCAGTATGTGGTTTGAAGTTGTCCTGATGGAAAATGCAGGGACGTCCCTGGAACAGACGGTGCTGGATGGCAGTATATGTTGCTCCATAAATTTTTACATATCTCTCTGCTTTCATGGTGTTCTCACAGATGCGCATATTACCCATGCCATGGGCACTGACACACCCCTGGCCCATACAGACACTGGCTTTTGGACCTGACGCTATTAACAGCTTGGATGGCCCTTTTCATCTTTGGCTCAGAATAACATGACAGCTTTGTTTTTAAGAAAAAATGTAAATGTGGACTCTTCAGACCAAAAACATGGTTCCACTGTTCTACATTCCATCTAAGGTGAGGTCGAGCCCAGAGAAGTCGGCAGCACTTCTGGATAGTGTTGATGTATGGCTTCTGCTTTGCATAGTAAAGTCTTAACTTGCACCTGTGGATGCAGCGCGAGTGGTTTTGACTAACAAAGGCTAAATAATTTTATCCTAACCCATTTTCATAATTTCCATTACAGATGAATGCCGTTTTTTAAAACAGTGACGTCTGAGGGATAAGAGATCATGCACATTCAGAAGTGGCTTTTGTCTTGCCCTTTACACACCAAGATTTGATAATATTTCTTGAATCTTTTAACTATATTGTGCACTGTAGAGGGTGAAATGCCCAAAATCCTTCCAATTTGTCTTTGGGGAACATTGTTCTCAAAGTGCTGGATTATTTGCTGAAACATCTGTTGGCAAATTGACAAGTCTCGAATGATCCTTGCTCTTGAAGGACTTGGCTGTTTTTTGAGGCTCCTTATATACTATGACACGATTGCCTCTCCTGTTTCACATTGCCTTGTTATTTCAATTCATCAAATGGTTATTAGTATTAAATTGCCCGTCTCTACTTTTTGGAGTGTTGCAAGCATCTGATTTGAAATGACTGTACTTAAAGGTTAAAACATCACATAATGTTTAGTTGTGTTTTCAATTTAGAAAAGGGAGAATATAATTTACAAATCACTTCTTTTTGTTTTTATTAGCATTTTTCATACTGTCCCAACTTTTTTTAAATTGGGTTTGTATTTGAAAATGTATTTGTGTGTGTGTGCAGTTCAGTAAAAAGTAATTTTCCAACATCCTTAAACATTTTGAATAATGCACTTTTCCTGTTTTAATGAAATATTATTCTGGTTAGTACTGAGTGAAGTCGATTTGTGTTTGTGTGTGTGTGTGTGTGTGTGTGTGTGTGTGTGTGTGTGTGTGTGTGTGTGTGTGTGTGTGTGTGTGTGGGAGGGTTTGGGTGATTTACGAGGAAATTTTTTTAAAGTTACAAACTGGTAATAACAAAGGTATTATGCTATAAATGTGGTTTGAGGACATTTCTAGTGTCCCCATAATTAAAATCACTCAACCATACTAATCTACATTTTTGTGAAAATGTACAAATGCAGAAAGTTTTTTGTGAGGTTTAGGTTTAGGGGTAGGGGAGAGAATCTATAGTTTGCACAGTATAAAATCATTATGTCTATGGAGAGTCCTCATAAGGATAGCCGCACCAACGTGTGTGTATGGGTGGGCTTGGTTGGTTTTTGAGGACATTTTTTAGGCTACGAACTGATAATTACAAGGGTATTATGCTATACATGTTGTTTATAAGGATATTTATAGTGTCCCCATAATTTAAATTTCTTAAACATACTAAACATTTTTGTTTGTTTTTTAATGTAAAAATGCAGGAAGTTTTTCTGAGGGTTTGATTTAGGGGTAGGAGATAGAATATATAGTTTGTAAAGTATAAAAATCATTATGTCAATGGAGAGTCTTCATTAGGATAGCTGCACCAACGTGTGTGTTTGTGAGAGAGAGAGAGAGAGAGAGAGAGAGAGAGAAAGAGAGAAAGAGTGAGAGCTAAAGAGGTGAGGTTCTCTTATGCAAGTCATAGGCTCACTGTGCGTGGGAAGTGTGCAGTATAAACACACTCTCACACACTAAAAAAAAAACATGGATAGAAGAGATGGAGAGAGCTCTGTTCCATTTCCGAACAAGAAGATTCTTCATTTATTTGTGTTAGAGGTGCCATCTTGCCAGCATTCCTGCTGAGTTTATTCTATCAAAGGTAAACATTGTAAATGTTCAACTATGAAAGAAAGTTTGCCTGGAACTTATAATGATTGCATGGCACTGAGGAATATGTAAAAAAAAAAAAAAGAAAAAGACTAACTGATTGTAATATACACACTGTTTATCAAATAAGTCTATTATATTCTGAACCTGTTGCACGAAACCCCTTAAGTTGAGGAAACCAAAAGTGTCATTAAGGGTTTTCTTAATTAAAGGCTTTCTTGCAGCCAGCTGCAGGTCATTAGATGTGACTCGGGCCATTCTATCAATGTAAGTCTACGGGATTTTTTTGCCTGTTTTATTGCCCTGAACACCTCTCCTTGACAAGCTGGATGATTTGAGGTATTATTCATGTCCGCCAAAGTGGGGTTTAGTGGGGTTTGAAAAGGTTCTGTATGGGGTTTCTTTTTTTTTTACAGTTAAATCTTGGTTATGTACACCAACATAAATGTAAAACATGTAAATATATTAAGGATATGAATCAGTATTGATTGTATGCACTGTAAGCGTGTGACTCACACAAAGAGTTAGTCCTACAGTCCTTACTCCTACAGTTAGAGGATAAGAGTGCTCTTTCCTGAACACTTTTAACCTCTACACGAAGTATTAGAAAATTTAGGCTGAAAAATATATCATGATAGCTTCTCCTTCAAAACATTTTTGTCAGTCAGTAATTCAAAGCTGCAAATAACCATTGACGATCATTTATTTTGAAGACTGGGGACAACTGCTTATCAGAGATGTTCTGTAATAGCCAGCTTTGCTACAAAAATAAAGACATTTTTTCTTTAACCGATTAAACACTTCCTCCAGGCAATAAGAAAAAAAAGAAAAAAGAACAAGACATACGTTCAGACCAAATAAACTGTAAACTTCCATGGATGGGTGAATCGAAAATATTACACAGTTCATTAGTGACTTAGCCCTGGTCCATTAAAAACACTTGTTGCAGATTTTTAGGCCAGAGACAGCAGCCATTTAAACATTTTAATGGCTGACCACTGGCTTGCTCAATCGCCTGTCTTCTCATGCGTGGGATCCTGACACCCACCCAAAATTATGTTGCTGTTAAACACTTTTTATTGCTGGCAGTTATAAGATCACTATGTGCTTTTAGATTTGGTTGTTAGTAACACTTTAGCTGCAGAGGCCCACTAGAAAATTAATTTGTGTTCATTACTACAATAGTTCATAGATATAATCAGTACAGTGTAACATATTGTGATAAGTTCTTTAGCTCTCTTATGAAGGAGGAAGCAGGGGCCAGGTTAACAATCAATGTGGGTCTTTTATGTCCTATACTTTTCAGTATATACACAAAGGGTTCTACTTTTCAGCAACACGTAAACACATACGCACATACAAATATTGCTGCGTGCCTCTCTCTCTCTCCCTCCGGCAGTCTGGACATCCTTTTTATCCCTCTCCAGCTCTCATTCAAACACAGAACAGCTGTTAGAGATAATTTCCCACAGGTTCAAATCCTTACCCTTCTTCTTCTCCTGGCCTCAGTCTCCACAGACGTCGCTCGGCCACACCCACATCACCACACACACACACACACACACACACACACGTATATATATATATATATATATATATATATATATATATATATATATATATATATATATATATATATATTTAGTTATAACATGAATACAGTTGGTAATATAGCATATGGTAATACATAATAATAAACATAATATGGTAATACATAATAATAAAATGTAGCCTACGCATTTTTTTACCTACACCACTTTACATATGTACAACTTTAGAGACATTTATTATAACTGACTACATTTCTCCCAAATTCCAAATAAAAATATTGTAATTTAGAGCATTTATTTGAGGAAAATGACAACTGGTGAAAATAACAAAAAATATGCAGTGTTTTCAAACCTTGAATAATGCAAAGAAACAAGTTTATATTAATTTATATACTAATACTAATGTTTTAACTTTTCGAAGAGTTCAGAAATCAGAATTTGGTGGATAACCCTGATTTTCAATCACAGATTTCATGCATCTTGGCATGCTCTCTATCTGTCTTTCACATTGCTGTTGGGTGACTTCATGCCACTCCTGCCGCAAAAATTCAAGCAGCTCGGCTTTGTTTGATGGCTTGTGGCCATCCATCTTCCTCCATGATGCTCCATGCCACACAGCCAGGTCAATCAAGGTGTGGATGGAGGACCAACGGATCAAAACCCTGTCATGGCCAGCCCAATCTCCAGACCTGAACCCCACTGAAAACCTCTGGAATGTGATCAAGAAGAAGATGGATGGTCACAAGCCATCAAACAAAGCCGACCTGCTTGAATTTTTGAGGCAGGAATGGCATAAAGTCACCCCACCAAATTCTGATTTCTGAACTCTTCTTAAGTTAAAACATTAGTTTTGTGTTGTTTAAAAATGAATATGAAAATTTTTTTCTTAGCATTTTTCGAGGTCTAAAAACACTGCATCTTTTTTGTTATTTTTTTTTTGTTTTTTTTTTGTGGAGTCTAATTAAAGCCGTTAATTTTGGCTATGCCACTGAAACAGCATTCTTTAAAAACATTCTTTAAAGGGTTAGCAAAGCACAATGTTTATACGTAAATAAAGGGCAATACAATTTTAGTCTAGGAAATTGGAAGTTTTTTCTTAGTTCTCAAACCTAGTATATTTTAATTCCAATGATTGCACTGCCAGCTTCTTTATTATTATTTTTTTGAAGAATCTATAATCTCACAAGAGGTTCAGATTGTATTGCTGGTATAATGAATGCAGGGTCAGTCAGAACAAATGTCAAATGCATTAGCGGTTTCCTGATTGCAGCACAGCATATATAACATTAGCGAGTTGATTGTTTCCCTTGAGTTCAGAGTGACAATTTAAATGGTTAGCTTTATTTACTTATTGCCTTGAGTGCCCTATATATGGAGGGGAATGGTTTCACTTACAAGAATTTACCAAAAAAGCATCAGCAAAAAGTGACCGAGAGAGAGAGAGAGAGAGAGAGAGAGAGATCTGAACAAGAGTTTAGAGGAAAAGCACAACAAACATATGGATGGAAAGAGGGAGTGAGGGAATTAGAGAACAAGACAACAGGGAGATTGGGATGGAAAAGAAAGGAAACTCGACTGTGTTGTAAAAGTTAAAGTCTTTGAGAATAATAGCACGAGGACAAAAGGGAAAATTCTGAGAGAATTGAGTGAGTGTTCTGAGAATATGAAACAATTTTGTTTATCATCTGATATAAAGATTGTTACTCCTCCAAGCCATGCTTCAATGAAAAAAAAAAGACGCCGCAAAGGATGAATAAACAAAAGAGGTGTCATTGAATCTGAAAGCTAATTACAGCCTGACAGAGTAAGCTTGACTGTTCAACTCTCCTCCGCACGAAAGAGGCAGAGAGGAAAATTAAGAAATATACTGTAGATCATAGGGCAGGTGATGAATTTCAGATATTCTCCAAACACAAACGCTGAGCGTTGCAGAAGCATCATCTTTATAACATTACCCTGCATTTGGATTGACTCTCAAAGGCCATGTTACCAGCTGATCAAATTTTTCAACAGTAAAGCATTTAAATTCCATTTAAATTAATTGAATCCAATTTGTATAGAAGTAATGCGCCGAGGAATGAGAGTGGGAGAACGAGAGGGAAGAGGGTGATGAATTTAAATGCTCGATGTCTGCGGCGCTAACCGCCTCTCTTATCACTGTCAAATGGCTCTGTTGCCATGGTGTCGCCATGGTGTTGCCAAGGCTACCGGAGTGTTAGCACAATAGTAATGGGGTGTTGTCACAGTAACCCAGCTGTTGCTGTGAAGATTGTGGATGAATTTGTTCCCCAGGAAGGAGATTAAATGCAAAATGTGCACACATCCTAACACGCATGTACTTACAATCACACGGTTCAAACACACGGTTATTCTCAAAGGGCTAGAACATTTTTTATAAAAGAGAAATCAAAATGGTTAAAATGCAACATATGCATGGCTATTCATGCAAAAAAGGATGTATGCTGTTCCTAACATTCCTATTTCATACCAAATATTAAACTAGAAAAGGATTAGAAACCTTAGGGACTGCCTTTGTTTCAAAGCTTTTAACACACACACACACACACCAACCAAAAGAGAGACATGGGGGAGATATAGCATAAGGAGTGTGAGCAAGAGAGAATTTTGTTGGTTTTGATAGTTTGAACTTTTAATGAAGCCCCCGTGGGTTCAAGCCAAACACACATGGCATCATGGGAACTTTTTTCAACAATATCATTTATCCCTGTGCAGCACAGTGCACCATACCAGTGTGAGTATGCTTTAAATTACATAATTATCTTTTGGAAGATCCTCAAAGATCAGTGAAACCTGCACAGTTAAGGCAAGGCAAGTTTATTTACACTCACTGAGCACTTTATTAGGAACACCTGTACATCTGCTTATTCATGCAATTATCTAATCAGCCAATCAGGTGGCCGCAGTGCAATGCATAAAATCATTCAGATATGAGCCAGGAGCTTCAGTTAATGTTCACATCAACCATCAGAATGGGAAAAAATTTATCTCAGTGATTTCAACCTTAGCATGATTGTTGGTGATAGACGAATCACCTGGGATGTTCATGCATAACGGTCTCTAGAGCAGGGGTTCTTAACTTTGGAAAACCGGGGGGCCGGAAAGCAGAATCCCTTTAACCTCGAAGGGCACACTTTTATATTGTTTGTTTATTAAGACATTTTATTAACTTTTTTATATTTAATGAGGCAAGCAGACTATGCTATATGCTATTTAATATATCATGGACACATGTAATTAACACAAATAAAATAATTAAAAAAATACATATATAGATATGTTTTTTATGTTTTTAAATATAAAAACTGTAATATACTATTATTATTATAATGATCATATATAGGCCTGTGTTTTTGTTTTTTGTTGTTGTTTATTTTAAAAGATTTACACTTTTAAAAGTAGGCTATATACTGCTGTGGAATGCACCACTCTAAAAATTTTGATAAATGTAATATTTTTTTGCCATTTATAGAAAGATGATGACTGTTTTGTTCAAAGATTGTCATGACACACACACACACACACACACACACACACACACACACACACACACACACCAGATATATAGTGCTCCCCAAACAAGACATTTATTTCCAATACTAGCTACAAAGTGCTTCAATGAGACATCATTATCTATTACACTCTTTTTAGAGTTATTTTAGGTAAGTAACGTAAATCACTAAAAATTTAAATTATTTGTGAGATGTCTGAACTCTTTTTTTCTTGGTATTATTGTTCACAATGAGCATATATCTCTGAGTTTGTTTGTCACCCGACACTCAGTAGATTTGTACTATGGCAGTGACGAGCAGGTGTGGAGACTCAGTGCGTGCATGTTTTAAGTTAATGAGAGCGCACACAAACTGTCATTTACGTGTGCGTGCAGACTGTCCCCACTCTTATGTTATATAAAGTAGCTTATATTCAGATTTACAATTGTAAATGCCGTAAATGATCTGTTTGGCGTTTCTTTTCCTTTATAACATCAGTTCAGCAGTTTATCAATATGGAGAATTACTGTAAATGGTCTAGATAATTAACACAAATACATTGATACACATTCACTAATTTTATGTGATGACACATCACACAAGCCACAAAAAGACAGGCATCCTGTTGGTTACCATGGCTCTAGAGTTTACTCAGAATGGTCAAAAACAAAAAAACATTCAGTGAGCAGCAATTCTGCAGACAGAAATGACATGTTGATGAGAGAGGTCAATGGAGAATGGCCAGGGCTGCGTTTCCCAAAAGCATTGCAAGCTTAAGTTGATCGTAGAGACCATTGGCGCCAATGGCTTCTATGATCTACTTAGGCGTACGACGATTTTGGGAAATGTAGCCCAGATTGGTTCGAGCTGACACAAAGGCTATGTTAACTCCGATAACCACACTGTACAATTGTTGTGAGCAGAAAATAATCTCAGAATGCACAACTCATTGAACCTTGAGGCGGATGGGCTAAACAGCAGAAGAACATGTGCGTCGGGCATAAAGTGCTCAGTTTATAGCACATTTCATACACAATGGTAATTCAAAGTGCTTTACATGGAAAGGATAAAGAAAATAAAATGTACATAAAAGTTCATTTTTAAACATCAAAATTGTAAAAAGTTCGGGTGCCCCTTCAGTTGAAATGCTGAACAGGTGCACCAGGGGTCTGAAAGTTGCTCACCTCTTGATATTTCCATAACCACCCTCCTGAGGTCCCTACGTCTATCCCCCTGTGACCTTGAAGCATCCACTTCAGTATTCTTTAATACCCCCCAAGAACAATTTGTAGAACAAGCACTACAAATAAAGATTTTGATATTGAGTTTGGACGCCACTTATCTGTGTAGAAACACTGAACTGGTGCCCCAGGGGTCCAAAAATCGATCACCCTGTGATATTGTAGCACCAATTCCATGACATTTAATAACCACCTTTATGTGGCCTTAAAGTCTATCACCCAGAGATCTTGAAGCGACACTTCTGGTAGACTTAAACACCCCCCCCCCCCCCCCCCCCCACCCACCCCTTTTTCGTTTAGATGTTTCTACAAGATATTGAAATTAATAAAATGAAACAAAAAATAATATAGACATAAAATTATACAATGCAATCAGTAAGTGCAGCAGAGCTAACAGATGTTTTTTAACATCTAACAGAAAAATATTTACAATATATTGTCACAGGAGTTTCTATTTTTGTCTTCCTGAAATTGACACTGGAAAGCAAAGATTCTTTATTTTATTTTATTTTGTTCTTTTGTATTCTGCTCTGCTCTGTTACATTGTTTTATTCAATTGTATTGTGTTCTACTCAATTCTATTCTGTTATCTTGGGCACTTTGCATTCTAGTGTATACTGCTGCATTCTGTTCTGTTTTGCTGTATTCTGTTCTGTTCTTTTCTATTAAAGGAATGTTCCAGGTTCAATACGAGTTCAGCTCTAATGAAAGCATTGTTGTACAATTGTAAAGCATCTCCTCTTTGGGGTGCTGTTCCCCTCCAGATCAGCAGGGTGTGCTTGACTTGATCCTCCCTTACCATTCTCCTTCCAGGCCTGCAGGTGGCACTTATAACTTGAGCTCTGTTTTCTCCACTCCTGCAGATGGCACCAACACCCCTAATCCTGTTCAACTCCCTGCTTGTTAATCCTCATTCCCTTCACTTGTGTCTAGGCCTATATTAGTCTGTTTGTTTCCTGCCAATGTGTTCAGTCTTGAGCCTATGTACATTAAGTGTTATCCTTGTTATACCTTCTTGACCCTTGTGTCTATTTTGTTTCTCAGTTTTGTGGAAGCTCGGCTTTACTTGTTTATTTGTACTTTGCTCAATTCTACAAGATTATATTTTTTGGAAGAAATGCAAGTTCCCAGACTCATTGCTCTTCTGCTCTTGGGTTCAACTATCGGGGAGTTAGCTCAGTGATCAAACACCAAACACTCGAGCACTGCAGACCCGGGTTTGATCCCCGCCTACGACAGCCTCACTACAGCAAGACTGAACCATGGAAGCGAGCCCAGCGGAAGGGTCTTCATCAACCTTGAACGGATTCTGTCAGCCCTCTCACATCAAGCCGCAAACATTCAGAGGCATGACCAGTCTCTGTCAGAGATCATTCACCAGTCTCAAGCTACCTCATCCCGAGACCGTCCTCCCGATCTTTCACCAAGACCAATGCATTCTTTACTGTCAGAGCCCAGACTACCAGCCCCTGAATGATTCGATGGCAGTCCTGAGAGATGTAGAGGTTTCATTACCCAGTGTACCCTGGCCTTCCAGCTCCAGCCCAGCAGCTTTCCCGCCGAAAGTAGTAAAGTGGCCTACATCATTACCCTTCTCACAGGCAAGGCATTGGACTGGGCCTCAGCCTTGTGGGACCAGAAATCTCCACTCACAACCAATAGTCAAGATTTCATTTCTGAGATGAAGAAAGTTTTCCTTCATCCAGCTAGTAGGGGAGATGTGGATCGTCGCCTACTTCACCTCTCTCAAGGTACCCGGAGTGTAGCAGAGTTTGCCATCAAGTTTCGCACCCTTGCCACAGAGAGTGGATGGGATCAATGAGCTCTGAGAGCAACCTTTCACCATGCCTTTTCTCCTGAGCTCAAGGACGAGTTGGCTTTCCGAGACCCCGCACCTGATCTCGAATCCCTCATTGACGTGGCCATCCAGGTAGACCATTGCCTTAGAGAATGCCAACAGGAGCAACAGCAGGAGGTCAGATTGCTGGAGTCTGCCAGCCCTATTAAACTGCCTTCGTCCCCTAGCGACCCCGAGGAACCCATGCAGCTGGGTAGAACCAGGATATCCCAAGCAGAGCACAACCGACGTATGAGGGACAGATGCTGTCTCTATTGTGGCAGGCCAGGCCATTTTCGTTTGGCATGTCCTGAGTTGTTTGGAAAAGCCAACTCTCGTCCAGGAGGAGGGGAGCCAGGGCAAAAATAGGAACCATCCCCTGCTTGGTGACCTCTGGATTGACCATCCATGCCACCCTTACCCTCGGCACTCAACATCATCAGGTTTGTGCCTTTGTAGACTGTGGGGCCACCGGGAGTTTTATGGACTTTGAGTTGGCCAAGAGACTTTCTATTCAGTCTGTTACACTTCAAAGACTTCTTAACATTACGGCAGTTGATGGCAGTCCCCTGGGTCCCCGACAGGTTAGTCAATGTAACCCTCCTCTCCAGCTTAGGGTGGGGCAACACCAGGAACAGATACAGTTCCTTTTAATTCATTCTCCTAAGCTTCCTCTAATTCTTGGCTTCCCATGGCTGACCGCTCACAACCCACACATTTGACTGGTCCTGAGGGGTTGTTAGAACCTGGGGAACCAACTGCCGTGTCTCTGACTCCGCCTTCTGCTGTACCCCCAATCTACTAAGAGCATTCCCAGAACCTTCGCCAGATATCTCCAGGCAGAGTTGTACCTCTGCTCCCGAGACCCTGTCCACGGAAGTCATGGCTCCTCTCAAGGTGGAGCCAGCGAAACCCAAGTTATCCCGAGTACCCCCGGAGTATGCGGACCTCCATGAAGTCTTCAGTAAAGACAGAGCTGCCTCACTGCCTCATAGACCTTATGATTGCGCTATTGAACTGCTTCCTAGTATCTGCCCACCTCGTGGAAGGCTCTACTACTCTCTCTCTGGTCCCGAAAGATTAGCCATGGAAAGTACCTCAAGGAATCTGGACAGTGGTTTCATACACCCTTCCACCTCACCTGCAGGAGCCGGGTTTTTCTTTGTTGAAAAGGAGGATGGCAGCCGCCAACCCTGCATAGACTACCGAGGTCTAAACCGTATCACTATCAAGAACCAGTACCCTCTTCCCCTTGTGTCCATGGCTTTTGAGATCCTGCAGGGTGCCACCATTTTTACCAAACTAGACCTTCGGAATGCATATCACCTAGTTAGAATCCGTGAGGGAGATGAGTGGAAGACAGCGTTCAACACCCCGACGGGCCACTATGAATATCAGGTAATGCCATTCGGCCTGGTGAATGGCCCAGCCGTCTTACAGGCCTTTATTGATGATGCCTATTCTTACTCTCCCTGATCCAGAGATACCCTTTGTTTTGGAGGTGGATGCCTCAGATGTGGGTATTGGAGCTGTCCTGTCACAGAGGAGTAAGAGCGATAATAAGCTTCACCCTTGTGCATTCTTCTCTCATCGGCTTACCCCAGCTCAGAGGAATTATGATATTGGGAACAGGGAGCTGCACAGTTCACTTCACTGTGCTGGAAGGTGCCGACGTTCCTGGCAAAAAGCTCGTGCTGCGTCATTGAGAACCACCCGAAAACAACAGAAGCAGGCTAACCGACGCCGGAGGGTGGGACCCATGCTTCACCCAGGGCAAATAGTTTGGCTGTCAACCCGAGATCTTCCTCTGTGGGTGGAATCCCGAAAGTTGGCCCCATGATACACTGGCCCATTCAAGGTTCTCAAGAAGATCAACCCAGTTTCTTATCGACTCCGTCTGCCCAGGTCCATGAAGGTTCACCCCACTTTTCATGTCTCACGGTTAAAACCTGTTGTTTGCTCCACTCTGTCTCCAGTTAGTAAGCCTGCCCCAGTACCTTATTTCATTGATGGCCAGTCAGCTTACACAGTCCGCAGGCTGCTTGTTTCTCATCGGGTCTGTGGGAAGACTCAATATCTGGTGAACTGGGAGGGCTATGACCCGGAGGAGCGGACCTTGGTTCCTACTCGAAACATCCTTGATCCGACTCTCATCTCAGAGTTTCACCAAGCCCGAGGGAACTGACTGGCGAATGTCAGGAGCCGTTCCTAAGGGAGGGACTCCTGTAAAGGATCTCCTCTTTGGGGTGCTGTTCCCCTCCAGACCAGCAGGGGATGCTTGCCTTGATCCTCCCTTACCATCCTCCTTCCAGGCCTGCAGGTGGCACTTATACCTTGAGCTCTGTTTTCTCCACTCCTGCAGATGGCACCAACGCACCTAACCCTGTTCAACTCCCTGCGCATTAATCCTCATTCCCTTCACCTGTGTCTAGGCCTATATAAGTCTGTTTGTTTCCTGCCAATGTGTTCAGTCTTGAGCCTATGTACCTTATGCCTCCAGTGACCAGCTCTTAAGCGAAGTGTTATCCTTGTTATATCTTCTTGACCCTTGTGTCTATTTTGTTTTTCAGTTTTGTGGAAGCTCGGCTTTCCTTGTTTATTTGTACTTTGCTCAATTCTACAAGTAAAGATTATATTTTTTGGAAGAAACGAAAGTTTTCAGACTCATTGCTCTTCTGCTCTTGGGTTCAACTATCAGGGAGTTAGCTCAGTGGTAAAATGCCAAATACTCAAGCACTGCAGACCCAGGTTTGATCCCTGCCTCACTACAATGTTTATTACCACAGACATAATTTTGACTCATTCCTTGATTATTAAAAATAAAATAAGTATTTATACTAAGGCCAGTTCATAAACGTTATATACACAATTTTCAAAAGTATAGCCACAAGACATGATTTTACTGTGGGTAAATCAGGGATATACTGGTGTTATGCTGTTTAACAGATTACACGGTTTATGGACTGGCCCCAATCACTTATTGTAAGTGCCTTTAACTTTGATTTAAGCTTTTATTTCCTTTCTTTTTAAAGAAAAGGAGGGATGAGTCAAAATTGATTTTGTTTTAATCAACATTATGCCACAAATGCTGATGAAGGAGCTTAAGTTGTATTTAACCTGGAACATTCCTTTAAATTGCCCTATATCTATTCCATTCTAGTTTTATTGTATTCTGCTGTGTTCTGTTCTATTCTGAAAGTTTATTTTATTATAAATTCAGGGGTAGACCGTGACATGATTTTGCTGTTCACGTTCATTCACATTCCAAACCATCTAAATCACTGAAGCAAAACCAAACTCCTTTTTTTGATTGACATCTGGCAGTCAGCAGCAATGTCTCTGCATCATCCAGTCAATGGTAACACCTGCTGATCTCATTTTAGTCTGGAGTATTGTGAATTAAAAAATTTAAAATACCACAAACCAAAGGTTCAACAGAGCTCATGAAAACCATTAAATGCACTACATTATGATTACAAACAAATATATATATTTCAAAATCAACATGAATAATTTTTCTAACATGCTAACAGTGTTTGCATAATCCTTTGGCTCACTGCTGGGTGTGTTTAGGCATAATAGAGAAACAAACAGTGCAATAATGGCATGGGAGTGTGTATGTGTGTGTTTGAATAAAAAAGGAAGAAAAATGGAGAAACAGAGTGAGAGAAAAAGAATGGAATGTGTGTTTTAGCAGCAGCAGGGCTTTGTTTTGCTTTGTGAGACACTGTGCTCATCAATGCCTTACAAATACATTCAAAAGCAGCAGCAAGTGCCAGAGCGATATGCTTACTGTCACTGCAAAAATCCAATGAAATATTGATCATTTACCAGCTAAAGTCACACACACACATACACACCCAGCCCTGTCAGTCGGATATTACTCTACTTGTCCAAATTTATTTGATGGATAAATATTAAATTGTTTATTACACATTGTAAATTGGCTTAGTTTGACCTTCAATAAATTACAGTGACTAAATATAATTAATATTGAAATATGTTCAAAATAAATACCAGGTTAGCAAAACATTTTGACAGTAAGCAACCATTTAAAGGTCAGGTGAAGGACACTGTCTGTTGGTTTCAAGTATGAGAAATGTGTTTGAATTATGTAATATAATTAAAATAAAATAAATTTTGCCCATAAAGTACAGTTTAGTACCCATCACAGGTGAACTATATTTTCAATGTATGTCCTCTAGCCCAATTTAGACCACTTCATTAGGAATAATATATAATAGATTATAATAGAACAGCACATATCGGTTAATGATGTCAAAATGTGTTATTATTTATAATATGTGGTTTACTACGAATATCTTGGTTAAATTATGGTTACTGTAGTGAAACCATGGTAAGGTTTGTGGTTTTGGTTTGACTACAAAAACTGTACCATATATTGACTATAGTTACTGTGGTAAAACCATGGTAAATGTTGTGATTCCTATGATTTTACTACAAATACCAAGTTTAAGTTTAACTATGGTTTATGTAGTAAAACCATGGTTAATTTTTGTAAGGGATGGATAAAGTTATTGCAAGGGTAAGCAAACTATTGCAAGGAAATGCAAAACCATTTCAGAAAATAAATTCCCTTCTTGTCCTTTAAGGGGCTGTGTATTATAGGGCTACACGTAAACTAAAAGTTATTTTGCAAACTTTTCAAATTATCCAGATCAAAGGAGTGGTTCTAAAAAGTTTTTAAACATAATCTTTCAGGAATAAACAGAATGACAGAGTCTAAAAATGAAAAGGTCTAAAAGAGTTGGTGTAAAAGAAGTAAAAGGAAATCATAATTCTGAAGACATTAGTCCGGTTCCTACCTTTTGCTTTCATCTTGTGCTGCTTGGCTGGTCAGCGATGAACTTTTTTCACACAACCTTTGCGTGGATTGCACACCAATCTCAATATTTCATAAGGTGGAAAATGAAAGCTGTAGAGCTATTAGCATTGTACGATGAAAGCAAAGCCAGACCCTGTAGTTACCCTTTGTGGCTGTTGATTCCTCTACAAATCTGCCATCAGAGGAGCTTGCCGCATAGTGCCTTATTCATTCAAGAATACAAATTTGTGTAGGCGTTTTAAAAGATATTATTTATTTAATTGTATTCACAAATTAACTCTCAGAAGATTAGTTGATAAGAAGTGCTATCTGAGGTACAGTATCTCACAAAAGTGAGTACACCCCTCACATTTTTGTAAATATTTGATTATATCTTTTCATGTGACAACACTGAAGAAATGACACTTTGCTACAATGTAAAGTAGTGAGTGTACAGCTTGTATAACAGTGTAAATTTGCTGTCCCCTCAAAATAACTCAACACACAGCCATTAATGTTTAAACTGCTGGCAACAAACGTGAGTACTGTTCAATTAGCCATTTTCCCTCCCCGGTGTCATGTGACTCGTTAGTGTTACAAGGTCTCAGGTGTGAATGGGGAGCAGGTGTGTTAAATTTGGTGTCATGGCTCTCACACTCCCTCAAACTGGTCACTGGAAGTTCAACATGGCACTTCATGGCAAAGAACTCTTTGAGAATCTGAAAAAAATTATTGTTGCTCTACATAAAGATGGCCTAGGCTATAAGAAGATTGCCAAGACCCTGACACTGAGCTGCAGCACGGTGGCCAAGACCATACAGTGGCTTAACAGGACAGGTTCCACTCAGAACAGGCCTCGCCATGGTCGACCAAAGAAGTTGAGAGCACATGCTCAGCATCATATCCAGAGGTTGTTTTTGGGAAATATATGTATGAGTGCTGCCAGCATTGCTGCAGAGGTTGAAGGGGTGGGGGGGGGGGTCAGCCTGTCAATGCTCGGACCATACGCCGCACACTGCATCAAATTGGTCTGCATGGCTGTCATCCCAGAAGGAAGCCTCTTCTTCAGATGATGCACAAGAAAGCCCGCAAACAGTTTGCTGAAGACAAGCAGACTAAGGACATGGATTACTGGAACCATGTCCTGTGGTCTGATGAGACCAAGATAAACTTATTTGGTTCAGATGGTGTCAAGCGTGTGTGACGGAAACCAGGTGAGGAGTACAAAGACAAGTGTGTCTTGCCTACAGTCAAGCATGGTGTTGAATGTGTCATGGTCTGGGGCTGCATGAGTGCTGCCGGCACTGGGAAGCTACAGTTAATTGAGGGAACCATGAATGCCAACATGTACTGTGACATACTGAAGCAGAGCATGATCCCCTCCCTTCGGAGACTGGGCCGCAGGGCAGTATTCCAGCATGATAACAACCTCAAACACACCTCCGAGTCGACCACTGCCTTGCTGAAGAAGCTGATGGTGAAGATGATGGACTGGCCAAGCATGTCTCCAGACCTAAACCCTATTGAGCATCTGTGGTGCATCTTCATCTTCATCTTCAAATGTTGTCATGGAGGAGTGGAAGAGGACTCCAGTGGCAACCTGTGAAGCTCTGGTGAACTCCATGCCCATGAGGGTTAAAGTAGTGTTGGAAAATAATGGTGACCACCATTTTCACTTATGGGTGTACTCACTTTTTTTGCCAGCGGTTTAGACATTAAAGACTGTGTGTTGAGTTATTTTGAGGGGACAGCAAATTTCAACTGTTATACAAGCTGTACACTCACTACTTTACATTGTAGAAAAGTGTCATTTCTTCAGTGTTGTCACATGAAAAGATATAATCAAATATTTACAAAAATTTGAGGGGTATACTCACTTTTGTGAGATACTGTAAATATTTATTTTGTAAATGTTCTGTGATGCATAGCCTATACGATACTTAAATTCTAATTTGGGGTCATTTAAAAAAGCTAAAAAGCTAAATTTTGGGTGCACAATAAATGGTACAGAAATTTGATTTTAGGATTTGAGAAATGGTTCGGAAAACTGAGCTTGTACTTTAATGAGGGAAGTTTATCCCCATTTGCTGGTACATTTGTTCCAGATGGGAAATTTATGTTGGCGGAAGTGGATTGTTCATTATTCATCAGATAAGCTTCTAATTCTCATATATAGTCCTAGTGAAGACATATGCATAGGTTAGAATGCATCAAATGGAATTCATAATGCAATAACAACATTTTAAACTTTGCAAACACACCCAATAAACAAGCTATTAAAATAATTGATTTAATTTCTAATCCATTTTTAATTTTACCCAGTGGGAGGGATTTCTTGAGCACCTTGAAGGGCTCTGGATAACCTGAAAAACAATATATATATATATATATATATATATATATATATATATATATATATATGCAGATCAGAGGCCTATTTCTATGGATTCTTCAATACTTCCATTTTTGTCTTCAATATACTGTACTTCCCGAAGTTCTACTTAGTTCAGGGGTTAATAGAAGTTCTAAACAGCTGATCAATGCTATACTGTTTGCGAACATTCAGACACCAGTCACACTGCTGTGGGAGGTGTTTAGAGGAGGATTTAATATGAGAGCGCTACATGTAAAACCTAAACTAATGTGACATTAAAATGTGTTATCAATGACTTTATGCCTCATTCTATGAGCAGAATTCACATGAGGTCAGTATAAGAAGCTGTTTTATCCACTCAATGATGAATTAAAGTAATATACTGTATATATATGAGGTAGGATATATTTAACTTGTCTTCTTTACATTAAGAATTCATGATGCTAATGTGCTAACACTCTATACATGGCCATAATACGAGCTCTAGGTTACACCTACCGATAACGTGGACCAATGGCAGTAAGAAGGTGTTTAGCAACCGGTTTTCAAGTTTTCCCAAAAGTTCGTCCAGGCAAGCTGTTTCGATCCACCGAAACGAACACAAAAAACTCGTCTTTTGTCCAGATTTTGTTCTAAATTACATCACACCAGTTCGTTCTTCGATTTCATATTAAGTATATCTGGGCCTTTACTGTTTCTCTTTCCATCCCTCTATGTTTTATTTGTATTATCATGATTGCCCAGTGGAAACGAGTGACCACAATCCCACCGATCTTGGCCTCTGATGTGTCTGTCTGTTTTCTTTGAAGTTGCAATGGCAGCATTTGTCAAGTTGGAATAACATTTCAACACACCACAGAGCTTAGTGAATTATTTAGTGAGTTTGGGGTCACATAGTGAGGACTGCTTCCCAGACTTTATGTTTTTACACCTGTGCAAGGATTGAGTAACTTCAAAATGAAAGGTCAAAAAGTACAAACTCACAGACACATTAAAGAGTAAATTTCATGTTAAAATGCAACATGATGAGTGAATACTCCTGCAATAGAATCTTAATACCATTGTGTTGGGATCTTAGTATCTCTGGCATGCAGTTGTCAGGTCATTGCGGTTCTTTGTCAATTTGTGTTAGTTTTGCACTGTCTTTGTGGGTGTATGTGTGTGAAAGTGTGTAAGACCATCAAATCATGTAGCAGCCATAAGATTCAGAATGTGTGCATGTGTGTGTGTGTGTGAATAGATATGCTCTTGAGTAACTTTGGTGTTTTATTCATGAGTTCCCTGCAGCAGCTATTTCTCTCCATCAGTGGAGTCTTGATGCTCTAAGAATAACACACTCATGTTCACTCGCACAAACCATAGATTTTGTACTTCACAGAATGGAGAAATCCTTAGATCTTATATGTGCTTTCACAGAAGTACAATGCTGATTGATCATTACGAAGTTCCACTTCACTGAAGGACTTGTTCTAAAGGGAGGTGGTAATTGATTAATACACAGGCCAGTTGTCAACTACTATGGTAATTTCTCAGTCCATTTTACTTTGTTGAACCACATTGTACGAACATTTCTGGCGACCATATGCGGTTGTTTTGTCATTGCAAGCCTAAGTTGAATGGAAAGACTTTTATGGAAACTAAGCCATGAGCACATTAGCATATGACTGCCCAGAATTGCCTATTAAAGCCTATAGAGTGCCCTTTACATTTGTCTTAGCAAGTATTTTTCCAATAATTAAAATAATTTTTTCATAGGGATTTCATAAAGTACTCCATAAAAGAGTTCTAAGCCATGAATCTGTTTTAAGGTAAATTACAACAGTACAAACTTTTATTTAAAGCAAATAGTATTTGTAAATTGGACAAAGGACAAAGGTACAAGACTGTGTGCTTAACGTTTTCCATTAAGGAATAATAATGAAAAAAAATTAAATATAATTTTTAAGTTGTTGATTATATATTTATGCATTTGGCAGACGCTTTTATCCAAAGTGACTTACAGAGCCCTTATTACAGGGACAATCCCCCCAGAGCTACCTGGAGTTAAGTGCCTTGCTCAAGGACACAATGGTGGTGGATGTGGGGATCGAACCAGCAACCTTCTGATTACTAGTTATGTGCTTTAGACCACTACACCACCGCCACTCCAATGGTAATGATTATATTATATATAAGTATAGAATCAATTAGGGATGTGCAAAACTACCATTGTTTATAATCGACTAGTTAGTCGGTTGTTTAAACAACTAGTCAGTGTTAAGAATAATAATGTATATTTAGGCTCCGTTACGTTCATGTTACCCAGACACATTTTAGAGGGATACATTATTGAAACAGTGTCAGCAAAAGACTTTAATCTCTGCACAACACCATACAAATACGGGAACATTACTCACAGTAAAAGATTTAATGTCTGACAGTGATCGTTTTGAAATGTATTGTTGAAGCGGTGCTTTGCTGTAACAACAGTGCATAAAAAGCCTAAGCCTGAATCATTAAAAAGATGAAACTTCTTACAGAGGGTTTTACTGTGCTGACTGTTATGAACTGTTAAGCACAGCAAGTTATCATTATGTGAAAACGCTCTTTAAAAAGTTTAATCTCTGAATTAATGTGAGAATTGAGTCTCCCATTAAAACCACCACTTAAACCATTTAAACTATTAATGGTAGTATTCGACCCCACTAATAGACTAGTCAGTTGTTAGACAATCTGGCACATCCCTAGAATCAATGTATTTTAAGTTAATTGGCAAAAATTCAGAAATATACATATATATTTAAGTAGCCTGAGTGTGCAGGGAGACCGAATCACCTGCATTATTCACAGTGCATCATGGAAGTGAGTTGTTTGGTGTACTTTGTTTTCTGCAGTTCTCAGATTGGTGGATTTTTTCCCTTCAGGATCTTGGGTAGTGTAGTTCTCCATTCCACTATTAAACTAAAATGTTGACAGAACAGAAATGTATACCATCGATTAACAACCTTGGAGCTCATGGAAGTTATTGTTAAGGTCAATTCACATATGGAGATAATGATTGGAATTTTTACTTCCAGAATCTGACGTGCTCTATTCAGTATTCAGCAACTTGACACACCCTAATGAATGACAGTGTGAACTATACTAGTACTCAGAGGTTAGCCAATGATAACACAAATAGAGGTCTTATATATATAGTATCAAAAACAGCATGTTTCATTTTGAGGGGCAGAGACAGGAAAAAAGGTCACTTGTTTTTGGTGCTAGAAACTAACATTGACTGACATTATAAAGTGGACTTTAGTGGAAAAAAATATTCTACAAAAGTGTTAAATATGGCCTTTTTAAGTAATTTGCTTATTATTTTGGATAAACCATTCCTTTATGTTTGTGATAGTGCTGTTTTTACTTGTATCCAACCCAATATCAGAATCTTTGTGTTGCTTGTGAGGGCAAGAGAGATTCATAGACAGAATGTGCAGCCTAATTTAGTGGCTTTCATAGATTTTGGCCAGCAGGACACCAGACAGCCCCTTGGTAAATGCAAAGCACAAGTCATGATGGACAGGAGACAGAGAGAGAGAGACAGCTCAGCCAGCGAGTTCAAATCAAAACAGAAAGATGGAGAAAATGGGGGCTCCACGCTGCAGCTGCTCTAAGCTATAATATATCTAATTTTTTGGATTGGAAAATGGAGGGAGCTTAGCGCACCCCTTTTTTCTTCTCTCCCTTCTTTTAGACCATAGCGGAGTCATTGCTGCTAACGTGGGCGAAGGAGTCAAATTATCAGCTTATTCCTTCTGCCAGTGTGTGTGTGTGTAGTTATTATTCTCTATGAAGTGATACAAAGACATTTAGCAAAACTACAAACTCATTGATGTGGTTTGGCGATTACAAGAAGGAGCTACTTGATCAGCAGAATTATTCAGGTGTTCCGGCTATGTGATTTAAACTGGTTTGAGTTTGTGAATTTTGCACCCATGTGGATTTATGCTTATAAAAAATGCAAGCTCCAAACATGACTAAAAGCACTATGAAATTAATTAATGCCGTTGTTTTCTACTGAATGTTCCCCACACCCCAAATTAAATATGTAGTAGCTTAACTAAACAATAAGCAAAACAATAAAAACATTTCAACACATAATTTTTTTATTTAGAAAATAACTACATTTACATACAACTCATGCACCATATTTATAAATAGGAATCAAAATAAGAGTCATATGTTCGGCAGTTGGACAACACTGGTTGTGCTGTGTTTTGCACTGTAGATTCAAAAGAACCGGCTCTTAAGAGTCATTTGTTCAGGAACCACACTACTCTTGCCGCACTATATATTTCGAGCTGTGGATTCAAAAGAACAGGTTCACAAGAGTCATTCATTTTGGAACTGCACTACGGCCGCACTGTATGTTTTGTACTGTAGATTTAAAAGAACTGGCTCTTAAGAGTCAAATTGGGAACCGCACTACTCTGGCTGCAGTGTATATTTCGTACTATATTTAAAATAACTGGCTTGTATCAGACAACACTGGTCATTCATTTGGGAACTGCACTACTCTCATTGTGCTGAATATTTTGCACTGTAGATTTTAAAGAACCGGCTCATAAGAGATATTTGTTTGGGAACCACACTACTCTGACCATGCTGTATGTTTCGCATTGTAGAATCAAAAGAACTGGCACCTAAGAGTCATTCTTTCAGGAAAAATCTACTATGGACACGCTGTACGTTTCACAGTTTAGATTTAAAAGAACCTGTTCATATCGGACAACATTGGCTGCGATATGGGTTTTGCAGCACTGCCGCTGAATAGCGCAAAAGGAAACACTGTCAGAATATTTTAGTACAGTGTTCTGTCTGTGTAGGCAGAAAAATGCACCTCCAAGAACTGCTAATGGAACCGAAAGTCATGAAAATCATCATATAGTTTGGTATTTAGGAATAGAATAGAACGTCTCGGTTACTGTCGTAACCTCCGTTCCCTGATGAGTAGGAGTTACTCTTGGGAGCCCCAAAACTCCTCAGATCGTTGAGAAAAGGACAATGAAAATAGGCGAGTGGAATTTGCATGCCACTCCCCTGGACATACGGGTATAAAAGGAGAAGGAATGCCCACTCTCATTCAGGTTTTGCGCTGAGGAGCCGAGACAAGGTTCTGACCATTTCAGCGGCTAGTACAGCGTTGTGGCAAGAGGGACACAATGTCTCATTCCCTCAATCAGGGAATGGAGGTTACGATAGTAACTGAGACATTCCCCTTCTGTCACTCACTCGACATTGTGTCAATGTAGTGACACTAGGGGTCCCTATAGAAAAAACCCTGTCACTAGGTGCGTGAGGTCCGAGAACTGGGTGTCTTGGTGGGCCAATACAGTGCCAGAAGGGTGACTTGTTCCTCGTCCTCCCTGACCTTGCACAGTGTCTTTGCAAGTAGGCTCACTGGGGGGAACGCGTATTTGCACATCCCCCTGGGGCCAGCTGTGTGCCAGCGCGTCTGTGCCAAAGGGGGCTCTCATTATTGCATTCCAGAGCGGGCAGCGGGCAGCGAGCAGGTCTACCTGTGCTTTGCTGAATCGACTCTAAATCAGCTGGATCACCTGGTGAGTGGAGTCCATTCTCCTCTGAGCATCGCCTGCCACGACCTCAGCTGGCACTGACTCCAGAGGAGGAGATGGCAGGCGAGTCGCTACACGCAAGGAGAACGTATGCTGCCATGGTGATTTATACGCTACTGTCGCTGTGTTGTTGGACCGGACCAACAGTGCTGGCCCCAGATCAACGGCAATAGCTTCTGCAGGTCAAGCAGTACAGCCAGCAACTCTAGGCAGTTGACCCGTCGAGGAACCAGCGGCTGCGTGCCCATTGCACACGGCGCCCCAGCCCAACTTGGAGGCATGATTCATGTCTACCGCCGCGAACCAATCTTGATACCGGACGCATGTCAAAATGTGTTTCTGCTTCAGCTTCTTGAACAGGAGTCTGTGTAAGGCCTGGTTCAGAACTCGCAGCTCCAAGATTGGCCGTAACCCACCTCCTTTCTTTGGCAAGATGAAGTAAGGGCTGTAGAACCCTTTCCTCATCTCGGCTGGAGGGACAGGTTCTATAGTGCACTTGCGAAGAAGGGTCGCGATCTCCGCACGCAGGGTGGCAGTGTTCTCGCCCTGCACTCTAGTGAAGAAGATGCCTCTGAGCCGGGCGGGCGCCTGGTGAACTGAATCACATAGCCGAATCGGACGGTCCTGTCCAGCCACTGTGACGGGTTGGAAAATGTTAGCCCCACGTCCAAGCTCCAGGTGAGGGCACTAAGGGGACAATCGTGTTTGACGTACTTGGGGGTGGGGCCTCACAGCGGGGGAGAACAGGAAACGCAACATTGAGGAGCATTGCTTCGACCCGAGGCGGCTGCGCTGAGGGGGACCTCAAAGCACTTACCTTGCTCTGAATACCCGTCAAAGGGCGGGTTAGTGACTGAGGAGGAGGACCTCTTGGGCCGTCCTTGACCGGCTGGTCGCGTTCGCAGGGCCCTGGCTGTGAATGCTCGGTGTCTAGTAGCCGTGGCAACGGCGGCCGTGAACACGATTATGTGAACCAAGGAGTGAGGGAACCACTCTTTTTTGACAATATGGGCGAACACAACACAAAAGGAAACAAAAGATTTACCTTCCGGCCCTCCACCGGAGGAGTACCAGGTCCGTAGCGGACATCTCTATCCCTCGGTCGTCTGTCTCAGGGATGCTTTGGAGCCTTCTGGGTCCTTGTGCCAGGCCGTGAGGCGGCCGCTTCCTGCGGGGAGGGGGGGGGGGGCTCTTCGGGCTGTGGCGGAGCTGCCTGGAGTTTCGCAGACGAGGTACGGGATCTTGAGTCACGCAGGGCAAGATGTGCTGTATAGCCTCCATCTGCTTCTTCACTGCCGAGAACTGCTGGGCAAAGTCCTCAACGATCCAAAAATATGCCTGACATTCAACAGGGATGTAGTTAATGCACAAAAGAATGTAATATTTAAATTCTTCTAATTCATTGTATAGTCCATTTACACTACCAACTTCTTTTGTATGTACTGTCTTTGTTTATATCTCTGGTCCTTGACAGGGAATGGACTATATAGTAGGACGCAGATGGTGCCAGAGAAGAACCTCAGAATTAAATTGTACTTGTCCCAGCCCATTAGCAATTTGCGCATGCAATTTCACCAAACCCACTTGCGCCTAGATTTAGTGCATGCTTGCTTGAAAGTACCAAAACTTCCTGGCCATGCCCATTGACTTTGCATGTATGATTTATAGCATAGCTTAAAATAGGGCCCACTGTGTTGGCTTGGGAATTAGGGTATGCCAGAAGCTCTGACAAACCAAGCATTCTTTCTAATTTTTAGCTTTCCAAAACACCACTATGATCTATTTCACACACCTGCTTCTCCAATGTGTTTATTCGAGTTTAAACCGAGGCAGCTGCTTCTTCATTGCTGTAATGGTCTACTCCGTTGCTCAATCTTTATCACCCTTTTGTCCCACTTGGACTGAACCATTATTACTTTATAATCTTTCTTACCAGGTTTGACATCATTGGTCCTTGAATATCTTGTGATCATTTGTCAATGAACCAATGTTCTTGCGTATCTCATGGCTGGTTACCATAGGAGTTTTACTATATACAGTACCATAATGTATGAGTGGTTTCTGCTTTGTTTATTGGAATACGCATACCATTCTTAACAGTCAGTAATCATTTGGGGATAAAGCAGATGCCTAAATTAGAGGAAGCATTTCTTTGAAAAAGTAATACTCCTTCATAAGTGGTTCAGATATTAGACTTTTTTCCAAGTGGTTCCTAATGGGATTTTTTAATCAAGCTTGATATACATTTTGCTTACATTGCTGAAGCAAGCTGTTGGCACAAACACTTTTCCCTCAGCAATCTCACAAACAGCACTTCCAGAGATTCAGAGTATGTATTTTCGATTTCAGAGGCTAGTAATGTTGTTATGCACACATACACATACTTGATACATCAGATGCTCTTTTAGAAAGACAGAAAGATGGTGCTTTCACCTCTTTCAGGATCTTGTGTGTTTTATTCATTATGTGTGACTATCTAATTAATTAACTGGCCTGTCATGTGTATGGTTTGTATGCATGAGTGATGAATGGTTTGGTACTATAAGTGTGTCGTCATTAAAAGTGTGTGGAGATTAAATCAGAATGAAGCCTTTTATTCTGTCTTGTTAATTTGTCTGTATTTGTGTTAGGGCTGGGCGGTTTTTCAGAATTTTCCACTAAATACGAATTTTACATTATTTTTAATTGTTGTTTTTTAAACCGAGAAAACAAGATTTTGCTAAATATATGCAAACATTGTAGATACATTGTAAATCCACAAATGGCTGAATAATGAAGAGAAAAAGATTTCAGAGCATTTGTCTTAATGCTGCTCCCGATCTGATAAGCTGCACGTGTGCATGCGCTCCAAATGAACGTGACACATTAACAACACAGAGACTGATATAAAAGACAGTAGTAATATTCCCAGTATGATTGTACACAGTGTGATTATAGCTCAGTTTCGTCCATCATGCAGGTATACACCGGCTTATGACCATAACTTGCATTGGCGTGCGCATGTTGATGGATGGTCTCCTTTCTTTTATTTTACCCATAAAAAAGCGTTAGATATGTGACAGTTAAAAATCTAATCATGTATTGTGAACGTCCTTAAGTTTAATAAAAATTGAGATTAAATTTTTTTGCCATATCGCCCTTCCCTAATTTGTGTGTTTGTGTTTTTTTTGTCTGAACCCGATAGTGATTTGTTGTTATACGTAGGGATGGGCATTTTGGTCATTTTGTCTACTTGACTCTTGACTATTTACTCGTCAAGTATTCGAGGGGCAATGACATGTACATAACTGTATATATAATAACATGTCTGACAAATGTCTTTGGCTGCTGCATTGCATTTTGTTGTTCCAGTGTAGCGTCTATTCATTATTATAGGCTGGTATAAAGTGATCTGTTACAAAATGTACAAAAGATTGCATAATCAAAATATAATGCATCATATTTTGTCATTATGTGAAGATTCGTTGCCCAACTCAATGAAAGAATATGTACAACGCACGTCTGTCTGTTCTTCCTTCAGGTTACCGAAGTAATCTTAGTAAGTTCGCACCAGTTTTTTTAGTGTCTGAACCGTCTATTTTCAAATCACATTTGGCTTAACAGGAGACGCCATAACAAACCCGTTTTTAATATGAGAGTTAAGTTGAAGTTCAGTTTTGAAGATGCTGCATTCTGTTCCATTTATCTGTGTTCTGTCTAGCTGTTTGAAACACTCGCCTGCTATTAATGCACTGCCACACGCCTGGTGTATTTGTGTGTGTGTGTGTGTGTGTGTGTGTGTGTGGTTTACAAGTAAAGTTTTTTAGTTTACCTACTGATAATTACAAGGGAATTATGCTATAAATGTGGTTTATGAGGACATTTCTAGTGTCCCCATAATTTAAATAGCTTAGAAAATGTAAAAATGCAGAAAGTTTTCTATGAGGGTTAGGTTTAGGGGTTGTGTTAGGTTTAGGGGATAGAATCTATAGTTTGTACAGTATAAAAATCATTATGTCTATGGAAAGTCCTCATAATGATAGGTAGACCAACGAATGTGTGTGTGTGTGTGTGTGTGTGTGCGTGCGTGCATGCGTGTGTGTGTGTGTAAGTGTTCGCTGTGGGGAAAGACGCAATTCACCGTATTGTATAGAGTCGGAATTTCCACCTTTCAACTGGGGAAAGTGCAACAGAATTACACTTTTTGTCAGACTTCTAACTTGGAAACTCGTGCAAAATCTTCAACTCCTATTTCATCGAGATGCAGGTGTGTTACGTCATGCAAATTCTGTATGTTGGCACCCAGGGCAGGGAGGTTTACAGTCAGTGACAAACTTTCACTTTTATTAAATAATATCCATTAACGAATCAAAGTTCTTACAGTAAATTTTAATAAAACTTGTTTAGCAAATGTTTTGCAGAGACAGGTGTTAAAAACACGGTTAATTACACTCTTTGCATTGCAGTGTCATACATCGGATTGGTTGCTATGCGACGTCTCTGACAATCAATGTATCCATCAAAATCACAACGTAATCAATCTCTAAATTAAAAATAAGCTCCCTCTTTGACACGATTGTGTTTAGTTGACAGGTAATTGTCACTGAATTTCAAATTAGGAGAAAAGTACCATCATACATCATCACCATCGATCATCGTTTTCATTATCGATCATTGCTGGCACATCCAAGTACCCGAGAACCTCATGGTTACTAAGCGAGTCGAGCCGATACTAAATGTGATGACAAAACTCTGCAGATCGCTGATTGGTCAGAGAAAATCGTCACTATCAGCGCCACTGGATTTGCGACACAAATCCAAAACCTGCTAGTTTTAAAGTTAGCTTCAGCGATAGCAGTATAATTTTATGGGAGGGCGGAGGGCAGGGCCGGGTCGTGATTCTACACACCCGGTCCCTAACCGGGCTAATCAAGCCTCCGAGAGGGAAACGCGTCCGTCTGCCGAGGTACTTGCCCATCTAAATCCCTTTACACTGGTGCCGAAACCCGGGAAGGAGGAGGGAAATGCCATATAGACTTCTCGCCACTACTGCCCACCCCAATGGATCAGCCGCGAGGGGAGAAGGGGCTCCTAACCGACCGCCTGGAGTGGTCAGGGCCACTGCCAGTGGCGGAGGAGTCCCCTACCAGCCGCTGAAATGCGGCGGGGTCTGAGACTGCCGACCGCGAGCAGGAAAGGGCTCGCTGCCAACCAGCTGGAGCGGGAGAACGGCTGCCAGGGGCGGGGGAGAAAATGAGCAACCCATTTCTGTTTACCTTTATTATATCAAACTTTTTATTGAAATAAAAACACATTTTTCTAACTATATTTATAACAGGAATATTATGATTTTTTTGCATGTGAGCAATTTTGCGTGCAACAAAATGCAGTTTCTTTTTATTTGCGCACTGTTCTTATATTCCTGCAGTTTTGATTGGGTGGACCTGCAGTCAATCTGGGTGGCTATATAGCTGGGTGGCTATAGCCCATATGTGGCCTCGTGCCAGGCTTGCAAGTCTCACCCTTTTTCCTCCATAACGATGGTTATTATGGCCAAGCATTTAAAATTTTGTTTCATCAAAGACCAGAGAAAATGTATCCAAAAAGATCTTTGTACCCATGTCCACTTTTAGTCTAACTTTTTATGGCGGTTTTGGAGCATTGGCTTCTTCTTTGCTGAGCAGCCTTTTAGGTTATGTCGATATATGACTCATTTTACTGTGGATATAGATACTTGTCTACCTGTTTCCTCCAGCATCTTCACAATGTCCTTTGCTGTTGTTCTGGGATTGATTTGCACTTTACGCATCAAACTACATTAATCTCTTGGAAACAGAATGTGTCTCCTTCCTCTGTGGTATGATCGCTGCGTGGTCCCATGGTGTTTATACTTGTATACTATTGTTTGTACAGATGAACGTGGTGCCTTCAGGCATTTGGAAATTGCTCCCAATTATGAACCAGATTTGTGGATGTCCACAATAATTTTTTTTTATTTTCCCATGAAAGGTTTAATGGTAGCCCTAAAATACACCCACATGTACACCTCCAGTTGACTCCAATTAGCCAATTAGCCTATCAGAATCTAAGGCTTAACTTCATTTTCTGTTGGAAAAAAAATTGTTTCCAAAATTGTTGGAAAAATTACTTGTGTCATGCACAAAGTAGATGTCCTAAATGACTTGCCAAAACTATAGTTTGCTAATATGAAATCTGTGGAGTGGTTAAAAATTTTGTTTTAATGACTTCTGACTTCAACTGTATGTCCAAAAACTTGTAATACTTGGGTACTCTTTTGAAAGTTCTTTGATTAGTCTAATGACTTATTAATTTAAACAACAATTAAAGACACTCATGCCCGTGCTGCTCCTCTTCTGTGCACGCCACTGGTCAGGAGAAAGAAAGATGCCAAATTTACGGTTCCTCCCTCAATAGCTATATTTGAAACTACATTGCAGCAGTGGCGACTAGTTGTTGTTGTTGTTGTTTTCTTTTTTTTTAATGAATACCAGGGTAACACAAAGAATCATTTTATAACTTGACACTAAATAATTAAAGTTTAAGGCAGAAACAAATAGACTGTAATATGTACAGTATAAGCAGCAAGGCATTCTTCTGTATTTAAACAGTACTATGAAGTTCTTATTAAATATTTTAAAGTTTTCTTTTCACTTGTCTCTCTTTTGTTTGACATTTTGGGTCTGAAGCATGAATTTGATGCAGTTTTCACACCTGGACATATCTTGCTTGGCATGTAAGTGCTTTCTTGACAGAAAGAGAAGAAACAGCAATAACACTGGTGCAGCCAGCCATAAATGGTGTTCCGAGTCGTGGGTATGCCTATATATATAGATATTCTTCAAAATTCAATGATACTCTCAGATACCAGTAAAGGTAGCACATCAATACACTGTTAACTACCAAAAATAGGCTTATTTATAAAATCAGACAATGGAAGAAAACCTTTTTTACATGTGACTTAAAAATGATCAAATTATTCGGATGCTTTTGACGTCAAAACGAAAAGCATATGCACAACAGCATGTCGCACATTGGAAAAAACAGTAAAAATATGTTTAAAAGTGTTCACATGCAATGCAAAACTGGGGTAACGGACAAAAAAGTTATGCTTAAATCATTCATGACCTTAAAGGAAGCTGTGGCGCTGACATGACCGCATATGTTGTCATCTTATTAAGCATAATCGATGTAAGATTGTCCATGTTAAAATGCTCATTATCAGCATTTTGCACCACCAAAGCCATTTATTTTTGCAATATAAGATGACATGAGCTACAGCAGACAATGGCTTTGCAAGCTTGGCTAAGTTGAGGACACTTTATCTTTATGCAAATGAGCAGTGATGCAATGTGACATCTACTTGAAATAATCTGTTAAACATGAATGATCAGCAGTCTGCAGTCACATATTTGTTTGCTATATACAGAGTCTAGGGCTATCACAGAGGCATGTGATATTTCAGGACACCTAATTCAATGATGTCTGTCAGGAAATAGAGACATTTTCTGTGTGCCTTTCCATACAAAAAAATAAAATAAAAATTGCTTACAGCACCTTTAAATCTACTCTTCAGAATTTTACAGATTTTCTTCATCAAATAAGTGTAAAGAAATCACAGATTCCATGTGGGCTTAGTCAAAGGTAGTGGTTTATATGGGATTTGAATTACCGGTAGATTTTTCCATAGAGTTCTCATTACTCCTGATCTAATAAGGAAACAGATTGGAAGAAATGCTTACTTTGGTTGAATGGCACCTCGCAGTATAAATCAGTCTTGCTTAAGTTGCTTGTTGCTTATGCTCTAAAAACTTTATTGGAGTTTTCCGCAGTAATTAAGTTCTAATGAATTCTGGGATTTTGAGTATTTTGGGCTTTGAATGGCCTAAGGGGGAGAATAATCGACACATTAAAAAGGCAACAAGAAACAATAATGTGTTTCCACTCAACAAGAGAGAGACTCGGCGCTGAATACAAATGTGCACGCACACACATACGTCTACACATACTGAATAATAAATTATATAATACATCCTACTTTTTCCAAAAGAGAGAACACATACTGTAAGTGATAAGTGGCATGTGCAAAATATAAACCAGATCATGGTGTTTGTGTGTATGAGTGTGTGTTTCATAGAGATATTTGATGGATGAGTGGTTGTTCTGAAAAAGGGCTTTAAGTACGGAGAGATGTCAAGGTGGAGGTGTATGTGGTGAGGAACGTTCCATTTTGATAGCGGACGATGATAGGTGGATGATTGATGGTTAGAATAAGCAAATACAGTGTTTTGATTAAAGGAAGTTTGGGAAGAGCAGTGAAAGGAATACAAGACTGCTTCATGGAAGAGTGTTCATTTAGAGATGGTAGAAATTAAAGAACATTCCGAAATGACAAGTTTTTGGTTAATAGATTTGAGGAGAGTAAGAAATAAAGTGCTTTCAAAAAGTGACAGGAGAAGGAAAGAAGAGTTTTATTAAGATATTTTTCAGAGAACACTAAAGACATATTTTGATTTTTGATCAGAAAATAGAAGGAATAAAACAGAACAAGCTCTAGTCACCTAGAAGCTCTAGTGACACCCATGGTTAAACAACATGATCACATGGGAACAGGACATGTTGCTACCGAATGTTCCAGTACACTGAGATTAACAGAGAGACACAGGTTCTTGCCTCAGAGACACATGTTCTGGTCCCATGGAAACCAGGAAGTAATCGCACTCACATAATCAGTGATGAGTGTAATGCGAAAGTTGCATTTTCCCTCTAAGATTACATTTTTACTCTACTGATGGTTAGGTTAAGGGTTGGGGTTTGGAATAGTGCATATGGTAAGGCTGCACGATAATGGTAAAAATTATAATCATGATTATTTTGCTCAAAATTTTAATCACACTTATTAATCACAACTATTTTGTTATTTGAATATATATATATATATATATATATATATATATATATATATATATATATATATATATATATATATATATATATATATAATTACAGGGCTGCACAATTTGAACAAATAAATAAATACTGTTGCCACTGCTTAGATCTTGATTCATAAAGAACAAAAAACATAAAATTACATTAAACAGTAGCTCTCATTTTAAACAAGTTGTTACAACTGGAAACTAGTAAATGATTCCTTTTCACCACAATCAAGGCATTTTTTGCCCATACTTTACTGCTAATAGACACAGTTACTCAGGTGTTTACACTTGCATCCTCTTTTAAAATCCATTCTTTAAATTATTATTATTATTAACATTTTTATAATTATTATTTCTCCATACCCTACAGTAATATATAGGCTAATAGTAATATATTTCTGCAATAATTGAGCATGCAGAATTGCTATACAGTCTCAAGCATCTATTATGAAAGAAGTTAGACAGTGTTGTTTCTGTGTGTTACCAACAGAGGTGACAGTGGCATTTTGTGCTCCTTCCATATATGGAGAAATGCTCTCGACTCTTCTTCGCTTCACACAACCCTGGTGCTATGGGGTTACTTTAGATTTGTTACACAGTTGTTATGGCCAAATATATTTGGAATTAGGCAAATATGTTACTGAGGTAAATGCATTGCGCTTTAAAATAGCCCGGTCAACGCATGTTAGCAACATGCACTAACCGATCTCAGAGCACAGCTCTTCTGTATAAAACATACATTATCAAAGCACAAGATGGAATTAATTTCATTGCACCGAGCACAGAACACCGTATCATTATACTTGTACGCCGCACATTCGAGACTCGTAAACATCGGCGGTACAGTTGTGTATTTGATCATGTGCTCAAAAGAGAAACAGTGATTGGTCAACAGTGAATTTCTGAAGAGAGTGAGATTGGTCAGGTGAGGTGAAAATGGACTAGGAAAGAGCTTGTGATTTGGTCTATCATCCATAGACACAGCCTATAATGAAAATGAACAAAAATTTGCAACTTTACCTGGCTGACACCTTCTGTTTGCTAGCTCACTAATTTACCGTGAGAGGCAGAAATCGATTAAAATACGATTAATTGTGCAGAACTATCACATTGTTAATAAAATATGCATTCTTGTGAATTTATTACATCATTTACAACTAAAAACAACTTGCTTTTTTGCTCCACTCTGAGGAAATTTCACCTAGAAACAGAATTTGTGTTTGCCCTTATGAAAATTTACTATAGTTTTTTTCTTCCAAAGAGATTATACAAATAATACTCCCCATTCCCTTAATGTAGCTTATTCGTTATAATATAATATTATATTAATTTAATATAATATATATTTAAATATTTATGAATACAAATTATATTTCATGTAATATCAAATATATTTCTGCCTAAAGTACTAGTTATTGCAGTTAGTGCTATTGTAAATAAATATTTTTTAGGCAAGTGATGTGTTAAAAGTGTTCTCATTTATATCTGTCCATTACTTTTAGTGTTTTCTCCTGTTCATTTAGTCAATGCTGTTCAAAATGTTTAATGCTGTTTAAAACTAGTTTACTCACCGAGGGTTTTCATAGAGGTTTGCAACGGACAATTCTGTGTTGAATTCTCACTGCTTCTTACTGCACTGTAATTATTGAGAGCGAGTTGACCAACTTTGTGGTCGCACCAGGGAAAAACTGTCGCAAAATGCGATCATTTAGTTGCAGTCTGGAGCCCTGCAAATATTAGTGCGTTAGGTTTTAAATGGTAAATAAAATAGAGACATTGTTCAAAATTAAGATAACAATTATTTGGACAATTTCTGGTTGTCAGACTCAGTTTAATATATCCAGATTTAATGTGATTAACTGCACCTGTTGCTTTGCTAGGACACTTATGTGAACAGACTTTATACATCCACTAAAAAGGACCTTGGGACAATTTGGCTAAAAGCCATTTAAAAAATAGGCAAGGAAAGTGAAGCTCTCGTCCATCATTTGTTTAAAAATGCCACTTTGTTTGATATTCTGTAATCTATGCAATGGAATTCATATATTTTAAAGTGTATCTTAAGTGTTCAATGATTAACATCTATTTATTTAAGGTTAAAGAATTAAATGGAGAGATTGTTAAATGAGAAAATAAACATGGTAAGCCACGTCGGCATCAACTGTTGTGGACAGTGTGACAGATTGGAAAAATAAAAGACACAATAGCAGTTAATCACTGACTAAAAAGTAAGTAAGCAACTCTATGTGATGCTCTGCCAGGCTTGTACTGTTGTCATCTTCAGTACCTCCTTGTTTGCTGTCATCATTCTGATATCAGACACACTCAGTTGGATTCAGATTAAACAACTGTTTTAAACAAACTAATTTTTTTCATCATTTATTTCTGAAAGCTCAGAGGTGTGCCTAAGCAGATTTGTTTAAATCACACTGTACTGGTGCCTGATTAAGTCCCATCCAATGAGTTTTAAGGCATTTGAGTGGGTAAGAGCCAAAAGTTTAATCATCAAAAATGACAAATTGGACAGAACCAGTAGTACTCATAAGGCCATTGATCCCCAGGCTATGCATTATTCACAGATTAAATAGTATGGTTTTGGAGACTTTTCCAACCTAACTAACTCATTATGTCCTATTCCTGAGATTTACAATTGAATTTAATCTTTTGTTATGCACTCTAATTGGCTAGAAGTATACATTTATTATGCTATACACATTTTTTCCATGTCTGCCTTTAGCATGGAGAGTCTATTTGAAATAAGAAAAAATCAGAAAAAATCCCAAGGCACAATATTATGACTATAGTTGGGTCTCTGTACAATGAACATCATAATTATATGCAGCAAAATAAGAAGTATAGCATTACATTGCACATTTATTGATTTGTTTTGTCTTATCTTGAATACAGCAAGACGTCAAATTAGATGAGTTTTTCTTTGCACTGCTTAAAGAAAAGAATGGCGAGCTACACTTGGTCTGTGCTTAACTAAATATGTATAGGATTACTTTTGTGGCAATTGTTTTGAACGTATATTTTCAAGAAAAGAATACAAATTTAAGCAAACTGAAACTGAAGAAAATTCATTCAAAGGCAAAATTTACACTTAGTCTCCAAATAAATGGCATACTTTGTTAATTAAATTATCTGCTTGCGTTCGCTGATCAAGAATTACGAATGTACTGCTTACGTTCCCTTACGACTTCAGTCCACTTGACACTGCGTTTACTAACGCATATGGGGAGTGCCTTCATACACAACCTATTTGAAACCTCTCTACAATAACGGCTATGATGTTTGAGCCCCACCTGTTTTTGTGCGAAACTGACCGCTCCTTTTGGCGCTAACTGACCGCTATAAAATAGGTGCACAGACACCATTTCCAGATGTTTGCTTAGTGCCCTTGCAAGGGCGGTCAAAGAACTCAATCTCGAGTGGTCTTCCCCAGAGGTACCTGGACAATCTCGCCTTGATGAGTGGTTCTTGCAGTCCAGACGCCGTCAAGCGGCACAGTAAACTATCTATCTAACTATAAGTCCTGGCACGTGCCCCTCTCAGCATGCACGTGCAGTGACTACGTTTTCATTCCCTGTGTCTCAGGGAACTGTGGTTACGTACATGAGACATTTCAGTCACTCTTCCAAAGTTTTCATTCCCAGTTTTGACACAACTCTTGTGTGGGTGGGGCTAAAAAAAGAGGAGTTCTCAATAGCTTGTGAGATTTTGAGTGACAGCTCTTTGACCTGGAAGTAGAGTTGACCTAGATTGGTTCAGGTTTCGCCTGTAAAAGTGCGAAAATCTGTTAGTGACTTCATAATTAATTATGTTGTTTATGTTGCAACTTGTTTTATTATTTTATGTGTATTTTTTTTCCTACAACTGTTTTGTCGAGATAATTTGAGGAGCAACATGGACGAATGCCTTAATCGTCATCAGCAGGACACTCGAGGCAGTCTGAAGTAAGTCAGTGTAATTATGACAAGCTAATAAATAAATAAAAGTTATTGCTAGATGACAGAGAGGGATTTTTTTTCTGAAATAGTTTTGCATGCACTTTTACTATAGTAATATTGTACTTTATTAAGCATGTATGTATATATAATTAACCATGGTTTTAGTTCCGTAGCCATGGTTGAACTATGGTATTAGTAGTAAAATCATAGTAACCACAAAATTATGATTTTATTACCATATAGGTTTTGATTTCATATATGATTACTTTGGTTTAACTATGAATATCACAGTTAAAGTTACTATAGTAAAACCATGGTAAAAAAATTTGAGAGTAAAAATAATATTATAAAAAAATTTGAGAGTAACCACATCCACATTCTAGAAAATGTAATACATATTCTAGAATATACAGAGAAAATTGGTCTAAGCAGTTTGTAGTGTTTTACTATAATCTCTTTCCCTTTTTATTTTAACAATTTTTCACAAACACAGTTCGGATGACCCAGCAGCGCAATGTGACTAACAATGTGTTAGTCATGGTGATTCGTCCATGCTGACTGATAGCTAATCACGACAAATGCTCATGGGGAAAAATATAGAGATAACGTACAAAACCACGCACCTAAATACTAAACACTAATATATTATGAAGCCACTAACAGATTCTCGCACTTTTACATGCAAAACCTGAACCAGAGCCCCTTCTAGGTCAGCTTTACTTCCAGGTCAAAGAGCTGTCAAAATCTCACAAGCCAACGAGAAATCCTCTTTCTTGGCCCCGCCACACAAGAGTTTGTCAGAACTGCAAATGAAAACTCCAGGAGCGTAAATGAAAACTTTGAAAGCATGACTGAATACACGAGCAGCACATTCATAAGTCCTGATCAGTGAAAGCAAGCAGAGAATTTAATTAACAAAGTAGGCTATGCAATTTATTGAAGACTAAGTGTAAATTTTGCCTAAATTTAGCTGAAATTTCAGTTTCAGTTTACTTTTATTAATTCTCAGTATATATTTTTCAACAGGATTATACAGAAATTCAGCATGTTGCTAACAAATGTTCCAGTACCCTGACATCAGCTTTCTTACGACCAGTAAAGCGTTGCGTCAGCAGCGTGGGAGACCAGGGTTACATTTTTTTATTCATTTCTTTAAAAGATAAATTCAAACAAGTTTGCACAAACGTAATCCCATAAATATGTAGCACTGCCCCCACTGGCCGAAGAAGTGTTTATATGAACTACCCCCAAATCCAAAACCCAACAGTAAACCTTACAATCAGTGGAGTAAAAATGTAAGCTTAGCTGGAAAATTGAACTTCTGCATCGCACTTGTCATGGTTTAAGCAAACACAATTACTTCCTGGTTTCCATACGGGAGAGAACCATGGTCTCCCACGCCGCTGACGCAACGCTTTGCTGGTCGTAAGAAATCTGATGTCAGGGTACTGGAACATTTGTTAGCAACATGCCGAAATTCTGTGTAATCCTGTTGAAATATATGAAGGTTCTTTTTGAACTATTGACAAAACCAGTTTTGACTTGATACAATAGACCTGGATGATTTTGTTGATTATTTATGTTTGAAGAATACACATCCTCACACGTTTAACCTGAGAAATGTGTCCAATAAAAATTAAAAACACCATCAGACATTAATGCATCATTACTGCTTAAATTAAATTTGGACTTTCAGTATTCAAACTTAATAACAGTGGGATTCGTTTGAACAAGTTACTAACTACATTAAAAATAAATGCAAAGACACATTTTAGAAGTATAATATTATTTGTATTTGCATATCCTTTTACAAATAGTATGTACTTTGTTGGTGGAGATGGTTTATTCTATTCTATCTTACATTAAGGTATACTATCATCATTAGATCATAGTTGGCTTTACAGTGCATCCGGAAAGTATTCACAGCACAACTTTTTCCACATTTTGTTATATTACAGCCTTATTCCAAAATTGATTAAATTTCCTCAAAATTCTACAACCAATTCCTCATAATGACAATTTGAAAGAAGTTTGTTTGAAATCTTTGAAAATTTATTCAAAATAAAAAAATGAAAAAAAAATCACATGTGCATAAGTATTCACAGCATTTGCCATGACACTCAAAATTGAGCTCAGGTGCATCCTGTTTCCACTGATCATCCTTGAGATATTTTTAAAACTTGATTGGAGTCCACCTGTGGTAAATTCAGTTGATTGGACATGATTTGGAAAGGGACACACCTGTCTTTATAAGGTCCCACAGTTAACAGTGCATGTCAGAGCACAAACCAAGCCATGAAGTCCAACGAATTGTCTGTATACCTCCGAGACAGGATTGTATCGAGGCACAGATCTGCGGAAGGTTACAGAAAAATTTCTGCAGCATTGAAGGTCCCAATGAGCACAGTGGCCTCCATCATCCGTAAATGGAAGAAGTTTGGAACCACCAGGACTGTTCCTAGAGCTGGCCGCCCAGCCAAACTGAGTGAACGGGGCAGAAGGGCCTTAATCAGGGAGATGACCAAGAACCCTTTGGTCACTCTGACAGAGCTCCAGCATTTCTCTGTGGAGAGAGGAGAACCTTCCAGAAGAACAACCATCTCTGAAACACTCCACCAATCAGGCCGGTATGGTAGAGTGGCCAGACGGAAGCCACTCCTCAGTAAAAGGCACATAACAGCCTGCCTGGAGTTTGCCAAAAGGCACCTGAAGGACTCTCAGACCATGAGAAACAAAATTCTTTGGTCTGATGAAACAAAGATTGAACTCTTTGGCCTGAATGGCAAGCGTCATGTCTGGAGGAAACCAGGCACCGTTCATCACCTGGCCAATACAATCCCTACAGTGAGGCATGGTGGCAGCATCATGCTGTGGGGATGTTTTTCAGTGGCAGGGACTGGGAGACTAGTCAGGATCGAGGGAAAGATGAATGCAGCAATGTACAGAAACATCCTTGATGAAAATCTGCTCCAGAGCGCTCTGGACCTCTGGGTGAAGGTTCATCTTCCAACAGGACAATGATCCTAAGCACACAACAAAGATAACAAAGGCTACTGGACAACTCTATGAATGTCCTTGAGTGGCCCAGCCAGAGCCCAGACTTGAACCCGATTGAACATCTCTGGAGAGATCTGAAAATGGCTGTGCACCGACGCTCCCCATCCAACCTGATGGAGCTTGAGAGGTCCTGCAAAGAAGAATGGGAGAGACTGCCCAAAAATAGGTGCGCCAAGCTTGTAGCATCATACTCAAAAAGACTTGTGGCTGTAATTGGTGCCAAAGGTGCTTCAACAAAGTATTGAGCAAAGGCTGTTAATACTTATGTACATGGGATTTTTTTTTGTTTTTTATTTTTAATAATTTGCAAAGATTTAAAACAAACTTATTCCACATTGTCATTATGGGGTATTGTTTGTAGAATTTTGAGGAAAATAATGAATTTAATCAATTTTGGAATAAGGCTGTAACATAACAAAATGTGGAAAAAGTGAAGCGCTGTGAATACTTTCCAGATGCACTGTATATCTGTCACAGCAGTGAAAAGTTAAAATCTTCCAACAGCAGCTGTGGGGCGAATTGGTTTTATTAGAGCAGACATAATAGCAGTGAAATAGTATAATTTATGTTAAATCCTTAGTTTGTCATGTTTCATTGAGTGTTTCAACTCCAAAAACAAAAATTTTGGGGCATTCTCATCTGAATTTTAATTACATGCCCATGGAAATCAGTTCTTTTCAAAAGAACCTTGAAGTGCTGCTGTCAAGTATTTATTTGTAAACACTAAGTTCATTTATAGAATAAAGACTTAAAAACTGAATACTTTACCGTGTATGTATTTGTGACAGGTAAATTAGGATTGAGTGGATTTATACATGTTTTGGAGAGGGTGTTTGAGTGCAGTTGAGAAAGGAGAGTATATGGCATTCGTGATGTTCATTGAAGTGGTAAAATTATTGTTTCCTCATGCTATTATCTGGTGATCTGGTTTCCAGGACAGTTGCTGTAGCACATGTTAATGGTTAATGGGCAGCCCAGATAAGTGACAACTTCATTCGACCACATGGCATACTGTATATCCTGGAAAGTCAAACTTGTAGCATTAGCATTGGCTTTCCCTAAGCATTCTAATTCTAGAGTGAAGAACCTGCTGGCCAAACTTTTTGGTGTGTGTAGTCCTGGTCATCCACTGCAACTGAATAAAGTGAGGAAGTGGCCCTGCAGATATTTTATTTCAAGACAGCCCACTTAATTGCAAAGGCTTATTTTTGCACCCCGTGAACCTGGACGTAATTTGTCAGGGTCAATTTCCTATTAAGGGAGCACTAGGCAGGCTCTGATGTATCTATTTTTAATGTGCCAGGTAGGTTGAAACGGGCTGTTATCACCATAAAAAGGATATCTTAATTTGTCTGTCCTTTCTTGGTCAGATCTGAGAGGCTGTTTAGGAGAGATCGCTCCCATGTATCAATGATGGTACAGTACCCGGTAGCGATGGCAGAGATGGGTGTTACCACAGAAGGCCTGTTATACCAATTATAAGACAAAGAGCACATACAGTACTCTTTTCCCCTTATGACCACCTTCTTCAATATCCTCTTCAGATTCAGATGGAATATCTCAGCAAGCAAATTTGTCTGAGATTTTTCCACATCTGGAATCCTTCAGCTGGAAGATAAACAAAGTCCTCTGATCTACAAGAATTTCATTTGGAGACCCTCTTTACTCACTCTACTGAAAAGAGACAGCTCTATAGCTTTGGCTTTGTAACTAGCTTTTTATAATGGGATGTCCACAAATGTTAGACATCCTCTTCAGGAGACACAATTCACACTGCTGACATTTGGGGGGAGAGTGTTGGTTTTAAAGGTGGGACAATCTCATGATTAGGTTGGTCTTGCCCACCCTGGCCTCGCTGTGGAGTTGGGCCTGTTGTTGCCTCTACTGCTGTTGGTTGCAGCTGCAATCATCTACATGCTACAAAAGGTTTGTTTCCAGCTGGATAGGCCTGGCATCTCATTCATCACCTGATTGTTTGGTGTATTGAATGTGTTTGGATGCAGAGCACAGAGATTAGTTTAGAGTTTCGTGAAATGGTACGGAGTGAGCCACCAACAATTTCTGCAAATCAACCACTTAGAAAAAACCAAGGAGGTAGGGGTGAAATCACATAGAGTTCCATGGCTATATAAAGGACGTTCCAGAGATAACTCTACTTCCATAGGAGACTCAAACCAATTAACTGTAGGGGGTTTGTGATGTTGTGAAGATTTTGTTTGAAAAATATTTCCGTTATTACAGAGTTAAAAAAGGGATAATTCTAAAGGTTCCCCTTCTGTCCCTCACTCGACGTTGTGTCGATTGTAGTGACACAAGGGGTCTCTTCTGAGAGCCTCACGTACCTCTGAACTTGAGAAAAGGCCAATGTCAAGTTGGCAGACAGAATTTGCATGCCCCGCCCCCGGACATACGGATATAAAGGGGAGCGGGCGAGCGAATGTCAGACAGATTTTTTCTTTGGAGCTGAGCAGTTGTGTGATCAGCGAGCTGTGTGTCATGACTGCTTCACCCACCTCTGCAAGAGAGCTTTCTGTTGGATCTGACGGCGCATTCCAGCGGCTTTCTCCTCTCTGCATGCTGTGCAAACTCTGCCCCTGGGCGCTTCAACAGCGCTTCTCTCCTAAAAGAGTTTGATTTCTCTAAAAGTGTTTATTCTCCTCTAAAATACTTTTTTCTGGTAAAATAGCAACATACACAAGTGAGTGTTGAACGTCCTTTTCAGGACATGTATACAAAGATGCCCTCCTGCCGCTGTGTAGTTCCTGGATGTGGCCGGTATCTCTCCAGATCCGAAGGTCATAGACGCTGCCTTGTGTGCCTGGGTAGCGATCACACTGAGGCAGCATTTGTGGATGGTTCACATTCATAATGCGAGGACATGACCATGGCAACGTTGCGGTCGTGGCTTTTGTTTCTCAAAACGAACGCCACTCCAGCCTCCCCCCACGTCGGTCCTTCTTCCCACAGGATTGAGGACGACCCGGCTGGCCGACAGCCCCACTAACCCCTGCCCCCCGGCATGCTCGTTTGCTTCCGTCCTCCCCCCAACCCTTGCGGCTTGATGATTGGTACCTCAGCTCCGGGCACTGCTCCCAGCCACACCCCTACCAAAAAGCCCTCTTTCTCACGCCCCCATCTCCCAGTTTGGTCTCTTCAGCGACACTGGCAACGACTTTGCCCAGCAGTTTTCGGCAGTGAGGAAGCAGACAGAGGCCATTTCTCACATCATGCCGCACCGTCACAGCACAGGCCGCCCCCCGTCTGCTCGCCTTGGGTGTCCCCCTACGAAGAAACCACCGGCAGCTCCACCTGGGCCCAGCTCTAAGCCCAAACATCGAGCACCCTGCAGGTGGTGTACGACCTCTTCTAGGACCCGTATGACCCCTAACCCCTCCTGAGACGGCACACCCAGGAAGCCAAACGTTTGCTCCAGAGCTGGTAGCAAGACCACTCCTTACCCTGGTGGAGGGCTGGAAGGAGAATCCTCAATTCTCCCTTTTTCTTTCGCAGCACCCCCTTTGGGCTGCAATACCCAAATTATCAATAAAAGAGCAATTTCCTCACTTCCTGGGTCATCAGACCGGTGCACGGCATTCTCACGGCACCCCAGCACCAAAACCTTGCCATCTCGCCTCCGGACCCACGACTGCCCAGCCCCAGCAGGCCAGCGCTGACGAGTCTTGAGGACATCCCTACAGTACCCCCATCCTCTGTCTACAACCCACCCCCTTGAGGAGCAAGGTAAGTGCTTTGAGTTTTTTCTCAGCACCCAAGCCTTGGGACACGCTTTTGCCTCCCAACGCAATATTACCTGCTCCCCCCCGCCGCAAGGCCCCACCCAGTATGTCCAAAATGATTGTCCCGTTAGTGCCCCTCGCACTGAGCTTAGACACATGGCTTGCGCTTCCCAGCCCGTCGCAATGGCTGGCCAGGACCATCCAATTCACCAGGCTCCAGCCTCATTTCTGCGGTATTCACTCCACTTCAATGTGTGGCGAAAACGCCAGAACTTTACGAGCAGAGATTGCCACTTTGCTACTCAAGGACGCAATAGCGCCTGTCCCTCCAGCCGAATTGAAGAAGGTTTCTACAGCCCTTACTTCATCGTACCCAAAAAAGTTGGTGAGTTGTTGCCAATCTTGGACTTGCGAATTCTCAACCGGACTTTACACAGACTCACGTTCAAAATGCTCACGCAGATGCGAATTCTAACCTGCGTTCGGCATCAAGATTGGTTCGCGGCAGTACACCTGAAGGACACATACTTCCATGTCACCATTCTGCCTCGACACCGACCCTTCTTACGGTTCGCGTTTGACGGTCAGGCGTATCCGTACAAGGTCCTCCCCTTCTGCCTGTCCCTATCCCCTTACATCTTCACCAAGGTCACAGAGGCAGCCCTTGCCCCACTACGGGAAGTGGGCATCCGCATACTCAATTACCTCGAAGGCTGGCTCATCCTAGCACACTCTCAAGAGCTATTATGCCCCCACAGGGACCAGTTGCTCGCGCACCTCAGCCGTTTAATCCCTTGTAAGGCAGGATCTACCACCGCATCATGTGCATGGGTGGCTTGACAACTACCTGCTAATACTGTGTATTAGCCACAAGTTACCTCCCCCCAGTCTGGGCAGGTCGTGGTCTCTGTAGGGCCTTTTCCCCCTGAAAGAATAGGAATGGGAAAGGACACCTTCTCCGACACATCTATAGTGTTAAGAAAGTCTCAGCCACTTTTTAACTCGACGAGAAACATAGAGAGAGAAAAGGCCACGGCTGGCTGGCTGGCTGGCTCCCATACAAGTCGCATCGCCTGTTCCTGTACGGGTACTGAGCGGTATATGACACCTTTTAGTGGGGGCGTTGGGGAGGGTTACATGCAGCCGACCCAGCTGCTTCTAGCACGCAGCAGCCTGCTTGCACCTGGCTCGGCAGTCATGTAAAATGGGTAGTGCATGGCGTTTTGAAGTGGGACCCCTTGTGTCACTACAATCGACACAACGTCGAGTGAGTGACAGAAGAGAAACGCAATGGTTACTGTTGTAACCTCCGTTCCCAGATGTAAGGAACGAGACGTTGTGTTCCCCTTGCCACGTCGCCCGCTCCTCTTTATGCTGGGGGTGGAGCATGCAAATTCTGTCTGCCAACTTGACATTGGCCTTTTCTCAAGTTCAGAGGTACGTGAGGCTCTCAGAAGAGACCCCTTGTGTCACTACAATCGACACAATGTCTCGTTCCTTCCATCGGGGAATGGAGGTTACAACAGTAACCATGACGTTTTCTGTCATTTGACAAATAAAAAGAGAAAGAACACAACTTTTTAAGGTTTTTACCACACAACGCCTGGTTTAACTATCCTTGTGGTGAACAAACCTATGCGTCTTCCTGCATGCTCCCTGATGGTGAGAAAATAGCATTTTTAAAAAGTAAAGCACTTCTCACCACACAAATATTTAGGATGTTACAATTGCTATTAATGATCAGCAACACAATCATGTTTTAAAAGACATTTTGTTGTGAACCTGAGATTATTTCAGTTCACTGCCAAACATTATTGCAGCATAATGTTTCATTTCCAAAAATAATTCTAGAAGTAACAGTGGCATGTCTCCCACCCTAGATACAGTATAATGGTTGTACTGTATGCCCCTGGCTTTATTACTTCAATTAAAAGCCATTTTTAATTATTGCAAATATACAGGATAATTTGGCTATATCATATCAAGATATGAAATGTATATACAGGAATGGAATGACATTGAATGACAGTGAGGGTAATGAAAACAAAAATGATGGATAAAAATAGATGAAGGAATTTTGGAAAATGTGTTTGATGTTATATATAAAATTTTATACAACTATAATTATAAAATAATAAAAAATGTGATAATGGTTTTTCAAAATATAACAAGAATGAGAAAAATGTAGTGCAAAGATGTCAAATTAATTCATATTACATAAAATATCAGGGGATATTTTAAGTTAAAAAATGTAGGTGGTTAAAAAATTTTAAGTTAAAATTTTAACCTCTGACCCCCAGCAGACAAAAAAAAGTTTTAAGTTCTATTATCCATATGTTATACAGCATGAGAATGTTTTATATTTTTGTATTTGGAGTGTGTTTTGGTATCAGAGCAGGGGATGCTAAAGCTCATCAAAAAGACAAGTTATGTCATAAATAATGACACAATTTTAATTTTGGGTGAACTAACCCTTTAATCTGTCTCTTTGGCTAAGAATTCTAAACAGGATCTTTTTCCAGCACTGAGGTCTGTTTGCCTGTTTTTTTGTTTTTTTCCTGGAGTGCCGACAAACCCTGATCAGTCTCTGCTGAGTAATAGCGGAACAGGGAGCTCTTTCTCTCAACCACTCCTGTTGAGGGGGTAGAAATGAGGGATGACAGCCAGCTGACTGTGCTCCCCAAGTCTAAAAGCACTGAAAAATACTGCCTCTCCATTTGAGCATTGGCTTTTCACTGGGATACAGCAGCAAAGAGGCTTGTGTGTACAGAGGGTTCACCTTTACAGTGTTAATAGTGTAAATTTGAAATGTCAGCATCCAATGTCTTTTTTTTTGTGTGTGTGTGGATACTTTGTGTCGGGGTAAACTAGGACTCTGTCTTTCCCATTTGAGGTTAATTCAAAGATTCCATGAGGCTGTTGAATTATTGATATGTTTTTTTTTTTTTTTTTTCATTTTTTCTTTTTCATTTCTTACTTTTATAAAATTGTATGGCATTCCAGAGTTGGAAAACAAATATAATTGGTATTTAAAAATATAAAATAAATGTTAGAATCTGTTATAATTGCTGTGTGATTATATATAGCATAAAACCGGCACTCAAAGAGTGATTTCATTAAGCAACATGCATATGCAACAAATCTAGAGAAAATTACTGTTCTATGGTGAGGATGTGTAGACAAATAGGTAACGAGATTGAAGAAATGCTTTAATGGAAAGATATTTCAGAGCTCTGACCTCATACCCTCTCTGATTAAAGCAATTTCAAGGTGCACACATCTTTTGTGTGTTTGTTTGTATGTGTGTGTGTGTGTGTGCGTGTGTGTGTGTGCATGTGTGTGTGTGTATCTATAGTACCCGCAAGCCTCCAGCTTTCTTCTTAAATCCTCTTCACATGCTTATCAACCTCCTGCCAAATTGGAAAACCTCTCAGCACCTCAAGTACCAAAAAATGATTTTTATGTGTAAATCTGTATGATTATCTTTCGACACCTGGCCTGAGAGTAGATATTTTTGATTTGACAGTGTGTATGTGTGTGTGTGCATGTAGCTCTATACATGCATCTCTGCTTGTGTGTGTTTACACCTGAGACAGAGATTTGCGTGGGACTATGTGTGTGTATGTGTGCGTGTGTGTGTGTGTGTGCAACCCCTCATCCAGTTTCATCCTAAAACCTCTTACACACTCAAGTGCTGCATTCACAATGCGATTGAGACCATCCAAAACCACTACATTTGCATTGATTTATTAAGTCCTCAGTATATTTGGGACACAGATTTAATGTCTCCTGAATTGTTTGCGTGATATATTTTTAGAATGTGAAATAATTGGTATATGTGAAGTTTAGTGCACCCTCAGTTTTGGATCTGTGGAGATGGATTGATTCGTGACTCCGTTATGCACCGTAGATTCAATTTTCTCAGTGGGTTCGGTTACAGTGAGGTGCAGTTTAGTTCAACTGGATAAGCATATATTTACCTCATGTAAATGAAATTTCTTTTGGCCTCTTTTTGTATTCTGCACTCAAGTGTGGTGTTAATCCTTGTCAAATACCTCCTTCTTGCCTGTTTATTGGCGTGTCACTCTTTGCTTAAGCTCAGTATTTGAGCACAGTGGTGGACAGATCAGTGTGTATGTGTTTGCACGGAGTGTGAACCATGATATTCATAAGCTGCATCGTCGCTCATTTATGTGTTTGTGTATTCTGAGATATCAAGCTGTCACCTCACAAGGATGCAGTCATTATTCTTAACTTAGTCAGTGACTGCAGTGTGACAGTGAGCAGCAATTTCTGTCTTTCTCCCCTTTCCTGTATTCAATTGCTCTCTGTTTGCTCCTGATATAATTTTTCTCGCTTCTGTTCCCTCGATATCCTTATCGTACTTTCTTTTTCTGTCTTTACTACTCTATATATTTACCTTTCTCTTTTTCTCCTTTGCCTCCTGTTCTCTCTTCTAGGATGCCAGTTCTTCCTTTTTCCAGTTTGGGGCCTCCCTCCAGCAGGAGGCGCTATTGATGCTTGCCATAATGGAGGAGTACGACTGGCACATCTTCTCTGTGGTCACCACCAAGTTCCCTGGTTACCAGGAGTTCATTGCTACTGTACGCGTCACGGTGGACCACAGCTTTGTACGTTGGGACCTTCAAAGTGTAGTGACGCTGGATGGCGTTGGCGAACCCGAGGATCGTGCCCATGTACAACTTAAACGCATCCAGTCGCCAGTCATCCTTCTCTACTGCTCCAAAGACGAAGCAGCGATGGTCTTGGATGAAGCCCGTTCATTAGGACTCACTGGGGCGGGCTTTGTGTGGATTGTTCCAAGTATGACAACGGGGAATCTTGAATATACCCCGGAAGCCTTTCCGACAGGGATGATATCTGTGGCATACGACGAATGGGATTATCCCCTGGAGACACGTGTGCAGGATGCTGTGGGAATTATCAGTTCTGCAGCCGCTGCCATGTTCCACATAGAAGGCCGGATACCTGATGGAACAGCAAGCTGCTACGGCCAATCAGAGAAGCCAGAGGTGCCGCCAAGTGCTCTGCGCAGGTAAGCAAACATCGTTTAGTGTTGCATGCATGAAAATCACTTATCTATTGACACAATTATATTGAAAACAGGCACAAACATATATACTCAGTTGAAGTTAACTGTAAAGCCTTAAAGAGACAGTTCACCAATAAATAAAAAGGTTGGCATCATTTACTTACTCTCATGTTGTTCAAAAGCCATGTAACTCTCTTTCTTCCGTGGAACAGAAAAGGAGGTGTTAGGCAGAATGACAGCCTCAGGCACCATTCACTTTCATTGTAAGAAAAAAAAGAAAGTGAATGGTGACTGAGACTAACATACTGCCTAATAGGACGGTGCATAAATATTTATTTTCTTTATTAATCATGATTTTTTTTGAAAGATCTGTATACTGATTCTTAAATCCCAAGACAGATCTTTTACTCTATGCAGCAACCCTCTAAAATGTAAGTATAAATGGCTAAAAATAGTAACTTTCAGATTTCATCTCACGAGTGATTCAATTATGAATAGCGTACAGTATAGGCAAAGAATTTCAGCACCGAAATCCTTTCACTACATGTTGTGAGTAAAGATTTGGTTTGATTCGTTCCATGTAATGTGTGTCCAAAGATGAGATCCTCACAATCCGTTTGTCATTGAATAATGTCTCATTAATACCCTTTTCTGTTCTTTACATTAAGTTATCAAAAACAAAAACAAATAAACTTTTAATTGTAATCACACGCGGATGCGATAAAAAACTGAACTGGGTTCCTTAAAGAGACAGTACCGGTAGTTAGCGTGTGTTCTGCAAATCAATGTAAATACTTGTAAATAGTACAAATTTAGCATGTAAACAATAAACGTGTGTGTGTGTGTGTGTGTGTGTGTGTTAGGGCTGGGTGAAATGTCTTTAAAATTATATCTCAATATTTATCAGCCTATTGATGGTATTTGATAAATATCTCGATAATTGTATATTTGCTCTGAAATGGCTCAGAATTGTTTTTTGATTTGTTTTGTTTTAATGAGAGGAACCATCATTTTATCCAAACAGCCATTGTAGCCAAGTGGATTCAATATTCTAAAGACATAAAATAAAAATATATAAAAAATAAATTATTATTATTAAATAAGAACAATGGAGAATGAAATCCAATAATTTTATTGATATGCACTTTATATTTATATTTCATATACAATGATACATACTAGCTTAATAAAAAGCATTATTTACCTTCAAATGTTTTTACTAATACATTTTTCTGAATGAACAAGGTGTGCAAAGCTACTTCACTGACTTATTTTTGAAACCCCAGTTGAATATTGCATAATACAAAATTATTACTGGGACACATCAGGTTTACTATTTTAATATAATGCTTATCAATATTATTCTGATTATTATATTTGCATTAGACAATAGTAATATATTTCAGTCCTGTTTACTTCACCTTCACCTGGAGCTTTTCTTTTGACAGTATAAGGACGGGCAAGGAGGAGGCGAGAACCAGCTGAACAAATTAATCAGAAACTCAATAAAACAAACATAAACATAAGGACACACATGCAATGCGGCCGTGTGCAATGCATCTCTCTCTCTCAAACTGGTGCCTCCGGTTCCCTATATCTCGATCTCCCGCTGATCACTTGATTCAGTGGCCTGGCCATGTCCTCCTATTCGTCACACTCCACCCCCGCCCAATTCAGGCTGTGGTGCCATCCGGTCTCCACCCCGCCTCCTGTGAACCTGGGGGAGAGATGAGGGTAAGTGTGGGGGGAGGGAAAGGGTAAGCGGAGACCTCCAGAGAGAGGGATTGAGAGAGAAGAACTTGCTCGCCGGCTCCCTGAGATGATGTCGCCAAGTCCTAAACCCTCTGGTGGATGCGAGCTTGCTCCTCCCCCGGCGGTTGGCAGCGACTCCTCTGGCCCCTGGTGGGCAGAACCAATGGCAGTGATTTCTCCGGCTCTCGGCGGCCGGCAGCGTGGCTACTCCCCTGGTGGATTGCAGAGGTGAGGACTCCACGACAGCACATCATCTCTTAGTAAATCATCCGATCATCTGATTAAACTTAAAATTTAATCAGAAACTCAACATAAATCAAACATAAACACAAGGACACACATGCAACACGGCCGCATGCATCTCTCTCTCGAACTGGCACCTCCGACTCCCCTTTATCTCGCTCTCCCACTAAACAGCTGATTCAGCGCCGGCCGTGCTCAACCACACCCTCCTCCTCGTCACACCTCCTTTTCTGTTATTCTGTGCCACATTTGTAGATTTGTATAATACTGTACAGTTTTCAGCACAGTACTTTGCCACAGTGTTTACATCAATGTTAACATGATAAAGCACAATCATTTTCAGATTGTTAAATAAAAACAGAATTGGAATGTTTTTACCAGGTGTTCATTATCTATTTTAATTACTTTTCAATTGCCTTTTATTTATAGATTTTTTTAAATGCTGTGCCAGACCCAGACTTATGATATGAAACTATGAAAATCCATTATAAAAATACAAATGATTACATGTTTTAGTTACTGGACATCCCCGCCTTCCTTGACCTGGGAGGAGACAGGAGGGGAAAAAACAAAAAGAAAAAACAAAACAGGCAAGGGAAAAGCCAACATGGTGCGACAGAGAGAGAGAGAGTGAGAGGAGAGAGAGAAGCAGCTCACTCACCTGTTCTGTGATGCGCCGTCGCGTGGTCCTCCACACTCCACACTCTCAGGCGGACAACAGCCGCTCCTCCCTGGGCGGACCGGAGTCAAACCTCTGACCCCCAGCAGACAGAACTCCCCTCCGCTTTTCTGGCAGCATGTGGGGACACTCCTCCGCCCCCGGCAGCGGCTCTACCGCTCCAGGCAGTCGGGGAGTCACTTCCCTCCTCCCCTCATGGACAGCGGTCTTCTCTCGACCCCTCCGCGTTTCTGGGGGACAGCAGGGCACTCCTCTGCCCCTGGCAGCGACTCCACCGCTCCAGGTGGTCGAGGAGTCCAGTCCCCACTTTCCCCGTGCACGGCGGCCATTCCCCGCGTCTGGACGGTCGGGCTACTCCGTCACCCGGCGGATGGCAGCGGCGCTCCCCTGAGTAGACGGCAGTGTTGAGGACTCTGCGAAGGGCATCCCTCCTCCTTCCTGAGTTTCGGCACCAATGTAAGGGGGTTAATGGAAAGGAGGAGGCGAGAACCAGCTTAACAATATAAATAATATTTAATTAAATAAAAGGCACACACACAAATACATAAAGGGCAGCTGCCCATAATTCTCTCTCTCTCGAACTGTCATCACCGGCCGCCTTTATCCCTCGCACAAAATTGTATTGAAAATGTACTATCCTGAAGTCCACAGTGCTAAAAGTGTCAGAAGTTGAAGAAACACCCAGTTATGTAGGCCCAACATGTTATGCAATTTGGCTTGTCTCTCTGTGCTACAGCTTGGCCATTTACTTCTTTGGATAAACAGTTGCTTTTACAAGCCTTTTTTTTAAAAACAAATAAACTGTAGTATCCAAAATAAGAAATAATACAATTGAAAGAGTACTTAAGTAGTGAGTAACTCATTACTTTCACAAATTACACAATGGACGTTAACTCCCCTATATTCCATTACATAATACACATTTAACATGTGTTACATTATTATTTGTATTATTATTATTATTAATAGAAATTCTCCATTCACCATGACCAATCATTCACCATCGTGTTATTCCAAATCTGTATGACTTACTTTCTTCCATGCGACAAAGAGATGTTAGACAGAATGTTTGCAGAGTGAGTCAATATTTACTTTCAGCGAATGTGTTGTTTTTCTGTATGTTTTGAAAGTAAACATGAGGATTGGGAAATGATGTCAGAATATTAAATTATGGCTGAGCTATCACGTTAAAGGTATAGTTCAGCCAAAAATGAAAAATTTCTCATAATTTACTCACCCTCATGCCATCTCAGATGTGTATGATTTCTTTTCTTCTGCAGATCACAAATTAAGATTTTTAAAATAATATTTCAGCTCTGTAGGTCCATACAATGCAAGTGAATGGGTGCCAAAATGTTGATGCTCCACAAATCACATAAATGCTGCAAAAAAGTAATCCATAAGACTCCAGAAGTTAAACCTATATATTCAAAAGTGATATGATAGGTGTAGGTGGCTCACCAGCACCTCGTCTTCCTGAGATGGCTGAGGAAGTTTGGAATGAACCACCACATCCTCACATGGTTCTACACCAGTACTGTAGAGAGCATCCTGACTGGCTTCATCACCGCCTGGTACAGCAACAGCACCACCCTCAACCGCAAAGCCCTGCAAAGGGTGGTGCAAACTGCCAGAAACATCATCAGAGGTGAGCTTCCCTCCCTCCAGGACATACTGTATATAACAGGCGGTGTGTGAACAAAGCTTGGAGGATCACCAGAGACTCCAGCCACCCGAGCCATGGGCTGCTCTCACTGCTACCATCAGGCAGGCAGTATCGACGCATCAGGACTCGCACCAGCCGACTTCATGACAGCTTCTTCCCCCAAGCAATCAGACTTTTGAACTCTTGATCTTTCACGATCAATATACATCAGCACTGCAGTTTATTAATCTTATTAATCTCACACTGGACTGTCATAAATTATATTCTCTCTTAACAACACACTGGCAACTGTTTATCAACTGACAGCCTGAATGTCAGCAGCACAATTACAACCTACTGTATATTTTATATGTACAATTTTTATTGAATACTGTAAATTCTATATTGTGTGTGTGTATTCTATTTTGTGTGTATTGTATACTTTACTGTACATTGTATATTATTATTTGTATATTGTATTGTGTGTAATTATGTGTATATTAGATATGTAAATTATATTGTGTAAAACTGATGTTTACTGTAAATTGGTATATGTCTCATCACTGTCATGACTGCTATGTTACTCGGAACTGCACCCAAGACTTTCACCCACTGTTGCACTTGTGTTCATAGTTGAGTGACAATAAAGTGATTTGATTTGATTGATTTGATATCACATCACTTCTGAAGATATTGATTTAATCATTGGAGTCTTATGGATTACTTTTATGCTCATTTATTTGATTTTTGTTTTAGCCATATATGTTGGCACCCATTCATTTGCATTTTAAGCTTTTGGAGCAAAAGAGCTGATCAATTCTTCTAAAAATCTTAATTTGTGTTCAGCAGATGCAAGAAAGTCATACACATTTGTGATGCATGAGGGTGAGTACCACTTTAGCCCACTACACCACCACCACTTGAGTGGTGAACTGCTTAGCAGAAGGTTGTTGGTTCAATCCCCACAGCCACCACCATTGTGTCCCTGAGCAAGGCACATAAATCTAGGTTGCTCCAGGGGGATTGTCCCTGTAATAAGTGAACTGTAAGTCGCTTTGGATTAATGCGTCTGCCAAATGCATAAATGTAAATGTAATGTAAATGTGAGTAAATGATGAGAGAATTAAAGATTTTGGGTGAACTATCGCTTTAACCCTCTGGGGTCTGAGGGTGTTTCGGGCCCTGGAGAAGTTTTGACATGCCTTGACATTTGTGCTTTTTTCAGTTGCTTAAAAACATATTAACGGATAAAGTCTGATAACACTGTATTCAGCACAAACTGGGCTACAATAATATGTGAACAACATGTGTTTACATGAGAAAATAACGTTTATTCATGGTTTTTTGAAAAAAATACATTTTAAGTAATTGAAATAAGGCCATATAACACATACTAAATATTTTCCACAAAACTTTTGAAAACTGGATCTTTTAACTACAGTTAAAAGTTTGCAGTTTTTGCTACAAAATTATGTGAAAACCATCCTGATCACACATTCGTACAAAACAATATAGTAATTTAACTTTTGTAAGACACTTTTAGTATTAGAAATGTCATATGTGAGGAGGCGTGAATGATCATGAATATTGATTGTAATTCATACCGGAGGAGACAAAGACTCCTCCCCTGGGCCTATCAATGAGGAATGAATGAAAGCGAATGAACGTAAGGAGACTTAATGATCAAAATCAAGTTTTAAGTTTAAGATGTAATCGGACTACATTTTCTTTACATAAACACTTAATTTTAGACCTACACTACAGTTTAAAAGAAGTCTCTTCTTTTAAAAGAACCATTTTCTATTTGAATATATTGTAAAATGCAACTTGTGATCAAAGCTGAATTTTCAGCACCATTACTGCAGTCTTCAGTGCCACACATCTGTCGACCCCAGAGGGTTAAGGGCTCTTGTCAGATCTGGATGAATTTGTCAATAAGAAGAGAGGTTTGGAAACCTTTCTAGAAATTATTACAGTGAAAATGTGAAAATGTCCCACAGGGATATTATATATAATGCTGAAATATAAACCAAAGCAAGATTTTATTAATGCCTACTTTCACTATTTCATAGCTTTTAAAGTCCTGCATGGATTCTTATTTCAGTGTAGTTCCAGTTTTCAGTGTCGAAAGAATTTAGATCATTAGTTCTGTACAGCAGTACTACCACCCCCTATCCACTATGGTATTTTGTGTGTCTGCCATTTTGAAGGAGTGTCTGAATTCTGAGTGAGCCACTCATTCCCTACTTTAGTTGACTCATTCTTATCCACAATGCACTCTCATTTCGAGAGTATATTCGATGATGTTTAATTGCCCATAATCCACCACGGGGAAGTCTTACGAACTGGGAGTTTACTGCTACATTCACTCCTGCAATGTTAGATTTCATGCTGAATGTATTCAATAACTTTTTGACAAATCATTACTTAATTAACATAATAACATATAGAGAGGCAAAACATACAGATACATTTTAAAATGTACTCTATTTATATTTATACAGAATTTTGCCATTATGTTGAAGAATTCTTTCTTTACTAAATAATTCACTAAGGTAATATTATTTTAACTCAGGAGACTGCACACAGTGGAAACAAAAATTCTGTGGATAAATGAATTATTCGGTTATAACGTAACGTAGGGTATGATAATTTGGCCGGATGAGGGCACGATGCGCTCAGAAATGCTACCCATCTTGTATTGGAGTTTAAAGATACTAAAGTATAACAAGTAAATACAATAATGTACATTTGATAAAATGTGTTTACTCTTTAAGTTAACATGTATATTAATTAAAAATGACAAACAGAATATATATTTATTGTATGAATATATTATTTAATAAGAATAACATGTAAGGTCCAAGTATTTTAAAAGTTTATATGTGATATTGTTAATGTGTCAGCCCCAGAGCTCCAACTCAGTGTATATGTGGCAGTGTATAGGCGGAGGCGGCGGTGGTGGTGGTGTAGTGGACTAAAGCACATAACTGGTAATAAGAAGGTTGTTGGTTCGATCCCCATAGCCACCACAATTGTGTCCTTGAGCAAGGCACTTAACTCCAGGTTGCTACGGGGGGATTGGCCCTGTAATAAGTCCACTGTAAGTCGCTTTGGATATAAAGCGTCTGCCAAATGCATAAATGTATATGTCAGTGTCCGAACTAATTCATTCACTGCCATTCACTATATAGGAAATAGTGAATGAGTGAACAATTTTGGACACAGCCACTCTTTTCGCCATATGATCGCCTCACACTTAACTTGGATGTTTACATGGATTTATACAGTTAATCAGCCTGAAGTAGCTGCAATATTTTCCAGTAAATCCGTAACTGTTGCTCATGATATGCATGTCGTGGGGCATACTGATATATTGCTGCTCTGATTTAAAAATGTACACTTAAAAACTGATGTCATAAGAGCCCATTTACAGAATCACCCTGAAAATGACCATCACGTTACACAGAGAACTTACCTTGATGTGATGCCTTAAGTTAAAGCTGAGATTTTAATGTTGAAATATCAGCTTGTCTTAGTGTAAAATGAAGGCATTGCATGACAAAATTATTTTTCACTGTGCTGAGCGGATAAAGTGTTTGACTTTGAAGAGCTTGATGTTGCAGCAGTGATGGACTCAGCTTGAGTTACAGTCTGTGACAGTGCACACAGCTGTCGTAAAAGTTCCATTCAATAATCTCTCAATCAATTACACATTAACTAAAATTAAACCCAGTAATGTAACGACAGGAATGCCGCCCATTGTGAAGAATTAAAAGTAAAAATTTTCATAAGAAATTTACTTGAGTGAGAGTAAAAAGTACCCACTTTTAAACCTAGTCTAGAAGTACAATTTTCTCTAAAATATTTACTTGTAAATTACAAGTAAATTTTTTGTAAAAGCAAAAATGTTTTGCTCTGCTATAGAATTGAAGGTATATGAGAATAGCACTTTTGAGAATTGTGTTTAAAATTATGTAAACTCCCATGAGTGAGCTGTAGAGCTTCTCAAGCTGGTGTGTTACTTATAACAAAGAAATGGCTATTATTACAGAAACTTGATTCCTTAAAAGACTTGTTTTATATTGTGTAGTAAATTTTCTTTTCTTTTTTTTCAAATTTAAAGAATACCACTTGTGACATTTTATTTTATTTATTTTCTTAAATTGAATAGGTCTACGCAGTGAAAAACAAGGAGCCTTATCAGGAAACAGATTACTTGCTCCATTTGAGAGGTGCTGGATATTTCAGGAGATACAAAGATTTCTATTTTGGATCCCATTTAATTCCTCCTGCCTCAATTATTGTATTGGTTTTCAGTTCCATTCTGAGCATCGAGGGCAACCTGTGATGTCTACACTGTCCATATCACACACGGTAGTCGGAAACAAATGCTACTGTTAGTTTAGATTGCAAAGGCACTTATGCCGTTTTTTTTCAGGAAGCACAGTTATCAGGAGTTGCCATGGGTTACCATCAGTAGCTGTTTGCAGCATTGGTAACCGTCTGCTCCGAGTAGGTGTTCCTTTTGATCTCTCCCTCGTTGCTAAGGCTGTCTGTATCTGGGACACTGCAGACTCTTCAGTGTGGGTGCATTTTGTATGATGCCACCAATCTCAGAGCTAGAATTAACCTTCAAAATGCTTCCAAAATATATGGATAGATGAATTGTAATGCTTGTTATAATACAGTATACACATATTGTACTGTAAGCAGTGTCATTTTATGTAATTTAAGAGATTAGAACAGTATGTTTTTAAAGGCATAGTTCACCCAAAGATTAAAAATAACACATTAGAATGACAGTCTCAATCACCATTCACTTTCATTCTATGGAAAAAATATATGCACTGAAAGTGAATGAAGACTGAGACTAACACACTGTCTAACACTTCTGTGTTCCATTGAAGAAGGAAATTGATAGGGGTTTGGAGCAACATGACGTTGAGTATGACAGAACATCTCAAACTATCCCTTTAAGATTCAAGTTGAAGTTGTAGATTACAACTAATACATTAATTTTAAAACAGTTGGCTGTATATCTGCTGTATTTCTTGAGGCAATCAATCATACACACACACACACACACACACACACACACACACACGTGGGTATACCTATCATTATGAGGACTTTCCATAGACATAATGATTTTTATACTGTACAAGCTATAGATTCTATCCCCTAAACCTAACCCTCACAAAAAACGTTCTGCATTTTTACATTTTCAATAAAACATTGTTTAATATGTTTTTTAAGGTATTTAAATTATGGGGACACTAGAAATATCCTCATAAACCACATTTATAGCATAATACCCTTGTTATTACCAGTTTAAAACCTAAAAAATTGTCCTCGTAAACCACATAAACATGCCCACACACACACACACACACACACACACACACACAAAGAATATATCTGAGTAGCAGGTGTAGTTCTGGCCCCTTTCCTTCTGTCTGCCCAGGGGCTAAACCCCATTTTGTACAAATGTATATGTTGTCTTAATTAAGTCGATTATCTCCCCTCCAACACACACACACACACACACACATGCATATACATACAGCTGCCCTCAAACAGTAATGACTGCAATTAGTCCATGTATTTAAGTCAACATGAAATCAAAATTTACTCTCTTTACTTCCTTACTACATGTTTCTGGTTTTATTGTGCATGATTCATCAGTGTACATCATTCCAAAGAAATAAAAAAATATGTTTGTTTTCGCAATGTTACATGTAATACTTGCACCATCTCTAAAACAACTTTCCTGTTGGCTATTGTTTACTGAGTATGTTTACATGGATAGTAATAAGCTGATAAGAATCAAAAGTCAGCATATTAAAAACAAATCAGACCATTCAGGAAAACTGCATTTACATAAGATCATCTGATGTCAAAACATAAATAGACATGTGCAAAACACATGTTTACATTGGATAAGCCGATAATTGTATGTGTGTATGCAACACGAAATCAGGGTTAATGGGTGAAAATCTGCCTGTGTCAATCGGTTTTTGCTTAAAAACCTTACTTTGCTTATGACCTTACCCCGATAAAGTAAAACTGTTAAGGCATTTACATGACCACACACATCATCTGCTTGTGAAGTATAATCTGTGAAAGATAGTGCATGTAACTCACTCATTGTTAACAAATACCCCAAAATTTTCTAAGCCATTGTTTTAGGCCACTTTTGTAGGTGAAACTTTATTTCTAAATTCTCATCGTATATAAAAGCCAATAACACAGTCCTTTATAGAGTCAGTTCACCCAAAAATGAAAATCCTCTCATGATTTACTTACCTTTAAGCCATCTCAGATGTGTATGACTTTCCTTATTCAGTAGAAACAAAGTGAAGATTTTTATAAGCACATTTCAGCTCTTTTTGTCAGTACAATGGAAGTATGCAGGTGCCATCAGTCTCCTGGCAGCATAAAAGTAATCCATACAACTCCAGTCAATCCATTTATTTCTTCTAAAGCAAATTGTTAGGTTCATATAAAAAATGTAACTTTTAAAAATCCCTTGTAAACTTTAAAAAATCCCTTCCTACCAGCAGTCGGCGCATCACTGTTGTGAGTCGGAAGCATGCACTTTATTTACAACAGAGGGACGACGTCACGCGAGAGTTGGGTAATTTCAAACAGCATCCGGAAGCAAAAATTTTAAGTTAAAAACATTGTAATTATCAATTTGTTTCTTACACCAAACTATCAATTTGCTTCAGAAGACATCAATTGATCGACTGGAGTTATTGGATTATTTTTATGTTACCTAAATATGAATTTTGGACCGTCAAATAGCAAGCAGCCTAATGACACCAATACTTCCATTGTATGGACAAAAAGAGCTGAAATGTGCTTATAAAAATCTTCACTTCAGATCTGTGGCAGAAGGAAAGTCATGCACATCTGGGATGGCTTAAAAGTAAGTAAATCATTAGAGGTAGGGATGTGCAGCAAAGCCGTTATATGCACTGACGTGCACAGAACGGGGGCAGCAGGTGCGCAAGCCCCTACCCCTTTCGTTCATAAATATAAAGGTGCCCTTTTGGTCATCCAGAAAAAGGGGAGAAATTTTAATAATTAAATTAAAATCTCATCAACATTTCACAATAACATTAATAATGTGTTTGTAAATTACAGGCGTATTAAAGAAAATTAAGCAGAGGTACCTTTAAGAGCACATGCTACAGCAGATACCAATCGCAAGTGATCCTCCTTATGCCCTATACTCACATTTGGTACTTTGAAGGAAACGTGGTATTACTGTATGAATGTACCCTTTGCTAACAGTCTCCCCTCCCAGCAGTGCCCTTCAAAAAAGATTTGAATTCACCCCGGTTCATCAAAGTGCTGTTACCTCAGACAAGTAACAGGTCAGATAAAAAGTCCACTCCAAAGTTGTAGCCAAAAGTTGTTGAGCGTGGGTGGTCACTGTCCTTTTCTGCATATCGTGGCACCATTTTGTGGTCCGTTCTGCATAACGCGGCAGCTCATTTTAGCTTATCGCGGCCCATTCGGCACATTTTGCGGCCGACCCACCGGCCCACTTGGTTCTCCCGATGGCCAATCCACCCCTGATTGGCCCTAAACTGCGGCCCCAAACTGTGAATTCAAATGCCTGCCGGGAAAATGCCCAGTATGCCAGATTACCAGTCTAGGTTAATATCATGGTACTGAATGATTGATCATGTTCATATTTCATGATACTGTCATGGTACTCCAAGGTATTTTAAAATACCATGGTTTTACTGTGACACTTAAAATAAATAAACAATTGTACAATGGTGCTTTTTGTGAGAAATATAACAGAATAGGCTAATATTTTTGATAAAGGAATAATTGTGTACAGCATATATATATATATATATATATATATATACAAGAAAATGGTTAAATACTCAAAAAAGCAAAGAAATTAAATTTTTATGCATTTGGCAGAAGCTTTGATCCAAAGCGACTTAAAGTGCACTTATTTCAGGGACAATCCCCCCAGAGCAACCTGGAGTTAAGTGCCTTGCTCAAGGACACAATAGTTGTGGCTTTGGGAATCGAACCAGCAACTTTCTGATTACGTTATGTGCTTTAGCCAACTACTCCACCACCACACAAATAGTTAAGTATTATCCTTTCACACCTGTCCTTGTAAAGGTCTGTGCACATCACTGATTATCTGTATCTGTATTTGTATTTGTTGCTATGACACGATTATTTGCATCTATTTCTGTATTCGGATAGAACCAGATGTGGGCGTGGCTTAAACCTGCCTCAAAACTCATTTTGAAATGTAACTCTATTACATTTATAGTTTCTGTATATAACATTTTAATAATAATAATAACACTTATTATTATTATTATAGCCTAATAATAATTATTACTATTGAATTATATTATTGATATATTCTTTTATTTTTTTCTCACCAGATAAAGCTGGATATGTAGACAACATTAACTATGGAACGTTTCTCATGGTATTACTGGTATTCCTTATATCTACTGAAACAGAATTTTCATTTAGCCTATGTCTGTGCAGTGTGCAAGTATAACAATTTTATTCTGAAGGCACGAGGTGTCAATCAATTGTGAAAGGTCAAACACACATTTTGCAGTGAATATTAAATAGCCTACAGATACAAATATTAAAAGAAATTAGAAAAAAATTATTAAGCTAATCAACAGGTGAAATCATTGTAAATCTGTAACGTATTGTAGCTGGCAATGGCAATGACAAAGACTTTGACGATGAAATGAAGAACCCAAGTGCAGTTTAATAATCAATGTGAAAACCAAAAACCCTAAATATTAACATGTATATAACATAACGTAAACATGAACATGGTAGGCTAGGCATAAACTTGACATAAACTTGAAATGTGCTACACAAACAAACATCAAAGGACAATGGTAAACATAAGGGCTTAAATACATGACACGGGGAACATAAACCAATGATCAAACAGAACACTAAACAAGATAACAAGACAATTAAACCAAACCAATGACAAGACAATTAAACCAAACCAATGACTAACTAGAACTGATAACAACCTAATGAAACAATAAACCAATGAAAACAAGACACATGAGCATGTCCCTGCCCAGGGTCGTGGGCATGGACAGAGTCTCGGGAATGACCTCTGTGGTCATGAACACAGGCTGAGACTCAGAGACGAAATCCCTCCTCCTCCATTAGGCTGAAGTTGACCGTGTAGGCTCTGGGACAGACAAGGATGGCATCATTGGCGTTGGGTCGTTGGCCATGGCAGGCATGGGCTCATTGGCAATGATGTGGGATGCTGGCTTGGCGGCATGACGTGAAACTCGGGCTCGGTGGCCATGACGTGAAACTCGGGATTGGCGGCCATGATGTGAAACTCGGGCTCGGCGGCCATGACGTGAAACTCTGGCTCGGTGGTGGCCATACAATGTTATTCTGAAGGCACGAGGTGTCAATCAATTGTGTAAGGTCAAGCACACATTTTGCAGTGAATATTAAATAGCCTACAAATACAAACATTAAAAGAAATTCGGAAAAAATATTTAAGCCAATAAACAGGTGAAACTCTGGCTCGGCGGCGGCCGTGTCATGGAACTCTGGCTCTGTATCCGCTTCCCCCACAGTGAACGTGGAACCAATGATCTGCAGGGCGAGGTTGATATATTGGGCCAGATTGAGGGGTCTGCAACCACCAGGCATCAAGGAGGAGATGGGCTCATTATGTCCAACCCGAAAAATTTCCTTGAGGGCGAGCTCATTAAAAGCCACCTGACAGGCTAGGGCACAAAATTCCTCAATATAATCCTCCAGGGGATGACTCCCCTGACAGAGGCTCAGAAGCTGAACTGCTGGGTCCATTGTGTGGTCTAGCATTCTGTAACGTATTGTAGCTGGCAATGACAAAGACGATGAAATGAAGAACCCAAGTGCAGTTTAATAATCAATGTGAAAACCAAAAACCTTAACTATAAACATGACTAAAACATAACAAACTTGAAACATAAACATGAACATGAATATGAACTTGGTAGGCTAGTCTTGAACTTGACATAAACTTGAAATGTGCTACACAAACAAACATCAATACTAGACAAAGGAGAATGGTAAACATGAGGGCTTAAATACATGACACGAGGAACATAAAGCAATGATCAAACAGAACACTAAACAAGATAACAAGACAACTAAACCAAACCAATGACAAACTAGGACTGATAATGTATAAACAATAAACCAATGAAAACAAGACACATGAACATGGAGGGAAAACAGGACATCACATGACTAGGAAACCACATGACATGAAACAGGAACTAGACTTGTCAAAACAAAAGACATGAAATCAAAACATTTACAAAAACACATCTAAACATGACAAAATCTATATCAGAAAGTTTCATGGAAGGCTACATTCAAGGCTTATTTTGTGTGCACATATTTTAACAATGTGGAGGACATCATTATTTAGATAAATTACATGTGCAGAATTAGCTAAATGCAGTGGATAAGCAGAAAAGGACAGAATGAGCCTCTAAATTTCTAGAAGCGAGAACGTTTTGGTTTCACTGCAATCCTCAGTGAGCTAGAATATTCTGAATAGATTTACTGAATATATAAGTATTTATATATATTATATAAGTAGGCCCTCTTTGGGCCTTTAAACTGTTTGGGGATAAAGGCTAAACATGCAATTACCTTCATTGGCAATATGAATGTAAATGTGGTCAGCATTAAAGAGACGGGCAGATGAGCTATAAAATCATCACTTCTCTGGTCCGGAATTCAACATCGCACTCAGGTTGGTTTGTGAATCCTTATGTGTGAATTGTGTGAAACATTTGGTGTTTATGTATTAACATGCATTTTAAAAAGTGGAGAATGTGTATAATATGGTATCTTGGTTAACGTTACTCATGATACGGTTAGATTTCTGAAACACACACAATTAATGGAGTCGAGTCTGCGGCCATCCAATGAACTTCAAATAACATTCATAAGGTTTACACTGTAGTAATATTGGCTTCACAGACGCATCTTTGTTTCGTTATTTTCTATTTACTGTGCTCGTTGGATTATCCGAATATTTTTTCTATTATTCTGATGAATTTGTTATTTGTTTTGAAGTCATTATTCGTGCCTTTGCGAATAAGTTCATCGGCTTCTGGCACATCCCTAATGAGAGGATTTTCAGTTTTAGGTGAACTAACTCTTTAATGCTGGTTAATGTTATACACTACCGGTCAAAAGTTTTTAAACACTTGACTGAAATGTTTCTCATGATCTTTAAAATCTTTTGATCTGAAGGTGTATGCTTAAATGTTTTAAATTAGTTTTGTAGACAAAAATATAATTGTGCCACCATAATAATTTATTTCATTATAAAACTACAATTTTATTAAAAAACAATTTTTTAATTGATAACTTGGGCCAAATAATAAAGAAACGCAGCCATTAATGCCAACATAGATGGGAACTCCTTCAATACTGTTTAAAAAGCATCCCAGGGTGATACTTCAAGAAGTTGGTTGAGAAAATGTCAAGAGTTCATGTCTGCAAATTCTAGGCGAATGGTGACTACATTGAAGATGCTAAAATATGACACAGTTTAGTCACATCATAATTCCCATAGTTCCATTTATGTTATTCCAATAGTAAATTACTTTAATATTATTCTAAAATGTGAAGTAAAAAAATTATAATAAAGAATAAGTGTGTTTCAAAACTTTTGACAGGTAGTGTATATAAAGGTTACAGTAATAATAACAATTAATTAGATAAAATGCATTACCCTTTTTGGGATACATCAAGATGCTCTTAACCTGTTGATACGCAATTCCCTCACACGGTACTGACGCCACTCTGCTTACATTTAATATATAATTTATCGTCTATAAATGTAATTAATGTTAACAAATTATACATCTTTTCAAAGGCTTCAACTTTGATATCCAATCTCTGTTTCACGAAACAGATGCTCCAGAAACAGCAATTTAGTTATTTGTATAAATTATATAATTTGTATAAATTATATATTGCATGCAATATCAAAACAGGACTTCATACCTTTGTTATGAAAACGCGATCGCCAGATGAATCCAGTTCGCCACACTTGGGTCAATTGTCCATGACGAGCGTTTATTGAAAAACATCCAATAGCACTTTTGTCCATAAAAGTGATAAATCTGAGATATATTGATATATTCTCCATTGTTTACATGAGATCTCGCCTGAAAGAATTACCCTTTGTCATCGTTCTTCAACAAACTATGCAATCTAAGCAGCATTCATGTTGTAAAACTGTATATTATCTTATATATTAGAGTCTCATAAACAAAACGAGCCTGTTTCCAAAGTCTATTTTTAAAAATGGAGCATAGTTTTATTCATAATAGCTAAGCAGTGCTGTCAGATTTTGTGTCATCTTGAAAGGCGGAGCCAAAGGGCAGTGGTGGCTCAGCGGTTAAGGCTCTGGATTACTGACCAGAAGGTTGTGGGTTCAAGCCCCAGCACTGCCAAGACACCACTGTGTGGCCCTTGAGCAAGGCCCTTGACCCTATCTGCTCCAGGGGCGCCGAAACATGGCTGACCCTGCACTCTGACCCCAGCATAGCTGGGATATGTGAAAAATAAATAATTTCACTGTATATATGCAGAAATGTATGTATAATGTGTGGCAATTAAATTAAATTAATTTTACTCTGTACACTTTCAGCAATTTTACATAGAAAAAGAGCTTGCAGGAAACTCTTTTGTTAGACTTGTGGCTTTGAGAACGTTGTATTTCTTTGTTGTCTTGGTACTTTTATTATTGTTTTTTTAGATTATAAATACTTGTTCTGCACAAAATATTTCCATTACTATAAACTTCAGCTTCTCTGACTTTAAAAAATAACAACATATATTAATTCTGAAAAGATTCTTCAAAAGATACTACAACTGTGTCCATACTCCAAAGGGTCCAGTAAATACAACCATTTAAGTTCAGGTATGTAATTTTCATGGTTTGTGCTCAAAAAGGTGGTGCGTATCAACAGGTTAAAGGTGAACATGACCTTTAGCCTCTATGTCCATATCAGCAGTATTTCAGGAGTGGAGTAAACTCCACAATCAACTGTAACCTCTCATTCAGGTCTAGCTCCATTCTGGCATGGAACACCACTTGTCCCTGTCCCCTCATGTCTCATGAAAGTCACAGAGGCAGCTCTTGCCGTCGTAAGGGAAGTGGGCACCCGCATACTCAACTACCTCGATGACTGACTGATTCTAGCACACTCTCGAGAGTTGCTGTGCACGCACAGGGATTTGGTGCTCAGGCACCTCAACCGTCTAGGGCTTCAGGTCAACTGGGAATAGAGCAAGCTCCCCCCGGTTCAGAACATCACTTTTCTCGACATGTAGTTAAACTCGGTCTCAATGATAGCGCGCCTCACAAGCGAGCGCGTGCAGTCGGTGCTGAACTGCCTGAAAACATTTAGGCAGAGGACAGCGGTTCCACTGAAACACTTTCACTTCACGATCACTCAAGCCAGAGCTCCCTCTACCAGGCTGCTTTATGCCCTGAAGTGGCGTTTGTTTGTGAATTGGTGTTCTTCCTGAGCCGAAGATCCCAAGAGATGCGCAGTTGGGTCAAGTATTTTCCTTCCTGCATTAGATGCCAGAGGGGCGGATGTCCCCCTCCACCTTGAAGGTATATGTAGCCACAATAGCGGCCCACCACGATGTAGTGGACAGTAAGTTCCTAGGGAAGCATCACCTGATCCTCAGGTTCCTCAAAGGCGCCCCAGAGGCTGAATCCTCCCAGGCCTTGCCTCTTCCCCTCATGGGATCTCTTCGTGGTCCTCCTGGGCCTTCGGGGAGCCCCCTTTGAGCCACTGGAGTCAGTCGAGCTGAAAGCCCTCTCCTTAAAGACAGCCCTCCTGATTGCACTCACCTCCACCAAGAGGTATGGGGACCTGCAAGAGTTTTCTGTCAGTGACACTTGCCTGTAGTTCGGTCCGGCAGATTCTCACATCATTCTGAGACCCCAGCCGGGCTACGTGCCCAAGGTTCCCAAGACCCCCTTCAGGGATCAGGTGGTGAGCCTGCAAGCACTGCCCCGGGAGGAGGCAGACCCAGCCCTCTTGTTGCTGTGCACTGTGCATTGTGCATGCATTGCGTACCTGTTTGTATCGAACGCAGAGCTTTAGACACTCTGAGCAGCTCTTTGTCTGATTGGGCGGACAGCAGAAAGGGAGCACTGTTTCCAAACAGAGGCTTTCCCACTGGATCGTGGATGACATTGCTCTGGCATACCAGGCTCAGGCTGTGCCCGCCCCTTTGGGAATACGAGCACACTCTACTAGGAGTGTGGCACCCTCATGGCAAATGGCACCTCTCTAGCAGAGATCTGCAGAGCAGCGAGCTGGGCAACACCCAACACATTTGCAAGATTTTACAATCTCTGGGTTGAGCCGGTTTCATCCCATGTTTTTTCAGGTACGAACAGGTAGAGTTTGGTAATAAGGAACAGCTGGCCGGGTGTATTGCTTGCGTATAGCGCCTCTCCCCTGCCCTGCAGTGAAAACGTGCACTTTTACCCCAGTCGTTCACAAAGTCATGGACCCCCCAGACACACCATGTGTTCTAATATGCCCTGTTGTGGGATAGGTGCTCCACGGGTGCCGATTACTCCGGTAAACATACACCCTGTAATGTATATTCTGTGGTACGGTCTCCCTGTTGGCAGACATGCATCTCCCTTTGGCAGAACTCTCTCTGCCCCCAGTCGCTGTGCTTGTAGAGCCCCCCATTTTGTGGTGGGACCTACCTTCGCGCCTCTTCCATGTGTGGCTGCTGAGCCCATGTGTCATAGTGCCACATATTTTACCTCTGGTATGAATACTTATGATAGCGTTAGATGGCCCCAGCAGAATCGAATACGCTCTGTTGAGAAAAACATAGAGAGAAAAGGCTGTGGCTGGTGCGGCCTACTCCCATGCTAGTTACGTCATTTCCCCCCCTTATGGATGTGGGGAACTACATGATGTCTTTTGGGGCATTGGGGGAGGTTACGTGCAGACTGATGCTCCTGCTATACGCACTCAGAAGCTTGCTTGCACCTGCATCAGCAGTTCACGTGACATGGTTCAGCTGTTGTGGCGTTTTTGTATAATACCCCTAGTGTCACTACATTGACACAACATTGAGTGAGCGACAGAAGGGAAATGTCATGGTTACTGTCATAACCTCCGTTCTCTGATGGAGGGAACGAGTCATTGTGTTCCTCTTGCCACAACACTGTACTAGCCACTGAAATGGCCGGACCTCGTCTCAGCTACTCAGCACAAAACCTGAATGGAGTGGGCATTCCAGCTCCATTTATACCCGTATGTCCAGGGGAGTGGCATGCAAATTCCAGTCGCCAATTCTCATTGGCCTTTTCTCAAAGAATGGGAAGTGTCCGGGGCTCTCCAGAGCGACCCTACATCGACACAACGTCTCGTTCCCTCCATCAGGGAATGGAGGTTACGACAGTAACCATGACGTTCACGGTCCAATCAAATCCAAGTCCTTTCCTGTATTTTGTCTTGTTAACCATTAACCAATTTAAGGCCTGATATTATAAAAAAAAAAAAAAAAGAAAAAAAAAAAGAAATTTAAAAAACAATACATCTCAGTGTAAATCAGATATTAAAACATATAGGGGAGAACGGAGGCAGTTATAATGGGGCATTTGTAACAACCTACAGGGATGCCACTTTACCAGCAAATAGACAGTAATAGAGAAACCACCTTTCTTCATACTGATGATAAGAAACCTCTTCACAACAGTGCACATTTTATACCCAAATGTATTTTGGGGGTACAAATGTACATTTTGAAATCTGCAGAACAGTGTTTCAACTGACCACATTCATGTGTTAAAATCTGTCAGGACAAAGTTTATGAAAGAGATTTTATAAATTGTAAATTTTTGTTATAGTGAGTGTAAATGCTGATTAAGCCTTGGATTAAGCTAATTAAGATTTACATACTGTATATATACAGTACTGTGCAAAAGGTTTAGGCACTTGTGAAAAATGTCTTAAAAAATAATGCCATAAATAGTTTTCATTTATCAATTAACATCATACAAAGTCCAGTAAATCAATATTTGTTGTGGGACATCTGAACACAGTTTTTCTTGGTTGTTGGCAGATAGGATGTCCCAAAGAATTTTCAATGGTTCTTTAATCTATTTAGGCTGTCCCAATTGCTTCTGTTTCTTCATGTAATCCCAGACTGACTTGATGTTCAGTGGGGTGCTCTGTGGGGGAAATGTTACCTCTTGCAGAGCTCCCTGTTTATCTGTTCCATACTATATTTTCAAAATGAATGTTTGAGAGTCTAAAATTGATATTTCTTATTGACACACTAAAACTGATGATGTAAATAGCCATCGTAAGACAAATGTTTTTGTGAAACATCTTACATGCCTAAGACTTTTGCATAGTATTGTATACAGTGTTTCCCCTAGGATATTTCCCAGCAGCAGTGCTGTTGTGCGTGTGTCCACATGCCTGCAATGCCGGACCCATATTATCGTGTGTTGGTTGAAGAATAGCTTAAAACAGGGGTGTCAAACTCAATTTCATCCTGGAACACATCAGGGTTTATTAGTGCCCTTAAAGTACCGGTTGATAACGTTGCACCACCACCTGCTTTGGTAGCACCCATGTACTTACCAATAATATTATTTTATGTTCATTGAAATGCATATTTGACAGTACAGCATTGATTTTAAGGTTGGGATGCAGATGAAAATTATGATATTAACAGCAGTAACGTGGAAAAAAATGAAATATTCTGACAGTGTGATTAAGTATCTTTTTTACAGATTCTTTTCATCAGGGTCCTACTGATTAAACTATAGTCATATCTTGGAATTTATGATGTCAAACAAAACAAATGATATTTTCTTTCAATCAGAGAGCATTACAAGAAAAATGGCATTTTTGTAATGAAAAACAAAAAACAGCAGTCTAAATACGTTTAGAAACTTTTTCTGCCACAACTACCATAGTTAATACAGTACAGCTAGTAAATCCATGGTATATTTGTTACCATACAGTGTACAAAGCGCACAGCTGACTGGGGCTGGAAAGCATTATGTTGCGTCAAGTATATTAAATGAAACTTGTGAAATCCTAACAGCTGCAAAATGCATAGAGGGGAAACACTGGTATATATAATTTTATGTACAAAATTTGCCATCCTGTATTGTGTGCAATGTGAGCTAATTTCACCCCTTTAAGCAGTGTTGGTGTTCCAAAAATTGGGCACACAAAGGATATACTAATGGCAGTGCAATATATGTCACAAATATCTGATTGAAAAGTTGAACTTCAATATTTTCCATTTATGTTGTTTGTTGGCCAATGCAATTACTCCTAATATCAGCTGTTGAATCTCTTTTGCAGAACCAAGCATATAAATTGAAAATCATGCAAAAAAAACATGATTATTTCTGAAGATATGTCTGGGATATGTCTTTTGTTGACAGTAACCATGTCATACATCAATTAACAATCAGACATAGACACTAGACAAATGTACCTCTTTTGTGCCAAAAAAAAATGTTATTGAAGTTTCTGAAATGTACACAAAAGTGAGAATAAAAATGAATTAAAAATGAATATTACCCAACTGATACTGGTCTCCCCTACATACTGCCATAGAAAAGAAACAAAGTATACATTAAAACTGAAAAAAGATGCTTATAAAAAAAAAAAGGCATTTATTGGCCATTACCGATATTTACATTTATTAATTGGCAGATGCTTTTATCCAAAGCAACTTATAAAAGAGGAATTATCTTAATAACCCCCCCCCCCCCCCCCCCCTAAAAAAAAACACTCCGTAGGGCATCAATTTGGCCAGCAGCGGCCCTGATCCTTCGTTATGATGGGTTAACTGAAGTTAACTGAATTTAGTTAAGAGTTTCTGTTTGTATGTGCCAGTGCTTGTGTTTATCTCTTTCATTCACTGTGTTGTTAGCCCAACCCAATCCTGCTCTATCTGCTCGAACACAAACACAACAGTTCCTTTCATAAGCACTTCCTGCAGCATTATCACCTTTACGCAGAAGCCGCTTCCATGCCACTGACAAGTCTCGTATTTAAGCGCTCGAGTGATTTCACAACCTAAAGCAAAAGTGTCTTCCTTTTATTTTGCTAGAGTTGTGGTGACTCCTTTAGTCCAAATTATTCACAGTCTAACACATTAACTGTTACTAGCATTATCATCAAATTGTTTAGACAGACGTTTTTTGTTTAGTTTTTTTCTCACTGGGGTTTAATGTAACACTACTGTATTTCTTACTGTACAATGTGGGTGCAGATGTACATTTTTAGATGACTTCATCTGGGGGTATATTCCTTACTTGATATACTTTTAAAACATTAAACACCTAAGTGGTGCAAGTGCTCCATGTTATGTGAACATGAATCTATTTTCCATGAACACATTTTCCCACTCGCTTACTGGTCTTTGATGTTGGACTTGTTTACTTGCTTCACTCATAGGCAAGACAAGATCTCTGAAAATCGATTCTGAAGCATTATGTTGTAAACTTTGCTCGTTGTTGACTTCCTATTTATTGTCTTTCAGTGCACAAAACCACATAATAATTTCCAGGGCAGTGCTTATTGGTTGTATTGGATATGTCAACCTTGGTGTTTACTTTTATTGTCATTACTATCGGAATGCCATATAAAGGTCCCAATTATTCAGTTAATAACTTATAATTTTTTGTTGTGTCTGATCTGACAAATTTCAGTGTTTTAGGATATGGTCATTTCATTGAACATTTCTCAAATCCTATGAAAAGACTTGCTTCCATTAAAGTTCAAATGCATACATATTGTAACATAATTCACAAAAGACTAGATAGTGGTGCTTGAGTGAAAAACAGTTATAAAAGGCGGGGTTATAAAAGGTGGGGATCGTGCATCTGTTCAGTCAGATTCTTTCTTCGAAGCCGAGCGGTTGTGTGATCATCGAGCTGAGACACTCACTACTGTTCCACTCACCTCTAAGAGCATTGCTGTTGGATGAACTACGGTGAATTACCAGTGGCACGCCAGTGCAGTCCATGCCCCTGGGCGCTTCAACAGCGTTTCCTAAAAGAGTATATTTCCTCTAAAAGTGTTTACACATCGCGGATTTCCTTCTTTAAAGGAAACAGCACTCCAGCCGCACTCCGCGTCGTGCCTTCTTCCCATGGGATTGAGGCCGACTCGTCTGGCAATGGAGGCGATTTGGGGAGTTTGGCAGGCACAGTTTCGCCCTGGTAAATCCCCGTGGACCACCCACGCCCCTGCACGCTCGTTTGCTTCCTTCTGGGCTCAATGTGAGACCAGCTCGCCCCACGGCCAGTTCGATGTCCCCTTTCAGATCTCCCGATCTGGACCAGAATATCGTCGCTACATCGGAGAGCATCGCATCGTCTGCCGTTGAGGGCTCCATTGGGCTGCCACCTTCGGGTCTGCTTGCCCATTCTGAGACCGACACACAGATGTATGGCATGCTTGCCCGGGCCGCCAAGATCACTGGGCTAGACCAGAACATCCCCCCCTCAGCCCTCAAGGTTAGTCAACTGGTTCCTCGTGTCAGGGTGCCACTCACAGCCACACCCCCCTCGGTTCCTTTCTTCCCAAAAGTGCATGACGAGCTGACGAAGTCTTGGAGGGCACATTTTACTGCCCGAAACCAACCTCATCACTCATCCGCTCTCACTACCCTCGACGGCGTGCGGTCCACGGGTACACAGGGGTCCCCCAAGTGGACAAAGCGGTTGAAAACGTGGCCACCTGGTCGGCCCCTTCTGCAAACCCACCAGGCCAAGGCACTTAAAGAACTGCACTTGGGTTGTCTTGATCCTGATGTGCTGCAGGAACTGCGCTCAGCTACCGACCTTGCCCTCCGGGCCAAGAAGGTCACAGCACGGGCACTCGGACAGGCGATGGCCACCCTTGTGGTCCAGGAACGTCATCTATGCCTGAACTTGGTTGAGATGCAGGAAACTGAAAAAGCCCGCTTTCTCAACGCCTCCATCTCCCAACACGGTCTGTTCGGCGACACCGTTGAAGCCTTTCGCCAGCAATTTTCAGCGGTGAAAAAGCAGACGGAGGCCATCCAACTCATCTTACCTCAGTGCCGGACTACACCCAGCCGAGCCCCATCTGCTCGCCGAGGGTGTCCCCCTGCGGCAGCAAGAAACCAGAACAGGTAGCTCCACCTCAACCAGGGCCCAGCTCTCAGCCCCAGCGTAGAGCTACCAATAGGAATCGGATGCCCCCCATCTCACGAACCACGGGCCCGCGTTTATGTTGGCACATCAACTGCCTAGAGTTCTTGCCCTGCAGAGGTCAATGATCAACCAAGCTAGAGTTCCCTCTACCAGGCAGCTTTACACCTTAAAGTGGCATCTGTTTGCAAAGTGGTGCTCTTCCCACTCTGAAGACCCGCAGAGGTGCGCATTTGGGTCAGTGCTCTCGTTCCTGCAGGGAAAGCTGGAGGGGTGGCTGTCCCCCTGCACCTTGAAGGTGTATGTAGCCGCTATAGTGGCCCACCATGATGCAGTGGACGGTAAGTCCTTAGGGAAGCACAACCTGATCATCAGGTTTCTAAGAAGTGCCCAGAGGTTTAATCCTCTCAGGCCATGCCTGTTCCCCTCGTGGTATCACTCCGTGGTCCTTAAGGGCCTTCAGAGAACCACCTTCGAGCCGCTAGAGTCAGTCAAGCTAAGTGCCCTCTCTCAGAAGACGGCCCTAATGATTGCGCTCACTTCCATCAAGAGGGATGGAGACCTGCAAGTTTTCTCTGTCAGCGACACTTGCCTGGAGTTCAGTTTGTCAGATGCTCATGTCATCCTAAGACCTCGACCGGGCAATGTGCCTAAGGATCCTACAACCCCTTTCAGGGACCAGGTAGTGAACCTGCAAGCACTGCCCCGGGAGGAGGCAGACCCAGCCTTATCATTGCTGTGTCCATTACATGCTTTGTGTACCTATTTGGACCACACACAGAGCTTTAGGCTCTCTGAACAGCTCTTTGTTTGCTTTGGCGACAGCAGAAAGGGAACGCTGTCTCCAAACAGAAGTTCACCCACTGGGTAGTCGACACCATCGCATTGGCCTATCGGACACAGGCCTTGCCCGCCCCTTTGCGTGTTCTAGCACACTCTCTATAAGGAGTGTGTCATCTAGTGTTAATTTCGTCAGACGAGACGAGACTAAATATGTTCGTCAACGACCTTTTTTTCCATGACTAAGACGAGACGATGACGAGACTGCACCAATGTCCAAAAACGCTGACTAAGACTAAATTAACATGCATTATTGTTGACGAAAAAAGACGAGACTAAAATGTTTTGCATAAAATAAAAACTAAGATAAAATCTCTCTTCATTTTCGTATACAATCGTCTCTACTTTTTCATCATGAGATAGAATATTCAGCTGTTACGCCTTCAAAATATTCCGAATGAGTTCGTGCTGTTGCTCTAGTAACGGTTACAACAGGTCTCATACTCCTGTGGCTGCAACACGAAACTACATGGAGCAAATACACAACAATCATAGACAGTGGCGAACACGCGACGAGCGCTGACGACATGCTAGGTAGAAGGAAGAGGCTCGATATTTGGTCGCATTTTAGGTACAATGATATTGACAAAAAGTCAGAATGTGTCATTTATAACTGACAGGAAGCACTGCGGACAAAAAATATCGGGGAAAAACACCACCAACCTATCTAAAGGCTAACCACCCACACATTCAGGGAAGTTAACTTAAATATACGTCTCATAAGCTAATGCTGATTTTAGGCATCTACGCTGTAAATTAACCAGTTAGCTATAGTGTTGTGGCACATACATTATGCAGGTTATATATTTTATGTAACTTATTTGCTTAATAAAATACTCTTCAGAACAAGTTCATCATTTGTGAATGTGTCTCTTATATCAGAAAACCAGACACGTTTAACAAAGTGAATTCAACAAATCATTCAACAAGTGTATTTTGTCAGGTAATTATGACATTTAACCAATATTTGAGATGTGTGAAACATTATTTGACTGAAATGGTTATCTCAGAATTAATCTCAGAAATAATTTATTTAAAAAAAGACTAAAATGTTTTGAAACTTGACTAAGATATATTAAGTTTTCTTTTGACTAAAACTAGACTAAAATGACGAGACTTTTAGTTGACTAAAACTTGACTAAGATACCTTAAATTCTCTTTGGACTAAAACTAGACTAAAATGACGAGACTTTCTAAAACTAACAAGGACATTTGGCATAAGACTAAGACTAAGACTAAATTAAAAATAGGTGACAAAATTAACACTAGTGTCATCTTCGTGGGCACTGGCCATCAGCACCTCTCAGACATCTGTAGAGCAGCGGGCTGGGCAACACCCAATACCTTTGCGAGATTCTACAATCTCCGGGTTGAGTCGGTTTTGTCCCCTGTTTTGTCAGATCCAAGCATGTAGAACTTGGTAACACGGGACAACTGACTGGGTATACCACTTGCACTAGTGCCTTTCCCCTCACTGAGGTGAACTTTTACTCCCAGGTGAGTCCTCAACTTCACACTCCCTTGATGTTCTTCCTCCCCAGCCCTCTGGCTCATAAATTCAGCAGAGGAATTCCCTACCAGACCCACTACGGGTACTAGTTACTCTGCACTGGAGTAGGTGCTCCATAGGTGCTGGTTATCACGATAACCCCCTGTGATGTATTCTCCGTGGTATGGTCCCCCTGTCAGGCAGACCCGCGTCTCCCTTGGGCAGTCCCCTCTGCCCCAGCCGCCATGTTGTAAAGCTCCTCCCTCATTAGGCAGGACCTACCACTGCGTCACTTCCATGTGTGGCGTAACAGGTCCATGTGACGTATTTGCCACATTTTCACTTCCCCAGCATGGGCAGGATGTGGTCTCTGCAGGGTCTTTTCACCCTGAAAGAAGAGGACTGGAAAAGAATGCCTTCCCCGATGCATGTTATAGCTAGATGGCCCCAGCCACATCTAACATTATGAGGAGAAACATTGAGAGGAAAAGGCCATGGCTGGTCATGCTTGTCATTTCGCTTGTTTCCACTCCTCAAGGGAAAATCCTTGGTCGGATGCCGGGAACCTAATAAAAACAATATGACGTCTTAGTGGGGCATTGGGGAAGGTTACGTGCAGTCTGATGCCCATGCTCCTTGGCACGCTACAGCTTGCTGCAACATCTGCATCATCAGCAGATCACATAACACGGCTCAGTGTAGGTGGCGCTATTGACAAGGGACCCATAGTGTCACTACAATCGACACAACATCAAGTGAGTGACAGAAGGGGAACATCATTCCCCGATGGAGGGAACGAAACGTTGTGTCCCCCTTGCCACAACACTGTACCAAGCCACTGTAATGGCCAAACCTTATTCTCGTATCCTCAGTGCAGAACCTGACTGAACAGATGCACGATCCCCGCCTTTTATACCCATATGTCCATGGGCAGGACATGCAAATTCTGTTTGCCAATTTGGTATTGGCCTTTTTCATATTCAGAGGTATCCGAGGCTCCCGAAAGAAGCCCCTTTTGTCACTACAATCGACACAACATCTCGTTCCCTCCATCAGGGAACAAGGGTTACACTAGTAACCTAGACGATTTTCACAGTATGATAACGTCTCAGAAAATATCATCTGTTTCATGGTATACGGTAGAATTAAGGCAGTTCTGAATGCGAAAGGGGGTCAAACACAGTATTAGTATGGTGTTCCTAATAATCCTTTAGATGAGTGTATATATACACTGCCTGGCCAAAAAAAAAAGATGTTGCCATTTGGATTTAAATAAGCAGATACTTAAGAGCCTATGAATGTATCTTTATTGAAGTAATAAATATGTTTCAGCTGGAAATAATTATTTTAACCCTAAATGATGCAGTGCATAGCTTTTCATTTCTTAAACAACCATGTCTGCATTACTCTGTTTCAGAAGGGGCAAATTATTGGCATTCATGAAGCAAAGAATACAACTAAGGAGATTGCTGAAATGACTGTAATTGGGTTAAGAACTGTCCAAATCATTATTAAAACATGGAGGGATAGTGGTGAAGCATCAGCTTTGTGGAAGAAATGTGGCAGGAAAAATCTTGATCATGATCGGAGATCACTAAAACTCTTGGTGAAATCACACTGTAAAAAATCAACAGGAGAACTCACGGCTATGTTTTATAGTGAAAGTAAGAGCATTTCCACATGTACAATGTGATGTGAACATACAGGATTGGGACTAGATAGCTTTGTGGCCACAAGAAAGCCACTTGTTAGTGAGGATAATCGGAAAAAAATACTTCAGTTTGCTAGAGAGCATAAAGATTGAACTGTGGAGCAATGGAATAAGGTAATGTGGTCTGATGAGTTAAGATTTACCCTATTCCAAAGGGATGGGCACATCAGGGTAAGAAGGGAAGCGCATGAAGCGATGCACCCGTAATGCATAGTTCCCACTGTACAAGCCTCTGGAAGCAGTGTTATGATCTGAGGTTGCTTCAGTTGGTCAGGTCTAGGCTCAGCAATGTTATGCCGCAATAAAATTATGTCAACTGACTACTTGAATGTACTGAATGACCAGGTTATCCCATCAATTGATTTTTTCTTTCTTGATGGCACAAGCATATATTTCAGGACAACAATGCTAAGATTCATTGGGTTCAAATTGTGAAAAAATGGTTCAGGGAGCATGAGGAATAATTTTCACATATGAATTGGCCACCTCAGGGTCCTGACCTTAACCCCATTGAAAGGCTTTGAGATGAGCTGGAGAAGACTTTACGGATTGGGTCGACTCTCCCGTCATCAATACAACATCTCTGCCAAATATTATTGCAACTCTGGACAGAAATATATTTTGTGATGTTACATAAGGTTGTCAAAAGAGTGCCATGATGAATGCATGCCATAATTAAAGCTAAAGACCCTGGCTTGTGTCCCAGCAGCATTGACCCAAAGATCCTTCAGTCTGATCCAAAACCATCTGGAGGCCCTCTCTGCAGCCTCCATGGTAGATGGCTTTTCTTTTTGCAACCTGAGTGATGCCAAAAAGAGTGTAGACCTTCCACAGTGAATGGCCAGGAAAGCCTCTACACCCCAGTTCAATGGACTCACAGCACGCCTTCCAGCTTCTCCTCCGGCACTGATCTAACAGCTCCTGGTACTTGTACCATTTCTGCTTATTTACCTCTTCCATACGTCCTCCCAGGGAACTGTCAGCTCAATCAGGAGCACCTACTTTGAAGAGGCTGATGATAGCACCACATCTACACAAAGTCGACTCACAGCTCCCAGTCCGACACAGAGCTGAGCAGACCAGCTGCTGATCTTTGCTTTGACTGAGGCTGCTCACCAGCCCTGACAAAGGCGATGTTCCTCTGGCCATGGACATGCTTGTTGTTGGCTACGGCTTTGGAGATGGCATCTGCAACTGTCTTCAGCACCTGGTCATGTCACCTGCGGTAGCCGCCCTCCCCCCAGGGCTGCTAAGATGTGCTTGAGTGAACATTTTCCAGGCCACAGAGGACATGCTGGAGGATCAATCTTGGCCCAGACTTGGAGATATTCTGGGCTAGATAGGACATCATACACAGCTTGGACCAAGAACTTGATCTGCTTGGCTTCTATCTGGCAGATATCAATCCAGGAGATCTTCCTCTCCAGCACATCCTCTGCCCATCCAGTTGCCACAGTGCCCTCCATAGCCCTGTGTTTCAGCCCAGATTCTGCCGTCTCCAGGCTTTCCTGGGCTCTCCACTTCCTGACTGTCCACACAATAATGCCTGCTGATGCCACTCTAGAATCCCTTGAGTCCTGATAGAGCAGTGCCTCTCTTGTGCGAGAAACCCTGTACTCTTTATCGAGGCTGCTGATAGGGAACTGGAGTTTTTTGCTCCACCCAAACAGTGCTGCAATGCCTAGGCTGCATGACCGATCCAGCCATCTGCGGAGGTAGCTACTGATCTTCCACTCCAAGATCTCCAGTGTAAACAGGGTTTTTTTGTACACCAGAAGAAGTGACTGAAGCTTATTTCAGTTTTTTTTTTTTACTTTTTGTTATTCTATGGTATGGAGTGTAGACTGATGTAAAAAAAAATAATATTTAATGCATGTTAGCATAAGGCTGCTGTGGTGGTGGGGGTATGGTTAAGTGCCGGTTTTTGAATGGAGAGCGAGATCAGGAGATGAGAATGGTAAGGATCGTCACCTGGCACTTATTGTCTCTAACAACTATTTGTCATTGCAGTGAGAGTGAAGATGGGCTTTAAGAGCGAACCAGATACCAGTCAACCATTCTCATGGGAGAGAATATTGAGTTTCAAAGGAATAAAACATTCCATTTGAGTTTGGTTCTTCCCTCTTCCTCCTTTTCCCTAACTGTGAATATTGTTACAGCTGCAACATAACAAAATGTGAAAAAAATTAAGTGGTCTGAATACTTTCTGAATGCACTGTAATTTTTTCATGTTGCGTTAAGAGAATATCATAGTGACCTACTTTTTTTCATTGTGATAATAGGAACTGTGGGGTAAAATGTGCGTAACTATTGTGAAAATAATTACAATGCAAAGAATCTTAATGGACCTAAACCTCGGAACCAGTGCATGTTGGGCCTTTTTGGCTATTATCGTTTTTTGCCATTTAACTATTATCAATGTGTTATGTCTTCATGTGTTTTTCACAGTACTTGAGTTAGCAAAGGATAGAGGGGAATGCATATTTGTGTTTCGCTGACCATCTGTGAGCTAAGGCATCCAAGCCTAGTGGAGCTTTTGTAATGGAGTAACCGAGGCGACTATGTTTGAAATGCTTTCAGAGCCAAGAGGACTGCGAGCAATTCCAGACAATTTAGGTGCCACACAGTTTGTGGACCTGTCCAGGTGCCAAACGCCGGGCATCTGTAACACAGTGCTCCCCGGCCTGTGCTAACTGTGGCTACAGCTGTCATCAAGCCCAGTGCTTGCGGGAACTGATGCAATGGCAGTGTTCTCCCCAGCTTGAACCTTGTCAAGTGTAAGAGAATGGACTGAACGCCTTCACCATTCAGTTGTGCCAACATGGCTACCGATTCATGTTTAATTCCTAGGAAGGAAACTTGCTGACTGGGCACCAACAAGCTCTGAGGCCCAACTGCTCCAAATGTGCAATCAACATATCTCTATGTTTTCACGCCTGTGCATCTGATTGAGCTAGCAGCAGCCAATTGACAAGGTAATTTAAAATACGGTTGCAGCTAAGCTTCAGCGAAGCAAGTGCAGCATCAACACATTTTGTGAATGTGCGAGGAGCCAGGCACAACCCTAAAGGGTAGGACCTTAAACCGGAATGTAGTCCCCTTGAAGGGGAATCTCAAGAATGACCTGTGTCAAGGGGTAATCTGCACATGAATGTATGCATTTTTCATAATCGAGCATAATCAAGTGGCTTAAAGCTGAAAATGTTAATGTTTGCGCTTCGAGCAACTGCAATGAGATCTGCAAACTTTATTTGGTCATGAAAATCTTTTGGCACGGAGCCATCAAAACAGACATTTTATCTCAATCCTGATATAGAACCATGGGGAGAGTGAGGGGAATGTTGCTGGGAACACAAGTGTTCTGGGCATTTTCTGAGCTGGAGTGGACTGGTCCATGTGCATTCGACCCCGCTTCGTAGGTGTTAAACCATCAGAAACACTTGGCCAGCCCAGAAGGAACTTTAATGCTGGGATGAGGTCCAGGAAGTGCCACCTTCCATTGGAGTCCAGGTAGCTGGGGTTGCTTCCTTACTGGCTGTCTCCACTCTGGAAGGAACTTGGTTAGTGATAACAGCACTCTGTTTGGCTGGATGCGTCCCAGAGGAAGAGCGCGAGCGAATCTTCCTCAACGACCTTGCCACCAAATGTGATAGAACCATGTGAATCAATCGTAGGTGAAGGTCATCAGGGGCGAACCCAACAGGCGAATACGTTGTATATGGTGCTGCAGAGGTGCGCAAGGCTTGTGCCGGAGACAAATCCTCCTCATAATCTCCATACTCCAAATCCCATCCTTGCGTACCTCCTTCATGTGAACTAGGATTAATTTTCTATATGCAAAATATAATTTCTTACTTGTTTCTTCAGATTTTTGAGCCATATTTGACTAGGACATTTTCTTGACAGCTTTAGTTAGATCATCCATTAATTTTTGCACACTAATAATATGTTTTCGTTTCAAAACTCTGTTTTCCATTTCTTAATGTCATAATTTTCCAAAGTATGTGCTATAGAGAGCATTTTCCATAGTCTCAGTTTTCGGTAAAAGAAAAACGCTGTTCTAGTGTGGATGAGAAGCTTAAACCTAAAAAAATCAATGCTTTTGAAAATTACATTTATAAGTGTGGACGTGGCATAACAAAGAACTGAGCTGAGAAACATATTGAGAAATTGTGGCTCTATGTCGAACTACCATCACAAAAATTGAGATCATGCAGTGAGGCTCAGCATACTGTACAAAAAAAGGCTATTTGAATCACCACATATGACATTTTATAAACCACAAACTCTATATGACATAATTAGTATAAAGCTCTTTGCAGAAGACCCTGAAAATAAAGGTCACCCTGGATAGTGTGCTGCATACTACACTTTACCCCCACCCCATTCTCTGTCTCTCAATCAGTTTGATTAGATACACCAAATGACGTATTCATTTATGAGAAAACTGAGACAGCTGTGGTGGGAAAAAAATCAATTTTCATTTTTCTTTAATATATAAATAACACACTCTTACAAACAAACACACACAACAGAAGCTGTATTTGAGTAGCAGGTGTAGCTATGACCCTGTTCTTTTTCTGCCTTGAGCTAAACCCCATTTCCTAGTTCTGTTCCTGTTTCTTAATTAAATCTCGACAAAAGAATGTGTGTGTTTGTGCCTTCTGAGTAGTGCACAGCTGAGCTGATCTTTATTGTGCATTATACTGAGATGTACTCAGTTTTGAGCTTATGTTATTTGATGGAGTGTATTTGATGAAATCTTTGCAAAAGCATTCAGACCCATAAAAATACAATCACTTACTGAATTAAAATAACTGTTTTGTGATATTTTTTCTAAGCACTGATTAAGCCAAATTAATTATTTTTATGCGGCATTGATGTATGTTATTTATCAATAACAAATACTTAAATATACAGTAAAATTAGTAATATGCAGTTGTCTTCTTAAAAGGGATAGTTCATAACAATTTTTAAAAATGATCTGTTTTCATTTACTCACCCTCATGTTGTTTCAAATCCATGTAGCTTTCTTTTTTCCATGGAACACAAAAGGAGTTATTATTTCTACTTGATCTAACCCTAAAAAATGAAGTTTATTGGTGCAACCTACTGAAGTCAGGTTGATTCATTCTTATTACATTATATTTTGACTATTTTAAAACCATTTAATTTAGATGTTACCAAATATTTTTTATTTTTTTTATTTTTACCTATCAAAACATTTTTACAGTGTATTGTAATTCAGCATTTGGCACCATGGTTAATAATGTTGACACATTTACCCTACCGTTGGCTTTTATCTGTATATCATTAAAATAAAATGTTCTTGATTAAAAAGAAAAAAAAAACAGTTATAGGATAATTATTCAAGTTTCTATTCTAAAGGACAGATGTGAAATCTAAAACTAAAGAGCATTCTAAATATCTTAGAGATGATGTTAAACAACTGGATAAATAAGGAAAACAATGTCCAAGGCTTTGGATGTCCCAATGGTGTTGATTCAATTATTAGGAACTGAAACTACTTCAAACCCCCTAGAAACTGTCTGGAAAAGGTCATTCCTCAAAACTCATTGCACAAATGAGCAGATTTGTGAGAAAAGCTACAGAGAGGTCAGCGATCACTTTGAAAGAGTTACAGAGTTCAGTTGCTTGGAACACAGTAAAAGGTGGAACGAACATTCAACCATTATCAAGAGCTCAGCAAAACAACATATGGCAGGATGGCACAAAAGAAAGCAGTACTCATAAAAGACCATGTGAAAACACATCTGACATTTGGCAAAAAGCATAATGGTGATCCAGCTGCTATGTGGATTTTTTTATAACAATTTCAGGAAAAAATTATAGCATTTTTAATTATTAATTATTTCATTTCACACGGTTACAGCTGAACTTTTAAAAATATAATATTTTTCCCATCTCAGACACAAAGTTTCAACTATCAAATACCTTGAGGGGGGCATGTTGCATCTGGCATAGTACATTCTGGTGTTATCACTCAGTTTTTGTGTGCGTTTAATTTAAAAATATGTTTGATTGAAAACATGTTTTGAGCAAGACCTTTCATTCCTGTTAAATTCACATGTTATGTTAGGTTGAAGGTCATTGCAAAAATTGCTGTAAGGCCTTAGCTATAGCATATATTTTTGCACAACAGCAGATTATTCAGTCAATGCTTTTGTACTTGTACTGAGATTAGGGCTGGGCGATATATATAGAATATTCACTATATAATCACGATGATTAGGGTGATGATATAAAATCAAGCAATATTGTGAATATCGCAATGATTTTAATGTGCTTTTTATTTGGCCATTATGTTTCATAAAATGTGCATAATTAGTCTAATTTCACTATCCTTCAGTGCTGCACTATTAATTAAAATAACACCAAAATGGCAATATGTTCAAATGTGATTATAAAACTGTAAAAGGCTGTGATAAAAGACAGATAAACATGGTCTGTATGCACTTCATAATAAACGAGTTACGCACTGTTCTCTGCACGCACGGGGCTTGTGTTTTTGCCACTTTTAGAGCAGATAAAATGCATTGTGAAAGAAACAAAGTTCCCCGTTTGTCCCTCACTTCAACGTCGTGTCGAAGAAGCGACACTAGGGGTCTCTCTTGAGTGCCGAATATGCCTCTGGTCTATGAAAAAAGGCCAATGAGAAGTTCTCAGACAGTATTTGCATATCCCGCCCCGGACATATGGGTATAAAAGCTATAACATTTTCTTCAGAGCCGATGGTTGTACTGCAGCGAGCTACGAGTCACACACCCGTTCCTGTTCCTCTGACGCTCTCTGCTGTTGGATCTACGGCGCACTGCAGCGGCTTTCTCCTTCCTTGCACGGCAGTGCAATTTGCCCCTGGGCTCTTCGCCAGTGCAAGAGCATATTAAAAGAGTGATATTTCTTTTAAAAGAATGTCCTTTTCAGGACGCGTCTTTATAAAGATGCCATTCCACCCCTGTGTAATTTCTGGATGCGGTGATTTCTCCCCACCTCTCACGGTCATAAAAGCTGCCTCGCATGCCTGGGCTGCGATCACATGCAGGCAGTGTTTTATGAATGGTTCATGTTCTCAGTGCGAGAACATAGCCATGGCAACATTGCGGTCGCGGCTTTCTTTTATCATGAGAGAAAGCCACTTCAGCCGCCCCCCGCGCCTCGCCTCCTTCCTATGGTATTGGGGCAGGCGCCGCGGGAGATGAAGGCGATTTAGGGATAATGACAGGTTCTGTTTCGCCGGGTAAACCCCCTCGAACCACCCGCCACCCCAGCACGCTTGCTTGCTTCCGTCTGAGCTCGGGATGAGTGATTTCTCTCCAATGGTTCATGTTCTCAGTGCGAGAACATGGCCGTTCCAGCATTGCGGTCGCGGCTTTCTTTTGTCATGAGAGAAAGCCACTTCAGCCAGCCCCCCCGCGCCTCGCCTCCTTCCTACGGGATTGGGGCAGGCACCGCGGGCGATGAAGGCGATTTGGGGATAATGACGGGTTGTGTTTCGCGGGGTAAACCCCCTCAAACCACCTGCCTCCCCGGCACGCTTGCTTGCTTCAGAATTGGATGACATCACCGCTGCATCGGAGAGCGTTACAGCGGCATCTGATGCTGATGACTCGCCTGGGGCGCCACCTTCATGTCTGCTCGCCCAGTCTGTGCCTGACGCACAGAGGTCCGCTATGCTTTCCCGGGCTATTGCGAAAGTCCAGAAACTGGTCCAGAAACGCAATCTATGGACTGGACCTGGTCGAAATGTGGGAGGTAGACAAGGCACACCTTCTCGAACGCCCCCGTCTCCCAGCTCCATTCATTCGGCTGAGGCCATTTCACATCCTGCCCTGCCGCAAACCTGCCGCCATGGGCCATGCGCCGTCTGCTCGCTGAGGGCATCCTCCTGCGGCTATGAAACACCCTGCCTCGGCTCAACCCGGGCCCAGCTCTCAGGCCCAGCGTCGAGCACACCTTGTGGACCTGTAAGCCTCCCAGGCGCTCCTGAGACGCTCGACCCAGGGACCAAGACGTTAGCTCCGGAGATGGTAAGACCACTCTGTCCCCCGGTGGAGGGCCGGGAGGAGAATTTTTTGTTGAATTTATTTTTCACATTCTCAATAACAGAGCTATTTCCTTTGTCTCTGGGTCACCTGGCCCGCAAATGCCGTTCTCACGGCACTCTGCCGCCAGATTTCAACAGTCCCAACACGCTGGATGCAGACCACCCGCCTTCAGCCCCACGACTGTTCCCCGGCTGGCCAGTTCCGACAAATCTAGAGGACGCCTACGTTGGACCTCCTCCTCAGTCGCTAACCCACCCCCTGCCGGGTGTGCGGAGCAAGGTAAGTGCTTTGAGTCTTTTCTCAGCACCTGAGCCTTGGGATGCGTCTTCGCCTCCCGACGCCGTTTTACCTGCTCCGGCCCGCTGCTAAGCCCAGCCGGGTACGTCAAAAATAATCATCCCCTTGGTGCCTCTAGCACGGAGATTGGACGCGTGGCTCTCACTTTCCCAGTCTCGCTGGCTGGCCCGGACCATCTGACTTGGTTACGCAATTCAGTTTGCCAGGCCGCCGCCCCCCTTTCATGGGTGTCTGCTTCTCCACAGTACACGGTGAACATGCCAAATCCCTGCGAGCGGAAATCACTACTCTCTTACTCAAAGACATGATAGAGCTCCAACCGAGATGAAGAAGGGTCTCTACAGCCCTTACTTCATCGTACCCAAGAAAGGCGGCGGCTTACGACCGATCTTGAACTTGCGAGTTTTCAACCAAGCTTTGCACAAACTCCCGTTCAAAATGCTCACGCAGAAACACATTCTAACCTACGTTCAGCATCTAGATTGGTTCGCAGCGGTAGACCTGAAGGACGCTTACTTCCACGTCTCAATTCTGCCTCGACACCAACCCTTCTTACATTTCGTGTTCGATGGCCAGGCATATCAGTACAAAGTCCTCCCCTTCGGCATGTCTCTGGCCCCACACGTCTTCACGAAAGTCGCAGAGGCAGCCCTTGCCCCGCTCCGAGAAGCCAGCATCCGCATATTCAATTACCTCGACGACTGGCTCATCCTGGCCTACTCACAAGTGTTACTATGTGCTCACAGTGTCCAGGTGCTCAGGAACCTCAGCCGTTTAGGGCTTCAGGTCAACTGGAAAAGAGCAAGCTCACCCCGGTCCAGAGCATCTCTTTTCTCGGCATGGAGTTAGACTCAGTCTCAATGTCAGTACGTCTCACCAACGAGCGTGTGCAGCCAGTGTTGAGGTGCCTCGCCGCTTTCAGGCCGGGCAAAACGGTCCCCTTAAAACTTTTCCAGAGGCTCCTAGGGCATATGGCATCCTCCGCGGCGGTCGCGCCGCTGGGGTTGATGCATATGAGACTGCTTCAGCACTGGCTTCAGACTCGAGTCCCAAGACGAGCATGGCGCCGCGGCATGCACCATGTGATGATCACCCCCGCCTGCCGCCAAACATTCAAACCCTGGACAGACCTCTGTTTTCTACGGGCAGGTGTACCCTTGCAGCAGGTGTCCCGACACGTCTTGGTCATGACCGACGCCTCCAGATTGGGTTGAGGCGCCGTGTGTAACTGGCGCGCAGTAGCAGGCCGTTGGAAAGGGGCCCTGCTGCGCTGGCACATCAACTGCCTGGAGTTGCTGACTGTTTTCTTTGCCCTGCGTAAGTTTCTCCCGTTAGTTCGAGACAAACATGTCCTGATCAGGCCAGACAGCACCACTGCGGTAGCGTACATAAATCGCCAAGGCGATGTACACTCCCGCCACATGTCGCGACTCACCCGTCGTCTCCTCCTTTGAAGCCAGCAGCGACTCAAGTCGCTGCGTGCCACTCACATCCCCAGCAACCTCAATGTGGTAGCGGATGCGCTGTCACGACAATGCTTGCCTGGTGGAGAGTGGAGGCTTTACCCCAGTCGGTCCAGCTGATTTGGGAACGGTTCGGCAAGGCCCAGGTAGACCTGTCTGCCTCCCAAGAGACCTCCCACTGCCCGCTCTGGTATGCCTGATCAAGGAGGCTCCCCTTGGGGCAGACGCACTGTCACACAGCTGGCCTGAGGGGCTGCGCAAGTACGCATTTCCCCCAGTGAGCCTTCTTGCAAAGGTGCTGTGCAAGGTCAGGGAGGACTAGGAACAAGTCACCCTTGTGGCTCCTTATTGGCCCACCCGGGCCTGGTTCTCGGATCTCGTGCTCCTCGCGACAGCCCCTCCCTGGCAAATTCCCCTGAGGAAAGAGCTTCGCTCTGGCCTCCGCACCCAGACCTTTGGAACCTCCACGTCTGGCCCCTGGACGGGACGCAGAAGATCTAGTTGGTCTACCACCCACGGTTGTAGCCATGATCAACCAAGCCAGAGCCCCTTCTACCAGGCAACTTTACACCCTGAAATTGCGCTTGTTCGCAAATTGGTGTTCTTCCTGTGCTGAAGAACCACAGAGGTGCGCAGTTAGGTCAGTGCTCTTATTTCTGCAAGAGAGGCTGGAAGGGAGGCTGTCCCCTTCCACCCTGAAGGTGTATGTTGCCGCTATCATGGCCCACCACGATGCAGTAGACGGCAAGTCCTTGGGTAAGCACGACCTAATCATCAGTTTCCTAAGAGGCGCCCGGAGGTTGAACCCCTCCCGGCTAAGCCTGTTCCCCTCCTGGGATCTCTTAGTAGGTCCTCACGGGCCTCCAGAGACCCCACTTCGAGCCGCTAGAATCAGTTGGCTCAGGGCCCTGCTGATCGTGCTCATTTCCATCAAGAGGGTCGGGGACCTGCAAGCGTTCTCTGTTAGCGACACTTGCATGGAGTTCGGTCCGGCAGACACATATGTGATCCAAAGACCATGACCGGGCTATGTGCTCAAGGTCCCTACCACTCCCTTCAGAGACCAGGTAGTGAACCTGCAAGCGCTGTCCCGGGAGGAGGCAGACCCAGCCCCTTCATTGCTGTGTCTGGTACGTGCTTTGCATACCTATTTGGACCGCACACAGAGCTTTAGGTGCTCTGAGTAGCTCTTTGTCTGTTTTGGGGGACAGCGGAAATGGAACGCTGTCTCTAAACAGAGGCTTTCCCACTGGGTGGTGGATGCCATTTCACTGGCCTATCGCATCCAGGCCGTGCCCCCCCCCCCCCTCCCCCCCCCCCCCCTTGGGGGTCCGAGCGCACTCAACAAGGAGTATTGCGTCCTCGTGGGCACTGGCTAGATGCACCTCCCTAGCAGACACATGTAGAGCAGCGGGTTGGGCAGCACATAATACCTTTGCAAGATATTACAATCTCAGGGTTGAGTCAGTCTTGTCCCGTGTTTTCTCAGGTCTGAGCCGGTAGAACTCGGTAACACGCTGACGATCTGGCCGTGTGAATCACTTGCACCTGGCGCCCTTTCCCTCGGCCAAGATAAAATTGTGCGCTTTCTCTCCCAGGAGATCCCACCCACCCTGGTCCCTGGTTGATCCTCCCTAGCCCTGTGGGTCCGCAATTCAGCAGAGGAATTCGCCAACCCAATCCAATACACGGCTCAGCGCATGGCGTGATTTGAAGTGGACCCCTAGTGTCGCTTCTTCGACACGACGCCGAAGTGAGCGACAGACGGGGAACGTCTCGGTTACGTATGTAACTCGGCAATTTGAAACATGAAAAATACCACAAATTATTATACAAATCTGTAAAGGTGGCTCAGTATAATAGAAAAGACGTGAGACAATGATTTTCACCAGATGTGGAGCATTGTAAACTACACTGCACTTTCGGTGTAAAAATAAAAGTTCCATGTGAAGGTAAAGTAAATAGGAAAAAATATAGTACTTTTAAATAAAACAAATCTACTCATCAAAGTAAATACAAAAATTCAGGATATAATAATGAACTTAACTGCGTCCCACAATAATAATTTAGTATAAATATAAATGTGCATAAACCCCGGTTGCCCCGGCCTTTCTGTGTGGAGTTTGCATGTTCTCCCCGTGTCTGCGTGGGTTCTCTCCAAGTGCTTCCTCCCACCATCCAAAGACATGCAGGCTAGGTTAATTGATGTCTCCAAAAATTGTCCTAGGTGTGGATGTGAGTGTGAGTGGTTGTATGTCTATGTGTGGCCCTGCGATGGACTGGTGACCTGTCCAGGTTGTACCTTTTGCCCAATGTTAGCTGGGATAGGCTCCAGCCCCCCCCCCCCCCCCCCCCCCCCGCGACCCTGTACACAGGATAAGCGGTTGACAATGGATGGATAGATGGATGGATAAATGTGCATATCAATGAAAATTATTAAATCTTGTTCTCCCTTATTTTGTTTGTTTAGTGAAAACTATGGAGAAACATGCCTATTTAATTTTTATACAGACTTGTATTTAATGTATTGTATTTAAAATATTAAATCTACTTGGTCACATTGGCTGTTTGGATGAAATTGTGGTTCCTCTGATTAAAAAAAAAAAAAACATTTGACCATTTTCAGAGCAAATGCATAATTATTGAGATATATTGAAAATCGTCAATAGGCTGAAAAATATTGAGAAATAATTTTGAAGCAATATTTTGCAGCCAAATTGAGATTGATGAGTGTAAGCATATACAAATATTGATTAAAAACAAGCTTACGTTTGACCTTCAGGATGTCACTTACTCAAATAGGATGTCAGAAAAATAATTTTAAATAATTAAACAGAACAATGTATAAAACATTTTAGAATAAAAGTACATGGTGACTAGGGCATGAGGACAACTTGTTAAATTTAAAAAGGAAGAACGGGTGGTGTAGAATACATAATAATACCTCAAAAGAACCTGTTCCAAATTTTCTAAAAACTGACGTTAGTGATTGGGTCTACCTCCGTTTAACAGGACATTCATCATAAACACACAACAACATCAAAGTGGTTTAATAACATAAATGTTCTTCAATGTCCCAGTCATAGCCCCGATCTCAGTCCATTTGAGAATATTTGGCAATATTTGACAACTGCAGTGCACAAGCAGCATCTGACTGGCCTGAACAACCTGGAGCAAATCTGCCTGAAAGAATGGGAAAAAATCCCACCTGATCAATGTAATGTATTAAACCTTCAGAATTAAATATTTATTCAGACAGTGTATTCGGGTTGTTTTTATTTTTTCATTCAGAATACTTTCCAGCATAAAACAATGCTGCATTAAAATAATTTAGAGTCTTGGTGATTTGAAAAAATATCACAAAGAAATAAGCAAATCCTTTAACATTAATTAGTCATTCATTAAAATTAATTAGTTGAGGGTCTGAATACTTTTGCAAGACATATTGACATTCATTTGTTTCAGTTTTTCTGTTGAGAGTACAAAGACATTGAAAAATTCTGGGATAGACTGATTTTTGTTAGTCATTTAAGCTCACAAAAGCTATTTATTGTCTTTGGAAAACAGATTGCACGCCTAATGGATTTGTTATTGTCTACAACATTATTTAGTTCAGTGTTTCCCAACAACTTTTTTTTTAAAGAATGTCAGGTGTGCCATGAAAAATGATCAAATTCCACAAAATAAATAAATGAAAAAAAAACATTTCAGGGATCCAAACTTCTCACCTTTCAGAGAAATTCACAGTTTTGAAACCATAATCGGTCACTTTTGTGATTGTGAAGAGCTACGATTAATGTGCAAATGTGAGTGATATTTATATGCATTAAAATTATTTTTGTTTACAAATATCAGAGACCCCATTTATTGAACTAATATAAATTCACCAAGAAAACTCTTAGACCTAAACATAAACGAGTCCTTTTATTATTTTCTGCTATCAAAGCTTTTTTCCTCTCTTCCATATACGTTTTCAGTGTTTATTGTGCACACATCCTGCTTTTTTACATGGCAAACTCGTGAAATCGCCCCTCTGTGATGATTTCATGTGGATGGTGATGCGGAGCTTGACGCTGGGTTCAGCCACTAGAACCAAATTAAAACTGCCACGAGAAGTCATCTGTCCGAGGCAAAGACGCAAAATCTAATGACAATTACGCATAGGCGAGCACACAGTTTAAGTCGATGCGGACGAGGAGAACATTTTGAGTTTTCAATTGAGTTTTGTTCAGTTCATTTTTTACGTGTTTTATTAATATTTTAATCGTATTTGTTTTTTGTAATATTGCGTTGTTCATATGTTGTGTTTTAGTGGCCAAACATTAATCTGCTTCATGTGGTGTCTCTGTTGTTCATCTGTTCTCTTCATAAATAAATAAATGCATAATCTGTTATATGCTCATCATGTAAGTTCATGATTAAAAATTTAAATGTGTAAAAAATACAAAAATAAAAGCTATTAAATGTCTTATCATTAAAGTATGAAAATTTAAATGATGGTTAATAATAGATTGTGATTGAACTTTTTTGACCCTGTCTGTCAAAATGACAGACGATGAAAGTCTGGCACAAGCACATTGCGGAATTTCAAACATTACAAGTAAACACGCTACTAAGATGGACAGAAAACTTGGACAAGTTCTTGAAAAGGAAAAATATTGACGATGGTTGGCCTATGTAGGATAGTGGTGTGCCGTATAATTTTTTAGTCCTAAAATGTGTGCCGTGGCAGAAAAATGTTGGGAAACACTGATTTAGTTGATGATGCCTCTGTGTGAGAGTGTGCCTATTGCTTCCAATTTACTGTTTACCTAATTTGAGCACTTTTTACAATTTTTTTTTCATTTACTTTTATGCAGGCACAAAACTGCAAAGACACTTTTGTTAAAGCAACTTGAAAAAATATACCTTAAAGCCTCTTATAATCCAGCCAATGTTTATCTTTTATGGGATGTGTGTGTCTGTGTGTTTGTTTATTTCAGATATATGATGGGAGTTAATCTAGAGGGTAAAGATCATTCATTCATGGATGATGGCTACCAAGTCAATCCCAAACTGATTGTCATTGTTCTGAACACACAGAGGGAATGGGAAAAGGTAAGATAAAGAGCCTTTAATCCCCCTCCCCCTTAATCTTAATTTTCTTCTATTAACTTTGCCTTTAAGGGGTGTTAGGATGCATAAGCAATCAATATTCTGTTTACTTGCTAAAAGCCTTTTTTGTGGCTGTGACGGAAAATGCAGTGGCCCTCACTATTAGAGGAAAATAACATTTCATTTATACTTTCCATTTCACACCCTGGGGTTTTATGCAGAAGACTTCAAACAGTGTTTGCTCAGTCAAAAACAGTCCAAAATGTCCCTTATTAAAGCAATGGTTTCATAACTGATTTATTAGAAAATAGGAAGAGTGCATTGCCACATGTGTCTCTGTCATATTTCCTTTTCATTTGTATCTATTTTGGCTATTAACATAAATAATTTGCTTGTTTTCTTTACAGTAATCTATTCTTTTTTTACTTTGCGCTCCTTCGCTAATTAGCTTTACATGTTCTCCTACTTTATCTCTGCGCTTCACATACTTGTTTTCTTAATCGTTTGCTCACTCATGCGTTCTTAATGACTCGCTATTTCTCTGAGGTGTGTTGGATGCTGTGTGTTTTGAAAGTGCCCTGCAGTGTGTGTGAAGACACATACACACACACACACACACACACACATTAAAACCCTGCAGTGATCGTCTGAAAAGTGTGACACTAATCATTTCTCACTGAGACGGGGCTAGAACAGGGTGTGAGCAGATTGTGATATTGAAGCTTATAGACAAACACACACACATGATAGAACATACAACGATTGCATAAAACGTACACTACATATTAGAAAGTTATTGCATGTGGGAAACATACAATCCTTGCATAAAATGATGTTGTTACATGGGTAGTTGGCATGACATTTCATGCAGTGAGAGCAGTGTGACAGTGCACCTTACTGACCTCTGCCTGCATCACCTTGGTCAAAGAATAGACTGCACTCTTAAAATGGAATACATAGATAATAAATTAATTGCAGACTTCATCAGCCAAATGACAAAGAACAATGCATCTGTTTGCACTTCCGCAGTTAAATAAGAATGTAAAGTCAAAGAAATTAGTCATTAATCTTACAGCTAATACAAACGCTTTTTGTTTAAACATTGGCCCCAATCACTTACATAATTTACAAATTTTAAAGCTTGATTTGTACTACATATAAATAACTAATATTAGCATTATATTCATGCTGTTTAGCCAGAGGGGAACTGGCCCCCACAGTGAGTCTGGTTTCCCCCAATGTTATTTTTCTCCATGAACCAACATCTTATGGACTTTTGTGCTCCTTGCCACAGTCGCCTTCAGCTTACTCACTGGGTTTCTAAATATAAATATAATTATTTATATTATATATTGTATTTATTTTAAGGCTTAAATTACAATCATGTTTTTTTATTATTATTAAACCGCACTATGACTTGAATACATTACTATATTACAGCTTTTTCTGTTAAAGTATAATTTTCTGTAAAGCTGCTTTGAAATGATAAAGCATATAAAATGGCTTGACTTAGAACTACTTTTAAACATAATTTATCAAATTATTTTATAATTATTATTCATGCTGTTTTTAATGACCTAATTTTAATTGAAAGATTACTTGGAATATTTGCACTTTTAAAAATGTATTTATCACACTACAGGATTGTTTAAGTGAACTGTAAAAAGATTGAGAGGTGATTAGAAAAAAGTAATTCACTTTAATTTGAACCCTTTTAGACATTAATGATTAATGTCTCTTGTTGCTTGAAAACAAGAATATAATCATTCCCATTTGTTTTTCAAAATGATGTGTTTTGAGAGTCACACACTGAAATAGTTACAGTATATGTCCACTGCAGCAGAAGCAGTGTTAATCTCGTCAAGGAAATTACTGATGAAAATTATTGTTGACAAAGGTTTTTCTTTGTTTGTCAAGATTAACAAAGACGAGACAAAAAAGACGCATGACGGTAATCAAACAGTTTTAATAAAAACATATTGTTGACAAAAAAATGATGAGGAAAAAAAATATTAAAAAGATATTAGCAATGCACTAACAATGTTAAATTATTATTTATAAAGAAATAAAAATCTAGAAAGAATTTATTTAAATAGTCCATAGCACGTTGGGGATTTCTCAAAGATTAATTAGCTCTATCGACAATATTAACATAATTTTACAAATGCACAGTCAATGTAGCGAATGAACGGTGAACTTGCTTAAGATATGCGCTAGCAGTCATAATATTTAACGCTGTTTTCCTTAAAAAAAAAAAACGTGCAGCAAGTAACGCAATATCCTAAACTGTCTAAATGTGAGAAATTCACTACAGAGTAACTTCTAATAAGTAGCTAATACGACAGTATATTAATTAAATGCTATCATTTATGGAGCTCAGGTTTTCAGGACAGTTTTCTCATGTTGTTTAATCTTACATATTAAACATTATTCTTTAATATGTTTGATCCATGTTTAAATAATTTTAAGTAATGTATAAATTTTTCTAAATATTTGAATATTTGGTTAAAGTATGGTCTGTTACAGAAAAATACAGTAATTTTTCGCATTATCGTCAAAGTAAATGTTATTTTTGTTCACTAAAATTATATGCCATTTTAGTCAGTGTAAAACTTACAAAACTGAATGAATATGACATGGTGATATATTGACTAAATTTAAAGGACATTTTCTTCAAACCTCATCACTTTTGTCAACCTTTTTGAATTAAAGTTACATATATATATATATATATATATATATATATATATTTAAAAAAAACAAAGACATATCGAGAGGGCATATAGAGTTATGGGTAAGGGTTAATGTTAATAACCCATGGTGGTTTGACAGTAACATCACACCCTGAATGGTTAAAAATGGCCTTTAAAGATCTGTCTGTTTATGCATCAGAGTGTTAACCTAACATCTTAATGTTTGAAAAGAAAGTTAATGGACATCAGCATGTCAACTATCCACTTGCAGACAGTAAACAGAGAGCATTTGAGGTGTCATAGTATAAGGAAAATTGAGAGAAAGAGAGACATTGATCCTGGTCTTCAAAGGTGGCATAAACTTGGCATAAACATGGGATATCTATTGGAATAATTAGCCTGCCTGCAAACATATTTGAGAAATCTGATATGTTCCTCTGATAACATAGCTGGATTAACTTCAAGCTTGCTTTAAAGATCTGGAAATCCCATGCCTATCCCGAAACGTATCTGGCTAAACTAGTTCAAAGAACTTTCTAAACTTGTGTATTTGTGAGCCAATCTTCATGTGTGCGTGTCTACAGATGGGAAGATGGGAAAACCATGAGCTGAGGTTGAAGTTTCCAGTGTGGCCACGTTATAACTCATTTGGGGACATGGAAGCTGATGAGAACCACTTGAGCATTGTGACTCTAGAGGAACGACCCTTCGTTATTGTAGATGATGTGGACATTCTAACTGGAACTTGCGTGCGCAACTCAGTGCCATGCAGGAAACACATTAAAGAGTGAGTTTTATTACAACAACTTCTAAAAAAATCTTTGTAAGATAATAACAGTTTTGAATGCATTATTGGCTACCCCAGGCAATGTACATTCTGTCTTTACTAACCTTTAGCATAAGAGCTTTCTTTTCTTGGAAAATACAGGAATAATTGTGCTGTCTCTAATGTGGCTAATGCTCAACTTTTTGGATGTTATTTTTGGAACTTATTAGGTTTAGATTCCGAACACAATAAGTATTTATCTTAAAGCTATCACAGCATCAACAGCTTTTCTAAATTTGTGTGTCTTTATGAGCTGTTTATTATCAACTACTTCAACTGCTTTTTATATGTGTGTTTCTGTGTGTGCTACAGTAACTCCACAGAGGGTTCCTACATCAAGCAGTGCTGCAAGGGCTTTTGTATAGACATCCTGAAGAAGATTGCCAGGAATGTGAAGTTTACCTATGATCTTTATCTGGTCACTAATGGTAAACATGGCAAGAAGATAAATAATGTGTGGAACGGCATGGTGGGGGAGGTAATTAACATATTAAACCTAATAAGTGAAGGGTCAATTTTAGTCACATAACTTTCCCACCATTCATCCACTGACTTCTTGTTTGGTCTAAATTTATGTTATGTCCAGTCATCCATCCATCTCTAACAAACTATTCAACATTCATGCCTCTATCAGTGTATCTGTACATCCATCCATCCCTCCATTCATGCATCTATCTGTGTACCAGTGCATCCATCCATATACAAATCCATATCCATCCATCCATTGATGCATGCATCTATCTGTGTACCAGTGCATCCATCCATATACAAATCCATATCCATCCATCCATCCATGCATATCTGTGTATCTGTACAAGCATCAGTATCCATATCCATCCATCCATACATGAATACATCTATCTGTGTATCTGTACATCCATCAATATTCATATCCATCCATCCAAACATTTTTGCATCTATCTGTGTATATGTTCATCCATCCTTCCATCCATTCATCCATCCATCCATCCATGCATGCATCTATCTTTATATCTGTACATCCATCCATTCATGCATCAATCTGTGTACCTGTACATCCATCCATCTATTAATGCATCTATCTGTGTATCTGTACATCCATCCATCCATCCATCAATCCATTCATCCATCCATTCATGCATGCATGCATCTATCTGTGTATCTGTACATCCATCCATTCATCAATCCATTCATCTATCCATCCATCCATCCATCCATCCATTCATGCATCCATGCATCTATCTGTGTACATGTGCATCCATCTATATCCATATCAATCCATCTATCCATCAATTCATTCATGCATCTGTCTTTGTATCTTTATATCCATCCTTTAATGGATATATCTGTGTATCTGTATATCCATCAATATACATATCCATCCATCCATCCATGCATATATCTGTGTATCTGTACATCCTTCAGTATACATATCCATTAATCCATTCATCCATCCTTGCATTTATCTGTGTATCTGTATATCAGTCCATATCCATCCATCCATCTATCCATTCATGCATGCATCTATCTTTGTATCTGTACATCCATCCATATCCATCCATCTATTAACGCATCTAGCTGTGTATCTGTACATCCATCCATTTCCATATCTATCAGTCCATCCATCCATTCATGCATGTATCTATCTGTGTATCTATATATCCTTCCATATCCATCCATCCCTCCCTGTTCATCCATCCATCAGTCAGTCCGTTTTTCTGTCTGTCTGTCTGTAACCAACCATTCATCCATCTACTTTTTCTGTATTTCTGTTTCAGTTGGTGTGTTTCTACTTTGCTCTGCAGGTTTTCAACAAAAAGGCTGTGATGGCTGTTGGTTCATTGACCATAAATGAAGAGCGGTCAGAGGTCATAGACTTCTCTGTCCCATTCGTCGAGACAGGCATCAGTGTTATGGTTTCGCGTAGCAATGGAACGGTGTCACCCTCTGCATTTCTAGGTAATGGAACTGAAATCTCAAAACATTTCATCAAGTGTTTGAATTCCCTCTGAGATCTGTTTGTTTTTATCTCTGCCTCCCCTCATGTGTTTTCTCTTCTTTTTATCTCCTCCCTCAGAACCCTTCAGTGCTTCAGTATGGGTTATGATGTTTGTCATGTTACTCATCGTTACGGCAATCGCTGTTTTCCTCTTTGAATTTATCAGCCCGCTTGGTTTCAATAGAAACCTGGCACAGGGCAAAGGTATGATACACACTTTCAGCCACACAGTCAAACCAAAATCTGCTTTAAGATTATCAAAAACACAGTCAGAATACATGGTTAAAGTGGTAAAACTTAAAATCTGAACTATAAACCATTAAAGGGTTCACATTTGTTCACAAAAAATACAAATTCTGGCATCATCTGGTTTCACCCTCATGTTTGACCTGTATGTTAGGCAGAATGTTAGCATCAGTCACCATTCACTTTCATTGTATGCCTAACATCTCCTTTTGTGTTTCATGGAAGACAGAAAGTTTTTAACAACATGAGGGTGAGTAAATGATGACAGATATTTCATTTTTGGGTGAACTATACCTTTAAACATTTAAATGCACTTTGAGTACCTATATAACCACAAAGACTATATAACCTCCCATTTACTCCTCACAAATTGTCTTCCTTTTCTCATTATCAATTTGTCTAGACCCTCATGGACCCTCTTTTACCATTGGTAAGGCTGTCTGGCTGCTGTGGGGTCTGGTGTTCAACAACTCTGTCCCAGTACAGAACCCAAGGGGCACTACCAGTAAATTTATTGTGTCTGTATGGGCCTTTTTCGCTGTGATCTTCCTGGCTAGCTACACTGCCAACTTGGCTGCCTTTATGATCCAAGAGGAGTTTGTGGACCAAGTCACAGGCCTGAGTGACAGAAAGGTAATTTTTTACTGTCTTATGGCATATTCTGTATTATACATATATCTAAAAATGTTCTTTGCTGACAACATAGCATCCTAATCCAGTTAAAACCTTATACATATCATCAGATTTTTGTTCACTCAAATTGATAAGTGCAGTTAGGTGTCCAAATATTTTTGGGCCAGTGTATTTCCTGTTGAAACTTTAGCTCATCACAAATGTATTGTGGGATTGATTACGGTATCCATGAAGGACACATGATGTGTGGTGCCATAAACAATAAAATATTTTTGAAAGTATTATACATTTAATGCTTAGCCTCTGGAGCACTCCTAAAAATGCACTTTAAAAAGATTCATTAAACATTTTTTTACCCTTAATTACGTCCATTGTTGTAATCTAACGTAGTCAGGTTGATTCAGTCACAATAAAGAATGCCTTTTACATAAATATAGCCATTTAATGTAGATGGTAGCACAAAAACCAAATTTTTTTGTTACTTCACAAAACACGTTTTACAGTGTGCAGTGTGCTTACAGGTTTTCGATGAAAGGGCCCTTTTGTCTTTATATATTTACCACATTGAGCTACACTGGTTAATAGATTTACTTCCCCATACATATTTCTGTATTTCAGGTTCTTTTGATTATCTCCATGTATAATACATTTTTTTCCTCCTTATTCATAGTTCCAAAGTCCCTATTCCTACTCACCACCATTTCGCTTTGGGACTGTCCCGAATGGGAGCACAGAGAGAAATATCAGGAAGAACTACCCAGACATGCACCAGTACATGGTCAAATACCATCAGACTGGAGTTCATGATGCACTTGTCAGCCTCAAAACTGGGTATGAGTTATACACATTTTTGAATAACTAGATGCCATGTTAGCAACTGTTACTGATTCGCCTGTAAACACACTAAAGTGAATTGACAGATGCAGTCTGCAACAAGCAGCAAAATTTGATTAGTCATAAACTTCAGACAATTCTGCATATTGCAGATGATATAAAATGTTACATTTAACAGAGATTGTAAGACAGTCTTGTGAAGGATATTGATCATCATAAAGCACAGCCAGATTGCTTGAAGCTTCTAAAGAATGCAATGGGATGAGTTATCATAAAAAGCAATGGGTTTAATAGAGAGGTTTATTAATCATGAATAAATAAATTAATGTAGCAATGCAAAACTATCTATAATGTATTGGTTTATTTACATAATGAGAACATAAGACGTAACATGACAGCTAGATTGAACAGGAATTCCACTATATGCTTTTTAGTTAATATCAGCCTATCATAGACTGTCACACATTTTATTTATCTGAATGATTTATTATTGTGGTGCCGAATAAAAAAGTCCAAGACAAGATTACAGTCCTCAGGAATCAAGATTAATACTGCAAACCAGAGAGTAAACATCATATTTGGGTCATTGACAAATAAGGTTGTCCTTATTTTGTCCTTAAAATATATTTTTTTTAAATGACAAAAAAAAAAAATACTAATATTTATATATATATATATATATATATATATATATATATATATATATATATATATATATATATATATATATATATATATATATATAGGTGTATTTAATTAATGGTTTTGTTTGAATTTATGTACAATTTTTTTTATTTATTTTTTACAAATATCATGCATTTTTTTCTAGGGGTTTTCTAGGGGTTAAACCACATGACTAGATCAAAATTAGCCTTTTCATATAAATTATAATTTTTTTTATTTCTCACTCAGCCTTGAGTGTCTGTTTTTGTCAACATAAAAAAAATTGCCAACCTAAATGTTGGTTCCACCACATGACTTTGATTTGGTGGACAAAGGTATTCAAAATATTAATCAGATTTTAAAACACAATTGCTAATTTTTTTCTTTTATAAAAGATTGTTTTACACAAAAGAGACCAACATTATTTTTTCAAGAATTTCAGCTTTTAATATTTTTTTTTACTATCTTTGAATGGTTAAACCACATAACATATTTTACTTTATATATATATATATATATATATATATATATATATATATATATATATATAGGTGTATTTAAGTAACGGTTTTGTGTGAATTGCATTTTTGATGTATTTTTTAATAATTGAATAGATCTAGACAAAAAAGGAAATGAGCATCACGTCATTGGCCAGTTTATCTCTTTTTTCACACACCTATTTCCAGGCAGATATTTTTAATTATTTAAAATCTATTTATATATAATGTTCTAAAAACTAGAAAACCAGGACGATTATGTCTTTGTTTTAAATAATATTTTTGTGATGTCATTTATTTACTTTATATGCATTGCATTTATTATGTTGATATGATTGTTTGTAATGTTAATGTTAAAAAAGTTTATAAAACCCTTATACAGGATCTTTTTTATATAATAGAATATATTTTATATAGTAACTATTAATAATGAACTATTTGCAATGGACAATATACAGTATTCTATTTGATTAAATGTATAGTGGATATGAATCATATTAACTGCACAAAAGATATTATATAAACCGTTGACGTATACGGGGTACCAAATACGGCATCTACATATTTATATCTGTGGTTAACTCAATGTTATAATTGGTAGACATAATGTTGATTTTATGTTCTGTGCCTATGCAAAAGCCATTGATTTTCCCTCTTTGGTTTATACAGGAAACTGGATGCTTTCATATATGATGCTGCTGTGCTTAACTATATGGCGGGGCGTGATGATGGCTGTAAGCTTGTGACTATTGGCAGTGGCTACATCTTTGCCACAACAGGATATGGCATCGCCCTACAGAAAGGATCTTACTGGAAACGGCATGTTGACCTTGCTATCCTCGGGATTATTGGAGATGGTATAAGAATTTTCCTAGCTTTCTCTGCAATTATTTCAAATATGTCATGACCTTTGTTTAAAGATATAATAAGGGTTGCCTCTGTTCCAAACACTTGTCTGTGTAGACAGGTTCTTTCTACAGGGACTTTCACACATACAGCGATTAAATCTCTCTGGAGGACACTCTGAGCAGTTGGTTTCTAAAAGATGTTTCTATTCGACTGCTGTATCCAATTGAATCAGGTGGCAGATCCCTACTCTGCACTCCCATTGGTAGTCACCGCATTATGTCGCTACTCAGTTCATTCATGCTTATGCATAAAGTTGAACTGTCACTGTTGCTGATGTTGCTGGAAATTAACAATTAACAACCAAAATTTCTGGTTGGTTTGTCAGTGTAAGTCGCTGTATGCATGAACGCCCCTTACTATGGCAGCATCTGAATCTTTTAAGTGACTTATATTAAATACTATGGGACAAAGCTATTAATGCTCATGCAAACCGAGCTCCTCACACACTCAAAACTTGACTAATGTTCTCAATTAATTTCAATAGAATTTGACTTTAGCACACACTTTATGTTGCAAAACTAATGATGCAGCACTATAGTATACTCAAAAAATGCAATTACATAAATATTCGGTGAAATAGTTTAGAAAACATTATTGTACTGTTTTCATTTGGTTGATAATTTTCAAAGAGCTCATTACAGTTCTATGGCTGTCTGATCTGCAAAGTATATGCTGCCTTAGACTTTGGCCAAAACAAGGTGTAATGAAAGGCAGTGTAATTTCGCTCCTTTTTTGGAACAGCTGCATCAGAAGTGTGTTTAGGATGCCTAAAAACGCTTTTTAGGTAGACAGCTATCTAGGGTTTGGAATGGAGTCAGTATGCCAGTCTATGTTTTTTCTGTGAGTGTGTAAATGAGCATTGACTGTGTGATTTGTGTTGTACACTAGGTGAGATGGAGGAGCTTGAGGCCCAATGGCTGACTGGTATCTGTCATAATGAGAAGAATGAAGTGATGAGCAGTCAGCTGGATGTAGATAATATGGCTGGTGTGTTTTATATGCTCGCAGCTGCCATGGCTCTATCACTAATTACTTTTATCTGGGAGCACCTCTTCTACTGGAGGCTACGTTACTGTTTCACTGGTCTCTGTTCTGGTCGACCAGGAATTCTCTTCACTATCAGCAGGGTATGTACCATAAACACCACAGTAAATTAACTTGAGAGATTTTGTTGCTGAAGGCAACCCTTATCTGTTCAGTCTTGAAATATTAACATGTCACGGTACCACAATCAGTGTAGGAATTGCTGTTTATTTGCTGACAAACACATTTTCTCCAGCAAAATAAGACATAGCTTATATAACAGAATATAGTATTATCATGCACTGTTTCTAGAATGAAGTTACAGGGCATGGTTGTTTGTCACAGCAGGATTTATTACTTTATTCCATCGGTTTATAGTGATTCAGAGCCCAGCTGGAACAGCAGGGAAAAAATTCTTTGAGACTATATTGAGAAATATTGTGCCAACATTATTGTTTTTGCTGTTGTATGAACTCAACTTCCTTCCTTTTACATCTCCATCCCCTTTCTGTCTATAGGGGATATGGAGTTGTATTCATGGTGTCCATATCGAGATGAAGAAATCCCCAGAGTTAGGCTTCAGCCCTCAGGCAAACATGTTGCACCTTTTGAAATCAGCTAAAGAGATCACCACCCTTGGAGTTACCTCGCCCAAACGTCCTATGGCTAGTATTCTTCCTCCTACCACGGGCCTGCTAGAATTGATGGGTGGAGGAAAAGGCAACAACTTGGCCCAGAAAAATGCACCCTTTAGCAATACCAGCACTATGCTCAGCAACCGTCATAAAGAGCCGCTTAATAACACTCTGTTACCAGGGCAACGTGCCCTGAGCCTGGCGGATGCTCAGCCAGGTGTTGTTGGAAATGGGGGCTCGGGAGGCGGAGGTGAGACAACACGACCTGCCACTTCCAAACCACGCACTTTGTGGAAGAAATCTGTTGAGACACTTCGACAAACCCAAGGACCAGAGGGTAATTCTCCACCATCTGCTGCACCACCAACTGAGACACTACCTATGAAGAGCCAGCGCTATCTACCTGAAGATGCACCTGCCCGCTCGGATATATCAGATTGCTCAAGCCGAGTAGACCTGCAAAAGCAGCAGAAGTTAAAAGAGACAATCCGAAAACGAAACCGCCTACCACGAGACCTGAGTGATGTGGAGCTTTCAACATTGCGGAGTCAGCCCAGTCAGCAGAGCAACCACAGTGCTCAGATCTACTCTCAGAACAGCCAAGGAAGTCAGATATATACTATTGACTCTATTGACCAGGAGCATGGTCTACACTACCCAGATATCTTCAACGATCACCGCGAGAACAAGCACCGCCCCACCTCTTCCTCTGAGCAACAGCCAATTCTGCAGCTCAACAGTACTCTGCTTACCCAGGACCATGAACCAGATGTGATGCAAACTGCAGTCGCGAAGGATAAAAAGTACAACACTTATGGAAAGCCTGTTGGAACAGGGAGTAACACTGGCGGACCTGGTTCTTCTCAGGATCCACGACAGACGCACTGCCGTAGCTGTCTGTCGAAGGTGTCCAGTTACTCTGGGCTTTACACAGTAAGGTCCCCTCAGTATCGCTGCGATGCCTGCCTCCACTCCGGAAACCTCTATGACATCAGTGAGGATCAGTTTCTTCATCCAGATGGAAGGGGCATTGGAGGTGGAAGTGTTGACAGGGCCTTCTCACCTTTCCTTCCCCAGCCAGATGCTTCCTTCACAGCCTATCTTCCCCAGAGTGACCAAGAGGGTGATGGACTTATTAGCCACTACCAGAATGAGGGCGTAATCATACGTCAGCACTCTTACGAGAATCTGCCCCAGAAGAGTTCATCACGGCGGGTTAGTCTGCAAGACTGCTCTCCATATGCTAACATTCCCTCCTCAACATTGAACCCGGACAAGCCCCCCAAAAATCATTCGGCACACCTAAACCACACTCTTGCAGGTGTGGGTGTTAGTGGACTCGGGATTGGCCAGCGCAGCAAGTCGATGTATCCAGCCCGTCCAACAGAGAATCCCTTTCTCCAGACGCTCCGTGACGACCAGCGTCTAGCTCATGGCCGCAGTTCCACAGATATTTATAAGCAGCTGGTGCCACTCACATTATGCCAGGCTGATGGCAATGTGCTCGGCATGGGGATGGCGAGCCCTGACCTCTATTACTCCGAGCATGTCATGCCTTATGTAGCCCCTCCCCCTGTCGGCACATATACTGCCCCCAGAGCAATGAGCGCTGGGGGTGCTCGGCGTGTCTACAAGAGGATGCCGAGCATCGAGTCTGATGTCTGATAGAAAGAGGGCGAGACACCGAATATAAAAGACTATGAAAAGACATGCATGGATCTTTCCACCAAGATATGGCTAAACAGTGGAACTGTTAGCTGAATTGTAAAGCTTTATGACTACAAAGCAGGAAAGTTTTGAATATATTTTGTTTCCCTTCTTGGACTTATCTGAACAAAAATCAGAGTTCTACTTTACATCAGGTCCTCCCCTCTAGTCGAGCAGCAGCTCTGTGTCTTCCAGAAAACATCTTAAATTGGTGGGCAGGACACTCTTGCACCTTTGAGTGAAGGAAGAGCAGCAAAAGCTTCTTGGAAGTACAGGGGCAGCTCCAAAGAGTTTCCTTTATCTGGTAACACAAGAGTAACCAAAAAATTAATTATATAAATATAAATAAATGAACATCCACATTCTGCACTTTGACACACAAAAATACACATACACATGCAAGAGGCACAAATGATACATGATCTCAAACCACTGCGAACAAAGTTAGGAATGATAGAATCTCTCTTGACCAAAAATTAAAGACCACATACAAAAAAAGTGGTAGGCATAGACTGGCACACAATCTCATGCTCTGAAATAAATAATTGCTTAGTGGGTTCAGCTGCATCAGTTTTTGGAAAGGCAGCCGAACATCTTTTAAAGTGTTCGAACAGCTTATAAATGCATGCACAAATGCATTTCAGCTGCACTGAGGCACGAACCATACAGACTACTCAAAAGTTCAAAGATTAGATTTCCTTTCCAGCCTGATCTGTGACAGAATGCACTACCTGAATGATTAGTCTTGGTTGAAATCTCTGAAATCAAGTATGTTAGTGAATTTCAGGGGAGGATAACATGTTGCATAGAAAGGCCTGCAGTTGTTTGGACTTGTTTGTATCTCTGAGGACACCAACAAGAAAAAGTCTTTATCCCTCCCCATCCTTGAATCAGTCCTTACCTTAACTGCATGCAAAGCGCAAAGGCAAGAAGACACTCCTCTGCTCATAGCACAACAGTGTAGTAAAGTGTCAATGTTCATTCATCTAAATTGTATCATCTTGAGCATATTTCTATAGTTATCTAGAATATTGAAAAAATGATAGTCAATTGTCACACAGTTTTATACACTGCCAAATATTTGAAAAAGGTGTGCATAGAAAAATCAAAACAGTAAGACAAGAAAAGAAGGCGACAGGAAAGAGTGAAGAGATATCCTGTGTTTTTGTGGTCGGAAGGGACGTAGGGACTCGGATGAGTAAAAAATGTAAAAGCCCACTCCAACTAAAGATGTCAGTGCAGAACCACAGAGATAGAAAAAGTTCCTGTTTGCCTCAAACACACAAGCACATCACTTCCTGTCGAATCCAACCACACACCCATACTTCACAAATATTTTTGGGTTGTTTTGAAATATAATGGTCGTTCCAACGATATGCACAATATCAGGTTGCAATATTATATTTATGTATGAAATTTCCTAGTTTTAATATGTTTTATTATTAGTTACTTTCATTTATGAATTGTTATACATGTGGAATTAATTTTAAAATGTGATTTAATTGCGTATATATTTAAAAAAAAAAAAAAAAAAAAAAAAAAGAACAGCATGTTAATCTTCTCTATGATCAAACTTTTAGAGTTGTTTTTTTGATTTTGAAGTGAATGGGAGTATATGTTTACAGTGTATGTGAAAATATGCATTCATCTCAGATGTGATTTTGATTCTCATTTGCATACAAACATAAAACTGTCATATGACCAAATGTTAATGGGATCACCTGTTTTTGCTGTGTTTTCAGTAAATAGTTCTAAATTCAAGTGAGGTTAACATTTCAGGGTATATACTGGGTTTCAAACTCAAGTGTTCCTCTTCACCAAACAAATATGGTTTGAATAATAATAATTTTTTAGATGATTAATCTATCACTCAGGCTCTGTTTATACCTTATGTCTGCCGCTAACCATGTCAACCCAGCCTCTATATATGGAAAGGTAGTCCAGTTTTTACACTCCCAAGAAATATTCAAATTAGCTTGTTTTTCTATCCTAATTAATGACTATGAAATGCAATCATATTCATATTTCTTATTTTATACATCAGCCTCTTCGGAGTAGGCCATGCAGACCAGTTCACATTCTGATGAACATCAACATCTCACTTGAACGTAAACAACATCAATGTTGTTAGATATTTATGGTTTAAACAACCCATATGAATTTGTTTTTAAAGTTAGATTTGACCTTCATCTGAATAAATCTATTTCCACATTGATTTGTTTTACATCATTTTACATCACTTTCATTACACAGATTTAGAAACATTGACATTTACAGCACTTGATCCCCTTGTACTATACCAACAAATTGATTATATAAAATTGTATAATGGTGTTATAACCATTTATTTACTCTCAGACATTGATTTGTATTCAGTGTTGAAGTGCCATTAAATCCGGTACGCAAGAATAGCTGTACTGTGACTTCATATTCGCATCATTGCCAGTACGGTATAACATAAGAGCACTGTTTGTATTCCTTCAGTTGTGTAATGATAATCTGTCATAAAATTAAAGTGCTTTCATGTAAAAGAAGTAAAAGTTAATATGCTAAAAACAGACATTACAACTAAAGATTTTGAAGCATAACATAAAATTTCATTGTTTTTGTCATGTATTCAATCCGTTGGCTGCAAAATTAAAGTAAAATTTTTTCCAGCGGGTTGTTTAAGAGACAGCGTGTAATTTATGTGTTGTAGTAATAGAAAATGTGTAAGAAAGTCAAACGTAAATGTCTGTGAGATATAACTTCTTTCATTTTTCTTTTGGAATGCAAAAGTGCTAGTCAAAATTGTATTCTTTCCCTGGAAATATATTTTTTACTTATTTAAAACTTCAATTTTAGAGGGCATGATAATCCAAAGGGTACAATGCATGCATTATTTCGCTTAAGTTCATGAGTGATCACCAAACTAACAGTAACCATTTGTTTCACTCTTTTAGGTGGAATATACTGTATGCAATTATGCAAGTAAATTAGAAAGCAAGTTGGTAATGTTAGTTGTCATACCAGTATTTCTTCTATGTAATTCTGGTTTGTTGAGGCTCGTTGCTCTTTGAACTAATTACAGAAAACAGCTTTTTTTTATTAAATTAACCAGCTAACTAATAATCACCAGCAAATGTTTAAATACACAGCAACTTGCTGAATCTCTTAGCAGCTTTATACTTAAGGAAAAGCCTTCTAGCAAAGAGAGGATTATTATGTAAATTCTTTCCCAACTGTAGAGGTCTTTGAAACCCAAAGGCTCTATCTGTTTTACCAGTCTCTGACAGTAAAACAACCATATTGTTAAAAATACTTTTAGCATTTTCTGAAGAAAATGAGAGTGATGCTTACTAGGTTGTTGTAGGTTGCCAGAGTGTTGCTTTGCAGCTGCTAAGGTGTTCTGAGTGGGTTTTAGTGTGTTGCCATGCGGTTGCTACTGTAGGTGCTTACTTAATGGCCCAGATCAAAAGAGCACACCCAATTTGTCCTTATAGATATGGATCAAGTCCCTCCTTTAACATAAATCTATTGTTTTTTTGTTGATGTTGTTTTATCATCCACCAAGCACTAAGAAAAGTCACAGCACATCTCTCCTCAACAAAACACACAATTTGAGTATCATTCATGTTTATAGCACAAATGGTGCGGGACGAGTTATGCACCGAAGTTTATTACTTACAGTTAAGGGTTTTGAAAACCCCCATTCATTTTGAATGAAGAACAATTATGTTAATAACAGCTACACGAAGGGGTTTTGGCAGGTCTTTCAAAACAACTTTGCACTGGATTTTATCATTTAATTCTTTAATTTGTAGGTGCCAAAAGACATGACATCTTGTAGCACAACAATTGGCTCAGAAAAGTGTGCACTGCTCGAAATACAGCACGACTCTTTAGAAATACTCCTATCCCCAATACTGCCCCTGTTAGCACTTATGAGAGAGTCTGGAGAATTGCTACATTATTGTAAACCAGTTTCACCACAGATATCATGAAAACATTTAGCAATTTTGCTGAAAATATTCTGCAAAATTGCTGACAATACCATGAAATTACTTCATTCTAATCCATGTTGGGTTTTTATTTTTTTTATTTTAGAATAAACAAAAGATGTCAACTATCACTCTTCTACTCATACTTACTGTCATAGATAGTATGTATATGTGCCAGGTAGTGTATATACTGTGTACGAGTAGATTGGCGTGTTATAGCACGTAGTTTGTGTTTACACTGGAAGTAGACAGATGTTTATGTAGATCAATGTTTATGTGCCTCAACTTCTTAAATTCTGATGTCCAAGTCTAGAATGTGTGCAAAGGAGGATGTTTGTGTGCGTGTGTGTAGCAGTAAAATAATTGTGTCTATAAGACCAAGTCTCATTTTTTTTATTTTTTTATTTTGTTTTTTTTTTTTTTTGCGTTAAATACAGTTTGCTGATTTTTGTTTTTTGTATTAATTTTGGACTTTCAGTATGCATACAGAGTTTAATTGATAAAAAATTATTTTATTTTTCATTAAGATTTATATGCAGAATGTTACTAACCTACCTTCATTTTTTTCTCAAATGTGTCTAATAATATTTGGTCAAAGGCAACTAGTCTTAGTTAAAAAATTGAGAATGCTTTATTGAACATTGAGTTGCCTTTGACTCGATTTTACCGGATATTGAATACCTGGGTCAACCAAGGCATTTTTCTCCATATTAATATTTTCCTCCATATTGGTTCCTCATAATGTGTTCAAGCATGTTTTACGACAGATTTATGTATCCGTTTAGAGCCTTTGGTCAGAAATAAAGGACAGTGTCAACAGTTTTATTTATTTATCTCTGTTTTGCATGTATGCTTAAAAAACTGCATTGCATGCTTTTCAGATTTCAACAAGATGTGACCTGCTGTTTCTTGAGAACACTTTAATGGCAGGGAATGCACTTCATAAGAGTACCTCAATGGGAGGAAGTAAGTGCACTACAGAACTGTTTGATTTTCAATGCTATAATTCTAATGATTCTATAATGGCTATTGAGTTCTCATTTGACACATTTTTGGCCAAATGTTTTCAGTCCATATATATAGCTAATGATATATTATCAAATATGTAAAATGATTAGCTTGTCCATCAATATGCCAAAACATGAAGTCATTTTATATGAATCACAATACTGTATATTAAGGCTTCATATTATTTTTTGGCTGTTTTAATTTGGACTTTTTCATTCATCCTCTTCTGTATTTTTTTTATTTTATTCTTTAGATGTTATACTTTCCATCCATCAATCCAACCATCTTTAAAGCCGCTTGTCCTATGCATGGTGGCGGATAGTGCTGGAGCCTATCACAGCTGTCTCGGGATAAAGGCAGGGAAACACACTGGACAGATGGCCAGTCCATCACAGGGCATGTTATAATATCTATAGTTTTAATGCATGTGACAGTGACAATTGGCAGCTTCACTTTTTTATTTATAGCAATCATTGTTTTTCGCAACCTGGTCTAATAGAATCACATTACTATACATACATTTTTGCAAAATGATTTTAATGTGGCTTGTTGTACATATCACAGCACTTTCCTGGATATATAAACACTAGAGGTGCTAAAGTAACAGTGGCTTTTAGTCTCTTTCACACAAATCACAAGTAAAATAGCAGATTATCAGTTTATCAACACTTACTTTTTGCCGTGTTCCTCACACAATACTATCTTATGACATTTAAACACTTTGGGGAAGATTCACTAAACAGTTGCGCCACCTTTGTGCATGGCATTTCAGCGCATATATCTGTATCTTATTCACTAATCACCAGAAATCACGTTTAGTGGGTGGAATCAAAGCTGAAATTCCTGCAATATTTAAATTAAGTTTCTGCACAAACACGCCTCCTTTATAAGTAAATTAGGCTCATATTGCTATATTGCTATAGCCGCCAAATGAAAGTAAGCGGTAAAATGAATTTTATTTAAAAGAGATGTTTGTGAAAATTTTCAACCGATAATTTCAGCATTAATAAATCAAATGATTTTGAAGAGCGTTATAACCTGGCATAGGCTATAGCCAGACGCGCGGTGTCGTCAAGCACAAGTTCTGAGTTTTTAAGATATTACATAGTATAGTTTATAGATATTACAGTTTTTTTATAGATATTAGTTTAATTTTTTTTTTTTTTTTTTTTTTTAATGCACGACTTCCTGTAAAGCTGCTTTGAAACGATGTGTGTTGTGAAAATTTATATACAAATAAAAGTGACTTAACTTTGGATTATAGTGATGCTGTTCACTCTCGGCATAGTGGGTTAAAAAGATCAGAACTGCTGCTGCAAATTGTGTTCAGCAGCGACTTTGTGCGTGCGTTTGCACCGCTACCTGATCTGCATAATTCCTTTAGTGAATCAGGAACTAAACGAGCACAGTTAGCACGTGCAACAAAATATTTTGAACTTTATATTTTGAATACTTTGAACGTATTTTACAAGCTTGTTTTTTACAAGTGTGATTTAACACTTAAAAAAGAGCTTTGGACTTGCGATGCAATGGACCTGTATTACTTTCTTGTTCATTGTAACACTCAGCACCTCACATTTCTCCTTCAAATTGACTCATTACGGGGCCATAATTCATGTATTTGTATATATAACCCTATAATGTACTTAAAAGTAATTAATTGAAAGTTAGTAACTGTAATCTAACTACAAGAATAAAAAATGGAATGCATTACATTACGTTACTAAAAAAGTAATTAGATTATAGTAACTAATTACTTTGTAATTTGATTACACCCAACACTGACTATCGGTTAGGTTTAAGTTTTAGTGTGGGAGGTAGGTTTTTGTTGATTTAAAACTCAATACAGCATTACCTTAAAAAGTAGTTTAAAAAGTTTAGGGGGGAAATGTAACACTTTTAGTGCCACACAGTGGACATTTCAACTCTGAACACCACGATATCTGTAATATCCTTTTGCAAAAATTTCAGCACAGTCACGTAATATGCATGAGATCAGGCTGTTTTTCATGACTGTTAGCATGATCACACAGAAAATCGCAGATTTTTTTTTTCATCCCAATATGTATGCAATGTGCCAAATGCCGGACAAGGAGCACCATGCTTTTGACATACATTTTTTATCTCTGGCTTGGAAGAATCTACACGCGGTGCCTTTCACATATTTCTTCACAAAGAACGGCATTGCGAAGATGCGCACAACTGTAATTCTAGCATCAGCCACTGGGGGGCAGTCCGGAAACTCGGAAAGCATAGACCGATTTTAACCAACAAAATATTCTCCCTCTGTTGCTTTTTTCCTTTGAGATCACTGCTTTGCACACTTTTCAGATTTCACAGTGTTGTTATAACTCTCTTCCTGTTGTAATTTTCACTTTTTCTCTTTCCTCCTCTTCTCTCGCTCTTTCTCTTTAACTTTTGACTGTTATATTTATCATTTCTGATATGTTTTAATGCATATCAAGGACTAAACGCCTCCATACAAACATTCACACTGTGGAAATCTGGAGTCTCCAACAGTGTGTGTGCATGTGTCAGAGTGTGTTTAGTTATGCACTCGGGTGAAAGCATTACTTTTACTCATCACTGGGCACTAAAAGGTCCAGATGTATTATGAAGAGGCTCAGTGGAGGCAGAGCGAGAGAGTGTATAATTTGTACTGGTTTATGTAAACAGACACAAATACACTGGCGTTAATCCGCAGATCATTTTAATCTAATTAATTTTTGACATGATCCATATGTGCAACATTAATGGCTACAGTAAGAAAGCACACACACGACATACGCCCCAACAATACATTGCACAGTTCATCAAAGAGCGGGGATCTATAAAATAAAAGGAATGCTACTAAATGAATCAAGTTTGAGGAATAAGCAAGATTATGCCATAATGTGAACATATGCAATGTCCCCTTGAGCAAAAGTATGCCCATAATACACCCTGACAGATTAACATATACACACAGTCATGAATTTCATATGCTGGATTGCTGTCAGTAAGTACTGCGGAAGTTCAGACTGCATGTAATCGTGTGTGTGCGTGTCATTGCACGTCTGTGAACGTGTGAATGCACATACATGTGAGCTTAAATCGAAAACGAAGGGTCAAGGACTCCAAATATATCTCAAAAGTGTGCTGTAAAACCCAATTAACATTGTATTATCATGTCATTAACATGGAGCTTAAAGAAGTGGAGAGATTTGTCCTCTGTAGTGTGGGCGTGTGTGTGGGGGGGTTCGCCAGAAAGAGAGAGACCCAGATCTATCCATTTTTAGATGCAAGTAATTTCTCATTGGGTTAATCTACTGTGAGACACTGCATGTTCATGTAGCGCTAGGTGTATACTCACTGTTCATGTATATCTCATTCATGTGGGTGTATATGTGTGTGTTTGTGCCAAACAAGAGAGGAACAGAGATGTTCATGGGTAGTCTTCTGGGTTGTAGTTCGAAAGAATGAGTGTATGTTTGTGTGCGTTCATACATGAGTGAGTATATCTGAGCTTTTGCCAGAAGAGCGCGCTCTGCCTACACACAGAAGAAGCCATGAAAATTCATAAGGGCGCGACGCCTACTCTCCAATACTAAAAATACAGAGGGAAGAAGGGGGAGAGAGAGGGAGAGGGAGTAAGAGGGTGACGTTCCATGATCAGCGAAGCATTGCACACGTGGCACATAATGGAAGGGTTTCGCTTTTGAAATTACAATCCTAGAGTCACAACCTTTTATGATCTTATGTGTGTGTGTGTGTGTGTGTGTGTGTGTGTGTGTGTGTGTGTGTGTTTGTGTGTGTGTGTTCAGATAAATGTGTGAGACTTTCCATCCAGGCCTCCATATGTGGTGTGACCAAAATCCCACGTCACACTATGAGGCGAATCAAAGGACACAGGATATTGGATCCAATGCATGTTTAACATGGTTGAACTATGAGTGAGTTTTTCCATGCAGGAGAGAATCATGTATGTAACACTTTTTGGTTTTTGCCCATTTATTCAGGGAATGTTTAGACTAAAGCTTTGAGATTTTACTTCAAACATCTTTGGCATATTATCACTTAATTAAAGGGATAGTTCTCCCAAAAATTGGGAGCAAAAATCATTTACTCATCCTCATGCCATCCCAGATTTGAATGACTTCCTTTCTTCAGGTGAACATCAACAAAGAGTTTTAGAAGAATATCTCACCTTTGTAGGTACTAACAATGCAAGTGAATGGTGACCAGACCTTTCAAGCTCCAAAAAGCACATAAAGGCAGCATAAAAGTAATCCATACGACGCCAGTGAAATCTATATCTTCAGAAGCTATATGATAAGTTTGGGTGAGAAACAGATCAATATTTAAGTCCTTTTTTACTATAAATCTCCAATTTCACTTTCAATTTCAGAATGTTAAAGTGGTGATTTATAGTAAAAAAGCACTTCAATATTATTTAGTTTCTCACCCAAAGTGATTGCATCACTTCTGGGATGGCATGAGGGTGAGTAAATGATGAGAGATTGGTCAGACACAGTTAAACTAGATGTACATGATAGCTAACGTTGCATTCATACCATCCATGCTGTATAACTGTTTTAAAAGTTCTAAATGTGAATGTAGATCATTTATGTGTACTAACTATTGTTAAGGGATAGTTCCTCCAAAAATTATAATTATCTCATCATTTACTCAGAACCATCTCAGAATCCTATGACATTCTTTCTTTTACAGAACTCAAAGATATTTTCTTAGATGTATGTTGTGTATGTCCGTACAATGTAAGTCAATGGGGTTCACAATTTTCAAACTCCAAAAAGAATATAAAGGCAGCATAAAAGTTAAGTTGTTTAATCCATGTCATCTGAAACTAAATGATTACTTTGGTTGAGAAACAGACCAAAATTAAAGTCCTTATTCACTATAAATCTTTTAGAAGGGGCAGGAAAGGCTTCAGGGGGTTGCTTGGATGACAAAAGTTTTACTTCATATATAAGCCTATTACCTGTGGTTATCTTATCTCAACTAAGGCTGATGCTCTATTTCACCTGCAAATTCACTGTAGTGTAAAAACCACATTTGGCCTGTCTGTTTCCATAAAAAAATGTATCCTTCTTACCCATTCTAACTTGTGCAATATATCAAACCATCAAAACAACAGTTTAACAGCAGCCCAATGGGAACACTGTACTTGAAGCCATTGTATGCAATGCATTAGAAAGGCATTCTGAATTCACCATAAAGTCAACTACACATTAATGCATTATCGGTAATTGCCGTTTCATAAATAACATATTACTAATGCACTAGACTGCACTCATAATGCCTTTATAATGCATATTATTAGCATTTGTATGTCTTTGTGAGTAATTGCAACTAGGGTGATAATACATTCCAGTGTAATAAGAATGCAATGCATCAAAGGTATAGCTATGAAAAGACAAGCATTGTAACATATTATGACTGGATACAGTTAGTTACGAGAACCTATAATTGATGTTAAGGTATGTTATAAGGCATTTTGAGTGCATTAAAATGCCTTAACAATATCTTTAAATTCATATAGAGGCTTCATGTGCAGTTGTCACGGATCCTTCTGACCCACCTACCATTTTCACTCAACCCTCTCACTCTCCTGAGTACTGATCACCCACACCTGCCTCCAATCACTGCATCAATCAACTCCTCTATATAAACCTCACTCACCTTCCATTCTGTATCTGGTCTCAACTTCGTGTTCATACTCACTTATCTGTATCTCCAGCATTAAACGCTATCACGATTCCTCTCCTCTCCAGCGACTCTTCTGCTCCAAACGTTTCCTCTCCAGCAACCCCAGCGCCCATCTCCTCAACACAAGTTTCGTTGTTGCAAATCCTCTAGCTCAAGGAAAGTCACCATCTCTATCAGCATCAGTCTTCATCACGTAAACTATCACCACATCAACCCAGCCCTGTCATGTTATCACTTACCTGCTGTCTCTGATTGTGTTTGTGTATCAATAAATACCTGATTGGGTTAAAACATCATCCTTGAGTCTGAGTATACTTTACAACAGTGAATTGTAACCCCAGTTATAATACATCATATCACTTATTCATGGTTTAACTTTACAGAGTATAATGCATTTTAACACATGATATAAACAAGATTTAGGTGTTGATCATGTGTTATAATGCATTAAGCTCTGGTTTAAAGGTCTGACCATGAATAGGTTAGTTTTGTAATCTTTAATAATTGTGGTTACACTTATGCACAAGATCATACAATGATTCAGCTATTATAATTTGTATTATAAGGCATACTGAATGCATTATAATGTACTAGCATAATAATGCATTATATGTGCAGGTTTCAGATACAGTGTGTCCTAATTTCACATTAATTTTGGAAGCAATTTTAAGCATTTAAGTAAATTAAAAATGTGATAAATATTGTGTGTGTGTCTGTGTGTGTGTGTGTGTGTGTGTGTGTGTGTGTGGGCATGTTCATTTGGTTTACGAGGACAATTTTTTCTGTATTTTCTTAGGTTCAGGGGTTGTGTTAGGTCTAGGGGTTAGAATCTATAGTTTGTACAGTATAAAAATCATTATGTCTATGGAAAGTCCTCATAATGATAGGTAGACCAACATGTGTGTGTGTGTGTGTTTTTGTTGGGAGTGTGGGTGGGTGGGTGGTTGGGGTGTGTGTGTGTGTGTGTGTGTTTGTTGGGAGTGTGTGTGTGTGTGTGTGTGTGTTTGTTTTGTGTGTGTGTGTGTGTGTGTTTGTTGGGAGTGTGTGTGGGTGGGTGGGGGGGGGGGGGGGGGGGGGTGTTTGTTGGAAGTGTGTGTGTGTGTTGTGTGTGTGTGTGTGTGTGTGTGTGGGTGGGTGGGTGGTTTGGGTTGTTTACTAGGACATTTTTTAGGTTACAAACTGGTAATAACAAAGGTAATATGCTATAAATGTGGTTTATGAGGATATTTCTAGTGTCCCCGTAATGTAAATAGCTTAAAAATCATACTAAACAATGTTTCTTTGAAAATGTAAAAATGCAGAAAGTTTTTTGAGAGCGTTAGGTATAAAGGTAGGGGATAGGGTTAGTGTGTGTGGTGGACTACTCTTAAAAATACTCATATATGAGAATGCGTGTCAGCCTATGAGAATACGCTCATTCATAAAGTCACCTGGGAAGAACATTGCACAAATAAAGCAATGATATGACTCTTATTATGCGTTCAAAAACACCAAATGGGAACTGTTTATGCAAATGCTCATGCAAATTAGTGTTATTTTAGTTGAGTTCCCAGTTGGAGGCAGAAGTCAAAATGTTTGAATTAAATATAGCACTATTAGGCATGCCATCATGTACGTGATAAAATGTGATTTCAATAAAAAAATGAATACACTGAGGAATGGACATAAATGAATGGATACATGGGCTCTCGGTGGGTGCAAACTGTCACATTTTCGAAAGGTTGTGAAATATGATTTTTGTATCGGATAACTTTATAGTATAAGGGAAAAAACAGTTTAAGCTATTACTCTCAAAATGACTGTGTGAAAATATAAAGAATTAATTTCTACACTTCATTACTCTTGCTCGTTCTTGACTCTCTTGTGCCTTGTAGGGATAAATAAGCAATATTTCTTGTAGTTGCTATGCTGTGTAGGTATTGGCCATTTCATTTCTGTCAGTAGATGCTAAGGCCTAGTTTCCCTTTCATAAACATGTGGATTGGAAAGAAAGAAAGAGAGAGAACGTGGTAGTAGATGACAAGACAGTGGAAAAGTCTGGAGCATTACGTTGGTGGCCCCCTACATCTTTAATTCATGACGAGCATTATATATTTATTTTTTAATGTGATATCTTAACATTTAATATGTGCCTCTTGAGTGTTAACTTGTCAGAGTGTGAGCTACAGCGGTGATGTCATCTTGACATCCTGACTACACATGGAGCAAACTTTAGAAACAACACACTCACACAGAAAAAGAGACATATTGTTAAAAAATCTGTGGGCCATTTGAACAAAAGCTGCTTTTAATCTTTGACAGCATTTGTGTAATCGTTCCAAACCCAGTAGTTTAAAGAAAATACAGTACAATAGATCAGACTGTAAATGGGTTATTCTCAGGAATCTGGGTTAGAGTGATGCACTTACAATGGAAGTGAATGGGGCCAATCTATAAACATGAAAATACTCACTGTTTCAAAATTATAGCATCAAGACATAAACAAATTGTGTGTTAACATGATTTTAGACGCTTTCTTAAAATCGCTTATACTAAATCCTGAATATGTTGTTACATCCTTGGATTCCATGATGATATAATGTCAACAAACCCTAAAATGACTGTGAGAATTATGATTTAAACAACTTTACAGCTCAAATAATACTCAAGTTTTAACAGAAGAATTAATGTAAGTCCTAAAATGATAAGTATCACATTTCTGCCTTTAAACCCTCCAAAATTGGCCCCATTCACTTCCATTGTAAGTGCCTCACGGTAGCTTTGATTATTGCTTCTTTTTTCTTCTTTTTTTAAGAAAAGGAGGGATCAGTCGAAACTATATATGTGGTAATCAACATTATGCCACAAATTGAACTGAACTTGACTTGAAGTATTTTTGTGATTTGTGCCAATATAAACTCACTGAACACTTTATTAGCAACAATATAGTTTAGCAATAACAGACTCAATTCTTCATGGTATGGATTCCACAAGATGTTGGAAACATTCCTATGAGATTCTGGTCTGTGTTGACATTATTGCATCATGCAAATTCTGTAGATTTGTCAGCTGCACATTCATGCTGTGAATCTCCCATTCTAACACATCCAAAGGTATTCTATTGAATTCAGATCTAGTAAATGGGAAGGCCAGTGAAAAACACTGAACACTTTGTCATGATCATGAAACCAGCGATGAATGATTGGTATTAATGGGCCCAAAGTGTGCCAAGAAAAAAATTCTGCACACCATTACACCACTGCCACCAGCCTGGACTGTTGTTGCATGGCAGGTTGGGTCCATGGATTCATGCTGTTGGCACCAAATTCTGACTCTGCCATCTGTGTGCCTAAGCAGAAATCAAGATTCATTAGGCCAGGCTAAGTTTTATAGTCTTCATCTGTCCAGTAAACCCAATGTGGTCTTCTGCTTTTGTAGCCCATCCGCCTCAAGGTTCGAAGTGTTGTGCATTCTGAGATGCTATTCTGCTCACTACAGAGTACAGAGTGATTATCTGAGTTACCATAGCCTTTCTTTCAGCTCAAACCAGTCTGGTCATTCTCCGTTGACCTCTCTCATCAACAAGGTGTTTCTGTCTGTAGAACTGTTGCTCACTTGATGTTTTTTGCTTTTGGCACCATTCTGAGTAAACTCTAGTGAAAATCCCAGGAGATCAGCAGTTACAGAAATACTCAAACCAGCCCGTCTGGCACCAACCATCTTGCCACAGTTAAAATCACTAAGATCACATTTCTTCCCATTCTGATGGTTGATGTAAAGATTAACTGAAGCTCTTGACCCATATATGCATGATTTTATGCATTGCACTTGGCCGATTAGATAATTGCATGAATAAGTAGGTGAACAGGTGTACATATTAAAGTGCGCAGTGAGTGTATGTCCTGTAATGAAATTGATCACTATGATTTTTACCCCATAACAAAGCTAAACTATTGAGTTTGATGAGCTCCTATACTATAATACATTAAATAATGATGAGAAATTATAAGAGTACTGTACCTCTGTTTGAATCATGTGATCAAACCATTTCAGGATGTCAGTACCTTAAAATGGCTTTAGAAGGATTAAACTATTATTTTTAAAGAGGGGAAACATCAACATAAGGGTTGAACAGAAAACATCAACAGGGTTGAACAAAGTGAGGAACAAGGATAAACTGAGCATTTTCTTAGAAAAAGCATAAAACATTTTAGAATAAAAAAGTAAGTAGTGAATGCAAGATTTTCATTATTAGATTATTATTCTGTATAAGCCATTAAACGATTTGTTCTAATGGACAACAAACATTTAAAAATAAATTTAAGTTTTATTTTAATATTTATTTTCCATTACACACTAGTATAGAGAATAGAGACAAAAATATGTCTAATAATGTGTACTAAAGGTTAGTAACCTGTTAATTGTCAGCAGTAAGTCATGGGGGGGACACATATAACACACAAATGACACCGTTTCCAGAGAATGACAAACATCAATCTAATTTTTTCATAACAAAGGGACTTTTTTAAATTAAATTATTGCCATTATTTGATAAGTAAGTGGAAAGAGATAGGGAAACAGGCAAATAGGAGCGATGGTGCTTTCTTGGAGATGCAGGATCGAGTCCGACCTGTCAAAAGCACCTGCTGCGCCACAGCTCTGACAAAGAAGTTACTTCTCAAACTTCATAAGTGTCATTATAATTGGAAAATATTCAGGCCTGAAATTCACTTTTGATCCAGTCTTTCTCAAATACCCACCAAATGATTTCTTCCTAAAATACCATATAAGTCTTACTAATTGCTATCTAGAGGGTGCAAATCTTACCCTTGAATAAATTTCACTTTTAATTCACTTAGCTTTACCCACTGTGAGAGGATCCGTTCCTGGGGCACAGGACGGAATAAGGTCTATCAGTAATTTGAAGAGTGTGAAGCACTGGTCACAGTTAATTACTTCTGGTACTCTCTCTGTGTGTGTGTGTGTGTGTGTGTGTGTGTGTGTGTGTGTGTGTGTGTGTGTGTGTGTGTGTGCGTGTGCGTGTGTGTTATAGCAGGCATTAATTGGCCAGTGATGAGTTCGGCACTTAGAGTACAACTTTTCTACCTGGGAATCTCCATTAGACCTAATTGTGGAGAAAAGATGTTTTGGGTAACAGATGGACCAAAGTTTCCAGTTGGTCTGTAATATTAGCCCACAAACACACACACACACTCGTGCGCACACACTTAAGTAGGGCAACCTAACAAAAAGGCTCAAAATGAGAACACATACACCGCTCAAGCTGCCATAGGCAGGACTTGCAGTAGTTTTGCAGCACATTTTTTATTTTTATTTTTTTCAGATTTGGCAAGTGTTGACCTTCACATGAGTGTGTATGTGTTTTAACAGGCGCATGTCTGTAATTACAGGAATCTGTTATTCTTGGCACTTTCAGAAGGGATTTGTTTTCAGAGAATCACATTATGTACTGTGCTGCAGCAATGAGAATATTAGGGACTTGGGGATTAGCCACTTTGAAAGCGTATACTGTTAAATTTGTGAAGTATTTTCTATCTGATCTAACTGTTAAAAAATGGCTTTTGTTTATATAACCTAGTAGTCTGATCAGGTTAGCAGTATGAAACCATTATACCTGTTATTTGAAATGGTACCATATAAAGTTCAGTTAAGTTACCTAAAAAAGCGTTTTTTACGAATTAGCTTCACAAACTACTAGCTATAATTTAAAGTAACTAGTTACATTTTAAACTAAAGTGACTACAATCAATTTGTTCACTACAATAAAAATTATTTACAACATGATCACATTGGAACTCGACATATTGCTACCGAATGTTCCGATACCTTTTTCTGTGACGCTAGTGCCATCCATGAAAACCAGAAAGTAATCACGTTCACATATTCAATGATGAGAGCAAATCGGAGGATGCATTATCACTCTAATATTCTTGTATTCCTGTTGACCGTATTACATCATTTACAACTAAAAACATCTAGCTTTTGGCACCACTATGTGGACATTTTACCCAGAAACTGGAGCTCACACGTGCCCATATGTTCACAACACTTCTAGCTTCGGCCACTGGGGGAAGTGTTTCAAATTTCGGTGAGCATAGACCAATTTCAGCTGAAGAACTTTCGGCCTACTGTCACCAAATTGACTGTGAGATTCAGCTGCTATTTAAGTGGGCAAAATCTTTTAAAATACACACTCACTGAGCACTTTATAAGGAACACTATGGTCCTAATAAAGTGCCCAACGTGGTCTTCTGCTGTTGTAGCCCATCCGCCTCAAGGTTCGACTTGTTGAGCATTCTGATATTCTATTCTGCTCACTACAATTATACAGAGTGGTTATTTGAGTTACCATTGACTTTCTTTCAACTCCAACCAGTCTGGGCTGCATTTCCCAAAAACAATCCATCTTAGCAGTTAACTGCACTTAACATGAACGTGTGAGGATGCACTTTAAGTGGTACTTAAGAGAGTCGCTGTCCATGTGACTGTGCTGAAATGTAACCGTATAGTTCTGTTCGTCATTGTAACTTAATTATTTGTGCGTAACTTTACAATCATTTGTAATTTACTTCATTGAAAAAAAAATTAAAATATTTTCTTAAATATTCAACCTAATTAACAGCATTTTTACATGTTGTGTTTACAATAATTTTGTGCAAGAACGATTTTCTTTTACATAATCTACTTCCATAATCAGGTGTACATTTGTAATATTTCGTTATTTGTAATAAATTGTGAAGAAAGTGGAGGCTCAGTGTAGGATCCTGCTAATTACAAGAATTAATTGAATATTATGTGTTATCGCGCAGTGCAAAATAAGAAGATGTTTGGAAGATGCACTTTAGGGACATTCACCAATAAAGAGAGGTGTGCCTTTATTCCCAAAAGTGATAACGGTGGCAGCAATGCTGTAGGTGGGGTGCTACACAACTTGTAGTGCTGGCAAGAGAGCCTTTGGGTGTCAGAGAGGAAGAGGAGATGAGGATAAAAGCGTCTGCCAAATGAATAAATGTAAATGTAGGATAATGAGCAAATATATATGGATGATTTTCATGCACAGCAGCAAGTTAATGACTTTTTTCTTCTGTCTGTAATATTCATTTATACAGTTGTCTGCATCAATCATGCCACCGCATTGTTGTTACCAACTAGTCCAACTAGTCAACACAAATAACTTTATTTGTGTACTATACATCCATTTAGACAATTTTATGCATTTAAGTATTATTATTAGACTTGTTTGTTAAAATTAAAATAACTAAAACACATATATACTGATATTAAAGTCTCAGCATAAAGTGTAGTGAATGATCTTTACATTTGTATGAAGTATAATTTCGCGATTGTCTGCATAAGTCTATGTCCTTATGATGCTCTTAGAGCGATTACTCCAGAGCACTCGTAAATCTATGAGCATTTTCAAGTACTATGATGCTTTTGGGAAACAGGCTTCAAAACTAAGATGACTCGTAAGTTGGATTCTATAAACGCTTAGGCTTACGATGCTTTTGGGAAACGATGCCCTGGCCATTCTCCATTACCTCTCTCATCAACAAGGCGTTTCCATCCACAGAACTGCCGCTCACTGGATGTTTTTTGTTTTTGGCACCATTCTGAGTAACTCTAGAGACTGTTGTGAGTGAAAATCCCAGGAGATCAGCAGTTACAGAAATACTCAAACTAGCCCTTCAGGCACCAACAATCATGCCACTGTCGAAATCATTGAGATCACATTTCTTCCCATTCTGATCATTGGTGTGAACTTTAACTGAAGCTCCTGACCCATATCTGCATGATTTTATGCAATGCACTGCTGCCACACGATTGGCCGATTAGATAATTGCATGAATAAGTAGGTGAACTGGTGTACATAATAAAGTGCGCAGTGAGTTTATAGCTATCTGATTATATATACTGTATATATTAATAGCTTATACAGCTTTGTTCTGGCAAAAAATGTCATTGTTTTTGTAGCTTTTTTTATTATTGCACAAAAATAGTAAGGACCTCAATTGGGGTGACAGCATTAAGATTGAAGAGACAAATTTACACTAAATTCAACCAATAAATCTAGAAAACGCCATCACTGATATAACCGAATGTGCAAACAATGTAACATTTAAACAGCAATCGGTTTGTCATTGTACACATTAATGCTTCATGAAAAAAATGTATCTTGTTACTGGAAAAGCTACACAGTTTTGAGAACAGTTGCGCTATTGTCATTCTACTGAAAAAATGGATCCATAAGGGCTTCATCTTCTCCGAACCACATTCTGTACTTTGCTACAACTTTGGACGCATATTTAACAAGCTTGAAGAGAAGCTTTCCGTTTCCTCTGCAGATCTTGCACCATCTCAGCCAGATACCTGTCCATACATTAACTTCCACTCATGGTTTCCAACAATTCAACTGCATACATTATTAAATTGCGATGCATCATCAAATGGGTCTTGTCAGACAGCAACTTCACAGAATGTTGGGCCTGAAACGCTCTAAGAATGCCGTAGGGTACCTTTAAGCGACCTGAGGGAAGACTGATTCCCATCGAGAAGCACAACGAGCAGCAAACCCAGTGAGGAGTCAGACACAAGAGGAGCCTGTCCTCCTTTAATTGACAGTGGGCAATTACTGTACTATAGTTGGAAGTTGCCTTGCAAACTCATTAAAGATATATTAGGGGGTTTGTGATTACTTTTGGGTTACAGAGACATTACAGAGCCTATGAATGTGTGGGAGTAATATGCGACTTGATTGCAGTTGAAAAGAGGTTGTGGAGACCAGCAGGCTTCTACTGTCACTGGGCATGGAGAATATAACCAAACTTCATGCATAGAATGTGAATCTCACACTGAACTACGCTGTTTTTATAAGAGGTAAAACCCTGTTTTATAACACCAGATAGTTCCAACACTAAATTCTGATTGGACCATGTTCTTTGGACATCTTTGGTTCTTATTGGACCTTGGTCTTTTTACTGACATAGTTGAGAGATGACAGAAAACCCAGGGGACATATCCCTGACTCAAACCCAGGTCTCTCACATTAACATTCACATTGACCACAATTGGTTTATAAAAGTGGCAGCAGCAACTTGGTATCATGAACACCTCTTACCTGTGGTAAAATCATTTTAATGCAATTTCACATGTCTTACTGATTTATTACGATTATACTGACTGTAGCTGTATACTCAAGAGAACTCCGCAGGCTTTCCTTGGAGTAATAGTAGATTTTCTACTTCCATTGCCAATGCACATGCCATTGGAAAGAAAACTCCCAAATGAGACCTCTGTAAGATCTCAGTTGTTTCCCCTAGACAACAAGACATTAAATGGAGAGCAAACAGAGACATTTGCTTAAGTCTTCTGCTTTTCAGATTTTCCTCCTGAAAAAAGACCCAAGTAATCTTACATATGTCTTTTCTAGAGGTTCCATGAGATTTGGACAACATCACAAACTCTGCTCAAATTTAACAAGATACTAAAGTCTGCAGTCTACAGTCAGAGATTTCAATATGAGGTCATTCAATTCTTCCAAGTCCATGTTGTGCTATCAACATTTGTTTTATAGTGCTAAACTTTAATTTCATCTCATTTGTAGCTATTTTTTTCTCCTAATACATTTTAGAGAATCTTTTGAGACTAAATTGATACTCAAATGAAACATAGCCAAGATCTCCATTGAACTGTAAATCTCCACTTTCACTTTGACATTCTGAAAGTTAAAGTGAAGATTGATGGTAAAAATGGACTTAAATATTTTTCTGTTTCTCACTCACACTTATCATATAGGTTCTGAAGACATGGAAGTAACCACTGAAGTCGAATGGATTACTTTTATGCTGCCTTTATGTGAATTTTGGAGCGTCAAAGTTCTGTTTACCATTCACTTGCATTGTAAGGACCAACAGAGCTGAGATATTTTTCTAAAAACCTTTTTTTGTGTGTGTTCTGCAGAAGAAAGAAAGCCCTACACATCTGGAATGGTATGAAGGTGAGTAAATGATGAGATCATTTTCATTTTTGGGTGAACTATTCCTTTAAGTATATGGAGCTGTGGAAGTGCACATTTTGAGCAATGAAATTAACCTGTGTTAACCCTGTCAAATTGCTGTCTCCCTCTTTCTCTGTTCCGTATTCCAGTTCTTACTCTGTCATTTTCAGTCTCTAGCTATCTGCCTAAGAAGAGTACTACTCGCTTAATCTCAGTAACTGCCCTGTTATTGGACACTTTCACTCATTAATTGAATTAACCATGGCTGACTGTGAAGAGTGAATTTCTATAATGTCAAAGGCAACTAAACTATTTCACTTGAATGATGCTGCATCAACGCACCTAGGTGTCAAAGTCCAAGATGACATATTAAAAAAATGATTGAGAGCACCTTTAACTGTCTCCAATAAAACATGTAATAAGTAGCTCTTTTGAATTCTGGACCTTTAATTTAACATCCATTTAGCAAGCACACACACACGCAGTTCATGAACTGTTAAGAGAATGATATTTATTCAGACACTAAGTGCATTATTTATCTTGCTATGCACACTCATTTTAGATGTATATTCACATATTTATGATGGACTCTCTGCTCCCCATGCACATACATGAACACACACATTTTGACACGTAATTATATATTAATGAAAGACACACACAAATTCCCACACCTACATGCTTTCATCTAAGACTATCATAAATGTATTCACGAAAGGTACACACACAAGTTATCATAAACTGATTTCAGACTTACATATGCAGTCATGGACATACATTTGTTCTTCCTACCCACTGGCCTAGATACTAAACTCCTGTATTTCTGTACTGGCCTTTAGATCATGTCAGTAACAACTTTCCAGTGTTTTCAGCAAAGAACTTAGTCCATTACAGTGTGGTTAGATGATTGATAATGGATGAGGACCCCTGCAGACCCTCATGACTGTGTGTCAAGGCCTGTAAATCTCTAAAAAAAATGTCAGATATCAGAATTGTATCTTTTTCTTACATTTTATGATTAGTTCAGTTTAACATTTCAAATGCTATGCCCCCCACAAAATAGTATTATTCATAATTTTGTAAAAAATAAAAATAGTAAAACAATAAAATGGTCAATTATTCCAAAAAAATGGAATAAGTCGTATGCCTATATGTCAAGCACCTACAGTATATATTATAAATTGCAAGATTTTTTTATGGGTTCAATACAAATTAAGCTTAATCAACAGCAACTGTTTGTGCACATTCAGACCATATTATGCGCAGAACGATCATTCAGATAAAAAGTTACATTTTCACCTGCTTGCTAATAACTGTACACATCGGTATGTTCATGTTGACTGATTTTTACTGACTGAACAACGTTAACAAAATCAGCTGTCACCCTAAAAGTAGTAGCTGTGGACCAATGGCCGTAAGAAGGTGTTTCTCAGCCAGTACAAAGTTTTTCTGAAAGGCAGCACTAGAAAGCACGAACCACCGAAATGAACTCAAAAACACCTTACTTCTGTTCGAAATGACATCACGCTCATCGTTCTTTGATTTCATATGAAGTATATTGGGGCCTTTAGGTCCATATGTCATGCATCTATATATTTTCATTTATGGGATTTTTTATTGAATTTAATTTACAGGACAGTCGAGGCCAGTCGAGGCCAGAGAGTAAAGATTAGAGAGATATAAGGAGAACTTGATCAGGACATGACGCAGGACACACTGAAACCTACATCCGCTTTAGCACATGTGCCTTATCCAACAGAGAAATATCATTTGAAAAGTTCTCTTCCTTCCTAGAGGGTTCATGCTGGGGCAGTATCTCCAGCATTTCCCCGAGACCAGCTGTTTGGCTGAATTTCACAATCTAATTTCAAAAAACATTCCAATCACCGCCATTCATATCATATGAGAAGTATGAATGCCAAAAATATATGCAAATCAACCATGTAGTGCCTCAGTTTGTGTAAAATCTAGGGTGGGATATCTTCAGAATTCTGCATAGTTTTTTTCTGTTTCCTCCAGATTGCAATGTTTGGCAGGAGTGTTGCAATCATTATAACTGGAGGGGACACATCCCCTAGTTTTATGCATTTAGAAAGTTCATTCTCAGTGCTTTTTGGAGATAATCAATTCTTTTCAAAGATACAAACACACACACACACACACACACACACATAGACATTTTAAATCAGTCTTCTGCCTCTTTATGTTAATCCATTTTAATCTTTCCACCAGCTTGTCTTAATAGCCATCTCAGAATAGACAATTGTTGGAGCATCAGGATCAGCACCTGTCCTGCTCTTTCAAAGTGCGTTATAATTATTCCTAAACCAGAATTCGCAATTCCATCAGTTTTGATGAAATAGATTTGAATTTGATTAAAATAGATCAAACATCGTAGGGGTTGGCACATCCTTCAATGTGCGCCAAAAACTTTGTGATTGTTTATAATCTGGGAATTTCTGCTCCTATAAGGACACCTGAATTTCAAGGGCCTAATATCTTATAGCTTAAGTATGTCATTTATGTGACCCAAGCGCCACCGAACAGAATTACAAAAACAATGTTTTCAACACAGCTTTCCAAAAACGACCATCGTCTGCAGTTGTTCAAACAGTCAGATAGTCCCTCCCAAACTCAAGCCACTGGTTAAGCAACGTTGTTTGGGCGGGTCTAAGGGGCCGCTAAAAACAAACACAGGAATTTTTATAGCACCACAAAGACAGTGTTTAGTTTTTGAGAAAAATAACCGATGATTGGATTACTTATAGTTGTCTCTGTATATTAAGATGGAATAGAAGAAAGCATTTTTACACAAAACAATTACATACTTCAGCTTTAATAAAAGTCAACACCATTAAAAATCTAGCATTAAGTGATTTCACTTCATGTTTGCTGACAACAGCTTCTGCATATTATATTATATAATATGCAGTATATTATATTTTACTCTTTATTCCACATAAAAGTAGTTAAAAAAAACTGAAATGTGTAATTTCTTCCTCACTAGCGTCCCCAAACGTAATTGTAAAATGATCACTGTTTTTAAACAGATTCCAAGAAACCTTGCTCTATCTTCCATTGGTTGTTCAAACCACAGATAGTCCCACCCCAAACTCACACTCTAGTGATGCATCTGAAGTAACTAATTTAGCAGTGTCAAATAGACAGGCGAAGTCACAACCTTGGCTAATTTACTTGTATGGTTCTGTAGATGGATACGCCTCTATGGACAGAGCAGCGCGAGTGCAAAGCAGGTGCATGTTTACTCACAGACCGGTCTCGAGCTCTTAAACGCACACCTCTGATCATTGCAGCACTGCGAGGATCAGTGAGAATCATGGCGCGAGACGCGGAAACCATTTTAATTCAGCACAGAATTCTACGTGACAACCCTTGAATTCGAACTCGCGACTCAATGGTAGTCAGCATCAATACTCACTGAGCTACCCAGGCCCCCATATTTTGCATTATTGTTTTTACTAGGAACTGGGAATGAACTAAGGTGGTGTTATCAAAAAAAAAAAGGTTGAGAACCACTGCTTTACAATAAGGTTCCATTGCTCAACTTACAATGAACAATATATTTTTTACAGCATTTATTATGTTAATGTTAGTTAATAAAAACACAATTGTTCATTGTTAGTTCATGTTAGTTCATACTGCATTAACTAATGTTAACCTATACAACTTTTGATTTAAAAAAATTATTACTACAGTATATGTTGTATCAACCAAGATTAAAAAATGCTGTAAAAGCATTGTTCATTGTTAGTTTATGTTAGCTAATTTTAACAAATGGAAACTTATTGTAAAGTGGTTCCCACATTTTTGCCTTTACTAGTTCATTTTCAATGGTTCTGTGGTGTGACAAATGAAATTTTCAAGTACAAATAATCCATGTAGTCTCTAAATTAAAATGAGGTCATAAAAGCTTCATGCATAATAATTAGAAAACAATTTGCAAACTGCTGTTTACACTGCAGGACGTCAACTTCCAAAAAGTGTTTAATGTCTACAAACCGTATAAGAGTTGCAATTTTAATTGATTTTATTTATTTATTCACAAAACAAAATCAACCAAGCAACATCTCACACTTCTTAGAGTTAACAACATATCACATACATATAAGGGTCTGAAGCCCCTATGCTTGAAATCCTCAAATCTGCCCTGAAAAATCGCCAGCAGCTACGAAATAGACACTACTTTTACCTCAAACATTTCTGGAATCAGGAACCAAAGTGCTATCGAGACCATGAATGTTCTTATGATTAGTCTCTATTACAATCTTATTTCGGTGATGTTGTGGTGAATGTTATGGGCATTTGTACTGTGCGTCACACATACTGCACACAATGCCCCATACACAAAATGAGATCAAACTTACTGATTTTCCGTCCCTCTTAAAGACAGGATGATTCTCTTGTAATGCTCCTCCAGTCAACATATAATGTATTATTCAAAATAGTGCATAAGTCCATGCTGAGAACTGTGTGTGTGTGTGTGTGTGTGTGTGTGTGTGTGTGTGTGTCTGTGTGTGTGTCAGTGAGTGTGCGAGTGAGTGTGTGGGGGTGTGTGTGTGTGGGTGTGGGTGAGAGAGAGAGATAAAGACAGAGAGAGAGAGAGAGAGAGAGAGAGAGAGAGAGAGAGAGAAAGAAATGTTCTTGCTGTGAGAGCTCTTATACCAGACAGCACACCCTGCGGGAGATAAATGGAGAGCGATAGAGAGTAAAAGAGAGAGAGCGAGTCTGGGGAATGCTAAACTTGAACTAAAGTTAGCATATTTCCTGTCCATTCTGATAAGTGCCTCTAGTGTGTGTCTCTGTGTGCATGTGTGTGTGTGTGTGCTGGCCAACTGGTGTGGACTAACCCAGATTGAAGGCAAAATGTTTGAGTCAGATAGAACATTGCTGAGTGGCTTGAAACTGTGCACTAAACCCACTATCCAAATATTACATTAATTCAGAGTGTTTTTTGCGAAGTAGTAGTTTTTCCACTTTTTAAATAAAAGACTTCAATCGATAAAAGGCTGCTCATCACAACAACTTTACAGGAAGTGGCGTAATTGAAGATTGTGTTTGAAAGAGCAATGCTATCTTTGCTCTTAACCAAAAAAAAGTTGTCTCATCAGTTGCTTGAGTACAAAAAAATTTAAAAAAGCAATCTCTGGCCTATGTAACTATAAAACTTGTAAGATAAGACATGCATATAATCAGAATAAATAGAATGTAAATGCAAGAAATGAACTGAATAGTAAAAAAAAAAAATGGTGCCAAATACTAGAGGAATGCAATAACATGGTTGTAGTAATAGTGAAGACAATGTATTTAGCTAAGGCTGTCGCTTTAACACAACACAATTCAGTGTGATTAATTACATAATAAATAACACATCAAAAATATGAATGGAATTAATCATGTCCACTGACTGTACATAAATTCCATAATGAGGAATGGACCTTTGGGCCCTACACCTGTCTACACCACGAACGTTGTGTTTCGTCAAAAGCAGTAGAACCCATTATAATCAATGATGCTGTTTCCACTGCAATTTGTGGTGTGTCATGTCCCACTGGGAGTCCGTCCCATTTTGCACTGCTCACACTGACGCTAATACTGCTAACCAAACAAAAGGTTTCGAAAGTTTGTGTTTCGACGCGTCCAGTGTAGACAGCCTCAGGCCGTTGCATTGTATCGTGGGCATGCCTGGTTACCACCTTTGTCCAGAGGTGGACAAAGTACACAACTCCATTTCTTGAGTGAAAGTACAGATACTACTGGTCAAATATTACCCCATTACAAGTGAAAGTTGTAAAGACAGATTTTGACTTAAGTACAAGTAAAGAAGTACTTGGTTTTAAAAGTACTTAAGTATCAAAAGTAAATTTCTTTTTTTTTTTTTTTTGTCAATGCATTGTTTTATTATTGTTGCATTGTTGTATGTAATACTTACAATAAATTATGCCACTGAAGCAACCTACTGAATATACTGTTGTAAGCTTGTAGTATCTGTGGAATAAAGAGATTTAGAATGTTACAAAACCTATAGAAATGAAACAACTGAATTGACAAAAAAGACATAATCATCTTCATTTTTTTATTTAACACTCCTACCCACCCCCACAAAATCAGCATGGTAGTGCTCTCAAACAGCTCTGGCAGTGCGCACACATCTATGTGTATACATTCACATTTGAATCAAGGGGACAGTGAAATTGCTGTAAATACAGACATGACCACGCACTTTGGCTGTATGTCCAGGACAAGAAAAGACTGTTTATGAAGCTGTTTCATACCTATACATGATAACTGCTCTCTCTGGCTCAGCGGCAGCACCAGCGCAGATTTGAATGTTCCAGTATGATTTTTGTCAAAGGTTTAATAGACAGGCGAATAATTTAGGAAAGAGATCGTGTGGGTGTTTAAATCGAGATCACAATCTTTTTATGACTTAATTGTGCAGCTCTACGCATAACAATATTAATTATGCAAGGTAACAACAACAACAACAAAAAATATAAAAGTTACAAGATATTAACTTAATTAACTCTTAAGCTCATTTACATTTGAATTCACACTTTTGCATGCTAACTATCATTTTCGAACCTTACCTATGCATTAGCGGTGTATCCACAAGGCTATGGCAACTTTGTGGGCAAATCCATAAAAAAATTATTTGACCGACCATACTTCATACTGAAACTTTAGCTCTAAAGCGCAGATAATATCAAGCTTTCACAAGAATTTAAAAGTTTACATACCTCAATATGCTTCCGCAGGTTGGACAGTGAGTTTTTGAAGGCTGTGATATGGTTAGTTTTAAGCAAACAAAGCAAACATTTGTTTTCAGAAACATATTTTCTAAGTATGATGTTTCCAGAAAAAATACAACTCAAGTAAAGTACAGATACTCAAAAAGTGTACTTAAGTACAGTACTCAAGTAAATGAATGTCATTACTGTCCACCTCTGCTTTTGTCCTCCAGCCAAATCAAATAGATTGACTAACTCAATTGCAAATTGATTATATTATGTGTCATGATATAGACATTTTTTGTATTGTCTAATCAATGTAATGTCTTTCATTTAACAGAATTATTATATATTTTTTTAAATGTATATTTTTATTTTGATCATTATTATTGAATTCACTTTTTTGGGGGGCATATTTTGGCAAATATAGACCCCATTTCCACCTGCTATTTAGATGCACCTTGTGCGATCCGATCACATGTGGTCAGGTGAGACACATGGCTGTTTACACCTGGTCACTTAAATGCGTCTCCTGTGATGACTTGTGTTCATATTTGGATTGGAGGTGTCTTGTTTATGACTACATACATCAGTCACTATATCAGAGTGTTACTGCATGATATTAAAGCGCAACAAAGTCAGAAAAGACAAAGAAAGTACAAAAAAAAAACGGCACACTGTTTCTCCCAGATGAAATTTAATCTAAGCACAAATGCAAAATGTATTGCTGAATTATACGTAATTTTAGTGGATTACCTGTATTAAACGAGCTTCAGGTGTTTGTGCTTCTCATCTGTATTGATATCAGACACATTAAAGAAGATCCATGAAGGTCTCGTGATTGTGTATGTATCCACTTTTTGACCTTTTCTTTTGACATTGATCGGATGGTTATTTTGTTTTAAAGTCGCTTGTAAACGGCAAAGTTGGGCGGAGCATACGTGAATATTCATGAGTTTCCATTTTCGTGTTAAAGTGACACTGAAAATATTAGTGTCTACTTGGATTACAACTCATCAAAACTAAGTTTTTGGCATCAGAAACGTTTCAGCATCAAATGAAGTTAAGATTAACAGTTCATCTTTTCACAAAAATTTGTAGATGGTGCACGCACTATATCAGTGTCACTTTAACACAAAACAGAAAACTTGTGAATATTCATGTTAGCTCCGCCCAGTACAACCAAAAATCTCAAACACCGGAATGCATACAGGGTGGATTAGCATTTACACCTCAAATTAGATGTGGTCACATATGTTTTTAAACACATTTGTATGTGTTTTTTGTGATCCGATAACAAAACGTTTAAGACCCCAGTTACACCTGCATTTAGGGCTGACCACGTGTGATCGGAACGCATCTTAATACCAGGTGCAAACGGAGTCATTTATACATGAAATTAAATAATTAGATTTATATTAATCAGCATATCATGTCATTTACTAGATTAAAATTTTGAATCGATTTACAGCCTTAGTATTTACACAGTATAACAAATTATATGATTAGAGTCAATAGAGATGTCATTCGCAAACCATTTTACTTCCGTAATTTAGCATGAAGTGAAACAGGATATCTAACAAAAAATGTATGTGTGGAGGGACTTGATGTTATCCATTGCTAACTGATTCGAACATGAAAAGTGGGTGTTCCATACCAGAATGAAGCCAGACCTGAATATGATTTAGAGAGCTACACCCTCCTGGACCACAGTCAACACCCTCTTTTAAGACAGTTTTTGGGTTGTGAAGGCTGAAAGTCCGGTTCTCCCTCAGGAGTGTCTACTCTACATATCCTTATGGTAACACTTTGTATTCATCTAATGTATAACTGAGTTAACTACTGTCAGGATTTTACAAAGGCTTCAGTACGCACAACATTAGCCAAAAATAATGCCTTAGTAGCTAAGGCAAAAAAAAATTTCACTGGAATAACATTCACTGATGAATCATGCCCAATAGGACCAGGAACAGGAGACAACTGATCTAATGTTGAATGCAAAATTCTGTTCTTTGCCAATTATACATGACACAAACAACTCAAGTTGGAATGCAAGATGTTGGCAGAGAAGGCGTCCTTCGTACAGATATGGACCCTCAAACACAAAGATATCTGGTGATAAAAATAGGCTTTTGTTCACTCTGAGGTGTTTCTGAGATGCAAGTAATTTCACAGAACCAGCCTCAGGGTCCCGATTTGTGTGTGTGTGTGTGTGTGTGTGTGTGTGTGTGTGTGTGTGGCAGAGAGAGAGACAGGGAGAGACTTGTCCTTAGACAGACGTAATAATATATTGGTTGGTGCTCCAGGGTTTGGACCATTCAATACATGAGAAGGGTGAAAGTGTTTGTATGTGTGTTTGAAAGTGGAACACAGCCAAGGTGGATGAGAAAAACCTGAGTGGGAGAAAGAGACAGCGAGAAGGTGAAAAAGAGGAAAAAAAGAACATATTTGTGGTTGGGAATAGTTTACCTTAAAATTTAAATTCTGTCATCATTTACTCACCCAAACATATATGACTTTCTTTCTACCGGGTCTGGGGCTGTTGAGCTCCAAAAATAAAATAAAAGTATAATAAAAGCAGTCCATATTGTCTGTGCCAAGTCTTCTGAAGCCAAACTATAGTTTTGAGTGAGGAACAGACCAAAATATAAGTAATTATTCACAAATAATATGATTGGTCAAAAAGTTTCGGGTACAGGTCGGGGCTTCAACGTAAATGGATAGTTCACCCAAAAATGACATTTTTTGAATGATTTACTCACCCTCATGCCATCCCAGATGTGTATGACTTGTTTCTTCCACAGAACGCAAACAAAGATTTTTAGAAGAATATTTCCGCACTGTAGTTCCTCACAATGCAGGTGAATGGTGCCAGAACTTTGAGGCTCCTAAATGCACAAAAAGGCAGACTCCAGCGGTTAAATCCATATCTTCAGAAGCAATACGATAGGTGCTATAAATCTCCACTTTCACTTTCTCATTCTTCTTCTTTTGTTTTTGGCAAATTCTTCAAATTCTTTGTGCATATCGCCACCTATTGGGTAGGGAGGAGAATTTGTAGTAAAAAAAGGACTTACATATTGATCTGTTTCTAACCCACACCTATAAAATTTCTGAAGACATGGATTAAACCACTAAAGTCATATGGATTACTTTTATGTTTCCTTCATGTGGTTTGACACAGGTCCATTCACTTGCATTGCATGTACCTACAGGACTGAGAAATGTATCTAAAAATCTTCATTTGTATTCTGCAGAAGTCATACACATGGCATGAGGATGAGTAAATAATAATAGAATTTTCATTTTTGGGTGAACTATCCCTTCAAGACCTGTGCAGACCTCTACTCTGTCCCCATTCACTTTTGTTGTATGGAAAATTTTGACATTTTGCCATCTTTTTTGTTTCATAGTAGAGACCATATCATATGCACATACATCTTAAAGGTGAATAATAATGGCAGAACTTTCATATTTGGTTGGTATTATGTTTTGAATGTGTATTACAAATGAATACATAGCTTAATACCAATCCGTGGCCGCATTTATTTACCTCTCTCTCTCTCTCTCTCTCTCTCTCTCTCTCTGCCCACTCATGAAGCGTTGTTTGTGATTTTTCTCATTCAGCACAGCACCAAATGAGCTCATCTTCTTTACAGAAATGCCCTCCCTCACTTATTTTTCTTTAAAGAGACCAAAAATCACCTTGTATTCACCTTTTTTAAAAACTACTTACTGTTGCCTCATTGACACACAATCTATGTCGCCAAGACTCGATCTGCAAGGGCAATTGTTTTGTTTTGTTTTTGGACGGATTTGATATTTCACGCTTTCATCGTCACGCGTCTTTGTGTTGTTAACTGCTGCCCCCTAGTGTTTACTGAGGAACATTACGCGGCGAAAGAAAAAAAAAAACAGCCTCTTCGATGGGAAGGATACGTATTACTTCTCGTCTCGATATGTAACGTGTTGCTATGGTGATGGGCTAACTGTGTTCTTTACGGAAACGGCGAAACGAGGATGATTCGAAGGATAGCAGCGTAAAGAATTGCAGATACGCTGACACTGCACAGAGAGCGGTGGACTGTTACCATAGTAATAGTGGACCGTAACAGCGCTGTAGCGCACGCACGCGACGCACGTTAACTTTGTATTTATCAATGAAACAACATGTTCCCCGCGAAAGAGAGGGAGCAGTGGATGTGGAGAAAATTACGGAGATAAAAAAGAGAGATACAAGAAAATAAAAGAGAAAATGAAAGGTGCGTAAAAACGTATTTAAATTGATTTCGTTTTTTCTGTTTTTGTCAGAGAGAGGGGGGGGGGGGGGGGGGGTCTGTATGTTTTTTGTGTGTAGAATACACTTTGATTCAAATTAAAATGTATATATAATATTTTCGCACGTATAACAACAATACATTAACCTTCAGGAGTACATTCCGCCAAAATAATATACTACCACAGCTGTTGCTACTGTTGTAAAATGTATATTTAATACATTCATATTTATCTCTATAAAACAGTGTAAAAGCTTTCTGTAATGTTGTTGTATTACTTCTAATTCTATAAGAATCTCGCGCAAATTACTGTTAGCATGGTTCACATTTGTAAGGGAATATTTTGTTTACACATTAGACAATTTGTTATTATTGTCAATAAAGGTTATTTTGTTTTTTTTTTGTTTTTTGGCCCTAAAAATATTTTGACATTGGAAGCCAAACGTATAAATATATTAATTGAATTGCATTAGATAACATATTATATAACCAAGTGGCATCTTCACACAAGTGATGCTACAAATGATACTTGGGCCATTTTTGCAATTACTGGCCAACTGGCCCCAAAGTAATTTATTTAACATAGCAGATGTAGTTCACCAAATTAAATTAAATTGAGTTCAATACAAGTTAAACACAATTGAAAAGCATTTGTGGCTTAATACAAAAAGGACTTGTCCTTTTCTTTTAAAAAAAAAAGCAAGAATCAAAGTTACAGTGAGGCATTTACAATGGAAGTGAATGGGGCCAATTTGTGGAAGGTTTAAATTCAGAAGATTATGTGTGAAGATTATCTTTTTATAAAAGCACTTGCTTCTGTTAAAACTCATGTATTATTTGAGCTGTTAAGTTGTTCAAATCATAATTTTTACAATCTTTTAAGGCTTTAAGGATTTGTTGACATTTTATCATCATGGCAACAAAGTTACTTTGCACAAAAAAAGGTTAGTAAGCGATTTTATCACACTACAATCATGTTAAAGGGATAGTTCACCCAAAAATGACAATTCCCTCATCATTCACAACAGATGTTTAGCATAAAAGTAATCCATCAGACTCCAGTGGTTTAATCAATCTCTTCTAAAGCAATCCAGTTGGTTTTGGGTGAGAACAAACCAAAATATAACTCCTTTTTCACTGTATATCTTGTCATTGCACTCTCAAGACACGATCTGCATGCGCAGAGCTCTAGATGGAGCTATTGGAAGTGTAATCAAGCTTGAAATCATACTTTACGTTAAATTACTTTTATCCTGCCTTTATCTCCTTTTTGGAGCTTCAAAGGTCTGGTCACCATTCAGTTGCATTGTATAGACTTACAGAGCTGAGATATTCCTCTAAAAATCTTCATTTGTGTTCTGCAGAAGAAAGAAAGTCAAAGCCTAGATGGCATGAGGGTGAGAAAATGATGATCATTTTTGGGGGAACTATCCCTTTAACATGTTTTTTATGTCTTGTGGCTATACTGTTGAAACATTAGTGAGTATTTTAATGTTTACATTTAGTCATTTAGCAGATGCCTTTATCCAAAGCAACTTACAAAGGAGGAACAAAACAAGCAATTTGTCATACAAAAGTCAACAATATCTTCATTATCACACTGCCAAGTTCTCACAGTGGCTGGATGCTAGCACAGAGGAAAGAGACAAAGATTTTATTTACATTTTTTTTTTTTTATTATTATTGTTGATTGAGCTTAATTTGTACTGAATCCGGAATATTCCTTTTATTTTAATAGTGTTTCTTTAATCATTTAAAACTTTAAAAGTGATTTTGCCATCTTTCTACCATAAATGTCTCTTAATTTGATATTCTTGTACATTTGTCTCTACTAAAAAAAAAAAATGCAGAGTAAAATGTAATTTTATCATGTGCATTTATAAATAACAATATGTGTTACTGTTTTCAGCAGCTATCCTGCAAGACAGAAGATTTATCTGGTATTGTTTGTAGCTGGGTATCCATCAAAGTGTTTCACATTTTTATTTTATTTCTGAAATTTTGACTAAAGAAAATGCGAAATATTGCGAGTTTCCATGAACTGTAAATGTGCAATATCTTGAGGTAGCCTGACTTTTTGTCACGGAGCAGCTGAACGACCTCTTTGCTTCGGGGAGAGTTGTATTTGCTGTTATAAAGCAATTGTACATTGTGTTATTAAATGCTGCCAGGAGACATCGCAGGATGAGTGCTTGCATAATGAGGGCTCAAATGGCTGCTCCCATCCGACAGCCTCCATATATATACCTGGGAGTGCCCGCGCTCAAAGCTGGTGTATTGTGAGGACCCACTTTAATGACAATCTGTGGGTGAAGCACTTTTGACTAACCAGGGCTTCATTTCAAGAATTGTGTGCCATGGTCGAGCCTTTCGTTGAGCCAGTCACATCAAGCTCTCGCACACCTACCATCAAACAAGTGTAATGCCATCGCACTATACAAATGGTCATGACACGTCAGTGGTTTCCATCCAACTATTTTTATGCGCATTTTGAAATTGTGCAAAATAAATCCTGAATGGCAACGCTTGAAATGCGAATAAACTTCGGGTCCTCAAAATCCGCCAAAACAGTTTTGAGAGCAGGCACTCCCAGATATGCGAAGACTGGCGGTGTGTGGGCATCGCAGCTATTTCAGCCCACATTATATCAGATATTACACTTATTGTGTCTCGTAGATGCATTTAATAAAATTAGATATTTGCTCGAATATTGCGAATAAAACTGTTCCCAAAGCAGGGAGAGGTCATTCAGCTGCTCCATCATGATGCCCATCATTTGGTCTGTAGTGCACACAACAATTTGTATTTTCTTAAGTTGAATTTTTAGAAATGCGCTTAAAAAATGCTAAACATTGTGGATGGAATCCCAGTATTTGTTCATGTGAATAAGCCGTTTCCATCACTTTAATGCACATTTTAACGAATGCGAAACTCTAGAAAATCCACTTCCCAAGCGCATAAAATTGTATGCGAATTTTGAGTTTATTCTCATATAAAGCGTTTCCATTCAGGATTTCTTAATGATTGTTAAGAAATAGTTTCTTTAAAATAGTTGGATGGAAATGCAGCTATTGACACTTGCTACTTCCACACAATTCATTATTTTTACTTGCTCCACCATAGAGGAAAAATATACCAAATTGTATTTAAAATACAATTATTTCATAAGAATACTATAAATACATGAACATAACTATGTACTAATTAAAAGTACCATGTAATTGCAGTTATTTCATGCTTTCTTCAAATGCACGCAGACAAAATTTGATCAAATGAAGTGGTAAAGTAGTATAGCTTTTACAATGCAATTAGGGGAAGGATACATTAAGTTCAAATATTGTGTACTTTAAGGAAGTACACTGGTTAGGTGCTTGTGTCCATCTTATAATTCTGCAACTTAAAAGCAATTGTCCTAATAATGTTCCTCAAGCACAAAAAATATTAATAATATGACTTAAATATTTTCCTAATATATATACTGTATACTGTATATTTTAAATTGCGCCATGTCTGTTCTGAGAACTTTTAAGAGTGCATGCTTCATTTACATTTCAACATACAATTATCATACTGACAGAGAACAAACTCTTTATTTGTCTGTCTTATAAATCAGATGTCTTATAAGTTACTAATGCTGGAAACGTATTAACTTACAAATGATAATTTAAAAAACATATTTTGAGTACTTTTTTGAATTGCACAATGCACATTCCTTAAAAAATAAGAGTGATACTAAATTTACATGTGCAGCAGTCACCAGCACCAGAACCAATTTTGAAGTGGGGGACCCTCAAACAGGCTGGTTGGGACATCATCACAACAACGTTAAGTAGTCAGTATGTGGAGTGTGTTGAACATCCACTTTATACCAGGCCAGCTTCCAAATCTATCAAAAATCAGAGTGATTAGTTATTTATCTACATTAATATTAGTCAAAAACTGTCCCCTTACACCAATTAGTATGTTGACACAATCAAGCAAAATAGATTGAAATCTACTTCCACAGAGAGAGACTGTAAATGTGCAAATGTTTGGAATAATGTACAGATTTTGCTGTTTCGGAAGGAAATTGGTACTTTTATTCACCAAAGTGTTATTCAACTGATCACAATGTATAGTCAGGACATTAATAATGTGAAAAATTACTATTACAATATGAAAAAAAATTCAGAACTTTTTAAACTTCTTCAAAGAGTTCTCATCAAAGAAATTCTCCACCTGCAGCAATGACAACTTTGCAGATACTTGGCATTCTAGCAGTTTGTCCAGATACTCAAGTGACATTTCACCCCACGCTTCCTGTAGCACTTGCCATGGATTTGACTGTCTTGTCGGGCACTTCTCACGCACCTTACAGTCTAGCTGATCCCACAAAAGCTCAATGGGTCCAATAAGATCCATAACACTCTTTTCCAATTATCTGTTGTCCAATGTCTGTGTTTCTTTGCCCACTCTAACCATTTCTGTGTTTTTCTGTTTCAAAATGGGCTTTTTCTTTGCAATTCTTCCCATAAGGCCTGCACCCCTGAGTATTCTCTTTACTTTTGAAACTGGTTTTGAGCTGGTAGAATTCAATGAAGCTGTCAGCTGAGGACATGTGAGGCGTCTATTTCTCAAACTACAGACTCGGATGTACTTATCCTCTGTTTAGTTGTACATCTGGCCTTCCACATCTCTTTCTGTCCTTGTTAGAGCCAGTTGTCCTTTGTATTTCAAGCATTGTTTAGCCTTCATTCCTCAAAACAGTGATTGACTGATGAGTTTCTAGAGAAAGCTGTTTCTTTTTTTGCCATTTTTGACCTAATATTGACCTTAAGACATACTAGTATATTGCATACTGTGGCAACTCAAAACAAACACAAAGACAATGGTAAGCTTAATTTATGAACCATAAATGTAAAACACATTTTAAATGTGTTTGATATAGTGGTAAGTGATTTTCTTGTACCAAATTAGCAATTTAGCATGATTACTCAAGGATTAGGTGTTGGAGTGTTGGCTGCTGGAAATGGGGCCTGTCTAGATTTGATCAAACATTTCTTTTTTCAAATAGTGGTAGTGCTGTGTTTTTACATCAGTAATGTCCTGACAAAACTTTGTGATCAGTTGAATGCCACTTTGGTGAATTAAAGTACCAATTTCCTTCCAAACCAGCAAAATCTGTACATTATTCCAAACTTTTGGCTGCCACTGTAAGTTATAACTACCTACTAGTGTATAACAGTTACAGAGCTTCTCCTTGGTTCTACATTCATCTACAAACAACACAGAATGGCAGTGACAATTAGTTAACCAGCATGCCCTCATCCACTTTTATTTATTTCTGGCAACATAGCCACTGTTGGCTATGGGTTACACTGATTACCTTTGAGATCAGTTATTAGATGGACCAATCAGACGTCTGCATTTTTTTTTCCACTTTTCTTTATGCAAAGGGAAAAATGGTACTTTTACCCATTTGAATAAAATGTCAGGTGTTATAAACTGTAATGTCTGTTTATGTTTCAGCTTGTGGAATTGCTATTGGCTGTTGTGTTTTTGCATAATTAATGAGGTAGGTCTGTGTAGGTTTTAGGGACTGTTTGGGTTTTTTTTATTAACATAATTTTTTCAGTAACCCTGGGTGCGATTAGTTTTGTTTTGAGATAGGTGTGATCCTGTGGAATTATTTAGACTTTTCTTCAGCGTTATCATTGTTGATTAAAAGTGGTTTAAGACTCACTATGCTTGGTACCCCAACTTTCTTCCCAGTAATACCCACGCTGTAATATTTTTAATGCTAGCACCAGAAGTACATATATTAATGCCAGTTGAAATTCAGTTGTGGTGTTGGCCAGCAGTATATTATCAGTATAGCATTAATGAATGTCCGGCGCTCAGTGTAAACTTATATGTATTTTGATGACATTACAATTGCAAACCCATTACACCGAGTGAATTCTGTGTATTTCAGAAATTAAATACAAGGGTAGATATTCAAAGTGAACTAAAGTATACTTGAAATAGTTCCATTTTAGCATAACCAAGTATACTTAACACATATTTAGTTGCACCACAGCACTGCTTTCGGCAAACTAAAGTGTATTAAGTACAAAATTAGTTGTTCCAATTAAGCAGAATTTCAGTATACCAAATTGCCTGCCAGCAATACACTTTAGTATACTGAAGCACTCACAAATAAAGTGTGCTTAAGTATATTCTTTTTTCACTAGGGCATATCAGTTTTAATGACAAAAATGCTGGATTGTACTAAAGTATATACAGGGCTGTACGGAGCTTAATTAATCCAGATTGGCACCCATGTCCATGTCAACTCATTAAATGTTCAAACACACCAACAGCAGGCTTGATAAACAGCTAAACATATGGGTATGGTCCGTCATTTTGAAAGCATTGCTATATCAACAGTTGTTGACAGCCTGTCAATATAGATTATACTTTGGACACAACGTTAACTATATTCAATATACTGGTATTCTAATCCCATTTCACTGAATAAAATAGTCACAACAGTGACTAAGATAAAGATAGCAGAAATAGAGGTAGTTAAAAGCTTGAATTCTTTAATGCAAGAATCATTATTGTACATTAACAATTCAATGGTCTATGCACAGCTTTTTTTTAATATTTTTTTTTTTACAATATGTACCACAAGTCTATGTCAGCACCTACGGGTATTTACATAATGTTGGAGACAAAGGTGCTGGGGAAAAGTGAGAGGAAGAATTAAAAAGAGATAAATGCTCAGAAAATTATTATTGACGAAAAACAAAGTGATTGACGGATGTGCATGACAGCAGACGTATGGCTATCACAGCACTTGTGCCTGCTACTAGAGCAGAATTAAGAGAAGGCAAATTTTTTTTAATGAATAACATGATCAATAATATTAAAACTTAAGTGTTGTTGCATTTGAAACCGCAGCATGGTAACTGAGAGCTGGGGCAGTGACAGGTGCTGGAGGAAGAGGCAGGTACCACACAAACACACTCGACACAAAACTCAGTCTCTTGCTCACATACACATCAAGTTCTCCCATACAACGAGACATACACACGCAATCGAACAAATGTAGCTCATTATGAACATGCACACATAAAATGTTTATCTTGTTCCTGCGTTCAAACAAGTCTCAATTCGGCCTATAACACAATCTTACACACTCACACACAGTCCATTCACACAGCAATATAGTGAATGAGGGTTGTGTGCTTGCAGACAGAATCCTATAGAAGGACACTTAGGCCTCTGCACTGAGCACTGCCTTCCACCGATGACATCACTGGGCTCTTTCGACCAATCAGAGAATGTGCTGGGCTGTGGTGAGCACTGTTATTGGCTGCTTTTATTTCCTGATGGGAGGATGACTGAAGAGTGGCATTTTTCTCATTTGTTTTGCTGTTGTTGCTTTATTTTAAGAGCTCAGATCATCCTATTGCGTTTGTGAGTGGGTGAGTCTGTTATGACATCATTGCACTGGGCGGAGCTTCGTTTCCGAGTTCCGTTGTCGAGGTGAAGAGCCATCTCCTCGGCAATGAAAGTGTTGAGGTCTACATCATGGAGACCATTTCTGCGGCGTCCTGGGGTGGAGCTAGCACTCAGGTGTGTAGGTGAACCAGGAGCTCCAGAGCGCATACTGATACTCGCCATGGCTCCACTTAGACCTTAAACAGGTAAGAAGGGATACACATAGAAAGAAAGACAACATATAAATGGATGGAACAATTGCCATAACCCCTAACTGACCATGTATTTTGTACACAAAATATAGACAAAAAGGCAAGAGAACCGCCGTCTGGTTCTGGAAGTAAAAATCCCATTAATTTTCTCCATTAGATCAGAGAATATAAGGCCGATATGGTTTTGAAAAGTGCTTTTTGCCACACTTTTGCAAGTTATATGCTGCAGTTATACTTTTATGCCCCACAGGTTCACATTATTTAACAACATTACTGTAGTTAACATGAACTAATGAATTTAAATGCTCGTTACAACATATACCAATAATTTTTTTTTAATTAAAAGTTGTATTAGTTAAGCTGTAGATACGCACCACCTTTTTGAGCACAAGCCATGAAAATGACATACCTGAACTTAAATGGTTGTATTTACTGGACCCTTTGGAGTATGGACACAGTTGTAGTATCTTTTGAAAGACACTTTGGACTTTATTTCCCAAGTTTCAGAATTAATATATGTTGTTATTTTAGTTAAGAGAAGTTGATAGTAATGGAAATATTTTGTGCTGAACATGTATTTATAATCTAAAAAAACAATAATAAAAGTACCAAGACAACCAACAAATACAACGTTCTCAAAGCCACAAGTCTAAAGAAGTTACGTTTCAAATTTGAAGATGATCATACAAAAAAATGAGGTTCCTGCAAGCTCTTTTTCTATGTAAAATTGTTGGAAGTGTACAGAGTAAAATTATGTTGCCTTTCAAGACAACACAAAATCTGACTGCACTGCTTGGCTATTGTGAATAAAAGTATGCTGCATTTTTAAAAATAGACTTGAGGCAGGCTCGTTTTGTTTACAAGATAATATACAGTTTTACAACATGAATGCTGCTTAGATTGCATAGTTTATTGAAGAATGATGACAAAGGGTAATTCTTTCAGGCGAGATCGCATGTAAACAATGGAGAATATATCAATATTTCTCAGATTTATCACATTTATGGACAAAAAGTGCTATTGGATGTTTTTCAATGAACGCTTGTCATGGACAATTGACCCAAGTGTGGCAAACTGGATTCATCTGGCGATCGCAATTTCATAAAGTTATGAAGTCCTGTTTTGATATTGCATGTTTTCATTTGTACTCCTGACACAAATAACTAAATTGCTGTTTCTGGAGCATTGATATCGTGAAACAGAGATCGGATATCATTGTTGAACCCTTAGACCTTTGAAAAGATGTACAATTTGTTAACATTCATTACATTTATAGATGGTAAATTATATATCAAACATAAGCAGTGACGTCACCACCGCATGAGGGGAAATGCGTATCAACAGGTTAATACACATTAATGCACTATGAACTAACAATGAAAAAAAAACATTTTTATTAACTAACATTGATTAATAAATGCTGTAAAAATATATTGTTCATTGTTCATGATACCTAATGCATTAACTAATGTTAAAAGAAATGAAACCTTAAGTGTTACCAAAACTACATTAAAAGTGCATTTATGAATTGCCAACATTTATTTGTATTGAAAACAGTTATTAATAGTTCTGTTGTCAATAGCAAAAGGTCATTGTGACATACTGGCAACCAAAAAAACATGAGCACACAGCAGAGATCCTTTCAAAAAAAGAAAAATAGATCCATTACAAGCTCTAAATCTGCACCAGAGAGAAATGATTAATATCTATGATTTGTTTACTGTCTTTGGCGTCTTGTTATAACACAAATAACTAAATATTAAGCAAATGTGTGAAGACGCGGTGCTGTAATTGAAGGTTAAAATGTTTTATTAGTGGTATTGTGACCAACATTAATGTGATTTAAATTAGGATCCTCCAGATTAACGCTGAGATGAGTGACTGATGCTATATTGAGAGTACCTGCAGTGCGCACGTTTGATTGACAGAGAGCGCTCATGCTAGAGAGTGAAGCTGAAAGTGCTCATGATTGCTCAGTCTCTATCGCTCAACACGTCTGATTGTCACAACTCATGTTACAACACGTGTTCCCGGACTTGTATTTGCATGTTTATTTATTGTTAAATTCATTTTTATACCCGTTAACAGCCTCTTTATCCTCTTCCAGCTAACAGCAGAGTCAGAAACACTACCATAATGACTCTATAAAATGGGCAACTTAATTTTCATACACATGTAATTTACACATTTTTGAAAACAAAATGGCATATTCAAGTGAATTACATGTCTTAGTTTAAATTCATGAATGCATAGAATTGCCAACAATTCAACCTCCAAAAGGCCACTCTGTCATGCTTAGCAAGTGCTCATTCATTAGAAGAGTGTATGTGTGATTCCCTGCATGCTGCAAAAACAAATCAACCCAGATTCTAGGCATGATTGGGCGATCACGGATTTAAGACAAATATCGGCTGATTTCAATCAGTGCACCCCTAATAACTTTAAACACAGACTTACCATGAGCTCCAAGGTTGCTAATCGATGGTATATACTTCTGTTGAAGCCATCATTCTGAATCATTTAAACTATTTCATAGAAATCGTGTTTAATAGCAGAATTCCTGGTTAAGCAAAGGTCCACCAATCAGAGAATCGCTACAAAATGCTCTGTTGGAACCACCCACTTGCATGGTCCATTGCTATGGACGCAATCAAGTTGGTCTCTCTAAACTCAAACAAATGTATATGTCAGAATATTTTGCAATACAATTACATTGTTTATATAATTATAATCATCAACTTTAAAAATCAACAGTTTTACATTTCTACATTGTTTTTAATAACGTCATTTGCTATGCTTCATGGCAGGGGCATAGAAGTCATTTTAAATGTGTGTGTGTGTGTGTGTGTGGGGGGGGGGAGGCAACACAGCTGTCAGTAGGTGGATCGCACGGACCCAACACTTAGTGTAGTATTAATATATTACAGTAATTATTCATATACATGTAATATTTACTTTTAATATTTGTAGCATTTTAAAGATTCAAGTATTGCAAATTAAATCGCAGAATAAGCTACAAAGATAAAGGGCATCTTGTGGAGCACTTGCTTCGGTTTCATACATGACGATAAAAGACTGCGCACAAGCCAGTCCTGAAGAAATTATTTAATCAATTACAATGACAACTGTGCATGTGCACAATTAAATGTTTTCCTCTCTGCTTGTGCATTGTGGGATTTGAAAATATCTAATTGGCTCGAGTGTTTTGACTACATTCACCAAAATTAATTCAGATCCATTTAACGATTCAGTGACACAGACACCAGGGTGTCTTGTGTGAAATTAGTTAATCACTGAATCAAAGATCTAAAAGTAGTACGTAATCCTTTACAATTTGTATGTATACAGACTAGGGCTGTCACGATTATAAAATTTGGCTGACAATTAATTGTCAAACAAATAATTGTGATTATGACTATTGTCTCATTAAGGGCTTTAATGATTGTCATAAATTGTAATTTAAGGTGTGCTTTTTCTGCTTGCTTGCTTTATACACCTTAAGTAATTTGTACATATTTACCTTCAAATATATAAAATCAAATAATAAAATAAAAAGTTTGATCTCATTTTAAGGTTTTAAAAACATATGACATGAAAAATAAGAAATCAAAACATTTCTATTCAACGTCTCATTTTGGTCAACTTTAATTTTGATCAATTTAAAATTTAAACTTGCTTTTTGAACTCATATTTTATAATAAAATATATATATTATATTTATATTTTATTATATTATACAATAGTAAAGTATTTCTTTCCTAATTTCTTCACATTCACATTATTTTAATGCTCTGATTAAACCCACAAGCCCTTATTTGTCATGAAGATTTAGTTTCATCATTTTATCACTCCACAGAAATAGAGTTAGCGTGCGTCTCCTCTTTGTCACTGCATGTCATTTACACAGCGTGTATGAACCAATAACATTTACCATTACATGATCGTTTAAAGTGAAACCGGAGTGCTTTGTGTTCACTTAGTTTATACTTGTTGATTTATATTTCCGCGGGAGTTTGGCGCAAGCCTCTGCTGACAGCGCGTGCATCAAATCGCTTCATGCACTCTTCAGGACAGGAGCTGGTGGACCTCCGCAGTGTGGCTCAGTGATGCTTGGATGCGGAGTTCAACTGAATGACACACAAACACGCCGTTCATGTCATTTATACAGTATGTTAACGGAAGCTTAAAATTCCCTTATTTGGGCATTAAAGCGTGATTGGAATTTGAATGCTCAATCGCAGTTGTCTCAAAAATCAAGGATAGATCAAATAACCGCAATCAGATAGATATTTATTAACAGCGATAGGCCTAATACAGACCTATAAATAGAATTTAGTAGAGGTTTTAAGCATTATAAGAACATAGAAAATATATAATTTCCCTACAGATTGTAAGCTGCGGAGCATGCCTTATCAAAACATTAATAGTCTTATAATAATTATTAGTTTCAATAATGTCCATACGTTTTAATGTATAAAAAAACATTGTCTCTAAATATCTATTCACTTCAGTGAAATGCATGTGTTCTAAGAACAAAGATCTATATTTTTACAAATTGTTGACTGCACACCAACATAAAGGTAAAAAACAGGAGCTGATATTTAAAATAGCTTTGCATCTTTAACACAGATCTAGTAATCTACTTAAATTGGCAAAAATAAACAGATAAAACTATTACCTCACAAGCATAATGTAAAAAGCATTACTTAAAGAACCCACTTATAATGCATGCTTAAAATGATTGTCCTTTGTTTTTTTATGCAGTGCATTTCACGTAATGCTGCCAATCAAGAACGATGTGCCAATAAATAACTAATTTGTGTTCCTCGTCTTTAGATTATTAATTTAGACCAACATCAATGCCGATAAAAACATGGATAAATGAGCATTGTTGAAAGCAACTTTGTAGAAATTAACAGAGCCGTGTTGATTAGATTGTCTGAATGTCGGCCTATTATGTAAGGGTTGTTACGTGATTGGCTGGATGGTCGCTTAATCAGCCCAAAGCAACAAAACGCAAAGAATACTGTATACAAATCCACCATTTGGACTCGGTATGCGTTATGGTTGGAAATGTACGCGGGACAAAAATCACCTTTTTAAAAGAGATTTTAAAATACTTAACTACAAATCAAAGTTTGTAATGTTGCGATTCACCTTGGAGCTGATTGATTTGGTACACAACTTAGGACTCTTTTATAAAGCACTTTTATGAAATCACTACGGAAAAAAAATCTTTCTGGAATCAAGATTTCTAAACCAAAAAAAATACGACTATTACAGCTTCCACATTCAACTAATCGCGAAAAGAGTCAGTTTTGTTTTTAAAATTTTAATTGAACATGTTTTGTGCTGTTTGTGCATTCTAATCAATTATCGACATGTCCACTGTGCGCGTGAATGCAATGGCAAATTCAAGGCATTTAAATAAGTGCATATGATGTAGGGCTGGGCGATATGATATCATGGCGACGATATAAAGTGTCAATCGATAAAGATTTTGCTATATTGTGTATATCGTGATATGAAAATATCCACGTGCGTGGTGGGTAAGTATCTATTAGTGGGGAGGGCTTCACATGAGACTGAGAGAATTAAAAAACACATGGACAGGGTTTTTATGGCATTCAAACATTTTCACCGGCTGCCCAAACAGATTCAATGAAATTTATCTCACATAATATGCTTCTATAAAACCTACTTGTGGTCGCTATTAGAGGTTAATGCGCTCAATGGGGCATGTGGCAAGTTGTGCAAGGATCGCAGAGAGTAGCAAGGGCCTTGCGTGCAGCAAGTCTCCGCGGTGTCATGCACAGCGAGCCACGTGAGAAGATGTGCAGATTGACAGTCTCGGAAGAGGAGACAACTGAGATTTCTCCTCCACCTCCCCGATTGAGGTAATCGCACCACCATGAGGACATACTAAGTAGAAGGTAGAATTAGGTTCCAAATTGGTAGAAAAGGGGATAAAAATGTTTAAAAAAAAAAAGCATTACAATTTAGTTAATACATTTACCAATATTTATTGATTTTCTCAAAATAATTACTATATTGTGATATATTTAGTTACGTTATATAAAATGACCTGTATTGTGAAATAAGATTTTAGTCATATCGCCCACCCCATGATGTTCTAATGTATAAAAAGTAATGAAATTCATTATTTTGTCATAATCGTGCAGTTCCACTACTACTAGACATTCAAAGAAATTCTCATACTGACTTGTCATCAAACAAACTCACCATGCAAGGCAATGGCCTCCCTGAACGGCTGCAGGTCTGTTTCTACAGATGAACTTGTCTCCGACGATGCGGGTCGGCTTGGCGACACCATTGCAAGTCTTGGTGGAGCCCTAGAGCTACGTGGCGGTGGGGCTTTACCACAGAGGAAGCTAATAAGATCCTCCCGTCGAATAGTCCGCCTCCTCTTCTTCACCCACGCCAGGACATCTTTATTTCGTCGCTGATGACCGATTTGAATACCCAGTTCATAACTCCGTTGATGGGCATCAACACTCTCTGGTAGATTTATAAAAAAAAAAAAAATTAATAGCATTTCTTTATATATCAGGAATCAGTATGCACATACTCTATTCCCAACATCAAAACCTTACACTTGAAATTTTTATTTTTAATCAAAGAGCAAGCATCTCAATGTGAGACAATTTTTATGACAATGATTAAGCTTTTAATAAAGGTCATTATATAAAATGTTACATCAACTTGCAGAGCAATTGGAAGTATTTTTACTTTGTGTGTCTTTAACACCACACATTTCATGTCAGCATTATCTCCTCTTCTGAAGCCACAGTAGATGCTGTTCTACTTAAAATTATTGCTATCAATACTCTATAATTGGCAACAAATAACTGCCTAAACCTAAACTGGCAGGCATAAAGATTTGTTTCTATTGACAATGTTTCCATTTCTGGTCTTGAGGACACAGTCCATCTGACTGTCTCTTGACTGAAATGTAGTACATACTCACAATATTTGGAGATGGAGGGGGTCTGAAGAACAGTCAAGTGCATGAAATGATTTGAGATACAAGAATCCAGGGCAGCATTTCCCAAAAGCATTTCAAGCTTTAAGTTGATCGTAGAGACCACTGGCACCAATGATTTCTACAATCTACTTTGGCTGACATTGCTTTTGGGAAATGCAGCCCTGATCATTGTATGAGGGTTTTCAGAAAGGACACTTCTGCACCTACCTTGACCCAAACATCTTCATATATTGATTAAACTTATTGCTCAAATTATTACTGCAACAAATTTGAATGATGGTACTGCACTGCCCATTTACAGTGCATCTGGAAAGTATTCACAGCGCTTCACTTTTTCCACATTTTGTTATGTTATAGCTTTATTCCAAAATTGATTAAATGCATTATTTTCCTCAAAATTCTACAATCAAGATCCCATAATGACAACGTGAAAGTTTGAAATCTTTGCAACTTATATATATATATATATATATATATATATATATATATATATATATAAAAAAAATGTACAGAAGTATTCACTGCCTTTGAAGCACAGTTGGTACCAATTACAGCCTCAAGTCTTTTTGAGTTTGATGCTACAAGCTTGGCACACCTATTTTTTGGGCAGTCCCTCCCATTCTTCTTTGCAGGACCTCTCAAGCTCCATCAGGTTGGATGGGGAGTGTTGGTGCACAGCCATTTTCAGATCTCTCCAGAGATGTTCAATCGGGTTCAAGTCTGGGCTCTGGCTGGGCCACTCGAGGACATTCACAGAGTTTTCTCGTAGCCACTCCTTTGTTATCTTGGATGTGTGCTTGGGGTCATTGTCCTTTTGGAAGATGAACCTTCACCCTAGTCTGAGGTCCTGAGTGCTCTGGAGCATGTTTTCATCAAGGATGTCTCTCTACATTGCTGTATTCATCTTTCCCTCGATCCTGACTAGTCTCTCAGTTCCTGCCGCTGAAAAACATCCCATAGCATGACACAACCACGCTTCACTGTAGGGATGGTATTGGCCAGGTGATGAGCGGTGCCTGGTTTCCTCCAGACATGATGCTTGCCATTCAGGCCAAAGAGTTCAATCTTTTGTTTCTCATGGTCTGAGAGTCCTTCAGGTCCCTTTTGGCAAACTCCAGGCAGGCTGTCATGTGCCTTTTACTGAGGAGTGGCTTCCATCTGGCCACTCTACCATACCGGCCTGATTGGTGGAGTGCTGCAGAGATGGTTGTTCTTCTGGAAGTTTCTCCTCTCTCCACAGAGAAACTCTGTCAGAGTGACCCATCAGGTTCTTGGTCACCTCCCTGACTAAGGCCCTTCTTCCCCGATCGCTCAGTTTGGCCAGGCGGCCAGCTCTAGGAAGAGTCCTGGTGGTTCCAATCTTCTTCCATTTAAGGATGGAGGCCACTGTGCTCATTGGGACCTTCAATGCTGCAGACATTTTTCTGCACCCTTCCCCAGATCTGTGCCTCGATATAATCCTGTCTTAAGAGGTCTACAGACAATTCCTTGGACTTCATGGCTTGGTTTGTGCTCTGACATGCACTGTTAACTGTGGGACCTTATAGACAGGTGTGTGCCTTTCCAAATCATGTCCAATCAACTGAATTTACCACAGGTGGATACCAATCAATTTTGAGTGTCATGGCAAAGGCTGTGAATACTTATGTACTTATGATTTTATTTTTAATCAATTTCAAACAAACTTCTTTCACGTTGTCATTATGGGGTATTGTTTGTAGAATTTTGAGGAAAATAATTTATTTCAATCCATTTTAGAATAAGGTTGTAACATAACAAAATGTGGAAAAAGTGAAGTGCTGTGAATACTTTCCGGATGCACTGTATGTGGAACCTAAGCAGCCAATCTAACTAAAAACATATTAATATATTAATCTATAGAAGTTCGTCAATAATTGCTTAATCATAGTAACCGCATGCAATCATCAAGATCAATTTTTAAATCATGAGGACATTAATGAACTCCATGAACCCAACACACTTACCACTATCAGGAATATCCAACACCACATCCTACAAACATCATACTTGCCTGTAAAAAGCTAGAAGTCATTATGTAGCTATGTAGCACCTCCCAATCCCTAACAGATCAAAATAATGTGATTCAAATCATCCACATGACACATCTAACCTGCCATATCATCCTTCATTATCCCAACCGAACAGATGATTTTCTGTACATTGACTACATTTACATGGACACCAGAAAGTCATCAGTTCATGCTGCTCATTCAGTAAGCAGCTCTATCCACAGCAACGCAATATCCCTATGACATCTGTGTAATAACAAACATGGCATCCGAAAGGAACTTAGCTATTTTATTCTCTGTTGCTTTGCTTTATTTCCAGATTTTCCAAAGTTGTTGTTGTGTTTTTTTCCTTAACTTTCCATCACAACATGCAGTGGAATTGCGCTTCAATATGGGATTTCACCCTTACATAAAACTCAGGATTCTCCCAATGTACATGAGGGCATACACGCGAACATGATAAACGGGTATAGTTTATAGTGCATGTACTTTTCCCACTCTACTCCCAGAAATGTTGAATTCTTTTCACAGTGTCAAGTTGTTGTTGGGTTCCATCCTATGATGTTTGTTATCCAGTCTGTTCCATGGACATATGCCTGTCAGAACGTTGCTTAGCTGTTGCCATGACCACATAAGCCACGCTATCCTTGAGAAACATGGGTGTGTTAAACCACTTTCTCTTAAGGAAAACAGCGTTCTCGTTTACATGACGTTTCAGAATGCTGTTTTCTACAAAGAATTGTGCATGTAAATGTGGTCACTAATTCAAGTCTTGCAATGTCAATGCTGGGTTTAAGGTTTCATAACTGTAATTGAAATATTCTAGGCTCTTAATTAGGCATAAACAATACAATTTAATCTATTATTAGAGTACAGACAGATTCTGTTTGGGGAGAAGAAATCAATAGTATTCTGAAGTAACTAAAGATCTCCGTCAGCAATGTTGTTCCTTGTGGACAACAAGCCAATGGGTTTTCTTTAAGGGCTGCATTTTCTGAAGAAAATTTTTAGAGCTATTTGACCGTGACAAAATCACAATGGTAGGGCATGCTGGGTGATTGTCTGGGTGTTCCAATTGGTTTCTAATAGGGATGCGCACAGGGTCCAAAATTAACACCAGCTTAGCGCCAAATGCAGGTAAATTTTCTATTTGTCAGGTGAATTTTGCGGTGTCATATGCTACTTTGGTGGGCGCTTTGTCAGTTTGTGTCAGCTAGTAACATGTTCCAGTTTTGTCATCAAGGGGGTCCTTTAGGTCTTCAGTCAGTAAGTTTGCAGATCTTTACATGGAACGGCTCTCATTAGCTAGTCCCGCTGCTCATCGAAATTCTCAGTTAGCAGTAGGGATACTGTGCTCATGTACTTGTATGTGTGGATTCTGTGTTGTGCTGTAACTGGCTGCTCTTACGAGCTTCTTGGCTTACACTCACAAGCTCTATTTGTAGTAGATTACCGCGAGTAGAGCGCTAATTCACTTCATACAGACTACATATTTATTTAATTAATAGCAGCTGTTTGAAGTTTAATAATCACTTTGAGTCACGTAGCGATCTGCTTTTCCGGAGGTGAAAACTTCTGTTGGGTGTGTCTACAGCATTAACACATCCCGGTCATGCGTAACTGACCTATTAAAAAAAATGTATACTGTGCCAATTATACACAAAAAGAAATATTAAGCATGAGCACACACCATCTGTGAATAATAGAAGAAATTGATTGGAATGCCTGGCTAAATAGAACATAACTGGTGACATTACCAAGCCTGCAATCTTATATTACTTATAATCATTATATTACCTTAACATCAAGTAATTTTATGTTCCGAAATGCAGCACTCAACACAATTTCCCACCCTCACTCTGCTCAAATCATAATTAAAAGCTGCTTGTTTCTCTTTCGCATGGGTAAATAAACACTTGACAGCATAAAAAGCTTGAGAAAAACATGCATAAGTTCAAATGCAACAGCCAACAATATCTGAAGCTGAAATTTTTCTGACGTCTACTCTTGACCAACATCCAGTTCATCCACTCAGAAAACTTAGTGATATTTAAAAGGTCACAAGTGCTGGAAAGTGCAGATTTAACATGTCAATTCACACTGGATTACTATTACCAAGGTTTATTTTTTCAGGCCGTTTTTTAGTAGGTAAAACACTCATTTTTACTGGCGTAGGAACGCACAGTCTGTAAAAACTCCAGGAAAATTAATGACATGAGCGATTTGCAAAGGATTAAAATAACTGAGATGCTCTGGTAATTATTACATCACCATATAAAACTAATCCCATCAGAATAAGACTTAAAACTACTACTACTAATAATAAATCAATAGTAATTGTATAATATTTAAGCAATGTCTCACACCTGTGATGCAGCACTTCATTTGACAAAAATACCTCAAATACTTCAAATGTTTTATTTTGGATTGTGCTGTGAGGTTCTGAAAATTAAATGTTAAAGTTTAAATTACCTTAACTTATTTAGATACAATTTTGGTGATAACACTGAAATAAACGGGTATCAGTACAGGTGAGTACTGAAAAGGAAGGTGCACATTCTAACAAAAAATAAAAATGGTATGAGGACATTTCTAGATATCAGTAAATCCATGAGTTGGCTATTTTATTGATTTAAAAAGACTTTTGAACCAGTTGCAGCTGGCTAAATTAACGGATTCACACCAAATAAACCAAGATCTGTGACAGTGTTATTTGTACTTAAGGCTCATGAGAGTTTCTTACTGGTCATTCATATGATAACATGCAGTAAAAAATTATTACATTTTGTTGTAATAAGTGAATAATCTGAAAAATGATTTTACTTGGACTATCTGGCAATTTAATATTTCATAAAAAAATAGTAAAAAAAAAAATACAATTCCTTAAAAAAGCAATTAATTACAGAGTTGCCATAGACTTTGTCAGTTCTAACCAGTCTGGCCATTCTCTATTGTCCTCTCATCAAGGCGTTTCTGTCTACAGAACTGCCCCTCACTGGATGTATTTTTGTTTTTGGCACAATTCTGAGTCAATTCTAGAGACTGTTGTGCATAGAAAATCCTAGGAGATCAGCAGAGAATGGTCAGACTGGTTTAAAACTGACAGTCTACGGTAACTAAGATAACCACTCTGTACAATTGTGGTGAGAAGAATTACATCTCAGAATGCTATTTTGAGATGCAGGTTGGGCCATTTTGGCAGCACACAATTAGACAATTCAGGCCCAAAGATGATTCTACTCACTCCTTCAATGCAAGTTTATGGGATTTTTTGGGGGCAATTTAACATGTCAGGTGAAAATCCAAAGTCAGATTGCTTTAAAGTAATTGCACACATCTTCTCAACAAGTTTAATGCTTAGGGTTTGTTTAAATACCTAACCCAAAGTATTAACAGCAACATGATGCTTGCCTTAGTAACAGACTTGCCACGGTACCATAATTTTAATGCTCAAACCGATTAACACCGGTATTACCGCTGGTTGGATGCAAAGTGGTACAGTTGGGTAATTTTCATTAAGCAATAGCCTACACAATAATGCACGGCAGCTTGATTTCAATTGATCTTTCAATTAAATAACTTCTGTCAATGCACATACTATTGCTGCCTGTGTAATGTGATAAGTTGGTAAAGAAAATCTGGCTTTCAATGTGTTATTTAGGTTAATTTTGTCTACTTGAGTACTCTTGACTAATTACTCGTCGAGTCCTCAAGGGCAATGACATTTACATAACTGTATATATTAACAGGACTGCATTGTGTCTTGTTGTTCCAGTGTATCATCTATTCATTACTATAGGCTGTTATAAAATGTACAAAAGATTGCATAATCAAAATATAATGCATCATATTTTGTCATTATGTGAAGATTCGCTGCCCAACTCTATGAAAGAATATGCACAACGTATGTCTGTCTGTTCTTCCTTCAGGTTACCGTAGTAATCTTAGTAAGTGCGCACCAGTTTTTTTAGTGACTTTCTGAACCGTCCATTTTCAAATTGCACTTGGCTTAACAGGAGACACCATAACCATCGCGTTTTTAATATGGGTGTTAAGTTGAAGTTCAGTTTTGAAGATGCTGCATTCTGTAGCTGTTTGAAACACTCCCCATGTTTTTGTTCCTGTGGGGAAAGCCGGATGCTCTGTATTGTTGTTGCTGTGATGATTCATGAAGCATTCAATTCAACTCGGAGAGTAAGAATTTCCACCTTTCATCTAGGGAAAATGCAACAAAATTACACTTCGTCGGATTTCTAACTTGGAAACTTGTGCGTAAATCTTCAACTCCCATTTTGTCGAGATGCGGGTTTGCGTTATGTCACGCAAACATTTCAGCACCCGGTGCAGGTTGTTAACAGTCAGTGGCAAACATTCATTTTTATTAACTAATATCCATTAATGAGTCAAAGTTCTTACATTAACTTATAATAAAATCTGTTTGCGAAACGTTTTGCAGAGACAAGTTAATTACACTCTTTGCATTGCAGTGTCATACATCAGTTTGGTTGCTATGAGACATCTCTGACAATCAATGTATCCCTCAAAATCACAACGCAATCAATCTCAAAATTAAAAATAAGCTCCCTCTTTGACACGATTGTGTTTAGTTGACAGGTAACTGAATTTCGAAGTATGACATCAAGCATGATCACCATCGATAATTGTTTTCATGATCGATAATTGTTGCCATGTCCGATTACTCATGCCCATCCCTAGTTCATTTATCAAGGGTCGCAAACTCTTCATTAACCAACTACTGTTTATTTAAGGCTAGTCTATTTGTTAGGTTATTGGATTGATATTGGAAGTTCCATTCATAATGGTTCCCTCTTTAACCCAATATAACATTTCATACTGGTGTTGTCTCTTGTACAAGAGTAAAATCGGTAACACTATACACCGTGGCAACCCTACTTAGCAAATACTACTAATAAATATAATGGAACTGCATATTATGTATAATGGTGCCACAATACAAATGCCAGTAATATAAGAGTAATAGGCTCAAACCTTCCAAGCTATACCACTTCAAAAATCACTTGTGATGCAACATGGTTCATTAAAAGTTGCTCAACTCACCTTTGTACAGGTTAGTGACGGCAGTTGCAGCATTTTGAAAGGGAACCCACAAGGAAAGCCCCTGTTGTTGACATACTCTATCTGAGGGAGTGAACAGAAAGGACAGGAAATGTTTACGTTACACGGGGAGATACTTCACTTCCCGTGTAGGAAACACACACACTTACCTTCTGTTTTAAACAAAGCTGATAAAACATACAGACAACCAAGCTACCATCCACTTGCTGTCTACATAAGCAGCTCACTAGGTTTTCAGATACAGCCATTAATTAGACGACGTCTAAATTTGATATAGCTAGAGGACTATACGCCATTTTGTTGACTAGATTTAGTTTAACTGATTGTCCAGTGTACCGCAAACCCAAACTTAGTCCAAAAACACAGGGATACTCTACATTTAAACCAGCTTTAAGGTTACACTATGTTATAACAAAAATCGTCTCAAACACAACACACAAGCCCGTCTACAGCTGACACAATAACTCACAATCTTTGAACTTAGCCTACTAACCATGCCTTCGCCATTTTGTTTCGCATATTATTATGGTTGTTAAAGGAAGCCAATATGTTGTGATATATTTGTGTGTTCTGTATCTGTAGTCCTCTTTTTTTTGAACGCGTATAACATTCGAGTTATAAACGGAGGAGCTTTTGCTCACAAATTTAGTTATTTTCCTGAGACGAACTCCTCCCTGCACTTCGCCATTTTGTGTTGCTGATAGACAAGCAGCTGGGGGAATCTTTAAATATCAACAAAACCCTTACAATGTTGTAACCAGTCTGGTTAATGACTATAGGCTGGGGAAAGGTCATACTTGTGGGTTTTATCCACACAGAAACCAATTTATGTTAGTTCATGTCGCTCGCCTGCCAATTAGCAACCATGCTAATCATGTAAAAGCCACCGACCTTTTGAAATAAACACTAAATATGTATCCGATTTATAAAATAACTCCCAGTTGTCTTAACTTGATTATATTCGACTTAGTTTGGTGCCTATCCGCTGAACTTATGGCTTAGTGTCCTTTGTTTGCCAATGTTACAGTTAGCTGGCTAGCTCTCGATGGTGACACTCCGGTATGAATTTCAGACCTTTATACAATTGAGCGACGGCTGTGGCGGAGTTCTGAAAGAGATGCCAGAGTTTTTGTTGACTCTGCTCGGTCTCCTCCTCGCTCGGTTCTTCCTGCTCGGCCTCAGCAAGGCACTGCCGCTCCCATTTGGAGAACCAGTGCTCGGGTCCGTGTTCCTGGATCTCCGCTTCCCCCTGCTCCTTCTTCTCATCCATGGCTACAAAAAAAACACTTAAACCGCCGCTATAATGCTCTGATGTTCGCTTAATAAGTGCTCAGCGACGATTAAACCGGACCGTAGTCTTTCGTCGACAGCGGCCTCATCGACAGCTGTTAGTTTACGTCTGCATAGCGATCAGAGAGTGCACTTCTCAGCGACCTGCAACGCCACACAGTCTATGAAAACAACTTAACGTTGCCGACCACCAAACACCGCCTACTTGTGTTTTGCTCGACTCTCATTAGCTGCAAGTGCGCAGGGGCGTGGTTTGGCGACAGCAGCTCAACTGTTTATTAGATACGTCAACTGTATGTCATCTGTCACGGAGCGACAATGAATGCAGACACCGCCCATATTTATGTGGCGTGCCACGCCAAATACTTGAGCCTCAAGTACACACTTCTGGGGAGCAGGAACGCAGATTGCGCAAGCCCGTAATGAGCCACTTTTCATGCACTGAGGGTTCTTACGAAGTGTTTTCCTGTTACTTTTGTTTATAAATGTTGGCGTCTTTTAAACTGAGATACATTGTTTCGTTTAGACAGCTTGTTGTGATTACTTTCATTGGCCTACAGAGGGCGACAGAATCTTGTGCAAAACCCATAAAGAATACAACAAGAGTGCATTTTCAAAGCCACTGTAATGTGTTAGCTGGGGCGGACTGGCCGTCTGAAGCACCGGGCGTTTTCCCGGTGGCCCGCTAGTTAATTTGGGCTGGTCTGTTGCTGTGCAAGTATTGGTCCATCCTTAAGGCGATATAGGCATCCTCCCTGGTCTCCAACATGTCCCAACGGACCCCATTAACATAATTAATATTCAAAATACTCTGTAATGTAGGGTTGGGAATCGATTTCAAAAATTATCGAGAATTGACTCTAAAGCTTGAAATTGATTTCACTTGGGGAAATGGACTAATATGACCACTGAACTAACTCACATTCCAGAATCCTTAATAGCACTAATTCAGTTCACAAAAGCAGACATCTCACCTCTCCTGGAAGTCCCAGTCGACCTCTCTCTCCCTCTCTCTATCTCTCTCTCTCTCTCTTTTCAGTTCATCCATCAGTTCAGTGTAGTTCAGTAAACTGCAGTGTTCTGCAGCAATGGCAGAGTGTCCAAAAAAATAATAATTCAAGACGCACTTCACCCCAGAATACATTAAGTGTGCCCCTGCTTAATGGGGACAAAAATAATGACAGTTTTGCTCACTGCACTGCTTGTAACCTGCCATTCCAGGTGTGTTAGCACACAGGCAAGATATTCAGGAAAATTTTTCCAGATACAGTAATAGCAGAATACTATGCTTGTACGTCAACAAAGACAGTAGCTATTGAGAACATGGCACTGGAACCTGAATGTTCAGAGGAGCTGTTCAAGTTCATCCGGACAGAAAAAAGGCCATACAGTATTTTGGTAGACGAAAGCAACGATATCATGTGTGAGAAGGAATGTGCCATTTTAGCCAGGTACTATAATGAAACACAGGATAAGGTAACAGTTGGATTTGTAGACATGCCAGTGTGCAATGATGCCAAAGCTGAAAACATATTCAACTTCACTGCATCATCCATGCATGACAAAGGCCTTGAATGGTCTAATTGTGTTGGATTTAGCAGTGACAACTGCAATGAGATGATTGGCAAAAACAACTCTGTCTTATCAAGAGTGAAAGCACAGGCTCCTCATATTTACAGCTTTGGCTGGTCAACATTTGTGACAAAACTGCTGCTAAGGAGCTCTCAATGTCACCTGAAGAACTGCTCATTGACATATACTACCACTTTGAGAAAAGATCCAAATGAAGAGAAGACATAAAACAGTTTCAAGAGTTCTGCAATGTTGCCCAGCAGATAGTACAAAAGCATTGTCCTACATGCCTGGCTTTCTTTAGGAAAATGTTTGAACTATCTGCTTCACCAGTGGCCAGCCTTTATTTCATATTTTGAGTCAAAGAGTGAGAATCAGATGTCATCTCATATTCAGAAGAGGCTGAAAGACCCCTAAATGAAAATATACACATGCTTTCTCCATAATGTCTCACTATGTTTTGACAAATTTGATTTGATTTTTCAAAACAAGGCACCTGTCCTCTTCAAGTTGGATTAGAGTGTAGAAGAGCTCCTGCATGACATAGCAAGCAGAATTATTGAGCCAATGGTTTTGAGAGAACAGAATATTCAGGAGATAGATGTGAGCAACCCTGAAATTCACCGCCCAAATGAAGAGATGGCATTGCGTGGGTGATGGAGCTACCTCCCTGAAATTAGTTTTTATCCCACCCTGATGTCTGAAAAAGGATTATAAAATTAATTCAGCAAAACAGTCATCAAACTGATTCTTAATCTGCAGTTTGTCAGCCATAAAATGTGCTCTGTTTGTTTAAACCTGAATGACGCAATCACACAAGCCCTTCAACACTTCGGACAGCAGCTTTCCAGACCTATAGCGTAGTCTGTCAGTATTTGACTTTGGATCAAAATAATAATTAAATAAAATGCTAATTTTGTGATGGAAAATTGCGCAAATTGCGCAAAAATATTCATAAATTCAAGTTTCACTTCAAACGAAACAACAAATATAATCAAAATAATGAAGTGGTCAAAAAACATACCACATCCAGAAACTTTAATCTTTCCAACTTCTTCCACCGGCCCCTTTTGCAGTGACTTAAAAATCACTTTATGATAACAGGTAGAAAAATACCAGTACAAATGAGATCATAAAATAAAGAAATCCACCCACAGTTTGCATGCATACACCAACAAATAGCGCAAACACTCCCTCCCATGCCCACTTGCGCTTTGCGCTGGCACAAAATTGTGCTTAGAAATAGCATAGTGCACGGTCATTGCATGTAGCACTGCACTGCGCTTTGCGAGCTCACGAAAATAGAAACCAGAATTTCTAATGTTCAGAGCAGGTAGAAATGGCTCCTTAAATTAAATCTATTATAAACCTGTCATATTAAATAATCTATTTGCCTTGAATAAAACCAGTTATTTTAGACATTTTAGGCTATGACAACGCATTTTACAGTGCACTTATGCTAGCAAAACTGTTTTGTATTTTCCTGTTTCAGTGGAATTGTGAAGACAGGAATGAACGCAATCATGGGTGCAACCGGAAACAGCAAAACATCACAAGACACACTTAAAGGAAGAGCTACAATTGGCAGTATACTGACATTCATGCTAAATATCTAACATTTATTTGTGTTTGTAGGTTGTTAGACGTGATTGCTGGTAGGAAGGATCCTCGTGGTTTGTGTTCAGCCAGGTCAAGTTTAGTTGACAACAAGGTTGTGACCTCTGAGCTACGGCTCATGTCTGCCTATGTTGTACCGGTGAGACTGTCATTATAATGTGTAAATGCCTGTTCAGGTTTTTTTTTGCTGAGCTCAAAATAAATTCACATTTATTTATTTGGTTTAATTTAAAAAATGTGCTTCTCTGTCTGTCTGTCTGTTTGTCTGTCTCATTGACTTTGTAAGGACGATATTTTGATGGCCACTCTGACTGTGCGAGAGAATCTCTTATTCTCTGGAAATCTGTGGTTGCCAAGGAAACTGTGTTCCACCACTGATAAGAAAATAAAGTGGAGAGCATCATCCAAGAGCTTGGATTGGAGGACTGTGCATACACTAAGGTTAGAAAAAAAAATGCTATTGGGTCATTGATGTGACATGAACTTTTTTTTTTACAAATTTATTTTAAATATATATTTTTTTAATTTATAATTTATTTTCTTTTGTTATTAATTTATATATATATATATAAAAAATCAGTTCATACTTGAATATGCCTCTATGATGAAAACATTTGATTTTTCATTTTCTTAAATAAAATGGTGATTTTTTTTTTGTTTGTTTTTTTGTGTTTGTCTGGGGGGGTTTGGGGTAAGGACAATTATAATCTTTTATTGATAACTCTTAAAAAGAACAAGAAGTAGTGAAGCAATTCTGTTTTAAAATATTATTAATATTTTTTAAAAAAAGCTTGTTTGCCAAATCAAAGTCAGTGTGGCGTTAGAAACATGGGATGTGACACGAAAATCATAAAACAGGATATTATATGAAAGAAAGACCCTCATGACTGTGTGTCAAGGTCAATAAGTCTCTTACAAATCAGGTAATTTAACCTTGACATTTGAATTATGACATGGCAACGTTTGTTTGGTTTATATTTCAAGAAAATGATATAGCCTAAGTGATTCAAAAATGTAAGATATTTGTGATTGACTAGGATGTCAATATGCGCATGCATTCAGGGTGCAATTTACTATTACATTTGTCTTAATTGTTAAACCACCATTAAAAAAAATGTTAAGCGGAACATGTAGGCCTTTTTCACGCATCAATAATCAGAAGATTTTTCCAATGATTATCGATATATCTGGATTTTTCCAGATATAAATAGGGCTGCTCTTTGCACAATAGTCTTTGTCTTTTCAAACATATTTCTCAACACAACTTTGGTAAAGTGTGATCGGCAGGGTTAATTATAGGGGCTCGCATACCGGATGTGTCTGGCAGACGACATGGTGCTAAACTTTTGTAAATAACAATGATGACAGTGATGGAATGGAACTCATTACATCTCCTACTCTCCTGTTCCTGGATGAGCCAACCAGCAAACAGCATCATTGCTCTCTTGCACAAGTATATGCTTGTGCCTACTTTAATAATTACACTCCATGCTCACACTCAATTTAATCAGACTAAACATTGTACCTACATAACCTCTTGTATGGTAACTAAAAGTATTTATGTGGTCTTTATCTTTATCTTACCACATCTAACCCCTTACTTTTACACTCCCAGGTTATCACAGGGTGGTAGAACTATCATTTTCTCTCTTCTATCAGCCACGTTATTCCATCTTCAAGCTGTTTGATCACCTGAAACTGCTCCTTAAAGGAGAGATGGTTTATGCTGGCCCTGCAGGCAAAGCCATGGACTGCTTCCAGAGTCTGGGTAATATATGTTCACATATGTCATGGATTGCATATTGATAAAATGATGACTATTAAATCAATGACACCCAGGTCTCATACAAATCAAAACCATAGTATTATGTAATTTTGGACACAGAACCCTGGCAATAGCATGATATGCAAATATATTATTATCATAAAGTACTATGGTATATATCAAAGTACCATGGTATTGCAATGTAATACTATCACTGGATCATGGTACTACCACAATACCTTTTAGTAGGACCTATTAATTATTTATTAATAAATAATTAATATTTTTCATTAATAGACGCATTAATAAGTGTTATGTATATACGTATGTATTTATGTACAATATGTATGTATTAATTTATAAAATTAAATGGCACTTTTTTTTTTACATTTATTATTTATTTCAAAATAAAACCAAGAGAGATGAAAGCAATAAAATAACAAAAAGTGCTGGAGTATAAAAAAACAAAACAAAAAGAGTGAAAAGGTGCCACTCATCTTTCAGTGTTATACTCACTCATATTTACTAATAAAAATATTATAGGCTCTTGGCCTGTTATATTATTATTATTACATTATTATTATATAATAATTATAATAATATATTGCATCGTCTTGTTGCTTTTACAAAGGTATAAAAGACTAAAATGTTGCTTAAACTTATTCAGTTAGTAGATAATAGCTTCACTACCATCCCTAACTATCTAATAGTACAAGAACATTTATGGTTGATATTTTCTGATGCTCCAACTTTATTGTATTTACTGCAATACTTTTATTTATTAATGTTGTTGACCATTGGCCCAGCATTGTAATGCTGGCTTTTTACTGCTGGGTCATGCATATTACACAATATTGTTTTATTTTTTAAATGTACACATTTCAATTTCATAAAATAAAATAAAATAATTTTTGGTAATTCTTATTAAATGTATTTTGTAAATATTACACAATTAAATTTGATGGAATTTTGTTATTAAATTGAAATGCATAAATTGTAACTTGTGATCTTAAAACTGAGGCTTTTAGTTATATACCTTATATAACAATGTTGATGTTTTTGTGATTTTGTTCCCTAAGTTGGATAAAGTTTCTCTGTTTTTCAAGGATAAATCATTAGCAGAGCTCTTCAGGGAATCTCAGTACAGTGATGCTGTCACGGAAGAGCTGAAATGTATCACAGGCTCATCAGATTCCTAATTTGGAACCAAGAGCAAGACATCATCCTATGCCACATCCCTTTTCTACCAGGGTATAAGAAGGTTTTTAAGCATGTGTGTGTATGTGTGAGAGAGTTTACAATTACCTGAGAACAACTGTGAGAAAAAGTTGAACACCAGGCCAAAGAAACCCATAGCAGGTTAACCATTTACCTACTGGGTTTCTTTGACCTGGTGTTCAACTTTGGCTCACAGTTGTTCTCAGGTAATTGCAGATATTAAACAATTATATATGTGTGCATCTGCATACTGTATATTTGTCAACCTGTAGACTTACACGAATGAATGTGTGTTGTTAAATATGTGTATATGCATTTAGTTGAAGGTGGTGTTTTGGAGAACAGTGCTGAATGTTGTCAGGAATCCTCAGATGTCGTATGCACAGATGGCTCTGAACACAATTTGTGCTCTGCTGAGAGACCTCATCTAATTTCAGATGCCTTCAAGTCTTCCTGAAGCCTTACAGAACAGGTACAAGTCTGTCCATCCATCCGGCCATCTATCCATCCATCCATCCTTTCGACCTGGGACAGATGAATAATATAAGTACAGCATAGTTTTTGGTGCTGGAACCAAAAGTTGTGACTTTTTTAGACCATCTAAACAAACAAAATAAAAATAAAACTGTATTTTTGTATATAATTGTTTAAGAGAATTAACTATTTAAAACAAATTGTTCCTTCCATTGTCTTTTTAAATTAACTATAGGAAGAACAGTTGTTTCAGTTTCAGACTTTCTTGATTTTATACAGCTTTAAAAAAAATTTGAAGCATCTATGAATCAAATTTGACCCCAAAAAATATAAAATGTTCTCAAATGTAACCTTTTTTTATGGTGGCAGAGAAGTGCACAACCCAACCAAATTAGCAAAGCAAGTAAAAGCTGAAAACAAAACAGAGATGAGTCACAACACAATGAAATAAATCCACAACACAATGAAAAAGACACGGCACAATGGAAATTAGTCACAATACAACAAAATTAAGCCACACCACAGTGAAATTCAGCCACAACACTACAAAATTTAAAGAAAATTAATATATTTAAGCATTGTTTTTTAAGTCGAGTGGCAGTCTGACTTAATTTATGAGAGACCACGAGGCTGCTCAGAAGATGCTGAGAGCTGCTCATCCACTGCAAGTCACTACAAGAGTTCGCCGGAGAACGCATCACAAGAGAGCGTAGACCGAGGAATTGATCTTTTCTTTTGAGTGCTACACCATCTAATCGGGGCTAAAGGCATCTTAGTGCACCCAGGCCATTATCAGGGAAGCAGGAGACCTTCTGCTGGTATGCAAGAATTGTTGCAGGTACTGTTACTCATAAGTTACTCAAAAGATACAAATTTTTGCGTCATTGCCCAATTCAAGCCAATGTTGATGAAGTTATATGCATAAAGAGTATTTGTAGAAACCCAACCAGGTATTGGCCAAAACACTTAAAGAAAAATAAGTACAGCGTTTTTTAAACTATTTATTTGCTGATAATTTTGTTGTGTTGTGCCTTATTAATTTTGTCGTGTTGTCTTACTTCAGTTGTGATGCGGTTTTTCAGTTTTTTTTTTTTCTTTTTCTTTGCTAATTTGGTTGTGTTGTGCATCCCTTGGCCACCGTACCTAGACCCATACTGTTCTCGAGCTAACTCTCCTGTTCCACTGGGTAATGCATCTTTACCACACGTTGCATACTTTCCTATCAAACTGGGTTTGAGCACATATGTGCATCTCAAACACACCCACACACACACACACACACACACACACACACACACACACACACAGACACACATTTTAGTATTATTTTACAGTTTTGAACAGGCAATAATTTAGTAAATAAGTGTACTTACATGATTTCGTATGATAGGGTACAATGGGGGCAAAAAAAACATATCCATCCCTCTGTGCTTCCAAGTGTCTATCCTTTTAAGGTTTCTATAGATGTTTTGGAAAAGATAATGCGCACTTTTTATGGTTGTATAGCTTTAATCTGGGACGTATGAAGGACTTTGCTATGCTATCAAATTACTTGAAATAAGAGAGTGGGACATCTATGGGGAGTGACTGTAGCAGGTAGTTGAATTTTGGAATACAGTTCATTTTAATAACATTCCCAATCATCGATAAATGTAACGAAGCTCATCTTTCCACATCGCTTGAAAGGCCAGAACTACCACTGTGTATTTTTTTTTTTTTAATTTCATGAAAACAGCCATTTAGGAGATTGTTTTCTAAGAAAGAACTAGGCTAACACAAAATCTATGTTTCTTTTTGACTTTCCATAGACATAATTATTTTTGTGTACAAACTATAGATTATATCCCCTAACTCAACCCCTAAACCTAACCCTCACAGAAAACTTTCTGAATTTTTACATTTTCAATGAAACATCATTTAATATGTTTTTTAAGCTATTTATATTATGTCCTCATAAACCACATTTATAGCATAATACCCTTGTAATTACCAGTTTGTAACCTAAAAAATTGTCCTCGCAAACCACATAAACATGTCCACACACACATACACACACACACACACGCACAAAATAAATAAATTAATAGATAAAAATAAAATAAAATAAAGAAAATATATATAATATACATACATAATTAAACTCAACCTCTCTCTCCTCATCCCTTCCCTGAGAGTCCCCCAAAACCGCCAAATACCCACCCCACTTCTGGAAAAACAATTCCCCCAATCCCAGCCTTCTATCTGTCATCTCCTCAAAATCCGCCACCCTCCCCATCTCCACATACCACTCTCCGGAATGGTGGCTCTCCGTCCGACTTCCAACCCCATTAAAATATTTTTTCTGCCTGTCATCATGCTAGTCAGAACCCAATTTTTTATATATTTGTCCCCCAAATTTATAACTGCCCCTTTGACCAAAATATCTGGGGCAATGTCAAATTTGAGTGCCAAAACGTCACACAAATAATTCTGAAACTTTAACCAAAAATCTTTGATCTTAACACATCCCCCAAAAGACATTGGTTGCGTCTCAAACATCTGATTGGTCTAATAAAGTCTATGTAAAATCTTAAATTGCATAAGGCGAACCCTTGCATCTCTAGATGCAGACTTGACATTTTTTAGAATCCTAGTCCACACTCCTTCCTCCAATACCAAGTTCAAATCGTTGTCCCATAATCTCTTGATAGAACTAAAAGCTGCTGAATTAACGGAGTAATACACTGATGACAAAAAAAAAACACAGCTGTGGTACAGCTGTAAATACCTATAATACTGAGATCTGGGAATCCCATTCTCAAAAGATCTAAACACTCCACTCTCATACAGGTCGCCGAGTGTAGTAACCCCCTCACAATCCATTTTGACAAAAAAAAGGTGACTTATTGATACATAATATGGGGTTCAGCCATATGCTTGAGGCAATATTTAAATAAATGTCTGAATTATGTACTCTGGCCACTCTTGTCCAAATCACATGCAAATGTGAGATAACGGGTGTGACAACTTCTCTGGTTTGTTGGATAGAAAGACTTTGCAATGGTGAAATAGGGGCAAGGACTTCCTGTTCAATAGAAAACTAGGGAGGGGCTGTTTCAGGTGGAAGCGACCAATGAGCCAAATGCCTGAGATCGAAAGCATAATAACAAAACAAGATCTTGATAAGGCCTAGCCCACCTTTGTCATCAAATGGCTTACTCACTCCAATGTATTTATGAAGGACAGTGCTTGTTTGGGACATGTAAATACTTTGAGGCCATCCTTCTTATCTATTCTCAGTTTGGCAAGAAGCATCAGTGCAAAAGCGATCTTCCGTTGATGCAAGAGTTTCTTACCCTCCTTGAATCGATCGCGTTTCTCTCTTGTCGAATTCGCAAAATCCAGGAACAAGAAAATATTGTGATTCTTCCAAGAAAACTTTCCTTTGCTCCTCACCTGATGCAACATGAGATCTTTATTGGATGATCTCAAAAATTTGGCCATAATTGATCAGGGGCCTGTTTCCCTCAGCCGATCTGCAAGCCGGGACTCTGTGAGCTGGCATGATTTTGCGCTTATGGCCTGTTATGTCGAGCAGACTCGGGAAGAGCTCGTCTAGGAATTTCACCATGTCTCTGCCTTCTTCATGCTCAGGAATTCTGTGGTTGTGATTATTTCACGCTTCTTGCCACTTTTTCTTAGCCCAATTGGTGCCATTGTCATTATTTGCTTCTTTCAAAAGGTGCCTCATTGTGTTAGAAGGTGGGGGTGCTGTTTTTCTAGGTGGAGGTTCGTGTTGTTCCGGTTGCAGATGGCATCGTGTACCAAGTGGTTGGGGTCATCCAAGGCTTTCAGTGCAAGGTTGATGCAACTTGCTTCTCTGGGAAGATTTGGTGGAGAGATGCCACTGAGAATCGGTTGCAGCTAAGTGGGTGTAGATCTTATGCACCCGATGATAATGCACATGCTGTTGTTCAGGGCTGTGTCTACCTTCTTTGTGTGGCTGCTGTTGTGCCAGGCAGAAGTGCAGTACTCAGCTACTGAGAAGGTTAGAGAAAGCACAGAGGTGCGTAACACTGTGAAATTTGCACCCCAGCTAATGCAAGCTAGTTTTCGCAGGAGGTTGTTCCTTGCTTGGTTTTTGCTGCTATTTGTTCGAGATGTTGTTTGAAGGTCAATGAGCGGTCAAGGACAACTCATAGATATTTCTGGCTTTTCTCAAATGGGATAGTTTTGTCTTCGAACTTGACATTGATTATATTAACTTACCATGCAATATTAAACTATAATTCTAATTAATATTCAGTTTGTTGTGTTTCTTTTTCATTTGAAGTGTCCACATTTTGTACGTATAAATGAACAGAGGGACTATTTTGACTTAAATAGTGTAAATAGAAATACCACACAAATTTCTTGTTTTGCTGATCAGGTGGCTGTGAAACTTATCAGGAAGTTTTATGAGGAATACATCAGCATAGTAAGCAGGCATCTCTCAGTCACTGTTTTCAATTTAAAAGATCTTATATGAATGTTAACCACATACTACAAAAGAGTTTGTCTATACAAACTACCATAGACAAAAATTGGTCCAAGATTAAATCTTTATAAGCATCATAATAATTTTATTTTTTCTAGCCTGATCATCCCAAACCCCTTCCCACACCCCTGACTTTTTGGTCATAATTCCACTAACCGTGTTTGGAGGAAGAAGAATGATGAGTACCATCCCAAGAACACCATCCCTACTGTGAAGCATGGGGGTGGTAGCATCATGCTTTGGGGGTGTTTTTCTGCACATGGGACAGGGCGACTGCACTGTATTAAGGAGAGGATGACCGGGGCCATGTATTGCGAGATTTTGGGGAACAACCTCCTTCCCTCAGTTAGAGCATTGAAGATGGGTCGAGGCTGGGTCTTCCAACATGACAATGACCCGAAGCACACAGCCAGGATAACCAAGGAGTGGCTCTGTAAGAAGCATATCAAGGTTCTGGCGTGGCCTAGCCAGTCTCCAGACCTAAACCCAATAGAGAATCTTTGGAGGGAGCTCAAACTCCGTGTTTCTCAGCGACAGCCCAGAAACCTGACTGATCTAGAGAAGATCTGTGTGGAGGAGTGGGCCAAAATCCCTCCTGCAGTGTGTGCAAACCTGGTGAAAAACTACAGGAAAAGTTTGACCTCTGTAATTGCAAACAAAGGCTACTGTACCAAATATTAACATTGATTTTCTCAGGTGTTCAAATACTTATTTGCCGCTGTATCATACAAATAAATAGTTAAAAAATCATACATTGTGATTTCTGGATTTTTTTTTTTAGATTATGTCTCTCACAGTGGACATGCACCTACGATGACAATTTCCGACCCCTCCATGATTTCTAAGTGGGAGAACTTGCAAAATAGCAGGGTGTTCAAATACTTATTTTCCTCACTGTATATATATATATATATATATATATATATATATATATATATATATAGCTAAAAAAAAATAACATTTTATATATTTTTCATTATGTTGTGGCTTAATTTTATTGTGTTGTGGCTTATTTCCGTTGTGTTAACAGCTTTTATTTGTTTTGCCGATTTATCTGTGTTGTGCACATCCTGGCCACCATAGCTTTCTTATGCTTTTATGTCAAATTATTCATGTATAGTGTATACCTTATGACATATGCTTTCTCAAGTTATAAAATATCAAATTCTGTTCTTTAAGAGAGTTGCCTCTATTTTTGTGCATTTGTTTTATGTTTTTATGGTGTTTAAACATTGTTTATATGTGGTATTATATGTAAATTATATTTAAATAGTGTTTAAATGTGTAATTAAGTGTAATGTATTTAAACAATAAACCTTATTTCTGTTTTTGTTTCAGGTCACCGCATAAATTGTGGCTGCCACCTGCTTTCAGCTTTCTGTTTGGCGGGCTTAAATGCGTGGCCTCTTCATACCTCCAGCCTTTGCGTCTGGTGAGGCTGGCACGCCCTGGTTGCATCTGACACCTTGGAGTGAGACATCAATTTTTGTGACTGCCGTTATTGCTTTTCTAGGGATGTGCACATAATGTATACAATTTGATTGCTTGCCACTGTATTGGACTGCACCATTCCCCTGTCTCTCCACCATGAAACCACTCAAAGACATTCCCTATGCTGCCAAAGACATTCCTACCATGGTGACCCAGAGTTCCCTGTCATTGCTGCATTGCAGAGGTTCCGGCCACAGGCGCCCAGAGGTTCCTGCTATGCCGCCCAGAGTTCCCTTTACTGGCTGCCCTTGAGGTTTCTGTAAAAGCTGCCAGTTGTATCTGTCACAACTGCCTAGATGTTTCTGTCAGCCACCAAGAGGCTCCTGCTAAGGCCACGCAGATGCTTCTGTCTCAACTGCTCAAAGGTTCCTATAAGGCTGACCTGCATGTTCTTAGGATGGCTGCCCAGAGGTTCTTGCTATGGCTGCACAAAACTCTGTCATGGCTTCCCTTGAGGTTGAAGCTGCCCATTGGTTTCTGTAAAACGTTCAAAGGTTTTTATCATGCCTGGCCCAGAGATTCCTATTACAACCACCCCAAAGTGTCCTGTAAGGCTGACCCATAGGCTCTTACCCCAGAGGTTCCCATCAAGTTGAACACAGAGTTTATTGCTATGGCTGCACAAAGCTCCATGTAATGTTTTTTTAATGGTCATCCCAGAGATTCCTATGAAGGCCACACCAGAGGTTTCTGTCACAACTGTCCAGAGGCTACTGCTACGGCAGCACAGTGTTTTCTTGTAATGACCAAAAGCAGTTAAGAGGTTCTTGTTATGGCCACTCAGATGCTCCTGTCACGACTGCCCCAAAGGTTCCTGTAAAGCTGACTTATAAGTTCTTATCAAGGCCAGCCCAGGGGTTCCTGCTATACCTGCACAAAGCTCCCTGTCATGACTGCATTTTAATTTCCTGCAAATGCTGCCCAGTGGATTCTGTAAAAACTCTTCTGTTTTTTATTATGGTCACCCTAGTGGTTTCTATTATGGCTGCCCCAAAGCTTCCGGTCATGGTTGCCTTAGTGAAAACTGTCATCTCTACAACAATGTTCCTTTCATGGCCACTGCAGAGTTTCTTCCCATGGCTGCACCAAATTTTCCTGTGATGGCTGCCCAAGAGGTTACTGTTTCAGCCACTCAGAGGTTCCTGTCACGACCTCTCTTAAGGTTCTGTTAATGGCGGATCCATGGGTTCCTACAATGGCTGCCCCAATTGTTTCTGCCATGGCTGTACTAAAGTTCCCTGTCATGGCTGTACATTTTTTTGAACTAGGTGTTTGAATAACTACTGCTAGAAAAAACAAGCATTTGTGTAATATGACTTATTACTCAAACCTTATAGTTACTGAGATGGAGCCCTTATAAATCTTTCCCATGTGACAACTATGCCATCTCCATATATTACATCATGTGAAGTTGTCTTCATGAGCATGGAATGCATTAGTGTGAATATTTTGATCACAATAATACAATACAATCATTGTTTTCCCAAAATGTGTAGTAGCCTGTATGTGAGTGTGTATGTTTGTATGTGAATGCATGTGAAGGTTGTTTTGTTTCATGAGTAGGAAATTCAAGTATGAGTGTTTATAGCCACTAGGTAGCAGCACTGTTCTGATATTCCTCCATGTCCTTCATATTGCTCCAATTGTTCCATTTTCCTGATATTAATTATACACGGTAATGTTTTTTTTTTTGTTGTTGTTGTTGCTCTTAACAGACAACTTTTCGTAAAAAAAAAAAAAAAAAAAGTACTGTGATGCTACTACGTAGTAACTGAGGTTTATAATTTTAATTTCTATTAAACTGAGGGGTAATATGGATACACATGTACTCACATTCACTCAAATTACAAAAAGCCTTTGTCCTTTTGATATTTGCATATTGCAGTCCTGCTGAATGGGACCTCCACTGACTCAAAAAAGGCCTACTGAAGCCAAACAGCTTCTCTTTTTCAGCTTTCTGTTTCTCTGTGTTCATATATATGTATGATTTAAAGCGATAGTTCACCCAAGAATGGAAATTGTGTCATCACTCGTTTGGCTCACAAGAGGAGATGTTAGGCAGAATGTTAGAGTCAGCCATTTTATAAAAACAGATGTCATTTAAATGAATGGTGACTGAGGTTAAAATCTCCTGCAGTGTTCTACAGAAAAAAGAAAGTCATACAGGTTTGGAACAAAATGACTGAGTACATTCTGACAGAAATGTACGTTTTGGGTGAACTATCCCTTTTATTTTCAGTGAAGATGTCTTGTAGTCTGGCCTCCAGTTGTTGCCATAGTGTCTAAAATGAACAGAAAGCAGCTGATGAATGCCGACATTTCCTTCTTTTTATTTATTTATTTATTCATACGTTTTTTTGCCACATGGAATATTCATTCACATTTGTTAGATATTAGTATCTAAGTAAAAATAATGGAGACGTTATAACATTTTAAAATTTTCTATGTTTTAAATTATGATTTAAACAACTTTACAGAACAAATAATACATGCGTTTGAACAGAATTAATGTAAGTGCTTTTTTAAAATGATATGATTCACATCTACTCTATCATTAAACCATTCACTTCCATTTTAAGTGCCTCAATGTAACCTTTTTTGAATTAAAAGGATGGACGAGTTGAAATAATTTTTTTGTGCTTATCAACATTATGCCACAAATGCTGTCAATTGAGCTTAACTTGTATTAAACCCAGAATATTCCTTTAAGCATATGGCCCACACATGTGAAACATCTTTATAAACTGATAATAATATATTATTGTAATTTTGTGAGTTAAATGTCATTTTACTTCAAGAACTAAAATAAAAACACACACTATATGTTAACTTTACAGCAACTCTTTTATTTAATTAATTTTCTCTTGAAGTACAGTTGCAAATGGCACAGAAAGAGAATAAAATACACGTTTTGACGTTTAAAAAAAAGTATTTTCACACCTTAGGGAGATCTCATCCCACTGAGCAAGGCACAGACACATCATCTTTTTCCTTCAACACCTTCACTTGGAAAAGCTTTAGCCGAAAAAGTGCAAATCAACATTATATCAACATTAAGCTTGTTACATTAAAAACACTGTTGTTCCTGTAGTGGGAACAATGCAATCTTGGCAGAATACAATCATGAAACCAAACATAGCCACAAAAACCACATATAACGATTTGACAAACAAATTATGTGCTTGATCTGCTTTTGACTCACTCATGTGCGTGTGTGTGAGTTTTGTTCCTTTGGAAATTAGAGCCTCTCCAAAGTGAACAGGGATATTTCTAACATTTTGTGAGCCACATTGGTGCTATTTAAAACCTGGCCTCATTACAGAAGTCAGTTCACTCTAAAAATGCTTTTTGGATCACGGGCACGAACAAACTTTATGCCTAAAGTCTCAACAAATGACACAAGTATATATACCCATTTTGCATAAGCAAATTATTGACATTATATAATACTACACTTAGATACTGAATTTCCTAGAAACCACTGTTATGATAAGTGAAATGAGGTCACTAGGCAACAGAGAAAATTTGCATTAGCCTATGCCTCTGAATTCAACTGCTAAGTTTAGTTGCAATTTTTGCATGATTTTGTGTCAGCTTTTCACCTCATTGTTATATCAATATGCTATAAATGTTAATCATTCAGACAAATGAGCCAAGCACATCATATCTATTGTAGAATATCAAGTTTTTCCAATTATAATCCAGTTATTAAAAATGTATTCCTGTCTGCTCTTGATATCAATTTGTGCTTCTCTTACTTAATGGCATATTACACCCATAAATGAAATGTCTGTCATCATTTCCTCACCCCGGTGTTGTTCCAAACCCTTATGACTTTATTTCTACTGTAGAACACAAAAGGAGAAGAACATTCTGCCTAACATCTTCTTTTGTGTATCAAGGGAGAACGAAAGTCATTTGGGTTTGGAAAAACATGAAAGTGAGTAAATAATGACATTTTTATTTTGGGGTGAACTACCCCTTTAAGGTTTCTGTGCATTTGTTTGTAATTAATCGTGCATTCTTTCCACTCTATTATGTTTTTACCATTAGATTATGTTGTGTGATGTGTATGTTATTATCTTGTGCTTTATGCTTATGTTTAAGGACAGGTTTAAAGAACACACATTGTTTGTGTGTTTATGTGTGAAGATTTATTAAGGTGGGTGCCACTGTGTCTCAGTATTCCCACAGTGTTGCTTCAGCAATGCCCTGCCCACTGGCTTTGAGCACACCGGCATGGTCTCCCTTTAGATACTTGCCCTCCTTTGTCTTAATGGCCACTTTATTATAATCGCAAAACTCAAAGTGGAAAAAGACAGGCGCACCACTACTGCTAACCACAGACCCATCTGCCTCCACTGTCCAATACTTTCCCACTGCATCTAGGAACAGAAATAAAAGAGAAATAGTAAATAATGGTGATGGTGGATGCATATCATCAAACTACCTCATAATAGGTCACAACAATCTGGTTCCATAAGTAAAAATACCATTTCTTTTTTTTTCTCAATGGAGAATAGATTTTTAACAATAACATAATAAAACAGTCATAACGAGAGCTCTAAGTTTGTTAATCAATGGCATATGCTTCTGCTGAAGACTTCAGTCATGACTTCTGACTTCAAAACTGCCCCTCAAGGGAAACAATTCACCAATCAGAGAATTGCAGCCAACAAAGCGCACCAAAAGAGCTCTGCGGCAACCCTCCACTTCTAAATGATGGACACCAATCGTTCTCCCTACTCTCAAACTACTTATAGCCTATACTTGCATATAGTTTGCAACAAAATTAAAAACATATTGTTTATATACTTATAATCAGCAACTTTAAATCAATAGATTTGTATTTTTCCATTGTTTGTCATTTATTTACATCATTTGCAGTGCTTTGTGGGATTGTTGTTTATTCAAGAGATATTTTTACTGATAAATCGTGCCAATAGTTTCTTTTTTGGAACTATCGGTTATTGGTAGAAATCTATGTCGATAGTGGTCGATTGTAGGGATGTCCCAATTTTTTTAGATCAAGTACGAGTACCTGTCACATATCCCCTGTTTTTGTGCTTAGACTTTTATTTTGAAATTCTTGTTTAGTTCCCATTGCTGTTTCCTGTTATTTTTGCAGTCCTTTGTAGTTTCCTTTCATGACTGGTTTTCCCCTGATTGTTTTCCCCAGCTGTTCCTCGTTCCCTTATTTGCCCTTGTGTATTTAAGCCCTTGTTTCGCCTGGTTTCTTTTTCAGTCTTCACATGTGTTGTCATGTTCTGTGCCTGATTCCCTGTTTTTTGTTTCCTTTTATTCTGAGTTACCTTGATCATCTTCATTTTATTGAAAGCTGCGTTTAGATCCTCATTCCTCATCAGCCTTGTCACAGTACCAAAACTTCATTTTTGGTACTCTGCGATACCACGACCAATACATGTTAACAGTTTATTTCAATTTTATCATCAAAATGGCATTTCAACATATATATATATATATATATATATATATATATATATATATATTTATCAAATTAATTGCTTTTATACAGAACCTCACAGCACAATCCAAAATACAGCATTGGAGTTATATTTAATCAAGTAAAATGCTGCATGATAGGGCATCACAGATGTGAGATATTGTTTAAATATAATTATATTAATTTATTAGTAGTAGTAGTAGGAGAAGTAATATACACTCACCTAAAGGATTATTAGGAACACCATACTAATACTGTGTTTGACCCCCTTTCGCCTTCAGAACTGCCTTAATTCTACGTGGCATTGATTCAACAAGGTGCTGAAAGCATTCTTTAGAAATGTTGGCCCATATTGATAGGATAGCATCTTGCAGTTGATGGAGATTTGTGGGATGCACATCCAGGGCACGAAGCTCCCGTTCCACCACATCCCAAAGATGCTCTATTGGGTTGAGATCTGGTGACTGTGGGGGCCATTTTAGTACAGTGAACTCATTGTTATGTTCAAGAAACCAATTTGAAATGATTCGAGCTTTGTGACATGGTGCATTATCCTGCTGGAAGTAGCCATCAGAGGATGGGTACATGGTGGCCATAAAGGGATGGACATGGTCAGAAACAATGCTCAGGTAGGCCGTGGCATTTAAACGATGCCCAATTGGCACTAAGGGGCCTAAAGTGTGCCAAGAAAACATCCCCCACACCATTACACCACCACCACCAGCCTGCACAGTGGTAACAAGGCATGATGGATCCATGTTCTCATTCTGTTTACGCCAAATTCTGACTTTACCATCTGAATGTCTCAACAGAAATCGAGACTCATCAGACCAGGCAACATTTTTCCAGTCTTCAACTGTCCAATTTTGGTGAGCTCTTGCAAATTGTAGCCTCTTTTTCCTATTTGTAGTGGAGATGAGTGGTACCCGGTGGGGTCTTCTGCTGTTATAGCCCATCCGCCTCAAGGTTGTGCGTGTTGTGGCTTCACAAATGCTTTGCTGCATACCTCGGTTGTAACGAGTGGTTATTTCAGTCAAAGTTGCTCTTCTATCAGCTTGAATCAGTCGGCCCATTCTCCTCTGACCTCTAGCATCAACAAGGCATTTTCGCCCACAGGACTGCCGCATACTGGATGTTTTTCCCTTTTCACACCGTTCTTTGTAAACCCTAGAAATGGTTGTGCGTGAAAATCCCAGTAACTGAGCAGATTGTGAAATACTCAGACCGGCCCGTCTGGCACCAACAACCATGCCACGCTCAAAATTGCTTTAATCACCTTTCTTTCCCATTCTGACATTCAGTTTGGAGTTCAGGAGATTGTCTTGACCAGAACCACACCCCTAAATGCATTGAAGCAACTGCCATGTGATTGGTTGATTAGATAATTGCATTAATGAGAAATCGAACAGGTGTTCCTAATAATCCTTTAGGTGAGTGTATACATATATATATATATATATATATATATATATATATATATACAGACTATATACAAAACTCTTCAACTGGTGAATATTTAGGTTATAAAAAGCAGAGAGAAGAGACAACTCTTCATCATTTCAAAATAAGAGTCCCTGGTGCGTGAGCTTGTATTTTGTTCCTTTTTTAACTCCAGTGTCTATGTCTGGATACAATTTTTAACATTCTATATATCAATTTGATAACCTATTGGCTGGTTAATCTGTTATCGTTTATTAATCCACTATCGACCTCTAGTTCATTCCCTCCTTAAAGACGTTGAATACAAAGTCTTGTACCTTTGTCTTTTTGTCTGATACTTTTTTGCTTCAGATCACAGTTTGTAATGTTGTTCACTTAGAGCTGGTTGGTTTGGTTCATGGCTTCAAACTCTGTTATGACGGAATTTATTAAAATTCCTATGGATAAAATGAATGGGAAAAATACTTCCAGAACCAAGATGGCTGAAAAAGTGGATGTACTGCTGGATTGTTTATTTCTGTATCCTACCACCCATCAGTATATAACAGACAGTTACAAACGTAGTGGTAGGAGAATAACTCACCTTTGAGGCTGTAAGCATTTTTGTTGTACTCTAATTGGAAGACATCATAGGATGAGCGGTTGGAATCAAGAGTCCCGGTTCCTTGTTTGCGGCAACCTATAAAGCCGTGTTCCCCACGCAACACTATCAATGGCCTGTTGATGAGCTTCAACACAAACTCTTCCTGCTCGCCTGTAAAACATGACAACACCAGACAGAGCATACAAAAGCTGTTAATCTGGCTGCTTGTTTCCATACAATGAAAGTGAATGGTGAAGAGGGCAGTCTAGCGCCAATTATGATGAAAAGCACTATAAAAGTTGTCCACATGGCTCATACATCAAAGTAAATTTCAAGTCTTCTGAAGCCATTCAACAACTTTGTGTGAGGAAAAATAAAAATGGAAGCTTTAAATGGAAGTGTGAGTAAACGATGAGAGAACTTTCATTTTTGGGTAAACTATCCCTTTAAGTGCAGCTCTATACCTTGAGGAAGAACCCCTAAAATGGAAATCTATGAAGGCAGTGTCTTCGTTATTCACTTTAGATAAGTATGATGATGATTATATAAATGTATACACACTAGTGAAGTTCAATTGAGACACAAACACAAACCTGCTGAGTCCACAGCAGCTGCCAGTTGGCCGTTCTTCTTAGCTGCCAGGTATTTACCATTACTAGCCTTCAATGCAACTTTTGACCCTTTCCACTCAAGGTCAAAGAAACAACTGGGTGACCTGGGATAAATAGCCAAAACAGTGTCTTAAAATAACAATTTAATGAAGAATGTTAGATTATGACTTAGTAAATAAGTAAGAAGGTAGCCGTGATCAGTTTTAGTGTGACAGGTGTACATCTATTTGTACTAGATATATTGTTAAAATTACTTTTTTAACAGTTAAAATATCAGGTTTAGTACTTTCTGAAAATACATCTAAATAAACTGGTTTGATTCAAATAAAAAAATATTCTTTGACATGTCTGAATCAACCTGACTACATTAAGATAACAATTGTAGGTTACCACTTTTTACAGTGTAAAAATATGCCTCTTGACGTTTTAATACGTTTAACTCTGCAAAAATTCTCCCCACTATTATCTTTGTCAACATGCCTTTCAGATGCATACTGGCTTATCCACTTCCCTGCCCTGTGGTTACTCATGTCCTATTGGTATAACCTGTTTTACCCTTAGTTACGTATAGGTAACTGTTCTTACTTGGTTAAGGCAGTGCACTGGACCGCTCCATTTGGGGTGAGGCTCCAGTACTTCCCACTGTACGATCGAAAAGCACAACGCTTTGTCTCTCTATCCATCTCCATCTGAAACATCTCCTGATCTGACTCCTCATCCTGATTGGCTGATAAATCCACCCCTAAAAAACAAAAATCCATCAGAATGTGTTTGTGTTGACAGACTGTGACAGTGAAGTTAATCAATTTAGAGGGTTTCACAAAGACTCTCCTCCACACTCACATATGATTTTGTTTTTCATAAATCTGTAGGTGTAAAAACAAATGAACAAGCGAAAGGAAAGGAGCAGGAAACAGGAAGCACAAGATGTGAACTGAAAAAAAGAAGGGAAGAGAGGAGACTGAGACTTGAAAATGAGAGAAGAGCAAAGTGAAGCAGGATAGAGGCATTCTGAAGGAGGAGAGATATATGTTGATAAGAATTTTGTACGGTTCTACAGTTTTTTTGCAGAATATATTGATCTTATTTAATTTATTCAGAAAATTGTTAGTTCATAATGCATTAACTAACATTTACTCACTTTAATAAAAAGAAAATGTGGGTAGCTTGTTTACCCAACACATTTTTGGGGTAATTTTTTCCACCAAAATGTTGCTTTAATTATCCTCTTCCTATTATTATTATTATATTATTATTATTTCTCCTACTATTACTACTACTGCTACTACTTCTACTCCCATTATAAGTTACATTATTGTTTCCATAAGGGGTAATAATGCTCTGTTTTCAAAATAAAAATTACCAAATGTTTATTTAAATATTAAAAATATTTACATATATTTTACAGTATTTTTTATCTTATTTTATAAAAAGAATTAGCTTACATTTTCGTTTGCTTTACTATCATTACAGTTGCATAAATAAGGTATGTATTATTATAAATAAGAACATTTAATCATTTTTATATATTTTGCATGTCTTACCAGTTATGAATCATATTAATAATTCAAAGTAATGGTTATAAAATGAAATCATACCCTGGCGCGTAGAAACGTTTCTTTCGTTGCTTGCAGTGAGCACCACTTGCCCGTGACTTTGCTCGAGGACAAAAAGCTCATCTTTGCCGACTCGAGCGCTCTTGCCGGATTTCAAGGTCCCGGTTGGACCCGTGGGAGCGATGTACTTGCCAGTGGCATCCCGAAAAGCGACCTTACTCGCCCGAAATTCCAACGTAAAGCCGGTGCTGGTGTCGGGTTTGGCTACCAGGGCACCGCTGCACGTGAGGAAGCGGTTGTCAACGGTCTGCAGATGGTAGCGGTGATCCAGGTACACGAGCGTGAGCAGCGAATCAACACCCCACGGCACGTCCCGGTCCACCGCGAGCTCGTTCCTCTTTGCGCACAGGTGCGCGTACCGCTTTCGCGCGATGCTGTACACGTTCACCTGAGGATGGACCGCCAGATGCACGTTCCATTTCTCCGCAGGAGAGATGCTTTGCGCAAAGCACACGATCCGGTCCTCGGTGCCGCCCAGGTAGCGCGCGTGGGGCTCGGACTGCAGGGACCACCGGCCGTCATCGTGAGCGATCACTAGGAACCGACAATCCAGGTCGGGTTGCTCTCTGTCGGCGGTCACGTTGCCATCCTTGTCGGTGGCGAGGTATCTTCCCAGGTGGCTTTTGATAAACACGGCATTGGAGTCTCCTGAATCTCCAGACTGCTCCAGGGTCCACACTTGCTTTTTCTTCATGGAGGTCGCAGAGGCGTTGATTTTAAAACCGAATGTCTCCGCAGTGAGGTATTTGTTATTAGCGTTTATAAGGCCGAAACGAATCACCAAAGTCTCGCCTAATCCTTCAGAAGACATGGTTGAGCTGTATGGGTGTTACGGTTCGGTGAGAATCGGTACCAGCGGTTTTGGGTGTGACAAGTGATACACGATGGCGCGCCAGTGTGAGAGAGATTGTGTGTGTGTGTGTGTGTGTGTGTGTGTGTGTGTGTGTGTGTGTGTGTGTGTGTGTGTGAGGGGGGGGGGGGGGGGGGGGGGGGGGGTCTTTTTTTTGATGTTGATAGGTTTTTGTGTAAACTTTTTTGGCATCAAGTTATTTTTATACACTTAGAGGCACACAATGCGTTTGGATAACAATGTTTCTGTGTTGCACCACATGATTTCGCATAGTAAAATGAAGACACAGGAACCGTTACACGTCTGCATACTCTGCTGTTGCTATGGAAGATTATAGCCTAGGCTGGCTGAAATTGCCCTAATACTACCCTTACACTGTTGCTCAGACATTATATATATAAAAAATAATAATAATTGATTATTTTTATTAAGTATTAAGAACAATTGAATTGAAAGGAAATTGTTTTGGTCTCCACACTGAAGTTACCGGAAAGAACTATTTCTACCTGACCCTTAAAAACAGAACACTCTAATATACATAACTGATAATAAAAATAAATAGAAATACCCAAGAAAACATCACACTGCAAAAAAATATATATATATATCTAACAGTACTATACAGACATAAACATTGACAGAATATCAATATAAAGCAATTTTCATACAAACCAATCAAATAGAAAAACACATAAATAAATAGGCCTAGATAAATTACCCAGAACATCTGTTACTTAACTACACTGAAAATTGTTTTTAAAAAAATCTTTAAAAAGAAAAAATGTGCTTCATGTGGCAACATCTAAATGAACTGGTTTTATTTACTTCAAAAGAAAAAAGAAAAAAAAAAAAGAAAAAAGAAAAAAAATTGCTCTTTAGGTTAATAATCACAGGTTACCACTTTTTACAGTGCAGCTTGAATATTTTACACTATGTTATATCCTATAAACAGCCTACCTCGTATTTTGCTCCTTTAAAGTATTTCTTATATACTCTCTGCAAAAGGTAAGCCGCCTTTCATGTTTGCAGGGTATGAGTCTGATAGTATATTTTGTGCTTGCCTGAGAATGGACTGCTTAATTGAAAATATTTATAACATTGAATACAGCTTAGAAAAGAAATGTTTATAGATGTTCATTCATTCATTTCCTCTGTTCAGCTGAAAATGTGGAAGTCTATGGAAAGGATGAAGGAAGCAGGAACTTGCATAGGTTATTTTTGGAGTCAAGTTGCAGCTTTCCACCCCCTTGCGGGAAGGATATTGATTGAGTCCTTTGTGCTCTGATGACTGATATAAATTAAATCTCTTCACTCATTCTTTCCTTTCAAGAGGTACACTTATTGATCGCATTAAAGGCTTTTATTATTGATGTGTTATTACTGATTTAAAAGTCGTGTTTGGTGTCACTATGAATGTTTTAAATTTTTTATTAAGTTATCACAGGGGATTTTTAATGGCCAATAGACCTCATTATGCAATCAGCACATTGAGTATCAATATCTTATTTTAACAGATGATCCTGATGATTCAGGTAACAAAAAAAGCAACATTTAAAAGTGCACAAATCCACAGCTATACATACACAATATGCAGTTATAAAATAGTGTAAAATTAGCAAATAATACAGGCAATGTTTAATGGGACAGTTTGTGCAATATAATTATGTTCTATTTTTTTCTTATTTGTTTAAAAAAAAGTTTTTATACCATATTTTACCTTGCATTTTACCTATAACTCTTCAGTGAACAAACCTTTTCAATAAAGAGATAGTTAATCCAAAACATGAAAGTCTCTCATTATTTACTCACCCTCATGCCATCCCAGATGCGTATGACTTTCTTTCTTCTGCAGAACACAAACAGAGATTTTAGAGAAATGTGTTAGCACTGCACGTGAATGCAAGAATTTAAAACTATTTTAGACTTTCAGACAAGGTTTTGTCAAGTTTACTTGACAAACTTTACGGGTAGTTGTTGTTGCCATTCTGTACCTGTCCCACAAGTCTGATATTCGGATGTATTGATCCTGTGCAGGTGTTGTTACATGTGGTCTGCCACTGCATGGACGATCAGCTGTCCTTCTTGTCTCCCTGTAGCACCATCTTAGGCGTCTCACAGTACAGACATTGCAATTTCTTGCCCTGGCCACATCTGCAGTCCTCATGCCTCCATGCAGCATGCCTAAGGCACGTTCACGCAGATGAACAGGGACCCTGGGCATCATTCTTTTGGTGTTTTTCAGAGTCAGTAGAAAGGTCTCTTTAGTGTCCTAAGATCTTATTACTATGACCTTAATTGCCTACTGTCTGTGAGCTGTTAGTGTCTTAATGACCGTTCCACAGGTGCATGTTCATTATTTGTTTATGGTTCATTGAACAAGCAGTGAAAACATTGTTTAAACCCTTTACATTACAGATCTGTAAAGTTATTTTGATTGTTAAAAAATTATCTTTAAAATACTGTGTCCTAAAAAACATACATTTGTTTTATTGATTCTTTGGTCATATTGTTCAAAAGGCTTTTTGTAGACTGGCTGAAAACATTCTGAAACTCAAATATATTCTATAATTTTTTAAAGATAACAAACTTATAGCATTTTTATAATTGGCAAATTTGTGTAGTGTAAACAAACATTTCAGTCTGAGTATTTTGCAAATCAGTAATAATTTACATGACAGTGCACTCATTAATATTGCCTTCCTTATGCATTTTCTTTTGGAAAATATAATCTTTCTAAGTGACATGGGAAAAAAAACAAAACAATGCATAAACAGGATCCATTAACTCTCTTAATGACCCAAACTCTTACGTTGCCAAAAGCATATACAACGCCGCTATAATATTTTTTTTCTTTTTCAATGAATTGTAAAGAACTCAAAATAAAAGAAAAACACAATAAAGAATTTGGTGTGGCTATTAAGAGTTGGTGAAGAAAATTTCCATATAAATATGCTATATTGTTTGCTACTTGTGAGCATGTTTTGTAAACATCAGCTGGACCACAAGGAATGCATTAGATACTAAACTTGTTGAATCTCTCTTTCTCTTTGTCTAGAGACCTCAAGGAATGAAAATGATAAATATGGCAACATCTGGACTGCTTCAGCCGTATAGTTTGTCAGGATATTTGTGCCCATGATAAGACAGATATGCCAAGAAGGTCTTTATAATGCTTGAAACTAAACCCATGTGTGTATCATGAAAGTATATCCATGCATAAAATCTTGAATGATATATGATTGTTTTGTCAGTCATAGACCCAACAGCTCTCTCTGCTGATGATATTGAAGAACTTCAAACTCTTCAATTGCAAACTCTCCCTCAAGATGTCAATATAAAAAAAATGTATATAATTTTAAATTACAGAATTTTATATTTATTCTCTTATTTTTCTAATACCAATCATGAAATAAGGAAATAAGGTATGTCTAATTACTGTTTTGCAAAATGTTGCTTGTCCTGGTCTTATTGTCCTTCACAATAAATCTTGTAATTTTGAGCAGGGGCAAGTGTTAAAATAGAGAATCTCATCAGCAGGATGACATGCATGTGTGCAAGAGTCTGAAATTGAATCTTCTGTTTTTCAAAATGTGCGTGTTCTGACACATGTACATTCCTGAAATGACAGGACAACCCTCTTTACCTTATTTAGTATGTAAAACCAGGGGCAGAATGCGAAGAGAAATCGGCCCTGGATTTTTCATAGAAACTGGCCCAAAAGTATGATGGGGTGATTGTGGCCCAAAAGTTGTTAAGCTGCCCATTCGGCATAACGCGGCGGCCCGTTTCAGTTTATCGCCTCCCGTTCGGCACTGGTTCACTGCCGGCCCAGCAGTAAAAGTCCTGGTTCTCCCTATGGCCAGTCTGCCCCTGTGTAAAACTTTGAAATGAGAGAACTCACCTGGTAAACAATCTGTTCATTGTGTTGCATTTTTCTCTCAAAGTACTTTTTGTTAGATTGTCCATTAGAGAACAACCAAATGCTGCTAGAGCAATCACTGAACTCTGAAATTCTCTAATGTGGCATGAGTGGGACTGACTCAGCAATTGTCATACACAGCCAATACCTGGAAAAATCCTCTGTCAACCCCTGCCATTTTGGTTATATTTCCATATTTGGAGTTTACCTGTTCCTATTGCTTAGGGTGAGCAACATCCAACAGTCCATCCTATCAGATCTTTGCATGTGAGTGTGCTTACTACCTGTAAATGTTTCCATATAGGGTACTTCAGGTCTGATGGGTGGAGACAGTATATCAGTAAGCCAACTAGACAGTTGTAATTTTATGATGTACTTCTGTTGCATAGGGGCACAACTGCTTTACACAAGGACAAAAAAAGTACTGTATTATGCAATAATAAGCCAGAGAGACTCCCAATCACTCTTTCTAATATCCGCTGTAAGGGGTCACGTGACATAATCTTGCCATTCAAAGTGCTTCACCATGTGACTCACCCTGAGATTTCCTTATAAGGAGATTGGCTGAATATCTCTTAAAGGGGCACAGTCACAGAACAAATTGTCTCTGTAAACAATGCAAAACACAAAGGTTATCTCAGTTCCTTTATACTGCGCAGTGTGACATGTTTGAACACTTTTTATGGTAATACGGCACCATAAAAAGTTCACTCATTTCTGTTTGTTGTGGATGTTGGTGACCTCCATCTGAATATGCTTGCCTCTATGTAAAAACATCTCAGTGTAATGATTTAAAAATCTAATTTACAATTCTAATCAAGTTTAGCTTCCAATAAGTGTGTTACATTTATTTCAAGAGTAACCTGAATTAAGCTCCGCTTCCTTTATGTTTCCATTCCGCTACAGGCTAGTGTGACTTACTCTCAGAATTTGTCACATTTAGCTGTGCCTGTTAGACTTGTCCTTTTGTTTCTTTTCCTCTTCCTCTTTCTATTTGAAACATCCTTATAAGGGCTTGAGTAATCTGCTTATGAAAGAATCCAAAACTGATAAAACACCATCATAAACAAATACATACATAATTATTATTACTCTGGACAATGGAAGTAATGGACCCCCACATCCTATTTACTGAATCTCCTCCCTCAAGTACAGCTGATACTCACACACCCAGGATAGAGTCTGCATGTCGTGCCCATTCCCAAATTTAAGAATGAGCAGTGGATGCAGCACATTGTATATTTGATTAATTATGTGGGAATGAGCAGTAACTATGACTCATTTACCTCTGTGACTAAGCTTATCTAATGACTCAATGAGTTACAGGTATGAAATTACACAGCTCATTCTCTGACATACACAGCTGAATCACCTGTTCACTGTAAGAACCATAAATAGATAGTCAAAAGTAGGCATGCACTGTTATGTAATTTATTGGCGGATGCGTTACCTGTTTTAACAAAAACCTACAATACTGATACCGATATTTTGCCACTTACCTCATTTTGTCATCAGATCACTGTTTTACTTAGAAATGCTTAAACATGTATAAAGAGGTACAAAAGCTTTTTTACTGTTCTAACAATAAATAATTACAATATATATAATTTCCGATTCCTCATGTTGGTTTATGCCATTTTTTCTGCATTAACATGAGAATGAGAAAGAATATATGTTCATGTTACATACAATATGTACATCATTTGTCCTTTCTTTTCTATAACTTCAGAATAGAAGTGGTTTAATTAAGTGATATGATAGATGTGGGTGAGAAACAGATCAATATTTAAGTCCTTTTTTTCACTAAAGTGAAAGACAATGCTTAGAATTATGGTAGAAAAACGTATCTGTTTCTAGGAATATTGTAAGAGATAATTAAAGATTTTATATTTCTTGTCTCTCAGAGAAGTGAGAAATACACTGTCAACTGTGAATTGAAAATGTTGTTTTCCTTTGAATTATAATAATGCATTTGACTCCATATATTATTCAATCTATTCAAGTTCTGCTTTAAATTGAATAAAATTACCTCACTTCTAAGGGAGGTCATGTACTTTTCTGATCAGTTTCTTTTCCACAGCATTCTCAGAAAAGTCTGAAATAGTTAATTACAAAAAAATACATATTCTCTCATGGGAAGTGATGGTTTCCTTGATATTTTTTGATATTCGTATATATTTACATTTATGCATTTGGCAGACGCTTTTATCCAAAGCGACTTACAGTGTTTTTACACTGACTTACAGTACATTACAGGGAATAAAAGGTCAAAAAAATCACATTCATTTCACTCTTTATTGTTCAGGACAAAGTGATGTCACATATAACTAATTATTTTCTTTCCAGTATATTTATTTATTATATTTATTAATAATATATATATATATATATTATATTTATTGTCCCATTTACTTTTACTGAAAAGAAATGCACAAAAAATGTTCTACTGTAGGAAGGGCAGTTTCAGAAGGTGGATAAGAAAACCATCCAATCAGAAGGCGTCGTCAAGCTTGTGACGTATAGACAATTTTCGTCCAATTATTTGAGGTCTTGTTATATCAATATGGGTGGGGAAATAACGCTGCTTTACTGCAGCTGGACAAACGTGATGACGTTTTACGCAAACGCCGGATTTACAGGAAGTGCACCAAAGAAAGGGCAGTTCATGCAAGTAGCATGCCCTTGTTTTGTCCACCTGATTTACTGAAGACTTGATTATCAATAGTATGCCAAAAAATTCAGTCTGGCACTGTTTTTAACAGAGATGCAAAAGGGTGCAACCGACCCTAACAAAAAATCGTGCACATCTAATTCATTCCTGATCGATAATGCTGAGACAAGCGTCAGAAGTCTGCATGCGTTTTTAGCAAGATGCAAACGGCTTCCAATGCGTTGTGCACGAAAAATTATCTGTATGGTTATGCGAAACCGTGTAACAAATTCATGTGTTTGAGAATTAAAAATGTAGCTTACGAATGACCATAGTGCCCATCATGAGAAATATTCTGTATTGTTGAAAGGAACCACGCCCACACCAGCTAACTGACCGTGATCAGAATTAGCGTGTATACAGGCGAAATTTAAAATCTATTTGCATGTATTGATCATGAATTAAACACTTTTGCCTTGATTATGTCAAATAATCATTGAAAATTCTCAGATAGGTCGATATTTTTAATCTTGCACTGCAGTACTACAAATAATAATGAGCTTCATATTACACATGGACATCAAATTTTAACACAATGACGTTCAGATGTTTAGTACATAAGGTATATTAACATTTTGTCATAGTCATACCACAGTTGTCCTTGTTTTAATGTATTTGAAATAAGCCACTTACAGTTGTGGCAGTTAGCTATTCATTCATTGTTTAAAATGTATTCAAACTTATAAGCAGCCTAGCGTCCTGCATTCAAAAGCCTTTGACAATGTCCCATTCAAAATGATTATAAAACATCCTTCAACAATGTATTTGAATATTTTATATAAAAAAATCGTTTTAGCCTGTTTTTCTTATTAGCAGTGCCGCATATTACTTCAACTCGGAACTTGAATTTCAGGCAACGAGCTTGAAACTCACCAAGTGGACGACGGCTGGCCAATCAGATCGCTCGATGCCGAAAGTTTACCTTATATGGACAGAGCCGGCCTCCGCCGGAGCCGGGTATATAAAAGTGTGACCCACCTCATGCTCACCATTGCGAGTTTTCAGTACACGCAAGAGATATCTTCACATTCCTTGCTCCCAATAACCTACTAATACACAGGTGAGAACGGCTTTAATAATTATATACATTTAATATTCCATAAACCTGTAGTTTAGAGCTTTAATATATTTGAACTTGAGATTCAAAGTTTCATCTTGGCATATAAATGAGCTTTGGTTCTGATAATGTCGTGTATTTTGAGTAAAGATGTCTTAATTTATTTTTGAGTTCAGAGAGCTGTATTTTCATAGTTACAAGTTGGTTAGTTATTTGGTGTTTTTTCCCCCCGGTGGCATCAACCGGTAGCTTCGAATGAAGGATTGAAATGTAGCTCCTTTTCTGTAACATATTAGTGAAATAATCGTCCTCCATTGCTGTTCTCGTAGTATGAATGGTGGGTGTGGCTACTACTAAAATGCTTTAACAGGTTTCTTTGCCATCAGACCTTTGGGTCCGTTAAACGTGTGTCTAAATGTTATAGTCTTAAGATTTTGAACTCTCTCTTTGTGGCTGGTCATTCAGAGTAGCTAAAAATGATTGCAGTTCTCTGCAGATGTTTGTGTATGTGGGTTTTCCCGCAGTGTTCGACGAATCTGGAGCTTTTGCTTTTTGAGTATCGGGCCTCTTGATGGTGGTCGTTTGGCAAAGTGCTTATCTCGGCTTTTGAAACTGGGAGTGGTCACGTCTGTGTTGGTCTGATTCCACAAGCTGAATCGGCGGCATTGAGTTGCTCCGACTATTGCCATATAAGGCAATAGTGAGACTGCCTGACCACTTCCTTTTGTCTCAAAGCTCTCGGTTTCAACCCTGCGCCTTTGCGCCGCCTACTGGGCGGTCGGAAGCTCTTTTATAAGTGATTGGAACAGAGCCTGCGAACAAGCCTCCCACATAATCTAAGCGATCCACGATCACTCATTTGTAACTATTTTTAACTTCTTTACAGCCATGGATGAGGAAATCGCTGCCCTGGTCGTTGACAACGGCTCCGGTATGTGCAAAGCCGGTTTTGCTGGAGATGATGCCCCTCGTGCTGTCTTCCCCTCCATTGTTGGCCGACCCAGACATCAGGTATGAATTTTATTTTTTTTAAACCAGCTCAAAATGGCAATGCACGAATTGATCCGAATTTTAAGTGTGCCTCTTTGCCTAAAATTTTTGCTTATTCTAGTGTTGTGCAATCAATACCACCAGTCTTTCAGAAAGACAACCCCCCCCCCCCCCCCCATGTAAATTATTTATAAAACCATTCATCCATGTAAATTATTTATAGATTAATGTCCTTGTTATATAAAACATGTAGGACACTGAATTTACTACAAAGTTTGTCTTGTACTTGCTCATTTACAAATGGATATTTGCTTGACTCCATTTCATTCAGGGAGTGATGGTTGGTATGGGACAGAAAGACTCGTACGTTGGAGATGAGGCTCAGAGCAAGAGAGGTATCCTGACCCTCAAGTATCCCATTGAGCATGGTATCGTGACCAACTGGGATGATATGGAGAAGATCTGGCATCACACTTTCTACAATGAGCTGCGTGTTGCCCCAGAGGAGCACCCTGTCCTGCTTACAGAGGCCCCCCTGAATCCCAAAGCCAATAGGGAGAAGATGACACAGGTTTGTCTTTGTCATGTTCATGCCTTTTTTTTTTAAGTTCTGACCAGACTTTTCTTTTGCCTCCTGTTTATTTCCTTCCTGTGCGTTCCCTCTCAGGCTCTCTGTTCTCTGCCATGATCTCCAGTTAAGAGGGTCAAAAGGTTCCTTCCTTTTATTGCAACTTCCTGCATGGTCTTTAAAACTGATTTAACTATAGCACTTGTGTGACAAGTTTTAGCATGGCCCAGTTGTGCTCCCTTAACCATGCTCTGCCTTTTTGGTTTAGATTGGGATGCATTGGCTACTTAAAGTCAAGGTTTGCCTTAACTCTTCTTGCTGTTTCTTTCAGATCATGTTTGAGACTTTCAACACCCCTGCCATGTATGTGGCCATCCAGGCTGTGCTCTCTCTGTACGCCTCTGGTCGTACCACTGGTATCGTTATGGACTCTGGTGACGGTGTCACCCACACTGTGCCCATCTATGAGGGTTATGCTCTTCCCCATGCCATCCTGCGTTTGGATCTGGCTGGTCGTGACCTGACAGACTACCTGATGAAGATCCTGACAGAGCGTGGCTACAGCTTCACCACCACGGCCGAGAGGGAAATTGTCCGTGACATCAAGGAGAAGCTGTGCTATGTGGCCTTGGACTTCGAGCAGGAGATGGGCACCGCTGCTTCATCTTCCTCCCTGGAGAAGAGCTACGAGCTGCCTGACGGACAGGTCATCACAATTGGCAATGAGCGTTTCCGTTGCCCTGAGGCACTCTTCCAGCCTTCCTTCCTTGGTATGTTTCCCCTTTTCAATAATTGACAAGTCACTTTGTTAATTTTGCTTAAGGATGACTAATGTTAACTTGTGCAGGTATGGAGTCTTGCGGTATCCATGAAACTACTTTCAACTCTATCATGAAGTGTGACGTGGACATCCGTAAGGACCTGTATGCCAACACAGTGCTATCTGGTGGTACCACCATGTACCCAGGCATTGCTGACCGTATGCAGAAGGAGATCACCTCCCTTGCTCCTTCCACCATGAAAATCAAGGTGAAAGTCCTTAATTTGATTAAACCAAACTCATGCGCATCAGACAATTCTAATTTTTTTTTTTCAGCGATTTTTGTTGAGCTAACTTGTTGTTCTCCTCATAGATCATTGCTCCCCCTGAGCGCAAATACTCCGTCTGGATCGGTGGTTCCATCCTGGCCTCCCTTTCAACCTTCCAGCAGATGTGGATCAGCAAGCAGGAGTATGATGAGTCTGGCCCCTCCATCGTCCACAGGAAGTGCTTCTAAACAGAACTGTTGCCACCAAAACTGGCCATGCAGTAGAATTAAAATGAACGACCAACCTAAACCTCTCGAAGATGACATCAGCATGGCTTCTGCTCTGTATGGCGCATTGACTCGGGATGCGGAAACTGGAAAGGGAGGTAGTTGTCTTGTGGGGGAGGAGCTTTCCCCGAAAGGACTTCAATGTACATTTCTTATTTTTAGTCATTCCAGAAGCGTCTACAACTTTGCCCTCGTCACAGTGGGCATACATGACCTTGTTATAGTGTTTATGTAAATTTATGTACTCCATACATTGTTTCTTTTGTACTTCAGCCTTAAACTTGGCCCAGTTTGTTATTGTTGCAATGATGGGGACAGCTTTACCTTTAAAGTTAAGATCTTTCAGGATTACCCCAGGGTATGTGGATGAGGGGCAATCCCTTGCAAATGTAAGCTAGGGTGTCTCTGTACACTGACAAATAAAATGTGCACATGTAAAACCACACACTGACCACTGTCTTCCTGGATTAAGCATTGCTTTCATTTTAAATGCTCTGATCAGCTTCTAATGCATCACAAAAGCTGGTAACGTTTTTGAAGACTTCACAACTATGCTAATGTGAGAAGCATCAGTGTTCCCTGTCTTGTATAGTGCAACATTTTAGACTGAATCTTGCACAAATATTACTATAACTGAGATGCTGACTTGAAGTAAATTTCCTATCCCAGTTTAATATGCGAAACCGACATTTATAGGCTTAACTGTTAAACTGTCTGTGGTGCTATAACAGTTTGTTTTGAGGGACCTGTCTCAAGAGACTAACATTAACTTGATCAATGGTGAGGGTGGGACTCTGTTCGATCAATGGCTGGGGTTTTATTCAGAGTGGTTTGAAGTTTATTTTTGCAGTTCAGTTTACTGTTGCAGAAACCACATGCACCAGCACTGGCATAAATTCTGTGTTAGTCTATGGACAATAATCAAGCAAGAAGGGGATACTTTAAGCCTGAAACATGGTCACGTGTGTTTGTCTCCAATATAAGGAACCACCATTATCCGTACACAAGCTGTATGCCCAGTGTTTTGGGTAACTGCTCTTTATGAAATTTTATTTTTTTACCTGAAACATGCCACTGGGTGACGTGAACTACAGTTATGCAAAAGTATTTTTGTATTGTTTGGCACTATGCAAGCAGGCATTTTAATCTTGGTTTATCAACATCTAGTGATTAACTTATCTGGCTTAGTCCTGGCAATTTAATTTTTTTTTTTTTTTCCTCCCAAGCAGATAAATGAGCATAACATCCATGCACATGACTACATCAATAGCCAATTTCCCTCCAAGCGGAAAATTTGATTTGTCAGGATTTTTTTTTCATAGACATTTACAGGAAGCTTCTGTGTGTCAATGTAAGAAGCATCTGCACTGCAAAAGCTTACAATTCAGCAGTTAGCAAGAATATGGCACATTTTATATCAGTAATACAAATAATGTTGACTAAGGACATTTACAGGTGCATAACGAATTAAGGTTAACTTAATCCTTCAAGTTTAACTCTGACATGAATTGCAATTTTGCAATATATGTAAGAAATCATGAACACTCATATTACAATGAAAACTCCAGTTATAACTGGGGCCGGATGTAGGCAGGGGTGGGCTGAGCACTCTGTTGTGCAGGGTGAGGGTCCCATTGATTCTGCGCACAATATTAGCTGATAGGACCATACGTGCTCATGATTCATAGCTGGAAAAGCAGTGTTTTGCGGGACGTGTGCTTCTGTTTTCTTTTATACAAATTTTTACAGTGCTGTAATAGTTTGTTTGTCATTGTGCTTTAAACTATGCTGTTTGCCATGAAAATAACCTCTGGTGCTGATAAGGATTTACTTTCCATCCATCCAAATTCCTGTATTCCCTAAATTACTTTGCACATATAGTTTCATTGGTAAAAATATCAATACTCTATTACCCATACAAAGGCCATACTCATTAACCACATTTCAAATGAGAAAAATGGCTTGATTTATTTTGATGTGGATTTTGTAGTTACTGCAGTTTCACACAACGTTTACTCTGAATTTCAGCAAACGAAACAAACTCGTCTGTCACTGGACAGATCATAAGAGAACTGTTTCATTCATAACTCTATTTTGCGTTTTGCCTTTGTGGGGCAGGATCAGGGATGGATTAATGGATTGATCTTTAATATGGAGAATAAATGTAAAATATAGTTTTATTGGGCCTTATGATCTTGACAGTTACGTCATGTCATCCCAATTAAAGACAATTAAATTAGCATAGCTGGCAGGAGCCTGCCCTGACAGTAACATTATAGAAGCTGTATTATTCTACTTGGAGAGGGTCCGCACATGAGGGCTGCCATGTTACAATCACATGACCAGCCGAATACAACTAGCTTAATCTCAGTAACCGTCCTGTTATTTGACAGTAAGTAATTGTGGCTGACTTTGAATACAAAAATTCTACAATGGCATCTGAAACTGAAAACTATTGATTTTAAATGATGCTGCATCCAAGTCACTTGGTGTCACTGAAAGTCCAACATGACAAAAGTTACTGAGTGCATCTTTAAAGTAACTCATTGTTCATTGTTATCCCTGAAATTATTAAATTGTCAGATAAAAGATCTCAAAAACAAACACAATGTTAAGCTTCATTTAACAAACCAAATAGTTTTCAAATGTGTTTGATATAAGTGGCAAGTGTTTTTTTTTTAGTACCAAATTAGCAATTTAGCATGATTACTCAAGGATTAGGTGTTGGAGTGATGGCTGCTGGAAATGGGGCCTGTCTACATTTGATCAAAAAAAAAAATTTCAAAATAATGATGGTGCTGATTTTTACATCAGTAATGCCCTGACTATACTTTGTGATTAGCTGAATGCCACTTTGGTGAATTAAAGTACCAATTTCCTTCCAAAACCGCTAAATCTCTACATTATTCCAAGCTGTACGTGTGTGTATATGCACTCAATCTATATATATATATATATATATTGTATATAGTATAAAGAGATAGAAAATGAACACAAATTTTACCATTAATGTTTAAAATGTATTTAATTTGTTACATTCTTAATTAACGCGTGTAAATGTTTTGAGCAAAGGCCTCTAATCATTTTGTCTCATATTAATCATGATTATTTAAACTCTATATAAGAAATTTCCAAATGTAAGCAGTGCCTCTGTGTAATTATTAGTGTTGTTATTATTATTATTAATAATCAGTTCGGTTTAACAAGTTATCACTTTAGAAAAAAAATGAATGTAAATCACCACTTTTGCACAGACCGCACCCAGGGACTTTTACCATACCGGATATCGCCTCGTGAAACGTTCCGGCGGTGCAGCTCTAAAATACCGGGCGGTACTAAATTATCCGTCTACTCTTTACCGCTATGTTTGTGCCAGCACATAGAGTGTGCCAGCCTTCAGGGTTTCAATGGATGAATTGTAAATATACCTAATGAGATGGAAATTATTTGTGTGTCTGTATTACAGATGTGGATATCCAAAGGCATTTCCCGAAAACATCATGGATAATCAAATTGAAACGGTAAGTTAAAGTAAGGGATTAATCTAACAGTGGTAGTTAGCAGGCTAGTTTACTTTTACATTTGGTTGACTCTTTAACATCGCTACATTTTAAGAACAATACGTTTAATAAGGATTAAGACATCGTGTTGTTTCGACATAAAATAATCTATGCTTTTGAATGGTACACAGCTGCAATACACAATGTTTTGCATGATAATTTATGGCAAAATACCACAGTTACTTTAGCTATTGTTATTGCTGTAAAATAATAATACATTAAAATGGAATCTCGATCAAAGAGTGGAAGAAGCTTTACAGAATAATTCTGTCATATTGTTTAATCTATTTTAAATGATGGTGCTTGCTAATACCAAGTTACCTTTCCACAGTTTTATGAAAACTTTTGTTACATTTGATTTGTGTTTCATCATATTTCATACTTAGCAAACAATTAAAGGAATATTCCGGGTTCAGTACAAGTCAACACGTTTGTGTCATAATGTTGATTACCACAATATATTATTTCAACTCATCCATAATTTTCTTCAAAAACACTCACACAATAGAAGTGAAAGGGGCCAATTGATAGAAGATTTAAAAGCAAACATTTGAAGCTTATAATTTTATTAAAGCACTAACATTAATTATTTGGTTAACCTGTATTTTAGCTGTAAAGTTGTTTAAATCATAATTTTTACAGTAGTTTTAGGGTTTGTTGACATTACATCATCATGACAATGAAGTTGTATAATGGTTATAACTTTCACAGTAAAGGTTAGTAAGGGATTGTATCATATTAAATCATGTTAACACACATATTGTTTATATCTTGTGGCTATACTTTTAAAACAGTGAATACATTAATGTTCAAAAATTGGCCCCTATTCACTTCTATTGTAAGTGCCTCACTGAAACCCAGATTTGTGCTTTTTTATTATTTTTTTTTATTATTATTATTTATTTATTTAAAAAAAAGCAGTGATGAGAATTTTGTGCGTGTGTATTAATCACGATTATGCCACAAATGCCGTCGATTGAGCTTAACTTGCATTGAACCTGGAATATTCCTTTAATTGGTTATCATTAGCGCGTTCAATATGTCTGAACATCAATCAAGCCAAATTGGCATATGTATGAATTAATCTTTGCTTATTTCTGCTTTCCAGGCTTTGTGCTGTTCAGACAGCATTTCTCAAACATCTGTCACCATCTCAGACTTTTCCGATGAGATTTTACTGAATATCCTCTGGTTCATTCCAAGCCATGACTTGATGCTCAATGTGAGCCGGGTGTGCCAGAAACTGCGAACACTCAGTCTGGACAAGAGCTTGACTGCCCGTATACACCTGCATAAAGAATACACGGTAAGAACGTATAACATGCACAACAAATACAGATTTTCAAAATCTACTGTAGGGAGGATATTGTACACAATATTTTGGTGACTATATCGGCCAAAATTGGCATATTTTTAAATGATCATCATCAGTATAATTTGGCCAATTTTGGAACCATAACATTGATCATTATTGGCTGTCGTATTAGCCAATAAGTTTCTGTATTAGTGCATCTCTATTTGAGCTGTTTAGCTTTGAATTCCACTATCCCAGACATTTCAAATAGAACAATAAACCCAATCATCATTTCTGACCATGCACCTATTACATTAACTCTTCATAACAAAAACTAAAGTAAAATCACATAAAGATGGAGAATGAACACATCTCTTCTCCAACAATAAAGATTTTTAAGAATATATATATATATATATATATATATATATATATATTATAATTTTTTAATTTTTTTTATCCCCTTTACTCCCAATTTGGAATGCCCAATTCCCACTACTTGGTAAGTCCTTGTGGTGGCGTGGTGACTCACCTTAATCCGGGTGGCAGAGGGCAAGTCCCAGTTGCCTCTGCTCCTGAGACAGTCAATCCGTGCATCTTGTGTAGCTTGTCATGCATGACACCGTGGAGATTCCATGTGTGGAGGCTCATGCTACTCTCAGCGATCTACACACAAATTACCACGTGCCCCATTGAGAGCGAGAACCCCTAATCATGACCACGAGGAGGTTACCCCATGTGACTCCACCCTTTGTAGCAACTGGGCCTATTTGGATGCTTTGGAAACCTGGCTGAAGTCACTCAGCATGCCCTGGATTTGAACTTTTGACTCCAGGGGTGGTGGTTTGCGTCAATACTCTCTGAGCTACCCAAGCCCCATGAAGAATATTTTAAAAGAGAGTGGGCATCCTTTCTTGAATTAAACGATACACCAGGCATATCCACGTCAACACTTTGGGAAACAGCAAAAGTAGTATTAAGAGGGAAAATAATATCATATTCGATATATAAACACAAGAAAGAAAATGAAATAGAAAAACACACTTATAAAATTCTAATGAACAGACACTCAAAGAATGAAAAAAAAAAAAAAAAGTTAAAAAACAATGAGTAGAAATTAGAATTTTTGTCTTGTTTTCCAGTAAAAAATATCTAAACATTCTTAAAATGTGATTTATTTACTTGACAAGCAAACTGTCATAAGATTTTAAGTCTTGTTTTGAGAGAAATCTAATTAAATTAAGTGAACTATATACTTAAAAGAAGAAAAAAAAAAAATCTGCCAATGGGGTAAGCAAAATACACTTGTTTCCCCTTTGAATTAAGTTAATTTTTCTTACCCCATTGGCAGATTTGTTTTTTTTTTCTCTACTACTTTTGTCTCTAGCTATCGCCAAGAAAACCATTCTCATTAACTGGAAAAATAAAAGCCAAGTATCCATCACACAATGCCTACAATTACTTAAAGATTAAATAACTAATGAAAGACAAACAGCTTCATTTAAAAATCAACTTCATAAATTCTCTCTCCACTCCTCGGAGGTTTAAATATTAATACCACAGTGAACTCCCTCAATTGAATCGACACTCCACACCACACAACTTTATATATTATATCACAAAAAAAAACACACACTATATACTTAATACAACCAAAGTTAATTGATGCCCCACTCTACATGATTGTGAATAATATATTCTGTGATATGGTTTGCTGTTCTATTTTATTCCAACTTACCATGTGATATTATATATTTTATAATATTATATACATATATTATTATACTATATCAAATTATTTAATTCTGTTATATGTAATATTATAATATAACTACGTCTGTACCGAAGAACAATTAACATCTCAATTCTCTAAACAGCTTTATATCTCAAGAATTTGCACACCCCTTGCAGACTTAAACATTAATACATTAAATTGTATTATAATAATTTACTGTATTATGACAAAGTTTGCATATCACGAAAATGCATATGTATAGTTACAGTGCCACCTTTAAGAACTCGAAAAGTTCTGCGCTGGGCGTCCTACTCTGGGGTTTGCATGCCTTTAACTCTTTGCATGGTGTATTGCCCTCATGGGAGTCAAAGAGAATGGCTGCTTTTTTTTTCTCTCTCTCTGGTGTGATGATTGGGTCCCACAACTCACCCTGAATGTCTGAGGTGGATCTTAACATCAGAGATTCACTATTGGGAAGCACTTTCATTTTCATTAAGCGTTTCAATTGCCTCAATTGTCCCTCAAATTTTCCGTGATGTCAATGTAGGATCTTAACATCAGGTAACCACTGGTGGGTGGCACTCTGATGTGGAGAGAATGCATGAAGACAGAGGAAATTGCAATGCACTTGGGAGCAGAGGGCAGTCCATGACCGGTGAGGTGAAGTGGGAACGTTGGATAGCTATTATGTAGGATGTAGGCAGTTGACGATCTCTGTGAGGACCTCATGTACATTTAATGTTATATATGTTAATAATGCGTATATCACATTATGTTATTGAGCAGTCTTTTTATAGTTTATTTCAACACAATATTGTGTTGTTTATATAAGTATCGTGTGTGTATCTCTCTAGTTACACCCTTTTTGTACTTCGTTAAACACCCTTTTTCATGTATCCCCTGCTATATACTCCTTGTTTTTTGTGGCATTAATAAAAGAAAAAATTAAAAAAAAAATTTTTGCAAGCAAACCCAGAAGTGTAATTCGCCGTGGTTCCCTCAGGAATTACCTTTTTGTTTTTAGAATAAGGATTTTCAAATTACAAGTAAATAAGATTCAAATTACTTGGAGGCTTTCACATTTTGTTCTAGAACATAAATTGTGATGCAAACTTGGCGTCTTTGTACAGTCGAAAGCGAGCCTTTGAAAGTATACTTAATACGTGCATACACAGTCTGTTGGCGCATGCACGCTACGACTGTGATTTTTCTTAAGGAGTTTAGACCCATAAATCTGTCTTTAAATTTCTTCAAACTCAAGTTATTCAAATGCAGCTATATCCTGACCTCCTCGCACATGCACTCTTGATGTGCACATTCATCTCCTGTTGTTTAGTGGCCATTACAGCTTCTAGTGCTTCTTGACATCAACGGCTAAACTGTTGTGAGTGTTGCCGCCTTGTGGACCCACTAATTTGTGCAAATATTTCGCATGCGTACTGTGCATTCAGAGTACTTGCGGGTAGAGAAATCAGGTGAGGTGTTCAGTGCTCAAGCATTCTGCTGATGACAATTTTTGCCATTATAAAATCCCATAGGAAATTCTTGAGGGAACCCATGGCTCGAAAATGCTAAGTGTCTTCTGGGTTTTTGGACTACAACCTAAACAGCTCTGTTTCCAGCACCTCTAGGTTATAAAAGTTTTTGTGTGAGACTAGTGCATAAACCGATTTTGCTAGTTGGAACAGCTGTTTCCTCTGTAAAGCAAAGAGAAAAAAAATCATTCAAATCCTTACATTTGAATTGTTTCTTATTCTCAGGCAAACAACGATGCTGTGAGACAACTCCTGAAGAATCTGTCCAGTGACATCCAGACATTGGACCTGAGTGGCTGTTACTGGTTAGCTGCCACTACGGTGGATCAGGTGACCCGCTGTAAGGGCCTGGTCAGCCTGGACCTTTCAGGCTGCCGATTGACATCAGTTCGTCTCTCAAATCTGCTGACCTCTCTTCGTTCTCTGCGATCACTAGCTCTGGATGTTGGCCCTGGTTTTGACCTCCAACAGCTGAGTTCAGAGGGGAAGGCTGCTTTGTCACGCCTTCAGGAGCTCAAGCAGACATTGCTGACTCCCTCTTATGGCGTGGTGCCATGTTGCAGCGCACTGCGTAGCCTGCGGCTCTATCTAGAGGCCAGTGAGATCTCGAGAGAAGCAGGCGGTTGTGCACAGCTCATGGTGGGCCAAAGCAGCGTGCCACACTACCAGAACTTGCGTTGGTTTTCTGCACGCTTGGCACCTGGTGAGGTCAATCGTACTCTGTTGGCCCTCTACTTGGCAGTCTTCAGTATGAGAGTGCCAGAGGGTCTTACGGGATTGGTTCTCTCTGTGCCTGGCCCAGCCCCTCCAAGGCCAGTTGCCATGATGGCGCTAATGGAAAGCATGGCGTCGTCTTTGGGAAATACAGTTAGTGCCCTTCAGCTTCCGCGCACGTGGTTGGATGGTGCTATTCTAGGGCGGGTCCTAGCACATGGCTGCCCTGCTTACCTAAATGTCTCACGATGTTCAGCTCTAGGGTTTAACCCACTACATGTGCTCCTTAGTGCAGGCCGTGACCTCACACCCCTACGGAGTCTCAACTTGCGGGGTTGCGGTCGAGGCCCTATCCCTGATAGCTGTGGTAAGGGTGAGGAGGAAATGGATGCAGAGAGTGTCAAAGCACTTACTGAATGTTGTCCACAACTTATTCACCTTAATTTATCTGCAATGCACTACCACCATGCTGTTCCTGCTGGGCAGGATGGGCACTTATGTGTCGCCTTAGGACGACTTGCTTCCTTGCGCTCGCTGGCACTTCCTGTCTGTGCCTTGGCGCAATCCTCACCTGCACCTCTGAACATGCCAGACTCAAACACAAATCTCACCTCAGGATCATTATTACTTGGCCTTAAGAAGAGCAGCCGCATTGGTGTGCCCACATATCGGCCCGGAACCGAGTTCGCAGGCAGTGGAGATCAACAGGGGGACAGGGGGTTGTGCATTCAACCACTGCTTGAAGGTTGCCCCCACCTGGTAGAGCTGGAGCTTATTGGCGCAGGCTTCTCCTCTGCTATGCCACGCAACGAGCCTGCCATCCGCAAGGACCCTGCCGCCTGCTCCTGGTCTTACAATATTGGAGATGGTGAGTTAGCTGCATTAAGAGGGCTGAAATTTTTACGCAAGCTCACCCTTGCTCATTTACCTGGAGTGCTGAAGGGAACAGGACTGATGGAACTTGTTCAGGGGTGCAAGGACCTTCATTCCTTATCACTGGCAAACCTCGGATCCTTAAAGACCATGAACTATACACAAGCCCTGCTTGAGACTCTTACAAACTGCACACAGCTCAGGGACTTAAGGTGAGCACACATATCACTACACAACACACTCCAAGCTACCCATAAAGTTTTATTTTTTGTAATGGTTTTTATTAATGATTTTTCTCCTGTAGAGGGCACCACCACAATGTGCACAGTCATGACAGAATTGCGTATGTTTTAATTTGCTTTTAAAACAGGGTCCAAATTACTGCAGTTAACTTTTTGCCACATCTGTCAGTGGTTGGTGAGACATTTTACCACCCTTAAATATTTATTTTACTAGCCATTAAACTGTATTTTGCATAATTTTTTGGATGTAGTGTGAAAAGCTAAATTGCATTAAATCTGACATTTTCAGTTCTGATCTGGGCTCCTTTGAAAATATTATATCTGATTTTATGCAGTGTGACTTGTCAGTAAGAACTGCAGTGAATCATACAATAATCTATGAATAGCACTATATAGATGTATAAGTATTACACATAAAGGGGCATACATATATCTTATATATATATACACACACACACACACATATATATATATATACATACACATATATACATGTATGTATATGTGTGTGTGTGTATGTGTATATATATATATATATACATACATGCGTATATGTGTGTGTGTATATGTGTGTATATATATATATATGTGTGTGTGTGTGTGTGTGTGTATATACACTACCGTTCAAAAGTTTGGGGTCACTTGTCTGAAATGTTTCTCATGATCTTAAAAATCTTTTGATCTGAAGGTGTATGCTTAAAAGTTTGAAATTAACTTTGTAGACAAAATATTATTCTGCCAAAACATATACATTTATTTAATTACAAATCTAAAATTTCCTAAAAAAAAAAAAAGTTTTTGAAATGGATGACTTGGATCAAAATATGAAGAAAAGAAGCCAATAAGTGCCCAACATAGATGGGAACTCCTTCAATACTGTTTAAAAAGCATCCCGGGGTGATTCCTCAAGAAGTTGGTTGAGAAAATGTCACGAGTACATGTCTGCAAAATCTAGGCAAAGGGTGACTACTTTGAAGATGCTAAAATATTACATAGTTTTGGATTTATTTTGGATTTTTTTGGTCACAAAATAATTCCCATATTTCCATTTCTATTATTCCATAGTTTTGCTGACTACTATTATTCTAAAATGTGAAATAAATAAATAAATAAAGAATGAGTAAGTGACCCCAAACTTTTGAACGGTAGTGTGTATATATATATATACACACACACACGTGTATGTGTGTATGTATGTATGTATGTATGTATGTATGTATGTGTATGTGTGTGTGTATATATATATATATATGTGTATGTGTATGTATATGTGTGTGTGTATGTGTATGTATATGTGTGTGTATATGTATACTGTATATATACAGACATGTGGTTATCGATTAGTTGATTTCAGGCTGACTACATTAGTAGTTAAAGTCAACTAGTCTGTGCTACCCCTTTTTATATATATATATATATATATTACATTGTTGGCCAATATTTTTTAATAATGTACATATTTTCACCAAAGTGGCATTCAACTGATCACAATGTACAGGTGCTGGTCATATAATTAGAATATCATCAAAAAGTTGATTTATTTCAGTAATTCCATTCAAAAAGTGAAACTTGGATATTATATTCATTCATTACACACAGACTGATATATTTCAAATGTTTATTTCATTTAATTGTGATGATTAAAACTGACAACTAATGAAAATCCCAAATTCAGTATCTCCGAAAATTAGAATATTACTTAAGACAATATAAAAAAAGGATTTTTAGAAATGTTGGCCAACTGAAAAGTATGAACATGAAAAGTATGAGCATGTACAGCACTCAATACTTAGTTGGGGCTCCTTTTGCCTGAATTACTGCAGCAATGCGGCGTGGTATTCTAATTATATGACCAGCACCTGTATAGGCAGGACCTTAATAACTTGAAAAATTACTATAACAATTTGAAAACAATGTTCAGAACTTCTTAAACTACTTCAAAGAGTTCTCATCAAAAAATCCTCTACATGCAGCAATGACAGCTTTGCAGATCTTTGGCATTCAAGCTGTCAGTTTGTCCAGATACTCAAGTGACATTTCACCCCACACTTCCTGTATCACTTACCATAGATGTGGCTGTCTTGTCGGGCACTTCTCACGCACAGTCTAGCTGATCCCACAAAGGATAAATGAGGTTAAGATCCATAACACTCTTTTCCAATTATATGTTTACTCCACTCTAACCTTTATCTTTTTGTATTACTGTTTCAAAAGTGGCATTTTCTTTGCAATTCTTCCCATAAGGGCGGCACCCCTGAGTTTTCTCTTTACGGTTGTATATGAAACTGGTGTTGAGCGGGTAGAATTCAGTGAAGCTGTCAGCTGAGGACATGTGAGGTGTCTATTTCTCAAACTAGATACTCTGATGTACTTATCCTCTTGTTTAGTTGTACATCTGGCCTTCCACATCTCTATCTGTCCTTGTTAGAGCCAGTTGTCCTTTGTATTTCAAGCATTGTATAGCCTTCATTCCTGAAAACAATGATTGACTGATGAGTTTCTAGAGAAAGCTGTTTCTTTTTTGCTATTTTTGACCTAATATTGACCTTAAGACATGCTAGTATATTGCATACTGTGGCAACTCAAAACAACAAAAACAAGCACAAAGATAATGTTAAGCTTCATTTAACAAATCAAATATCTTTCATCTGTGTTTGATATTATGGCATGTGATGTTCTAGTACCAAATTAGCAATTTAGCATGATTACACTAGGATAAGGGGTTGAAGGGATAGCTGCTGGAAATGGGGCCTGTCTAAAAGTGATTGTGCTGTTTTTTAAATCAGTTATGTCCTGACTATAACTGTAATCAGTTGAATGCCACTTTGGTGAATTAAAGTACCAATTTCCTTCTGAAACAAATCTGTGCATTTTTCCAAACTTTTGGTGTGTGTGTGTGTGTGTGTGTGTGTGTGTGTGTGTAACTGTGTAGTTACAGAAATACTCAAATCAGCCCATCTGTCACCAACAATCATTTATGCGATTTATCTAATCAGTCAATTGTGTGGCAGCAGTGCATTGCATAAAACCATGCAGATACGTGTCAGGAGCTTCAGTTAAAGTTCACATCAACCATCAGAATGGGGCAAAAAAATGTGATCTCAGTGATTTAAAGCGTACCATGATTGTTGGTGCCAAGATGGGCTGGTTTTAGTATTCCTGTAACTGCTGATCCCCTGCGATTTTCACAGTCTCTACATAAAAGTTATTATAAAAATATTACATATTAAATGGTATTATGAAATTTGTTGGTAATTTTATGAGAAACATGCCATGGGTCAGTTTAGGATTTTTTTTTTAGATCAGTTTCTATATGGGCCAAATTTTTAAAGGTAATATGAACATCACAAACAAGATAAAAAAAAAAAAATGTTGCACCGGCAATCAGAAATGGTCACTTTGGCTTGCTCAGTAAACTAAGCCTTTGTGTCTCTTGCATGATTTTATTATTCATATATTTGTTTCGATGCCTTGACACCTGGAATCTAGGCTACCATATTTACATTTTTATATTAAATTTAATGATGCACAACACTCACTGTGCTTTTCCTTCATAAACCATTTGCATATGTTTAATTTGGTTTACTCGTCAAAAAAAAACAAGTAAAGGAAAAAGTAAGAGGGTAAATTGTTATAACATTGCAATTTTGCCATGTGTTATTTAGCAGTTCATAAAGTAGTCACTTTTTATGTGTGTGAAACTGCAGGCTGGAGCAGCCCTACTTTAATGCGAATGCTGCAGTTTTTGAAGCTCTTAGTCACTGTCACCAGCTGCGTCGTCTGTGTCTTGTCTCTCGACATGGAACCTTCCAGCCCTCTGCAGTGGCAGCTTTCATGCAGTGCTGTGAAAATGTCATCATGTGCCACATGTTCATGAGCGGAACACTGGTGGCCTGTAAAACACTGCAGAAAACCCTGCTGGACAGGTTAGTTTTGAGAATTATTACTTGAGGATAATTTCCTGTAATAATAGTGACTCCTCTGCTCTTCTGTAATGTTTATAATTATTATTCTGTTAATAAACTGGTTTAGATACATTAACATGTTTACCCTCTCATCCTGCAGTTTCTCAACATCTCGTCCAGCACTTAGTGTGGTGATTTACCCTTTACTACATGAAGACCTGGCACATGTCATCAGGGGTATGCCACTTTGCCACCTAGATGAGATCACACTTTTCAAAAGCCGTGTTGCTGAAGAGCCCATGAAACTGTGATGGAAACCCAGAAAAAGAAAATGAGCAGTGCTGTTCTGTTAGACAGAATATGTATAGTGAGAAATCTCTTTCTGTTTAATAAATATAAGAAATCCGATCAGGATACCAGGGAAATTGTTTGACTTGGTTTGAGAGTTGTGCATATGTCTCACACCAAATGGAAAATCACAACTTTCAGCAAGGTCATCTTTTAGTAGTAAAGAGCCAGTATGAACAAACTCTTTACCAACTGAAAATGTTATCTTTGTGTATGTGCCAAAATTAAACCTACATCATGTCTTTATTCATTGTGTTCCTTGTTTTATCTGCTCATTCTTTGTTTGTAATGCTTGACACAGTTTAGGAACAACTAAAATGTGTTGGGCCTTTGAACATAGTTCCCTAAATCATCAGAGATCTATTGTCTCTTACTAAATTAGGAAAAAACACTTATTGGGGTAAGTGAAACAAGCTTCTAGCAAGATTATATACTGTAAATATCTTGTTCCAAGAAAGCTCTATCTGTGATGTGAACCCAGGGGAGCTTGAAGCTGTTTATATTCGATTAGATAAGATTCAAAATATGATAAATAAAGAAATTATTGGGAAAGTGAAAATGAGTTAGCGGAGCAGATTAATGCAGTGATCAATGAGGTACAAGTGCAGTGCAGATTGTTATGTAGTGATGAAATAATATATTCTAAAAATATATTATTGTATGGATAATAAAACATATTTCACAGTATATACAGTGTGCAAAATGTAGCAGGCGGGGGCAAACTCTTTTGAGTATTAAGTTTAAATGGGCTACTAAACAGGCAAGAATGAACTTATAAAATACTGACTGCATGATCACAGAATGTACTTTTCCATTTACTAATTCATATAAGATAGAAGGGTATATGTCAATCAATTTAAGCCTCAAGTTTTGACAAGTTGTGCATTCTGAGATGCTATTCTGCTCAAGAAAATCATACAGAGTGAGCTATCAGAGTTAATGTTGCTCTGCTGCCACACTATTGGCTGAATATATAATCGCATGAATATGTGTACCAGTGTTCCTAATAAAGTGCTCAGTGAGTGTAAAAAGATAGATATATATAGAAAAAAGAAAGAAAATGCAGTGCAACTTATTTTGCTTAGTAAAATTAGTCTAAAATCAAGAGCTCCTCTCCAGTTTGAATTGATACATATTCAAGGATTATGTTTGAAAATGTTTAAAAACGATCACATAGTAGTATAAAGTAGTATTTCAGTATATTTCAATTAACTTTGTAAGCTGTAGGCCTAATAACTTGTTTAGCACATTACAAATGAATGCTACACCTGTACAGGTGTGTTACAACAGTACCTGGTATAAAGGAAGTTGTAACAAATTATGTCCTTGTCCCTCCATACTTGGTGTGGAAAATAGGAGCTATGCATGTACATTTTAGATATTAATATTTTTTGTATTACAAAATACAAAGGTAAAATATCATATGAAAAACATGTAATGTTTTTTTCTGGAGCAAGAGTGTAAAAAGTGTTACAACTGTACTCTACACTATATTTATATACCCTTAACCCCCCACTCACACTCACACACAAAATATTGAAAACTAAAACAAACGTGGTGGCATAGTAGGCTAAAGCACAGAACTAGTAAGCAGAAGGTTGCCGGTCCAACCCCCTAAGCCACCACCATTGTGTCCTTGAGCAAGACAATTAACTCCAGGTTGCTCTGGTGGGATTGTCCCTGTAGTAAGTGCACTGTAATTTACTTTGGATAAACTTACTTTGGTGTCTGCCAAATGCATAAATGTAAACTGTACTGTGCTAAAAGAGCTGACTCGGACTCTTAGCCCATTATGGTGCCTACACACTAGATTTTATGCTGTGTCAGGGAACGCTGCAAATGCATTAAATTAATGAATTCTAAATTTGCAGTGTCATGCATTGAAAGACTGAGAACATTTCAAGTTTTGTCACAATGCACTCTGCCCAATGCATCCGTCGACTAATGAGAATTTAAGAGAGGCGGGTCCAGTTGTGCTTTCGTGAAATCCAGTTTGCTGGCTCTTTCCACATCCTCATAACGGAGCTTACTCATTCCAATCTGTCAAATACTCTGTCTGAGCTTTATGGTATTGTAAGTAAAGAGAGGACTTAATGGGTGATAAGGACGGGGTGAAAACTAGCTACTGGTAAACAACGACACGTACGTATAATATAGTGTTAAGTAACATAAATTATGTGTTATATAAATGTATACTGTATATTCTCACTTATATTAAATTGTAAGTTATATGATATAACTTTTAATAATACATTTTATTTTTAACTGTTCTACTTTTTTTAACAGTATGTTATAGTTCTTTAGATTATAAGCACTATTTAATTTTTTTGTTTTTATTCATGTTTGCATCATTTGTAAAATATTTTTGTCATTTATCAACATTTATTGAACATGTTCAAAATCCAGGCACAAAAATGTATCAGATTTGCTTCTTGTACTTTCAGAGAAATAAATTCCTCACATAAAATGCTGATACCTGGTTGTTCTCTCTGGTGGTTCAGCTGCAGATGTGATACCAGTTCTCCACATTTTTTGTTGTTGTTTTTTTTTTTTTTTTTTTTTGCTCTCACTGTATCATCGCATTTCAAGGGGATTCATGTTTGTATGATTTTTTGCTTAATCCAGAAACTTGATATGTATATATATATATCATTTATGTTTCTTGTACTTGCAGAGAAATTCATTCATCGTCTCGCATTCCTTCATCATGATGCTCCTCTTTCCTGTGCTGATGCTGTCGCTTCTTTCTGGTGCTTCGGCCAGAGTTGTGCCAGACTTTCAGAACACTTGTGATGTTTTTTTTGCAGAGAAGCAACCACCAACAGTATTTTCTGAAGATCAGTACAAAAAGATCTGCCAAACTCTAAATGGCAGTGTTTATTATGCAACACTTTATGACACTGAAAACAAGATTCCGGTGTACTCCGCTTATACATTTGAGGGGAAAAAGAACTGCAAAAGATACGATTACATGTTCACTGAACCTCAGGCAAGTTCAATAGAACTCTGTTCAAATAAATTGATTCTAATTAGAAACACTTTATTTTATTTTTGGATAACAGTTAAATGTTTTATTTTTTGGAAAGAAAACTTTCTTTTTTACTGAAACTAAAATAATTAAAGGGCCACAAAGATGACTAGTCAGTGTAACATTTTAATTTAAAGAGAAAACTGAAAAATCTTCTGCTATAATTGAAGTTGAATTCAAACTCACAATGTCGTCTTCTCAAGGTCAGAAACGTAATATAAATAATTTGGATTACTTTATCAGCACTTGCAGACTTTTGACTATAAACAAGTAAATAAAGAAATACACTTCAGTGTAAAAATACTTTCTCTGAAAAAGCCTAAATATCTTATGCAGTTTAACTACTCAAGTAAATTAATCTTGTTTTACGGATTTTTAGATATTTTTACAGCAAAACAACATTTAAATTCTCATTACAAAAAAACTTTTTTCAGTAAAGCTTTGCCTTAATATCAAGATCTTACTAGAGAAAAACGTTATGCTCCATCATGCATGTTTGTTATAGATAAATAAAAAACATTAGATGTAAAATATAATCGCGTCTGATAACAGATTAAGGCAAGAAATATCATTTTAGCATAGCATAAAGCTAAATGTTCACATGACAATTTACGTGAGGCTATTTTTGCTTCTCCAAGCGTCAAAACACCACATCATATATTTGTTGGATTTATGTTTCATCTGTCAAAAGGTTTCAAACTGGATTTTGTTAAGCTGTAGAAACAAGATACTGTATAACTGCTCTATAAAGTTGTATGAATGAAACAAATCATTAGACGGTGTTTCACCGCTGTACAAAAGCTATGGATAAATGTTTTCCATCTGATAGGACTAAATATTAAATGAAACAAATAAAAAAAATGCTAAGTAATCTCTTCAGTAATCTTTTTTTTTTAAAATGTAATTGTAACTGTAGTGGAATACAGTTACTTATATTTAGTATTTTTAATTTGTAATAACTACTGTATATTATTAGCATACATTTAATTATCTGATAATGCAAACTGTTATCAAACTCTTCTTTTTCATTTTGTTTAAAATTGCAGCTTGATGATGAACATGCAGGACCGGACATGAAATTGGGCAAAACTGTTCAATCTTCTGAAAATCAAGCTGTAAAAAATGACTATGTGATCGCTGTGAAAATGGGCTTCCACAGAGGGCACGTGGCACCAGTCTCCCAGGCAAACTCACAGTCCTGTGTCTTTGCCACCTTCACTCTCACCAATGCTGCACCACAATACAGTTCTTTTAACCAAGGTAAATGGAAGGTAGTAGAACGCAATCTGGTGTCCACTCTGGAATGCAATTGTCTAAGTAATACTGCTTACATTGTGACAGGGGTAGTTCCAGGTAATGATAGAAAAATAAACAATAGAGTAAATGTGCCTAGTCATTTCTGGACTACATACTGTTGCAAAAGCAAATATAATGATTTAATCTCAGGAGGAGTTATTGGAGAAAATGTGAACAGTAGTCCTGTTCCTCTGCAAATGTCTGTGAAAGATTTAGAGATACGTCTGTCAGTACTTTATAGAGAAGACTTCAGTTTGTTTAGTGCAAATTGTAGAGATGCTCGATATGTCCCAGTGACTAAAAATTGATGTTTATTTTATTGAATTTCCTTATTGAGGAATTGTTTTGCAGCTCAGCTTTGCATCAAGAAATGTCATTGGAATCTTAATCATATTATTGTCTTCATTATTATTGTTTAGAGTATTGCTGAAATTATTAGAATGACAGTCCCCTGCAATCATCAAAGTCGTCCAGCCCAAGGTTATTATCGTAAACTGTACATTTTCTGTACATTGCTCATGTGGTCGAGCGGGTTGTCCACCAATCGCAGGGTTGGTGGTTCGATTCCCGGCCCACACGACTCCACATGCCAATGTGTCCTTGGGCAAGACACTGAATCCCAGTTTACTCCCAATAGCAGTCTAGCACCTTGCATGGCAGCTCTGCCGTCATTGGTGTGAATGGATGAATGAGACGCAGTGTAAAGTGCTTTGAATACCGCTAATGTTAAAAAGGTGCTATATAAGTGCAGACCATTTACCATTAAATTAAAACTAAATATAGATTTCAGTAAACTAAGAAAAAAATAAAACATAATTGGAAAAACTAAAATGCATTTTCTGTCATGTGTTTGGAGGAAGGACCCAAGTGCTGGAGATTAATAAATGTTTATTTAATAAAACAAAACACAAACAAAAACTCTCACGAGGGAGAATTAAACAAAGGAAGACAAAATGGAAAAGATAACAAACCAATAATAAAACAAGAACTCACAAGAACCAACTGACTAGACAGGGGAACAGAATGAAACACAACAATCTGATGGAGAAGATAAGACAAAGGAGAGAATAGATAGAGGAAGGGAAGATTGAGGACAGGTGCTGCCAATAATCAGGAGCAGCAAATGATTGCATTGCTGAGCAGCACCTGTGAGAAACATGAAGGAGAGTGGAAAACAACAGCACATGGGACAGCCTGAAAGATGGGTGGAGGAAACTGTCACAATCTTGCCAAAACAAGAATAAAGCAAGACCAAAAAGGCAGGATCATGACATTTTCAAGTCTCTGAAAAAAACACAAATAAAATAATTATTGTAAAAACAAACTTAGTTTTCTTTTTTGTTGCGATAGGTTTTTAAACCTTTAAACCCGCTATCACCTTAACGAAGATGCCAATAGACGACAATAGCACAAGCAGATTGTCAATTGCCCTTATTACATTAGCAAAGACAGAGTGGGAGGAAATCACTACAGTACATCATGGAGAGAAGCAAAGCATGTAAAACTAGGGTGAACAGAAGTCGGCCCGCTTTTACGAGGTATGACCCGTTGTCCCATCATTTCTCCAAAAAAATTTAATAATGTCCTGGTTTCAACTGTTAGGCTCACTTATTTTTTTTCTTTGAAATTAAATATCCACAACATCCTTGGTATCGTGTCTGGTATCGATTTCAGGGAAGGCAAGATATTTTGTTGCATTGCACGATGATTTGACAATTCTTTCATTTTAGTTTTGCTGCAATCCGCTTAAAAATGTATCTGGTTAATGTTGACAATGACTTACATGCTAGGCACTCTCTGCTGCTCTCTGTTATCATCCAATGCAAATTAGAAATGCCCAAATGAAAATGCATGTTCAACAAGCTGAAAGAAGCTGGTCTATTTCTTTGCACAATACGTGAAAATGGAATTTAAATGTTTTGATGTCACTGTAAATGTTCACTTTCACATGGCCACAGTGTTAAATAAATGATTGCAGGTCACATTCTTACAGCTGTATTTTTTTAAATAGTACAAGCACTTAAATGTGAAAATTTGGAATTCTATTTTAACTTTTAAGTTACAATGTTACACATGCAATAAGACATCATATAGATAGAATAAGCTATATGGAATATGTACATTTTTACAAATATCTTAAATGTGGTTAAAGTCATACAAAACAATATCCATCCATCCATCCATCCTCAACCGCTTATCCTGTACAGGGTCGCTGGAGCCTATCCCAGCTAACATTGGGCGAAAGGCGGGGTACACCCTGGACAGGTCGCCAGTCCATCGCAGGGCCACACATATACAGACAACCACTCACACCTAGGGCAATTTTTTGGGAGACATCAATTAACCTAGCCTGCATGTCTTTGGATGGTGGGAGGAAGCCAGAGCACCCGGAGAGAACCCACGCAGACACAGGGAGAACATGCAAACTCCACACAGAAAGGCCACCGTTTGAACCCACGACCTTCTTGCTGTGAGGCAACAGTGCTAACCGCTGCACCACCATGCCGCCCTACAAAACAATATAGAATAAAATAACATTTTGCATACAAAAATATGTTATATAAAATGTGGTTCAATATTTTAATACAATGTGTGTGTATAGATAGATAGATAGATAGATAGACAACACGTATCGTGCATCTGGAAAGTATTCACAGCGCTTCACTTTTTCCACATTTTGTTATGTTACAGCCTTATTCCAAAATGGATTAAATTCATTATTTTCCTCAAAATTCTACAAACAATACCCCATAATGACAACGTGAAAGAAGTTTGTTTGAAATCTTTGCAAATTCATTAAAAATAAAATCATAAGTATTCACAGCCTTTGCCATGACACTCAAAATTGAGCTCAGGTGCATTCTGTTTCCACTGATCATCCTTGAGATGTTTCTACATCTTGATTTTAGTCCACCTGTGGTAAATTCAGTTGATTGGACATGATTTGGAAAGGCACACACCTGCCTATATAATGTCCCACAGTTAACAGTGCATGTCAGAGATGTAAATGGATGGAAAAAAAATAATAGTGAGTAGATTAACATATGTTCTGGAACAGAGATTATTATTATTATTATTATTATTATTATGCAAGTATCAGTTTGGATTTAGAAAAGAAAGATCCACAAGTGAGTAATGAAGTGGAAAAGGCTATGAAAATGAAAGAGCTAATGGCAATAGTTTATTTTGACATTGAAAAGGCATTCAATTCCATGTGGAGGGAAGGGTTGCTCATTAAATTAAGCAATATGTGTATGGGAGGGAGATTATATAATTGGATACTAGACTTTTATCAGCCAGGAAAATTAAAGTCAAGGTTGAGGAGGAAGTGTCTATGGACATTGAAATTGATAATGGTATCCTACAGGGTAGTGTAATCGGTCCTATACTGTTTAATATCATGATAAATTACATTTTCTCAGATCTTGAAGGATGTATCAAATCTGCATTATGTGCAGATGATGGGGCTATATGGTTAAGGGGAAGAATGTGAAATATGTAATAGGAAAATTAAGAGAAGCAATAAAGAAAGTGGAAAAATTGTCATATAAATGCGGGTTTAAGCTGTCAATGAGTAAGTCCTGCTATATGATATTTACAAATAAGAAAAAGATTGATGTTGACAAGTTGACACACTATGGGAAGCCTATGGAGAGGGTGTCTGAGTTTAAGTACTTAGGACTTAGGCTAGATGATAAATTCACATGGAAAGTGCATATTAAGCATAGAATCAAACTGTAAGAAAGTAATACATTTACTAAGAGTTGTGGCTGGATCTGATTGGAGGGCTGATAAGCAGTCACTAATTGACATATACAGAGCTATTATGAGATCAACAATTGATTATGGATGTATAGTCTATGGAGCAGCAGCTAAGACAATACTACTAAATATAGACAGATTACAGTATAGACCTCTACGGCTCTGTATTGGAGCCATAAATTCAACCCCCATTAATGCTGTTCTAATAGAAGCGAGCTCAGAAGAGAAAAATGATCTTTTACATACTGGATTAGATTAAAAGGATTTGGAGAGGCACATTTACTCTATTGTTTAGAGAAGTGGATTTGGATGGTCATTGGAAGGAAGAGCTAGGGAATATGGCTCGGATTCAATAGAGTTCACTAGGACTACCCCAATTAGTAATATTCCACCATGGCTTTAACCAGCAACAGAAGTAAACATCAATATATCAGAGAAGAAGAGAGAATGGCAAACTAATGAAGTGGGTTACAATGCAAGTTCATAATAAGACATAAGTATTTAACTACCTTAAAATTTACACAGATGGGTCAAAGAATAAGCAAGGGGTGTGGGAATCGGGATATAAATTCCTGAGTTTAAAATATCCATAGCTAAAAGACTTTCTGATTATTTATCAGTGTACACAGCAGAATTAGTGGCGGTTACAATGGGTTGAAGAGGTTAAACCAGACAGGGTGGTAATATGCTCTGATTCTTGCTGTTTTGGGAAGCATCCAATCGAGGAAAAGTGATAGAGAAAATGTTATCATAGAACTATTCCAAATTTGTTTTGGATCCATAGAGATGGTATTGATGTGCAGTTTTGTTGGGTGCCAGCTCATGAGGGTCTGGAAGGAAATGAGGAAGCTGACTTGCTTGCAAAAAAGCCTTACAAAAGGAAATTGCAATATCAATTACTTTAGGAAAAGGAGAAGGAAAAGCCCTGATTAAGAATAAAGGTTTGGAAATTTGGCAGGAAAATAGGGATGAAGATCTGAAAGGAAGGAGATATTATAAAAGTCAAAAATCTGTTTAAATTAAGGTCTATAAAGAAAGGAACAGAAGATAGGAAATAAAAAATAACAAGACTCAGTCTAGATCACTCAGGATTAAATATTACGTTGGCTGTTCTAGGGAAAAGAAATAGTAATAAGTGTGATAACTGTGGAGATAAAGAATATGTAGATCATGTCATCATGCATTGTTCCATATATGAATCTGACAGAAGAAACTTATATGACAAAAGTAAGAGAAACAGGACAGGCATGGGATCTAAAAGGGTTATTGGAAACAGAAGGGGATTAAGAAGGGGTAAGGGAGATCAGGATGGCACTTTTTAAATTTTTAAAATGCACTAGATCATTGGTTCTCAACCGGTGGGGCAGGGGGCGCGGACACTCTCCTGGGGGGGCGCGAGTAGGCTAAAAGAAAGCTTGATGGCCTCCATCAGCAACAGGCAACCATTTCAGTGCACAGCACTGTGTCTAAACAGTGTTTGGAGGCATTGTATGTAGTGGCCAAAAGGATCGGTAAACTGGGTAAACCGCATACAATCGCTGAGACTCTCATTTTGCCGGCAGCACAAGACATGTGCAGAATAATGATAGGCAATAGTGCAGCAGCCAAACTCTGTGCAGTACCACTGTCCAATGACACAGTCGCTAGGAGAATTGTAGACATGTCCAATTATATCAGAGAGCAACTGATAGAGTTCTGAAAAAAGAGTCCTTACTACGCGATGCAGCTGGACGAATCCACTGATATTGCTGGGCAGGCACAGCTCCTCACCTATGTCAGGTATCTGCGGGACAAGGCGATTGAGGAGGATGTCCTGTTTTGCCGGCCTCTTCAGTCACACACTACAGGAGAAGCCATTTTCAATGTCCTTGATATTTTTATCCGTGAAAATGGTTTGGCTTGGGACCGATGCGTTGGCCTATGCACGGCAGGCAATGACGGGGCGTGAGCGTGGCCTAGCTGCTCGCGTTCAGCAAGTAGCTCCTCTTGTGAAATGGACACATTGCATGGTCCATCGCGAAGCACTAGCTGCTAAAAAAATGCTGGTTCTCTTTGACTCCGTGCTGAACCAATCCGTGAAAATAATAAATCTCATGAAATCACGGCCGCTAAACTCTCGCTTGTTTGGGGTCCTCTGCCAGGAGATGGAGTCAGGGCACGAACAGCTGCTTCTGCACACTGAAGTTCGCTGGATCTCCAGGGGGCGGGTGTTACAGCGGTTGTATGAGCTGCGAGAGGAGGTGAAGTGGTTTTTGACAGAAATCAAATCAGATCTGGCGAAGCATCTGGATGACACTATGTGGCTTGCATCTCTGTCCTATTTGGTCGATATACACTCACCTAAAGGATTATTAGGAACACCTGTTCAATTTCTCATTAATGCAATTATCTAATCAACCAATCACATGGCAGTTGCTTCAATGCATTTAGGGGTGTGGTCCTGGTCAAGACAATCTCCTGAACTCCAAAACAATTTTGAGCGTGGCATGGTTGTTGGTGCCAGACGGGCAGGTCTGAGTATTTCACAATCTGCTCAGTTACTGGGATTTTCACGCACAACCATTTCTAGGGTTTACAAAGAATGGTGTGAAAAGGGAAAAACATCCAGTATGCGGCAGTCCTGTGGGCGAAAATGCCTTGTCGATGCTAGAGGTCAGAGGAGAATGGGCCGACTGATTCAAGCTGAGCAACTTTGACTGAAATAACCACTCGTTACAACCGAGGTATGCAGCAAAGCATTTGTGAAGCCACAACACACACAACCTTGAGGCGGATGGGCTACAACAGCAGAAGACCCCACCGGGTACCACTCATCTCCACTACAAATAGGAAAAAGAGGCTACAATTTGCAAGAGCTCACCAAAATTGGACAGTTGAAGACTGGAAAAATGTTGCCTGGTCTGATGAGTCTCAATTTCTGTTGAGACATTCAGATGGTAGAGTCAGAATTTGGCGTAAACAGAATGAGAACATGGATCCATCATGCCTTGTTACCAATGTGCAGGCTGGTGGTGGTGGTGTAATGGTGTGGGGGATGTTTTCGTGGCACACTTTAGGCCCCTTAGTGCCAATTTGGCATCGTTTAAATGCCACGGCCTACCTGAGCATTGTTTCTGACCATATCCATCCCTTTATGGCCACCATGTACCCATCCTCTGATGGCTACTTCCAGCAGGATAATGCACCATGTCATAAAGCTCGAATCATTTCAAATTGGTTTCTTGAACATGACAATGAGTTCACCTTACTAAAATGGCCCCCACAGTCACCAGATCTCAACACAATAGAGCATCTTTGGGATGTGGTGGAACGGGAGCTTCGTGCCCTGGATGTGCATCCCACAAACCTCCATCAACTGCAAGATGCTATCCTATCAATATGGGCCAACATTTCGAAAGAATGCTTTCAGCACCTTGTTGAATCAATGCCATGTAGAATTAAGGCAGTTCTGAAGGTGAAAGGGGGTCAAACACAGTATTAGTATGGTGTTCCTAATAATCCTTTAGGTGAGTGTATATGACCGCTTGAATGGCCTCAACCTGTCTTTGCAAGGCCGCGAAACTCATATTTTGCTCCTTGCAGACAAAGTGCACGCCTTCACACAAAAACTAGACCTCTGGCATGGCCGCATCAGTCGAGGGAACTGCGACATGTTCCCCAGCCTTGCAGACTTTATCATTGATGCAGGCATGTCACACGATTTCTCCTCCCTATTTCAATCAGCGTCTGAGCACCTGTCAGCAATGAGAAAACAATTTGCGGCGTACTTTAAAGAGGATTATCGCTCTTTTGCGTGGGTTCGAGATCCGTTTGTGTCCTTCCTTTCCTTTCGCGTCGACATATTTGTGTGAGGCAGGATTCTCAAAAATGACTGCACTCAAAACGAAATACCGCAATCGTGCACAAATCGAGGATGATTTGAGGCTATGTTTATCAAACATTGAGCCAAGAATTGAGGATCTTTGCAAGGCAAAGCAGGCTCAGGTCTCACATTAACATCACCTACCTGCAAGCTTCTGTAAAAAATGCAGATGATGCCTACTATTAGGCCTAGTAATAATAACAATAATAGGTCAAGAGGCATTTATTTATCATTTGCATAGTTAACACTGGGAGAACTGTGCATTGAAATGCTTGTGACAAGGCTCATACATATAATGACAATAACAATAAAGCATAAATTAATATCAGAGGTCTGGTGCCAATTCCCAATTTTAGCAATAGCCTAGTAATGATAATAGGCCTACTGAATAATAATAATAATAATAATAACAACAACAACAACAACAACAACAACAACAATAAAGCATGTAACCTCATATAATTATATAGCAATAGCCTAGTAATGATGATAGGCCTACTACTACTACTACTACTACTACTAATAATAATAATGCCTGCAAGCTCACATTAGAAGTCTGGTGCTACTGCCAATTATAACAATAGCCTAGTAATGATAATAGGCCTACCTACCGCTACTGATGATAATAATAATAATAATAATAATAATAATAATAATAATAATGTGGGCCTAAAAATAATAGCCTAGGGCTATCTATCTATCTATCTATCTATCTATCTATCTATCTATCTATCTATCTATCTATCTATCTATCTATGGTGGTGGGGCAGGGGGCACTGGGGCCCCAACTGCAATGAACCAGATTTGGGGGGGCCCAGCTTGCAAAAGGTTGAGAACCCCTGCTCTATAGTATACTCAGAATGGTGCCAAAAACAAAAAACATCCAGTGAGTGGCAGTTCTGTGGATGGAAACACCTTGTTGATAAGAAAGGTCAATGGAGAATGGCCAGACTGGTTCGAGCTGACAGAAAGGCTATGGTAACTCAAGTAACCCCTCTGTACCATCATAATGAGCAGAAGAGGATCTCAGAATGCACAAACTCAGAATGCAAAAAACTTTGAGGCTGAAGGGCTACAACAGCAAAATACAAATCAGGCAATTTATTAGGAACATAGTGCTCCTAATAAAATTATTAGTTAGTGTATATATTTGTATACATAAGGGATTATCTGAAAAGTCCACAAATGGTCCACAAATCTAAAACTTGCTAAAACGGTTGAGGGTATGGCAAGGGACTGTCAAAAAATTATACAACTCACTCAGATGGCCGACAATTTCTTTTCCATACATCATTTTTATTACATCCATGTATGTGATTACAGACAAATTATATATTGAGTGAAATCGCCCACAGAAACTTTTCTTCTGTCTTGCCTGCACTCGAATCCATTATCTCAAAGGAGACGGGTGACATGAGCTGCACTGACACCATCTTCAATCCTATTGGTTGTCGCTCCTGAAAGTCACTCCTCATTTGTATAAAGTTACATTTTTCTCAACTTTGTGTGTCGCTCACCACACCCACATCTAGTCGCCAGAGGTCACTGTTGCTTATGTTGCCTGAAGTTGCCAGCTCTCATTGAAAATTAATGAGATGAGGTAACTTTTTTGTGGAAGTGCTTGTGTGTACAAGGCTTCATTGGGGACCCCATGAGTCCCAAGTGCAATTAACATGACAGGACTTATGACATATATTTTCTTTTTGTTAAGAAAAGCTTAAACAGCTGCATTTGTGGCATAATTGTGACTGTCACAGAAAATATTTTCAATTCATCCCTTGTTTATTTAAAAACGTATAGGTTACTATTGTAACCCAAGTTCCCTGATGGAGGGAGCGAGACATTGTGTCGATTGTAGTGACACTAGGGGCTTCTTTTGAGAGCCTCGGTTACCTCTGAATTTGAGAAAAGACCAATGAAATATTGGCGAACAGAATATGCGTGTCCCGCCCCCGGAGCGAAGAATCGTGCATCCGTTTAATCAGGTTCTGCTCTGAGGAGCCGAGAATAAGGTTCAGCCATTACAGTGGCTTGGTACAGTGTTGTGGCAAGGGGGACACAATGTCTTGTTACCTCCATCAAGGAACAGGTGTTACAATAGTAACCTATACATTCCCTGTTTGTCACTCACTTGACGTTGTGTCGATTGTAGTGGCACTAGGGGTGCTTTTCTCTCTCTCTCTGCTTCTCCTCATAGTGTGTTTTTAGATGCGGCTGGGGCCATCTAGCTATAACACGCATTGGGGAAGGTGTTCTTTTCCGGTCCTATTCTTTCAGGGGGAAAAGACCCTGCAGAGACCACATCCTGCCCAGGCTGGGGATGTGAATATGTGGCAAATACGTCACATGGGCCTGTTACGCCACACATGGAAGTGGCGCTGTGGTAGGTCCTGCGTACCTGTCCCGAGAGGAGCCTCCGACCTGAGGAAGTACCAGAGCGGAAAATGGGAGTTCTCTTGGGAAGCGAACAGGTCTTTCCATAACGGTTCCAAATCAGCTGAACCACCGAGGGGTGGAGCCTCCACTCTCCACTGAGTGAAGCCTGTCGCGACAACACGTCAGCTGCTGTGTTGAGGCTGCCTGGGATATGAGTTGCGTGCAGCGACCTCAGTCACTGCTGACTGCAAAGGTGGAGCTGGCGGGTGAGTTGTGACCTGTAACAATTTATGCGATTTATGTACGCTACCGTCGCGGTGCTGTCTGAACGGATCAAGACGTGCTTGCCTCGGATCAGCGGGGAAAACCTCCACAGAGTAAGAAATGCAGCCAGCAACTCTAGGCAGTTGATGTGCCAACGTAACCGCGGGCCTGTCCAGGAACCGGTGGCTGCGTTCCCGTTGCTCACGGCGCATCAACCCTGTTCGGAGGCATCTGTGGTGACCACGATGCATCTAGACACCTGCTGTATGGGGACTCCTTTCCGCAGAGGTCTGTCCAAGGGTTGAATAACTGATGGCAGACGGGGGTGAAGATCACAAGATATGTGCCGTGACACCATGCTTCTATAGCCAGTGCTGAAGCAGTCTCATATGCATCAACCCTAGCATTAACCCCAGGAGCCTCTGGAACTGTTTTAGAGGGACTGCAGTGCCTTTGTATAACGAAAAGGCAATTCAACACTGACTGTGCATCTAACTCCATGCCGAGAAAAGAGATGCTCTGAACTGAGGAGAGCTTGCTCTTTTCCCAGTTGACCTGAAGCCCTAAACGGCTGAGGTGCCTGAGCACTTGGTCCCTGTGAGCGCATAATGCCTCTCGAGAGTGAAGATTTCACCTTCGTGAAGACACGAGGGGACAGGGACAGGCCGAAGGTGAGGACCTTGTACTGGTATGCCTGGTCCTCAAACGCGAACCAAAGAAAGGGTCGGTGTCGGGGCAAAATCAAGATGTGGAATTACGTGTCCTTCATGTATACCGCTGCGAACCAATCTTGATGCCAAGCTTATGTTAGTATATGTTTTTGCCTGAGCACCTTGAACGGGAGTTTGTGCAAAGCCCGATTGAGAACTTGCAGGTCCAAGCTCCGAGCAAGAGGCACTAAGGGGACGATCACGTTTGACATACCTGGTGGGGCTTCGCAGCGGTGGGGAGCAAGTAGTGTTGCGTCGGGAGGAAAAGTTGCATCCTGAGGCATGTGTGCTGAGAAAAGAATCAAAGCACTCCACATACCCGGCAGGGGGTGGGTTAGTGACTGAGGAGGAGGAGGTCCAAGTATATGGTACATTTGTGGATGTGAAAGGTCTACGTCCATAGTGCCAGTTTTATGCTGGGGAGCTGTGAGAACGGAGTTTGTAAGCACCGGCTAGGTGAGTCAAGGAGTGAGGAAGCTACTCTTTTGGGCACCACAGCCCAGTTGGGGTGTGGGAAAAGGTTTCACTGCCAGCCCTCCACTGGGGGATGGAGTGTTCTAGAGGCCAACTCCGTAGAGGCCATCTCGCTCCCTGAGTCGACCATCTCAGGAATGCCTGGGAGCCTTTTGAGTCCACAAAGGGGTTCGTGAGACAGGGCGTCAGCTTTCTACGGGAAGCTCTACTCTTGGGGCAGAGCTGCCTGAGCGTTCGCAGCTGCAGGGAGATGCCCTCGGCGAACAGACGGAATACGTGCTCTTGAGCGAAGAGGAGGTGTGATGTGTTGTATGGTCTCTGTCTGTTGAGTGCGAGGTCAGTTGCTGAGCACAGTTCCTGCAGAACATCAGGATCAGGATTACCCAAGTGCAGTTCTTTAAGTGCCTTGGCCTGGTGGGTTTGCAGGAGGGCCATGGCATGCAGCGCGTAAGCGGCCCTTCCGGTGGCGCTGTAGGCTTTGTACCCCAGGGATGACGTCATCCTACAGGCCTCGGGGGGGGGGGGGAGTACTGGGAAATCCCGTCAGGTGGCGCATCACAACCGCTTTGTCCACTTGGGGGACCTCTGTGTACCTGTGGACCGCCCCGCCGTCAAGGGTAGTGAGAGTGGATGAGGGAGGAGGTCGGTTTCGGACAGTAAAAGGTGCCATTCTTTTAAGTTGTGTGGCTAAAATTAATACATACAAATGGCTATAACAGAATTTAAACTAAGACTTATTGAGCTATAATTCAAACTTTGCAAAACATTTTGTAACTAATCTTTATCCCCAGGAAATCGCTTGATGAGTGCAGTTTTCTTTCCTGTGTCAACATATTTCCAATTCAAACAGGATTGGAGCAGGGGATATAGAAACTCTCATCCCTTTAAAAAATAGCCAATGGCTTTTAGTTTATGTCACAGCCGTGAACCATAATTTACTACATGCTACACCAATAGGACTATAAGCCACAAAACTCCACAGACTTTGTTTATTTGTGTTGTTTACATTTTTGCTTGAAGGACTGGAATTACAATTATCATGTGTGTTTTTTATACATGTATGCATGCATTCAAAGTTTTCTGTGTGCTCATCTGATTAGACTACAAAATAAATACTGAATTTCAACCTGCTAACTCTTATGTGGTCACATTTTTTTATTCTGGAATATAATGTAAAATTTTCTTTGTAGCAATTAGAATGCAAAAGTGGTGCACTCAGTAATTTTCTTCCAAATTAAAAAATACAATTCTTTCAATCATTTACTCACCCTCATGTTGTTCCCAGGCCAAATTACTTACTTTCTTCTGTGGAACAGAAAAGGCTGGCAAAATGTTAGCCTCAGTCACCATTGACTTTCAATGCTTTTTATTTTCACAATGAAAGTTAATGTTTTAGGTCATAAGGGTTTGAAACAACACAAGTGTGAGTAAACGATATTTCTCACGGAGGACTTGTGGTAGCATTATATCATTCATTCATTCAGTTCCAGCAGATCATATCATGATCTAGCCTATGTCTTATAAGGTGTAGAGCTGTCTTCCTACGTTCGTATGATGGGTGGCTTTCAACCACCTCCACCCCAATGCCACCAGTTTAGGTCCCATCCTGCTCAGGGGGTAAGCTCCTCTCCCCTGCCATGGTCAAAATCAATGAGATAACATTATTTCCCCATTCTGATGGTTGATGTGAACATTAGCTGAAGCTTCTGACCCATATCTGCATGATTTTATGCATTGCACTGCTACTGCACAATTGACTGAATAGATAATCGCATGAATAAGTAGGTATACAGGTGTATATACACTGACTAAGCACTTTATTAGGAACACTAATGTCCTAACAAAGTGCTCAACATGGTCTTCTGCTGTTGTAGCCCATCCACATCAAGGTTTGATGTGTTGTGCATTCTGAGATGCTATTCTGCTCACTATAATTGTACAGATGGGTTATCCGAGTTACCGTAGCCTTTCGGTCAGCTCAAACCAGTCTGGCCATTCTTCGTTGACCTCTCTCATCAACAAGGTGTTTCCATCCACAGAACTGCCGCTCACTGGATGTTTTTTTGTTTTTGGCACCATTCTGAGTAAACCATATAGAGAGTGTTGTGCTTGAAAATCCCAGGAGATTAGCAGTTACAGAAATACTCAAACCAGCCCGTCTGGCACCAACAATCATGACACGGTTGAAATCACTGCGATACATTTTTGCCCATTCTGATGGTTGATGTGAACACTGACTGAAGCTCCTGATCCATATCTGCATGAGTTTATGCATTGCACTGCTACCACACGATTGTCTGATTAGATAATCATATGAATAAACAGGTGTACAGGTATTCCTAAAAAAGTGCTTAGTGAGTGTACATATTTATATATTCTGTAATGTCATCAACTGGTTAAGAAAAAATTAAGTAAATCTGGAAGTAACAGTTTCAATATTAGTCTTTGGGAAGTGAAACAAACTTCTAGGAAATGTTTATATTGTATTTTTCTCATGATTTTCTTGCCCACAGAGAGACACATTGTTTTTTCACATCACACTCTTCAGTTTTAGGATGAAGTTTTATATGGCAAATGTTTGCCCTTGGTATGAATAGGCCTTTAGTGCTACCATTACCATTATCATCAGTAAAACTGTTGTCTGTTTACATCCTGTCACCATTTAATTTTGTTGTACCAAACCATTAGCTTTCTTTCCTCTGTGGAACACAAAAGAAAATGTTAGGTAGAATGTTAGCCTCAGTCATCATTCACTTTCATTGCGCCTTTATTTCTAAACAATGAAAGCGAATGCTAATGTTCTGCCTAACATAGCCTTTTGTGTTCCACTGTGGAAAGAACATCACACAGGGTTGGAACAACATGAGGGTTCCAAACCAGACATATTACACATATAGTGATACTACTAGTCAGGATGCTTTCAACTACATCTGTAGATGTTTGGTGATGGAGCTCATGCCTGGCTTGACACACTGTAGGAAGTTTAGCCAGATGTTTTTTTGTGTGTTTTTTTTTTTTGTTGTTTTTTAACTTTGGGCACTTTCATGCCTTAGGGGTTGATTTTCATCAAAACTTTTAGGTTTTTTATAAAGGATTTTCTTTTTCTTTTTCTATGAGGTTCTCATAAACTGAATTGGAAACTTTACCATGCCTTAATTTATTACATTGCATTTTATGTGCAGATTATACCTTGTCCCACATCCAGACTTTCAATGTTAACTATGAAAATCCATTATAAAAACTTGAATTACTACATGTGCAAAGCAATAGTAATCTAAACAAAGAGTGAAGTAAACAAGAACCATTTCAGTGTTTAATGTTTCTATATATTTTTTTTTTCAAGTTATTATTTACAAGTTATTAGTCGAAAAAGTGAAGAACATGCTTAAGATGAAATATGAGGGAAGTTTCAGTATGTTTACAGAAAACAAAGAAATTTCAAGGTAAACATCACTTGTGAGCAGAGTATTTTTATTGGGCATCATTTTCAATCAACCTGTAATTTGCATAATTAAACAAAAAGTGTAAAAAAAAAATAGAATTTGTGTGTATTTAGGATGCATACAACGTAGCTGTTGTTAGAAGACAAATAACATATTAAGAATTTAGAAAAAAAATAATTAATGAGTCTTTACTCTGAAAAATTAAGTGTGCTGAAAGTGCCAGAAGTAGAAGAAACACCCAGCTGCTGTTGGGTTTTCGTTACCAAGAAGATCATGTGCAGGTTCAAAGAGAGCTCCTCTTTGATGTGAACCCTTAGGGAACTTTAACTCTATCCACCAGTACTTATTGTGGATAAGCTACTATATACCATGTATTTCTATTGAAGACAATAGTTGTCAAGGTGATTTTCTACAGAAATCAAAAATAAAATCACTATAAGTGCCATCCCCTTCAAATTCTGGAAATGTTCTCCCAGTCAGTGTCAGTGTCTTTCGCAGAGCTTTTGTTGTAAAATGCATTTCTGTAAAGTAAACCTCAAGAAAAAAGAAGTAGCCTTTGCATTATCTTTTGAACTCAGCACAATGCATCATTGGTTGCAGTCCCTTATAAGGCCAAATTTGCTGCAAAATAGGACATTATTATGTTAAGAAAGTAAGGTAATTCCCCAACAGGAGCATGCCTTGTAAAAGCATAAAGGTCTTCCTAATAAAATGCTCAGTGAGTGAGTGTGTGCGTGCATGTTTGTATGTGTGTGTGTATATACATATATACATATACACACTGGATATACAAACTTGTGGTAAGTGATAAGTTTGTTTAGATCAGTGTCTAATATGGGCCAAATTTAAAAGGTCATGTGAGCAACATCATATTTGTGCAGAAAATCAGAATTTGTCACTTTGGCTTGCTTAGTAAACTAAGCCATTGTGCCATTTGCAGACTATCATATTATTCAGTCTCTCAAAGTAATGGCACCTCTCACAAAGCATGGAGACCCACCATGATTTATTACTCATATTTTGGTTTAGATGGCTTAATACCTGGAATAAGTGAAAAGTTTTGACTTTCTGGAGAAATTAAAAATGTAACTTTATTTGATTTAATCTTGTCAAAAAAACTGCATCGAATTGTTTTATAGTGACGGTTTTATGTGTGAAACAGCCCTACTTTAATTTGAATTCTGTAGTTTTTGAAGCTCTTAGTCACTGTCACTAGCTGTCATCTGTGTCTCCTCTCTTGACATGGAACCAGTTCGTAGTAAAGAACCAGTATAAGAACCAAGTATATATAGACAGTTCCACCAACAACACTAATATATTTCAGCTTCAGTATATGTCATCTGACTATTCACACATATATTAAGTACTACGCATACTGTATATTAAGATGGTTATAAACCATCAGAGTGTTTTTATGTGTCTAGTCAGTTTTTATCCCAATGCACCCATGCTGCCACCCTTTTAGCTACAATTATCCTATAATTATTGAATTCAGTGGTTTGTATAGAAAGGAGATAGAAGAGTCTCCTTTTTAGTTGAGAAGGCCAGCAAATTGCTGAAAATGTTGTATAAGTGTAGGCCTTTTTATAAAAAAAACACTGTCTATTTTAAATTACACTTGAGCATGTGCATTAGACATTATAAATAAATCTAGCTTAAAACAGTATAAAGAGAAGAATGGAGCATAAAGGGAAACTGAACCACTTTTAGTTCCCTGTATTTTAGCTGTGTCAGTAAAATGAAATAGTTGAGAAAGCACATTTTCCAATGGCAAGTGTATATATATGCGATGAAATAAAGGAAGAAAACTAAAGACGAGAAGAGCTGGGTGAAAACTACTGGAGAAGAAGGACACTTTTAGGCTACACATAAACTGTTGGTAAGTAACATTAAAATTTTGTTTTGACCTGGCAAGTTGCATGACAAAATGCATGTTTTTTGTAGTTAAAGTAGCATTATTAGTGATACATTTTAAGTTATTTTTATCCCTGCATAACTATTAATCATTTTTGTTTCCACTTCATCACATTTCAAGGGGATTTGTATATGTATCAATACTTCTGACATTTAGTGAACGTGTGCATCCAGAAATTTTATCTAAAATATGTAATTTATGTTTCTTGTACTTGCAGAGAAATTCATTCATCGTCTCGCATTCCTTCATCATGATGCTCCTCTTTCCTGTGCTGATGCTGTCGCTTCTTTCTGGTGCTTCGGCCAGAGTTGTGCCAGACTTTCAGAACACTTGTGATGTTTTTTTTGCAGAGAAGCAACCACCAACAGTATTTTCTGAAGATCAGTACAAAAAGATCTGCCAAACTCTAAATGGCAGTGTTTATTATGCAACACTTTATGACACTGAAAACAAGATTCCGGTGTACTCCGCTTATACATTTGAGGGGAAAAAGAACTGCAAAAGACGAAATGACTGGTACATTGAACCTCAGGCAAGTGAAATATAAATATTCAAATGATTCAAGTTTAAAGAGGAACACTTAATTTTATTTGAGTAACAGTTATGTTTTTTATAGTGTGGAAAGAGAACTTTCCTTTTTACTGATACCAAAATAATAAAAGCACAACAAAGCCATGGTAAATTTGCTTCATATTTTAAGGGGCAGTTCACACAAGTACTCACCCTCATGCCATCTCAAAGGTGTATGCCTTTCTTTCTTCTGAAGAACACAAACAAAGGTTTTTTAAAAGAACATTTCTGCTCTCTAGGTCCATACAGTGCAAATTAATAGTGACCAGAACTTTCAAGCTCCAAAAAAAAAAAATCACATAAAGGCAGCAAAAAGTAATCCATTTGACTCCAGTGGTTAAATCTATGTCTTCAAGTGATATGATAGGTGTGGGTGAGAAACAGGTCAATATTTATTTATATTATATATTATATATTTAGCCAGCTGTTAGCTAAATTGGGTGGATGATGACAGTAGCTGTTTATAAAATAGCCTATAGGCTACATTATAAATATGTTGACACAATTCAGTATTGATGTGATTTCATCACAACTGTCATTTTGATATTTTGATGCGCTATTGTTATATCATAATAGAACTTATAGATTTTCTGTTAACCAAGTTACGTCACACTAATGAATTAAGCTTTTTGCATTATCTTGAACATTGTCTAGCATTCATTTATTATTGTTATTATTCATTTACATACTGTTATTGTAGTTTACCTGGCTGAATAATTATAGATTAACGCTGACATAAACCTGACTTTTTGTATAAAGAGAAGATCGTTGAAATTATTTGAAAGTTACGAAGCAAGGTAGCTTGCAAGATCAAATGAACTAAAATTACACAGATCAATCCTGGCACTATATTTCACATGCTTTGCAGTTATGTAAGCTTACCTGTCCAATAAGAAGAACGCCAATTCAGGGACGGTTTTGATCCCCAAAAACAAATGAAGGTCCTCCAGGAATCAAATGCCCTGCCGATGTTCACTCTAGTTTTTGCTCAATCACATACACACTTAGACAGACAGGATTCTGTAGATAATTTTTTTATATTTTTTTTTTGGCTTACTCTAAGTTTGTGTAGGCGTCAGTGTTGTGCTGGGAGCTGGACGTTTGCTGGATTCCATCTCTAAGATACCTATCTCTAACGTTACCTAGTGTTGCAGTTTGTTTTCACTGTTGAATAGCTGAAGAGAAGCTACTGTCTGAGGCTCTCAGGAGTACACACAAACGTCACATCCTTAGGATTTTCCCTGCAAAATGACCCGCTCCTTTTTGCATGAAAATCAGGTAACAGGCTTTAATAGGCAACCTGAAGTCCGGGAAGGTCTAATTTTTTAAGTTGCGTTACAAGCTGTTCACAGATTGGCAAAAAAAAAAGCTAATATTACTAGAAAATTGTTACATATTGCACCTTTAAATGTAGAAACTGTGCAGAATCCTTAACATTTCTTTTTTTCATTTGGAATGTTTTTATTTCCAGGTTTAAATGAGTCAATTGATTAAAGTATTTAGTTGTAATTAAAGTCACTATGTTAAATAAATGAAGTTAAATTCAAACTCATTTTCATGTGGCTTTATGGTTCCATATTACCTGCTGGAGTTCAGAGTTTGTGAGAAGAAAGTGTAAAGCATTTTTCAAAAGGGAGAAACAGAAAGAACTGGCAGAGTGTGTGAGAGGGGTCTGCAGTTAGTTTTATTGTACTAATGGAAGAATGGCTTCTGGCTTGGTAATGGATCACTCTATTACACCATTGATTGTGTTGATTTTCTGTAAAAAAAATAAAATAAAATTAAAAAAAAAACAGCTATATAATATTGGCTATTACTCAATTCTAATGTAATTATAACTATATTGTTAGCATACATTTATTTAAATTCTCATGTTTATCATTTAATATTTTAGCTTGATGATAATAATGCCGAAGAAAATATGGAAAAGGACAATAAAAAGAAACTTTCTACACAACAAGCTGTAAATGAAGACTATGACATCGCTGTGAAACTTGGCTTCCACAGAGGGCACTTGGCACCAGTCTCCCAGGCAAACTCACAGTCCTGTGTCTTTGCCACCTTCACTCTCACCAATGCTGCACCACAAAACAGTTCTTTTAACCAAGGTAAATGGAAGGTAGTAGAACGCAATCTGGTGTCCACTCTGGAAAGCAATTGTCTAAGTAATACTGCTTACATTGTGACAGGGGTAGTTCCAGGTAATGATAGAAAAATAAACAATAGAGTAAATGTGCCTAGTCATTTTTGGACTACATACTGTTGCAAAAGCAAATATAATGATTTAATCTCAGGAGGAGTTATTGGAGAAAATGTGAACAGTAGTCCTGTTCCTCTAATGTCTGTGGAAGATTTAGAGATACGTCTGTCAGAACTTTATAGAAAAGACTTCAGTTTGTTTAGTGCAAATTGTAGAGACGCTCGATATGTCCCAGTGGCTCACTATGTTTCAGCTAGAAGAAGAGTGCAGGGGAAAAATAGGGGGCCCTCTAGGCCAAGGAGAGTAGGTAAAGTCAGGGTATTGGACTCCCAAGAGGGCCTTTTAAGAACAGCAGGACAAAAGCCTCGCAGAATATATAAAAAAAAGATATATTCTATGGTCTGAGCAGTGTTTACACCAGATAAATTTGCCAAGAAAAAGTACATTAAGTCTGTGCACAAATAAAGAAATTGCAAAATGATGTTAAAGAATTATTTTTATTACATTTCAATGAATGTTGCAACTGTCCCTGTGGACTTTACGTGGGTTTAATGTATGACAATTTTTGCTCTCCAATGCAAAAAGTGTTGCAACCATCCCCGCTCTCCCCTAATAAGGTCCCAGTTTTTGTTCAGAAAAAGAAATGTTTAAAATTAAACCTTTATTGAGGTATTGTTTTGCAGCTCAGTTTTGTATTTACAAATGTTACTGGAATCTTAATCGTATTATTGTCTTCATTTTTGTTGCTTAGAGTATTGCCAAAATGATTAGAATGACAGTCCCCTTCAATCATTAAAGTCCAGCATGAGCTCTAAAAATCCTTATTTTTTTAAAACTGGAAATCTTTGTTCACATAATATAAATTAATACATGTCTTTCTTTTTTGCTCTGATTGTTGTACATTCAATTAAAAATAATTTGAATTTATTTAAAATTTGCAGTCTTTTATTTATACACCAGTTGGCGTAGTAGTTGTGAAACCTCTAAGTGGAAAGGGAAATTTTGGCAGACAGATATACAAATATTTTCCCATGTTAGTCGGATCTCTACAACACGACATCCGGTGACATCTTTTGAGTTTTATAACCTTTGAAATTATTATTTTTTGCGCATTTTATATTCTGTCATTCAGAACATGTTGAAACAGCTGTCTAGTTTAGGACACTAATTATTTCATAACTTCCTGACAGAAGATCCTTTGTTTTATATTAAGTATATATTGCATTCATTCTCTTCTCTCATTTTCTTTTCTTCATTATTTTATTATTTTAATCATTCTGTTTGCTAAACTTTGACAACATATTAGTCTAGAAGAACCAATCACTTTTAGCCGTTCTGGAACTTCCACCAGATTATACTCAAAAAAGTATTTTTGCTGCTTGTTCTACTAACTTAATAACAAATAAATAAGTCACACAATTCAAGAACATTTCACAACTTGATATCATTGTACTCTATAGATTTAAATGTATGAAATGGAAGTTTACCTAATCCATGAGTTCACCACATGAACACTTTTTGTTACTTTTTAGACTGGTGGTGTTTGAGGAGAGTCCCCTGTTCACAGTGTAATGCACTTTGAGTGCAGTGTCAGAAAAGCACTATATAAATGAAACATTCATTCATTCATTCATTCAACATTAATTCATTTGTGTTGTTGTAGAATTGTTGAAACTGGGCAGGGGATTTACATTTCTCTCCATGCTCTGCATAGGACACATTAGGGGGCGTAAATGTTAAAATTAAGTGTTATTTTATGTGTTTTTTGTGCAAGATGAATATAAAAAGGGATACTTGTTAGTGTTTAATGTTATGTTATGCTGGAGTTGGCCAGGGGTTTCCAATTAGCTAAAGATGAGCACAGGTAGATATCACACGTGAAATTAATCCGTATTGGGGAGTAGCTAACTACATGTATCGACGCTACTAACTTAACTAAATTGTTCAGTAGTTTGACAGTAGCTCAGCTGCTTTTAAAACAGAGAAGCTTTTTCAGTAGCAAACTACTTTTTCCAGCAAGTAGCGGTGTTGCATGACCAAACGCTACATCATGTTGGTCAGATTATAACTGATAGCCTTCCTTATTGCTTAGAAGCCAAACTTTTACTGGCAAAACTTCAGAAGAACTGGCAGCATATTTCTATCTGCTGATCAGAATCAGGCAGCGTCATCTTCTTGTTTTGTAATATGGCAGATCACAAACAAAAATAGTGAATTACCGCCATCTACTGAGAGCTTATTACAGTTCACTTGGATAGGAAGAGATTGTCTGATGGTTATGTAAAGCGAGCAACCACAGTTTGTTTACTTTAACAAGACATACAGGGGCAGGTAAATCAGAAAATGATAAAAGAACACCATTTTATTCTTCTATGTAACAGAATGTTTCAGACACTTTGTTCTTAATAGATCACACAACAGCATATTTACCTTTACTATTTACATAAAATAATTCAAAAAGTTATTATTGCCTTTGGAGGGATTTTGTTTCTGTTCTAAATATGTTTATTTCACTTCTCATCATCTGTGCATTATTGGGACCAGTGAATTATTATTATAATATTTAGGAATATACAGTATGTATTATTATAATAATTACTATCATTCAGAACTTTTTGATTTATTAATTTCTTTGCATTTAATTAACTATTATTTTCATGTAAAATAAATAAAATGATTGGTAAAATAAATCATTTGTATTATTATGCAACAATTTAGGATGACCATTCATCCACTTTTTTTGGACCCGAACAAAGCAAACAAATATTTGTAGAGCAACCCCTGTTTGTGACCTGTAAAGCTGGCACTTGCATGTCAATGGCAAAAAAGTCAGATAATACAATGAGCATGAACCCATGTGAGGGAACAAACAAGCCCTGAGTATTTATTCACATATTATCCACAATAAATATTATGTGACAAGAACAAAAAATGTCAGCCCAACAAGAGTTTGTCATAAAAATTTGATCTTTAGGGATGTAGGCTACACCTGGCCACAGCAGGATTGAAAAGTGTGAAGTATAAAATAATGGTGTCTGATCTTTTTAGTTTTTATTTTATACTGTTGTATTTTATTTTATGGACAGTATTAACTGTATTAATGTTACTACTCATTAATATATCTAATTAAACACATTAAATGTATTTAGTTAATACATTTATTAATAAATGTCATTAGAGTAAATTTTGTTATTAATTTTATTAATATATGTATTTATATATGTAAAAAGATGTATAACAGATTTATGACCAATTTCCATATTTGGTGGTAAAATATGAAATGTCTCAACAACTCTACCCACACAAACACATACATGTACACACATACACATACATAAGTACAATGGACTAAGTTTTAATCTATGTAGCCTTATTTGTTGTTCGAAGTGAGGTGTACTGAAAAAAGAAAAGTTGCAGGTTCAAACACACTAAAAGTGGAACTAAAATAATACCTGTTTGAAATGCATAAACAGCCATAGTAAAAACATTTGGCTCACAGAGGTCCCAGGTATGCATTGTAGTGATACTTTTTCATTATACTCTCTCATAATGAAAAATATATATAAATATATTTTAAAAAATCAATTCACATGGTCAAAGACACTGTAAGTGAGGAACACCTGAAAGGGCAGATCAAAAGCAAAATACAAAAGTGCAAAGTGCAGAAATGTCCCAGTGACTCCCATAGCTAAAGAACGAACATTTGTCCATGGGCTTGATTGAATAATAATAATAATAATAATAATATTTAATATGAATTCATATTCATATTATTATTAATAAAACATGAAATATTGTACAATTGTTGAATAATTGTAGACATTTCGCAGGGAATCTTTATCAAATTATTTTCTTTATTTTTATTGTTTAATTATATTCAAAATGATTAGAATGTCAATTGCCTGCAATCAGTCTGTCTGATTTTTTTTTAAATGGTAACCTTTAATACTTAAAAAGTGGAAGCCTTTGTCTTTGATGTATAATTATGAATGTATAAATATATCTATGTAAAAATATATGTTTTACACTGATTGCACATTCAATAAAATAAAATTAAAACCAATCTAAAGTTTGTGATCTTATATTTATACTCAGAAATGCCTATAACATTTGAAAGAAAATGTGTGTTTCTTTTTATGAAACCTCAAAGTGGGATGCAAACTGCTTGATATTTCAGAGGATAGATATGAAATATTCTCCCATGTTAGTCAGATCACTTCTGACTCTTTTTTTTTTTTTTAGCATTTAGTAGCTTTGTATGTATTATTTTTGAACATTTCATATTTTTGTCATAATATACTGAAGCTGTCTATAGCTCTCTATTCAAGCCTTGAATCATTTTAAAGATTTTTTCTATCCTTTTCCCCACCACCAGAGGACCCTCTTTGCCTGAGTATTAGCATTGATACTCTTGGTTCTGCCTTGAAGATTTTTTATACAGCCCTGCTGAAAAGACCAGTATGGATGTGATCACCAACTTAAGTTGTGTTTTGTGTGCTGGTCCCCCAGTATGGAATGCTAGTGTCCTGGTGTCCCCACTAGGCATTAAAACCAGCTTCATTAAAAAGACCATGTGGTCAACCAGCTTCACCCAGCTAGGTTTTGCTGGTGAAAATCATGTCTATGCTGCTCCACCATCCAGAAACCAGCCTTGACTGGAATTGGAATTGCATGCTGGTTAAACTGGTCTTTTTAGTAGGGAAGTGGTCTGGGCTAAACAGTCTTTCTTTTGTGTTACTTAGAAAAACTATGGTTGGCATGTAAGAGGTAAGGTCAAATCTCTGGGTATTAACTGCACTCACTAGCTTAATTTATTTGCCAAAGCTGTGTGCCTTGTTTTAGAGAACTAGGAATTAAGCAAATGAGCAAATGCCGCAAATACATTTTTCAGCTTTGGACACAGCCTGTGTAAATCATTTGTGTGAATGATCTTATATATATTTTCTCTATTGTGTTTGGACACTTTAAGATACTATACTTGTTGCGAGCTCATGTAATATACATGCCTAAGCTCATATACCAGGATGGGTAGTTGCTGTGCTTCACATAATGTGTATGCCATGTGTTGCTCTTTGACTGTTTAATAAATGAACATTTATTGCAACCGTGGTCCGTTTATTTTAAGTCTGGGCCTTCAGCGCGATTCATGCCATTAAGAAAACACAGTTTTACAATGAATAAGATGCCATATGCCCATTTTAGATTACATGGCAGTCAACTAATAATACCAATTGACATTTTAAAAACACGTCCACGTATGAAAGCTAGCCTTGGTCTAATACCAAGAAAAAGCTGTCTAATAATATTTGCTATTTAAATTTTGCTTGAAATAAATTTTGTTTCATCATGGTAAGCGGTTCCTTTTCAAAACTTGATCCGACACTGAATGCTCAAGCAGCCTAATTTACAATTAGAAAACTACTGATGTTGCTATAACAATGCAAAAAGCACTTACCAATTTACTTGAAGTTAAAATCAGTCCTCATTACCTGTTTAATTAATCAATCGCACGATCATGCAGAACATCTAAAAAAATTTAATTCATAAGGATCTCTTTCTCAATAGCAATACCAGCAGTGATGACAGCCGGCTCATCAGCAAGATCTCGCGCTCTTCGCTTTCAAATTGCATACATCACTCAAAGTGCGATTGCGTCACTCAAGGCCAGCTAGAAGGCTTGGACTGGGATATATCCTAAAGATCATACCCACAAGAACATATAAATTGATGTTATTGGCTGATGAATCTGATAATCTGACATTAGATGCCTATTCACTTACACTGTTGAGGGATTCTGTGGAAATTCTGAAGGCCTGACGGGGTGGAGCTTAGACTCACGTACTGCTTTGGCTAAGGAGCATGGCTATAGGCATGTGATTTGTGAAACATTTGTCACACTTTCCTTGTAAGCATCAAGGAATAAGTTCTGATTCGATACATTGTGTTTTTGCCATTCGTTTGTAGATTAATTAGGAGTGGAAAGCAATCGCAAATACATATGCAAATAGGTCAATGAGAATGAAAGGATGAGAAAGGATGTATTTAATAGACAGCAGAGAAGGATTTGCTGGCCTTGAGAAATCGACATTGAGTTATTGCTGCAAGAGTAGTTGTCAACATCTTCTACATGGTGTCAGAACACGGCACAGACTGTTTGCCTGTGAGTAACTCATTCTCTTATGCGGCCGACACGAATAATGCTGATTTGCTGAACATCAGTGCATTATGGGCGAATAATTTCAATCAGCCACAAATGTAGATGTTGTGCATCTCCAAGCTCCAGCAGGAGGCATGCTTTCACAAAGCAAAAACCCAGACCAGAACAAAATGATTCCCAATCTATAACTAACTGCAGAAATTTTGGGAAAAGTCATGGCGCAAAGAAAGGAAAGTTCCCAGCTTATGGACAACAGTGCCACAACTGCAAAAATTAGCACTACAAGAAATGCTGTAAGACAAGAAATGCCAAGTCCATCAAAAGAACATGAATTACAGGAAGTCTGAAAATGAACTTGAAGTAGACCAGCCCACAATCAGCGATGAGACCTTCTACACTGATGCGTTGAAATTGATAAAAGTTTTGATACTGTCAATCCTGTTATTGCTGAATAGGAAGAAGGATTTGTTACGCTGTATATAAACAAAATTCCAACTGAGGTAAAAATTGACACAGGGGCAAAATGCAACAATGGCACAACAAACTTTCAAAAGTTGCAAATGATGATAAGCCAGTGAAGCAAGAGAGATCTACTAACCTAGTTGCATATGGTGGACCCAGAATTGAAACGCAAGGTCTGATCATGTTGCAGTGTTGTCTAAATTGACAGAATCACTTGCTTCCTTTCTTCATAGTGGACTAAACATGCCTAAACATGGGGATTGTCACAATTAGCCCACACGTCCACCAGGTCAGTGTGGAGAACAAAACTAACTGCACTCAGCAAGTCTTTACACAGTACAAAGACCTGTTCACTGAAGACCTTGGAGAACTCCCCATCACATATTCCATGATGGTGGATCCATGTGCACAGCCTGTTGTCCATCCTGCACACTGCATTCCTGTAGCAATGCAAGAGAGAGTCAAAGCTGAGCTCAAACGCAAGCAAAGCTTAGGTGTCATAACACCTGTCACAGAACCCACAGACTGGGTCTTATCCATGGTAGCAACACACAAAAAGAACAAACATGAAATTAGACTGCATCAATCCACAAGACCTCTGTAGAGTGGCAGAACACGATGAAAACCTAAAATAAGTTCTCAAACGAGCAGGTCAAATCAACCTTAAAATAAATCCTGCCAATTGTAACTTCAACCTGGACCAGATCAGCTACGTAAGACATATTTTCACCAGCAAAGGCCTAAAAGCAGATCCTTCCAAAACCAAGGCAATCACCGACATGTCAGGTCCAAAAGATGCCCCAGCATTGTAAAGCTTGGCATAGTAAATTATTTTGGAAAGATCATTCCAAATTTTAGCGACATCACTGCCAACCTGAGAAAGCTGACAAACATAGAGACTGCATGGTATTGATTCCAACGGCATCAGTAAGCATTCGACTGCCCTCAAATCGTGTTCATCCAGCCCACAGTTCTATCATACTATGATGTGAAATGGCCAGTCACGCCAACCTGTGATGCGTCCTGTACCGTCTTGGAGCTGCATGCCTACAGGATGGCAAAACAATTGCAAATGCATCTTGCACGGTCACAGACACTGAGACATGCTGCACGCAGATTGAGAAAGAGTCGCTGGCCATCGTGTTTGCACCAAGTTCAGAGATCATGTGTACATCAAGCCTTTAGTCATTGAAACAGACCATCTTGAAAAAGCCCATACACACAGCCCGTTTGATTGCAGAGGATTATGATGCAGCTACAATGCTATGACATCACCATGGTGTGAAAAAGAAAGGTAAACCCCACAGACACGTTATCACAGGCCCCAAAAACCCATGCATCCCCAAACACCACTGAAAATGACATGTTTGAAGTCATGTCTGTCAGCTACATCTCCACAACCCAACTGGTAGAACTAAGAAAACACACAGCAAAGGATGATGTGCTACAGATTCTCAGCACAGTCATTCAAGGCGGGTGGCCCACCAAAGAACATCACAGCCAGCCTTCAGTACATACATTCTGTGATGTGGAATACTGATGAAAGGCCACAAAACTGTTGTTACTTACTCACTGAAAAGAGAGTATATTAGCATAGTGCACAGATATGACCACATTCAGTATGGAAACCACCAAATGCAGAGCGAGAGGTATAATTTTCTGGCCAACAAAGACGAGTGACATCACTGCACAACTGCTGTCCTGCTCAGTATGCAAGAGCACAAAGTCACACCAGCAGAAAGTACCTGTGCAACTCTACTCTGTCCCCAACCTCCCATGGTCTACAGTGGCCATAGACATGTTTGAGTGGCATGAGCAGCAATACCTTGTGCTTGTGGATTCATACTCAGGGTGGTATGAAATTTCTCCTTCATGAAAAAACATTGTCTGCTGTCATCACAAAATTAAAGAGACATTTCTCTGTTCATTGCATGCCACACACTCTCATCTCTGACAATGATAGACAGTAAACAAGTCAGCATTTTAAAGACTTTGCTAAACAGTGGGACTTAATCCATGTCACCAGCAGTCCAGAGTTCCCACAGTCAAATGGATTGGCAGAAAGAGCAGTCCACAGTGCCAAGCAGCTCATGAAGAAATCTCATATAGACTGATGTTTTCCTTAAGCTCCTTAGAAATATTTATCTCAGAAATATTCCTCGCAACCAAAGCTGGGCTCCCGCCTTAAAAATCTAATGTCACAACAGACTCGCTCTGCCCTTCCTGTCAACTCCAAATTACTGGAGCCAGCCCCCAAAGGTGCCCAGATTGTCAGTTCTCAACTCCACAACAAGAGGCTTGGAGGTACCCTGGTGGAAGGTCCAGTAGTCAGAATGCAGACCCCAAAAGGATACGACCATCTAGGCACAGCGAAGGAGGTGATCATAGAACCATGCTCCTATTCCATTCAGTACAATGGAAAAGCATACAGGAGAATCTGCTGCAACATTCTTCATGTTGCAGAACACCCAACTCCAGAGCCCATCCTAGCGAATGTGAACTTTCTGAACATTGGTCCACCCACATCGGACATTGCTGCCCCTACACCATACACACCACTGTGAACCCACTCACACACACAAGACATACCCACTAACACACCAAGTCACACTGCACATTTTCCAACTAAGGTCAACAAAGGACCTTACAAAACACGTTCTGGCCACATCTGTAAGCCAAATACAAACAGTGAATTTTTGTGACAATAAGGCCTTACAGTATCAGCATTGAGTTTTGTAAAGAAGTATCTATGTCTGTAATTCATTTAGTTATGCATTTTAATGGATGTGTTGTTGTATTGAGATTTAGTGTTTATACAAGTTGATTTTTCAAGTTATGTTATTCAGCATGCTTGTTTTGTCTTTATATAGGAGGTATAAGCTACAGGAAGGGGATATACATCATTTGTGTGAATGATCTTATATATATTTTCTCTATTGTGTTTGGACACTTTAAGATACTGTACCTATTCGTGCTTACACTCATATACCAGTATGGGTAGTTGCTGTGCTTCACATAACGTGCAATCTATTCTAGTTTAATAAATTAACAGTTCTTGCTGCAAGAGTGTTTGTTAACGTCTTCTACAGCCCCCATCTTTGGATGCTCCTTAATGGTGACAAGAAGGCATCATGTTTTTATGATTAAAAACGGATAAACAAGATTAATTAATAAGCATGGGTCATTGTTTTGCAAGTTTGAGTCAAGTCTCAAATCTGGTCTGTATAGTCAGAATGGAAAAGTTTTGAGCATCAAGTCAACTTCTAAAAAGAAGGTTTACAACTGAAGGAAAAATGTAGTTTGTGGCAGGCATGTGCCATGGGCTTTGAGACTGGGCAAGCATCAAAGATTTTTATTGCACGTTATTAAATACTGTGCCCAAAACACACTATACGGATGAACGTCTCCGTCACTTTGCCATAAAGTCGCAATAGCCTCTCTTTCTCGATTTTTAATTGAAATTAACTTAGACAAATCTGTGAAGGTCGCCGATGCTTATTCTGCAGATATCCATTTTAGTGCTTAGTAACACATTTGTTATGTGAACTTGAACGTGTTGACACAAAACTAAAATCTAGCCCATCAGATAGCATGACTGAAGGAAGGAGCTTCTGATTTGCTTACTCATTTTGGAAAGCATGCTTACCTTGGCCATTTGTAGTAGTGGGCAAGTTTCAATTAAAAGGTGCACTCAGTAACTTTTGTTTGTGTCATCTTGGACTTACGGTGACACCTAGTGTTGTGGATGCAGCATCGTTTAAACCAATAGTTTTCAGTTACAGATGTTATAGAAATTCACTATTCACAGCCATCAGCCATGATTCATTTAATCCAAGAGTGAAAGTGTACAATAACAAGAAGTTTCCAGAGATTAAGTGAGTAGTATTCAGCTGGTCATGTGATTTTAAAATGGCAGCCCCCATGAAGGTGCCCCTCCCCATGTAGAATTGTTCAGAAAAAAATAAGAGTGCTATTCCAAAGTCTGTATAAAGTTCCACACTTCCTGCTGCCAGTTGGTGGCGCTATGATCGTACCCCACAATAGTCATATCCATGTGATCAGCTCCTAATACCAAACATAAATCTCAATTTTTATCTAAATAGCACAATGCACGCCGAAGATATGAGCACTTCCTCTTTTTCATTTTTAGCCACTAATTTCTCACCTCGCCATGGTAACACCGTTTGAAATTTCACAAATATGTTTGCAATTAGGCATCTTCAATGTCTTGGCATGATGTTGCCCATGTTTGGTGCCTGTCACATAAATCCCCTAGGAGGAGTATTTCAAATTCCAGAGCATGTGTTTTTCAAACAAAGCAAAATGGCATGACTTCCTGTTGGGCAGAGCCTATAACTGTGGGGGTGATAGTTGTCTAGCTTGATGAGCTCTATATGTGTAAAAAGTTTGGTAGACTGTAGGTGAAAAGGCATGTGCAACAGAGTCTCCCAAAAATGCCATTTTCAAGGAGCCGGCAGAGAGCCCCCCCTTGACCCCGCCATGTGAGCTTTTGCCATGATCTAATGGCTGACGATTCTGATGTGTGTGCAAATTTGTAGGAGTTTTTTTAGCATGTTAAGGGACCCAAAAGCCCCTGAAACCTTTAAAAGAAGAATGTTAACAGTAATCTTAAGTAAAAAAAATAGGTGCTCCGCACTTACAATGCTTGGGCCCTAAAAACATGAGTTGGACTGGAGAGTGAAGGGTGACTACTTTTAAAGAATTTAAAATAAATTTATTGGTCATTATGTAATTCCCATCCCTTAATTTGTGTAATTCGATATGACTTTACTGTTATTCTAAAATCTGATAGTAATAATAAAGAATTAGTGCGTGAATTGGTAGTATTCGTAGGATAAGTTTGACTAATAGTGTAGTTTAAAATTCTGTATTTGTATTAATAATAACCTATTTTAATTAGGGCTATTTATTAAATATTTCTTACATGTACATTTATTTATATATATATATAATATATATAGTTGTTTCTGCTATCATGCTGTACTCAAGCTCATTTTTGTATTTAATATTGCGGCATGATGATAAGAATGCAGGACCAGGCATGGGAAATGTTACTAATCATCTTTCAAACTACCAAGCTGTCAACAAAGACTACCAGGACTCTGGCTACAAAACAAAGGTCACTTGGCACCTGTCTATCATGCAAAATCACAGAGATGTACTAAAGCCACCTTCATTCTCACCAATGCTGCACCTCAATATGGATCTTTTAACAGTGGTCAATGGAGAAAAGTAGAAAGGATGGTGGTAGGCAATCTGACCAGGGATTGTCCAAATCACTCAAAACATGCTTATGTTGTAACAGGAGTTGAACCAAGTGATAACCCAGCTACCCAAATTATGTGTCTTTTACATAACTGCAATGTAATTTGATGACCAAACTTTCGTTTTGACAATCGGAAAAGTGAAATTCCAATATTCATAGCCACACAATGTAACTTTGGAACGGTGCCAGTCCGTCATGACGACGTTGTGGCAACATCGAGGTTCAATAGTTGTTTGTAGGTTACCAGTTGGTACTTTTTGCTTTTAATGATTAATCGGGTGGACATGCAGTATTCTAACCTAATTTATGTCCCCATTTTCCCAACATTAATTTAAAGGCTACTTAAACAGTTGTATGTGTGAATAATGAATGCAGATTCAAAGTTAATGTGCTTCATTTATTTTGACAGAGAATAGAGAAAATAATGCAACAATACAAGAAATTGAGACCCATTGCCAAAGAATTGCAACGAAATTACAAGTCTAAAATACGTTTGTACTTAGACAAGCTTAACACCTAATGCCTTGAAATACATTTGTACATTTAATGCAATTTTAAGGATATATATAAAAATGGATAATGACTTTTTTTCAATATATGATAATTAATCAAGAAATTTTAAATGAATCAGTTAGCAAAAAAATCTAAATTAAAAATTAACTTGATAGATAGAAAGAAAGAAAGAAAGAAAGAAAGAAAGAAAGAAAGAAAGAAAGAATGAAAGAAAGAATGAATTCAGGTCGGTATTTAGAGTCATATACATATGCTACTAGACAGGCAACAGAAGGCAGATTTTCACTCCCTAAAGCACAAACTAAATTCTTTAAACACACAGTTGTATATAGTGCAATGAAAATATGGAATTCTTTACCATTGTTATTAATTAAAATAACACAGAAATTAAATTTTCAAAGGCAGGTAAAGTTCCACACCTTGGATTATCATATTTATAGGAGGTTATGTGTAGAAGTTAGTTGGATTTGTATTTTGCATTTAAAGATGGTTGTAATGTTGAATATATGTTAAGTGTGTTGTTTTTTGGACCACGATGTGTTCTGAGAGCATTTGTAATGTTTTGTGTATGTGTTAATAAATAATGTGTTTTTAAGTGTTGTGTGGACCCCAGGAAGACTAGCTGTGCTCTTGGGCATAGCTAATGGGGATCCAAATAAATCAACAAATAAACACATGTTCAGTCTGAAAACAGCTTTTATAAGGTTACTGAAATGTTACTGAAACTTTTCAATAGGGAAAAAATTGCTGCGTGCACCTGTAAATTAACGTACATTGTTGAATGAAAGGGCGGTAAAAAATGGAATCAGAGAAAGTATAACTTAAAGTGCTTATATCTGAGGGTGGCATCAAAGTGAATAAAATATGAATTGTCTATGCTGCTAAACTGAGATGAAAGATGACAAATTTGAATGAAAACAGTAGTTTATATAGACAATTCTATTTAAATATTTCATAGTGTCATTTTTCTTTTCACCCTTCTGTTAGGTAAGCTCTGCTTACCTTGCTTACCAGCATCTCCCTAGTTTGTGGTGAGTGTTATATTTAATGAATGTAATTTTGACTTCCGCCCACTCCGTTTCGAGCAATAGATGGATTTATGTTGTTTAAGTTTGGTGTATTTAAATTGTCTTATTGCGTAAAAAATATGTTGTTTTATTGCCTAGTTTTGTTTAAACAAATATGTTGTCTTATTGCATAGTTTTCTGATATTATGTTGCTCGAAATAAATAAATAAATAAAATAAATAAATAAATCATAAATGAATCAGTTAGCAAAAAAAAAACTAAATTAACAATTAACTTGATAGAAAGAAAGAAAGAAAGAAAGAAAGAAAGAAAGAAAGAAAGAAAGAAAGAAAGAATGAATGAATTCAGGTCGGTTTTGATCGCCAAACCCGAATGGAGGTACCTCCAGGAATCAAATACCCTGCTGATGCCAAATAAAAATGTATATAAAAAAATATTAACATAACTTCAAGTCATCATTCAAGTTAATGATGTTACTTAACCAATCTGATGTGATAACTTTGACCTGGAGGTGCAGCTGCTGTCTTTTGCTGTTTGGGTTTGGTCCAGTTGCCATGGCAACTGACTGCTAACATCATAATTCCATCAATAATCCCATATTTCACACCCATCTCCCGCCCCCCTCCCGTTTTGTTATTTCTCCCGGAAACTCCCGTAATTTGTATGACCCAAACCTCGATATATGAATAATTACATGCCAGATCTTGTATAAAACGCTCCTACTCACACAATCGACACATCATACAAATTGCAACCCATTTGTGACCTCAATCTGGCAACCTACAACCCAGTTGCGCTGTTGATATCTGCGCAGGTAGAAGACGCGGGAAGTTCAATCAAGTGTCACTGGTTGATGGGAAAAGTCTCAGCTGGTGTAAAAAAAAAATATATATATATATATATATATATATATATATATATATATATATATATATATATATATATATATTACACATGTAAATTTAATAACAGCTGGATGAAAATTTTCTTTCATAAATGCCTTTTGCAAAGTGTGTCGCACTGATTTTAATATCGGACACAGTGGGAACAATTACTTTACTCAGCACATAAAATGACAACGGCACAATTTGTATGTATTTATCCTGCCTCTGCCATCCAGTATTACGTAACTGGTCAATTCTGGGTAAGCTTGGGACGTAAAGAGGGCATTGTGAATTAGTAATTTAATGGTATGGAAATGATGGTCCCATGACGTTGCAGTTATCTTAGTAAGATGTGAAATTACCGCAACATTACGTAACTGGGCCATTCAAGATTGTATAGACTAACGCTCCTGTACTACCCACTCCTTACGGGACTCGAAAAGGCGTCTCTGGCATGCGAAGCTGTTTCGGAAACAAGGAGGATAAAGGCTCATGACGTCAGGAGAGTGAGGTTTATACATGTTGCACAGGATCTACAGACCAGAGCTGTATTTGTTATCATTAGTAAATGCATTAGGTATCATGAACTAACAGTGAACAATACATTTTCACAATTTTTAAAAAAAATGTTTTAATGTGTAACATTTCCAATGGAATAAAAATTATTATTTTAGTATATCTTGTAATTGCCATTATCCAATATGAACTAACAATGAACAATACTTTTACAGCACTTATTAGTGCTGTAAAAGTATTGTTCATTGTTAGTTCATGATACCTAATGCCTTTTCTAATGATACCAATTGTAAAAAAATGAGGATATTCAAGTCTGACACTTCTGATAAATGCACAAATTTATATGGAAGCACCCTTGTATGTGACCAATATTATATAATTTGTACTATTTTTCAAATATGTCAGTAATGTAGAATAAATATTCTATTTTTTTTTTAATTATGCATTTGTGCGATTTAAACTGTTTGGTTTCAGAAAAATCAAACCATAGTAACCAATTAAAAAAAGATACATCAGTAAATTCATATTGAATAATGTTCATTTACCCAATAGTTTATGAATAGTGAAGATGCTGGAAATGTTTGTCAAATTCATGGAATTATATGTTTTTTGTTTTTCCACATCAAAACGTTTTTCTTCAAAACAAAAACAATAGTTTTTACCCCAAAAATGTAAATGAAATATATGTCCACAAATCCTCCATTAACTTACAGACACAAAACCTTATAATATCTAACATAATATAAATTCACAGATCACTACACTAAAAAAGTGGTAACCTGCATTTGTTTCCTCATGGATCTATATATCTGACACAAAAATTGTTGATGTAAAGTAATTTTCAGGTTGTTTTATTCAGATTTCAAAATATTTCTGACTTATACTATAAATAAAACCAGTTCATTAAGAACCACATATTTAATTGAATAAAATTACCAGTTTTTGACATTTTTACCAGTGTAAAATAAAATTTTATAAAATGTTATAAAATTATAAGTTACCAGACATTTTTACAGTGTATTTATCAATGGAAAAATTCCTTATTAAAAAAAAAAGGGAAGATAGAACCGAGAAATGTGATGCATTTTTTACGGTATTATTGCTCAATGACTTATTGCAAAATGAGGTTGCTTGAAAGTAGTTCGTATAAAGAGGGGATCTGAGTAAGTGGACCATGTTGGAGAAGGACAAGACCACTAAAAGACACAAACACAGCGTGATTGTTGCAGGTAAGATGCATATTTTATACTGCCATACAACAATACTTGCTTATTATTACCTGTATGAATCAGGTATGGAATGAGAATCATATACGTTGCAACTACGTAAGATATTTGCATGTATTCTGTCATGTATTATTTCAAATTTTAAATCATTTTGTATCTGATTTATAATGTATGTGTAATATCTTTTTATTACAGACTTGTTACCAAGAATAAATCTTATTCAGAATTGGTTCTTGAACTTGCAGTAAATTGATCATCTCATAATCCACTTCATCATGATGCTGCTTCACCCTGTGCTGATACTGTCATTTTTCTCTGGTGGCTTGACTAAAGTTGTGAATAATTTTCCTAAGACGTGTGGTCAATTTTTTGCTAATGGAGATTCACCAACCATTTTTTCTGGACCACAGTACAAGCAGATCTGCCAATCTTACGAAGGCAGATATTATTATGCCACACTTTATGACACTAAGAACAAGATTCCTGTGTACTCGGCCTACAAGTTTAAAAGGAACAAGTGGCTTAAAAAAGACAGACAAAAGAAATGGCGCATTGAACCTCAAGTAAGAACATAACTCTCTATTTGTATTTATTGCTTGTTAAATAGTTCTCAAACATATTGTAAATATGAATCAAATCAAATCACTTTATTGAACTGAATCATTTGTGTATTATAAATAATGTTTAAAAGAATAGTACAATGCTTTGCAGTGAAATTCTGTGAAACCCCTGCCGTGAAATGTTCTGAAGTTATTTATTTTAATTTCAAATTTTCTCACTTAACAAAATATTGCAGCTTGATGACATAACAAATGGAAAAAACATGGCATTGGAGAGTGAGGGACAATATGGATGCAACCAAGCTCTCAACAGCGATTATGAAAAATCTGGCTATGACAAAGGACATCTGGCACCAGTCTATCACGCATATACAAAGGAATTTATCGCTGCCACCTTCACCCTTACCAATGCTGCCCCACAACAGTGCTCTTTTAACCGGGGTCAGTGGAGAAAAACAGAAAAGAATGTGGCAGAAATGTTGACTTCAAAGTGTCCAGTACCAAACAAAGCCTATATTGTTACTGGGGTAGTGCCAGGGGATGGAAAAATGAATGGTAGAGTGACTGTGCCAAAGTTATTTTGGACTGCTTACTGTTGCATTGACAAATCTGGACAATGTAAAATCTCAGGAGGATTTATTGGGGACAATTCCTGCAGTAATATTCCTGCAGTGAATATGACACAAGGTCATATCGAGGAGGTGTTGACTCATCAATATCGTGAGCCTTTCAAGTTGTTTAACAAGCATTAGGATCATTTTCTAACGCCATACAAAAATGTCAAAGTCTAAGCAGAAAAAAAGAGGCTTATTGAGTGTAAAAGAAGCAAATTGAGTTTTCACAGACAACCCTGAAAATTTATATTAGTTAAGAATCTGGTCTTAAAGCTTATGTATATCCAGTGTTTTATAGTTTATGAAGTGTGTAATACATATATACCATATGTACAGTACTGGGCAAAAGTTTAAGGCACTTGTGAAAAATGTTGCATAGTGATATATGTCTTCATAAATAATTTCATTTATCAGTTAAAATCATACAAAGGCCAATAATCGGTGTGCCTTTAAAACAGCACCAATCCTCCTAGGTACACCAGAACACAGTTTTTCTTGGTTATTGGCAGACAGGATGTTCCAAGCTTCTTGGAGAATTTGCCACAGTTTTTCAATCTATTTAGGCTGTCTCAACTGCTTCTGTCTCTTCATGTAATCTCAGACTGACTCAATGTTCAGTGGGGGGCTCTGTGGGGGCCATGACATCTGTTGGAGGGCTCCCTGTTCTTCTATTCTAATCTTTTCTATTTGCAAAAGTAATGTTTGTCTTTTTAACTTGTCATGTACAGTATTAGAAGAAATAAATAAAGCTACTTATAATGGCTGTAATTGTGAGTTTCTTTGTTCTGAGTTAGTACAATCCTTTAAAGTTCCATTAGTGCACATTAGGTATTAACCTTAGTTAACATTAACTAACAATGGACAATACATTTGCAGCATTTATTAATCTTGGTTAATGTAAATCACAACATAAACAAATTGTATCTATTAACATTAGTTAATGCCCTATTAATTAACAAACTAACAATGAACTATCATTAACAAAGATTTGAAGGCGGCACGGTGGTGCAGCGGTTAGCACTGTCGCCTCACAGCAAGAAGGTCATGGGTTCAAACCCCGGTTGCCCTGGCCTTTCTGTGTGGAGTTTGCATGTTCTCCCCGTGTCTGCGTGGGTTCTCTCTGGGTGCTCCGGCTTCCTCCCACCATCCAAAGACATGCAGGCTAGGTTAATTGATGTCTCCAAAAATTGACCTAGGTGTGAATGTGAGTGTGAATGGTTGTTTGTCTATGTGTGGCCCTGTGATGGACTGGCGACCTGTCCAGGGTGTACCCCGCCTTTCGCCCAGTGTTAGCTGGGATAGGCTCCAGTGACCCTGTACACAGGATAAGCGGTTGTTGATGGATGGATAACAAAGATTTATTAATGCTGTAAAAATATATTGTTCGTTGTTAGTTCATGATACCTAATGCATTAACTAAATATAATCTTATTTTCCTTGCTTTTGAACTGAGTGTAAAACGAATTCTCTTGTAAATGTATGGATTGTAGTTTACTGGATTGTACTGATCTCTTTACTGTAAACACACACACGTTTTTTTTAATGGCAAGCAAATTTTTTTAAAATTTTTTATGTTGTTGCCACTTTTATTAACAGAGGCAGAACAAGAGACATTAAATGGTGGGCAGAGGAAGGGGAGAGGATCAGAATTTACAGGAGCTGGATTTTAATTTATGTCTCACACTCAAGCGCCAAAGTGTTGTGCGCATGATTGCAAGTTTCATGTAAACGCCCTTTTCTTGCATTGTATGAGTTTTTCGAATATACTTATTTTTAAGTTGATAAGTTTATCCACCTTTTCCCTGGGGGTCTTACTGGAGAAACGATTGTGGGTGGGACTTCCACCGGAAGTCATTCTATAGAATCTATAGCATTCCCTAGCTCTGGCTGCAGTCAATGTAGACTCTGTTTACAGCTAGTAATAAGACTTGTTTCGTATTTTCCAGTCGCAAATGGTCGGCGCTAAATTGGGGTGTAAAATGTTTTGTGATTGGATCACAAAAACACATACAGATGTAGTCAAAAACCACATCGCATTTGAGGTTTAAAACGCCGTCCTGATGCGTCCCAGATGGCAGCGAAACACCACCTCTCACCAGTCAATCACCCGCCTAAGAAAAGTTTAAACTAGCGTGCAAATTTAAAAGGAAATAACCTTATAAATAAACTTGAAAAAGCGATCACATACCCAAGGATGAGAACATCACAGCTCTTCCTCAGTCTGTCTGTCTGTCTCTCTGATATCAGCATGCAGGTTGACAAGATGACGAGCACACATATCTGAAGCTGAATTAACACAGGTTCCCTTACAACTTCAGTCCACTTGACATTGCGTTACTAACGCATATGGGGAGTGCCTTCATACACGACCTACTTGAAACCTCTCTACAATAACGCCAATATTCTAATATTGGCTATGGTGTTTGAGCCAGCTGTTTTTGGCGCGAAACTGACCGCTCAATTCGGCGCAAACTGACCACTATAAAACAGGTGCACACACACCATTTCCTCAGAATTTCTTCCTTCAAGACAGCGATTACCTCTTGTCTCGAAGCCCTCTACCTTCGCCGTCGATTCACACCAGTCAGCCGACGGAATCTTCACAGCAGAGAAGAATCTCCGCTCCCCTGCAGTGCTCCGGCGAACATCACTCCGCCTCGCCGTTTGACGCTTCGCTGGTGAACGGACCTCAGCATCCTGATTCTCCGCAGCACGTTGGCAGGTGTAGAGTATCCTTTTAAAATACTGTGTGTATAAATATAAATTATATAAGTTATATAAATATAAATATTAAATATATATTTATATTTATATATGTAGAAGAGCCACTTACGTGTTCACGTCTTTTTCAAGATTGATCCGTAGGTGTTCCTTGTGTTAGAGACACATCCCGCTGTCAGATAAGCATGAGAGCTGCGTTTTCTGTCTGGGCCGTGCCCACGCAAAGTCAGCCCTTATAGAGACAGACAGTCCTCACTGTGAGGACATGAGTCTCAAGTCGCTTCGCTCACGAATCGCACTCCTTCTGAGGGACGATTCAGCCTCTCGCGCCCTCCCACCAGCCTCTTCTGTGATTCCCGAGGGTTCACACGAGGGGGCACGGCGGGGCCGCGAGGTTGAGCAGGATGAACTTGAGGTGGATTTCGTGCCCTTTTCCTCTTCAAAGCACACACATTATGCACAACCGCTTCCCTGTGGTAAGCGACGCATTATATCATACGGTGAGCAAACCGAAGTGCCCTCTGTCCCATTACGCAGACGCGTGGTGAGCCCTAACGGGCATTTCAGACTGGGTGCAAAAAACGATCGAACATGGCTATATGATCCAATTTGCTCTCCGGCCACCCCGTTTCAACGGCGTTCTGTCTTCCACGGTTTCGTCCGAAGACGCGCCAGTGTTACAAGCCTAAATACACATTCTAATCGTGAAAAACACGATAGAGATTGTGCCAAATTGTCAAGCACAAAAAGGGTTTTACAGCCGTTATTTTCTTGTCCCAAAGAGAGACGGCGGACTTCGGCCAATCCTGGATCTGAGACATTTAAATCGCGCACTCATAAAGCGGCCATTCAAAATGATTACTCAGAAACGAATTCTATCGCATATACACCCACACGATTGGGTTGCGTCGATAGATCTGAAGGATGCGTACTTCCATATCCAAATTGTACAGCACCACAGCATGTTTTTGAGATTCGCGTTCGAGGGAACAGCGTATCAATTCAAAGTCCTGCCCTTTGGACTGTCTCTGGCTCCTCGCACATTTACGAAGTGCATCGATGCGGTGCTCGCCCCTCTGAGACTGAGTGGCATACGCATATTGAACTACCTCGACGATTGGCTGTTACTAGCACAATCAGAGGCTCTGTTATGCCAACACAGAGACTTACTGCTTCAGCACCTAAACAGCTTGGGCCTCAATGTAAACTGGGCGAAGAGCACGCTCTCACCCAGCCGAAATAACTCCTTTTTGGGAGTCCGCCTCGACTCCACAAGCGGGCGGGCGCACCTCACGAGCGAGCGCGTTCAGGCCATTCTTCAGTTTCTGTCTCAGTTCAAACTAGGGAGATCTCTTCCTCTGAAGCTGTTTCAGAAAGCATTGGTGTGGAGTGGAGGTGGGCGGGGCCGGGCTGGAATGTTGCACGCCCGGTCCCCAATTGGCCTGATGGGGCGCGTGAGGGATAAAGGCGGCCGGTGACGACGGTTCGAGAGAGAGAGCTTAATCACGGACATGTCCGTTGTCCTATGTGTTTGTTTATGCTTTTGTTTTAAGTTCTTCATTAAAATATTATTTATATTGACAAGCCGGTTCTCGCCTCCTCCTTGCCAATCATAACCTCGCTTCACGCTGGTACTGAAACCCGGGAGGGAGGAGGGATGCCCAGAGTCCTCGACACTGCCGTCCACCCCGGGGAGCGCCGCTGCCTCCTGCCGGGTGACGGAGTAGCGCGACCGCCCGGATGCGGGAAACGGCCGCTGTCCGCGGGGCGAGTGGGGACTGGATTCCCCGACTGCCTGGAGCGAAGGAGCCGCTGCCGGGGGCGGAGGAGTGCCCTGCTGTCCCCAGAGACGCGGATGGGTCGAGGGAAGACCGCCGTCCGCGAGGGGAGGAGGGAAGAAACTCCCCGACTGCCCGGAGCGGTAGGGCCGCTGCCAGGGGCCGAGGATTGCCTCCACTCGTCGCCAGGAAAGCGGAGGGGCGTTCGGTCCGCTGGGGGTCGGAGGTTGACTCCGGTTCGCCCGGAGAGGAGCAGCTGTCGTTCGCCGGAGAGTGTGAAGGAGCGCTCGAGGACCACTCGATGGTGCATCAGAGAACCGGTGAGTGAGCCTTTTCTCTCTCTCCTCTCTCTCTCGCTCTTTCGCGCCGTGTTGGCCTTTTCCCTCGTCTATTTTTTGTTGTTTTCCCCTCCTGTCTCCTCCCAGGTCGAGGAAGGCGGGGATAACCAGCCGGCAGACAGGTCGTAAAGCACGCCCCTCCCCAGGGAAAGAGGGGGCGGGGATGTACGTCATGCCAGTGGCCCCCGGCCTGAAGTAACGCCGGGAGGAGTGTGGAGTGGAGGGGGGTGGGGCCGGGCTGGAATGTTGCACGCCCGGTCCCCAATCGGCCTGATGGGGCGCGCGAGGGATAAAGGCCGGTGACGACGGTTCGAGAGAGAGAGAGCTTAATCACGGACATGTCCGTTGTCCTATGTGTTTGTTTATGCTTTTGTTTTAAGTTCTTCATTAAAATATTATTTATATTGACAAGCCGGTTCTCGCCTCCTCCTTGCCCATCATAACCTCGCTTCACACTTGGGATTTATGGTGGCGGCATCGGCCGTCATCCCATTAGGTCTCTTACACATGAAGCCACTTCAGTGCTGGCTGAAGCGCCGTGTGCCACAACATGCTTGGCGCCAAGGGCGCATGCGTCTCACTATATCCAGCCGCTGTATAGCTGCATTGGTACCATGGACAGCTCCTGCATTTTACCAGCGAGGTGTGGCGCTGGGGCAAATTATCAGGCGGAAAGTGGTGACTACAGATGCTTCCAACACAAGTTGGGGGGGGCGGTGTGTGATGGGCGCCTGACTTTTGGCACCTGGACAGGTCTGAAGAGGGCGTGGCATATCAACCGCCTAGAACTATCAGCTGTAATTCTAGCCTTGAAGGCTTTTCAGTCAGAAATAGTGAACTGTCATGTCCTGGTTCGCTCAGACAACATGACAGTTGTGGCATATATAAACCGCCAAGGTGGAGTTCATTCACCGCCACTGCTGAGACTGACGCGGCACCTCCTCCTATGGAGCGAGCGTCATCTCCTCTCCCTGCGAGCAACATATGTCCCAGGCTGCCTGAATTACGGCGCGGACCTGCTGTCACGCCAAGGTGTGATACAGGGCGATTGGAGACTTCATCCTCAGACGGTGTTGAGGATTTGGGAAATATTCGGCAAAGCAGAAATCGACCTATTTGCCTCAGTGGAGAATGCCCACTGTCCCCTTTGGTATTCGAAGTCCCAAGCCCCATTGGGAACGGATGCAATGGCACACAAATGGCCGGCGAAACGCAAATACGCGTTTCCTCCGCTAGGCCTAATCCACTCTGTCATATGCAAAGTCCGGGAGGACAAGGAAATGGTTCTATTAGTTGCGCTGAGATGGCCCAACCAGCCATGGTTTCCGGAAATGATAGAGATGCTGTTAAGCCCACCATGGGAAGTACCGCTGAGGAGGGATCTCCTCTCTCAAGCGCACGGCACAATCTGGCATCCCCAGCCCCAGCTGTGGAACCTGCATGTGTGGCCACTGAACGGGGCACACTACACGCACCAGAACTGACGCGTTCAGTCATGAACACCATTTTACAAGCCAGAGCACCGTCCACAAGATGCCTCAATGCACTAAAATGGAAGGTTTTCACTGACTGGTGTCTCTCACGTAGTAAGTAGTGTTAATTTTGTCACCTATTTTTAATTTAGTCTTAGTCTTATGCCAAATATCCTTGTTAGTTTTAGTCATATTTAGTCATTCACATATCTTTTTTTGTTAGTCAAGTTTTAGTCGACTAAAAGTCTCGTCATTTTAGTCTAGTTTTAGTCAAAAGAGAATTTAAGGTATCTTAGTCAAGTTTTAGTCAACTAAAAGTCTCGTCATTTTAGTCTAGTTTTAGTCAAAAGAAAACTCAATATATCTTAGTCAAGTTTCAAAACATTTTAGTCTTTTTTTAAATAAATTATTTCTGAGATTAATTCTGAGATAACCATTTCAGTCAAATAATGTTTCACACATCTCAAATATTGGTTAAATGTCATAATTACCTGACAAAATACACTTGTTGAATGATTTGTTGAATTCACTTTGTTAAACGTGTCTGGTTTTCTGATTTAAGAGACACATTCACAAATGATGAACTTGTTCTGAAGAGTATTTTATTAAGCAAATAAGTTACATAAAATATATATAACCTGCATATGTGCCACAACACCATAGCTAACTGGTCAATTTACAGCGTAGATGCCTAAAATCAGCATTAGCTTATGAGACGTATATTTAAGTTAACTTCCCTGAATGTGTGGGTGGTTAGCCTTTAGATGTCGCTTAAGGTTGGTGGTGTTTTTCCCGGTAGTGTTTATCCGCAGTGCTTCCTGTCAGTTATAATGACACATTCTGACTTTTTGTCAATATCATTGTACCTAAAATGCGACCAAATCTCGAGCCTCTTCCTTCTACCTAGCATGTCGTCGGCGCTCGTCGCGTGTTCGCCACTGTCTATGATTGTTGTGTTCTTGCTCCATGTAGTTTCGTGTTGCAGCCACAGGAGTATGAGACCTGTTGTAACCATTACTAGAGCAACAGCGCGAACTCATTCGGAATATTTTGGAGGTGTAACAGCTGAATATTCTATCTCATGATGAAAAAGTAGAGACGATTGTATACGAAAATGAAGAGAGATTTTATCTTAGTTTTTATTTTATGCAAAACATTTTAGTCTCGTCTTTTTTCGTCAACAATAATGCATGTTAATTTAGTCTTAGTCAGCGTTTTTGGACATTGGTGCAGTCTCGTCATCGTCTCGTCTTAGTCATGGAAAAAAAGGTCGTTGACGAACATATTTAGTCTCGTCTCGTCTGACGAAATTAACACTAGTAGTAAGGACCCAGTAAACTGCCCCATACATGAAATTCTAATATTTCTTCAAGAGCGATTAGACGCAGGACTCACCCCATCAACGCTCAAAGTGTATGTGGCAACTATAGCTGTGTATCACGCACATGAAGCTGGCGCCTCTATAGGCAAGCATGATTTAATCATAAAGTTCCTAAAAAGAGCAAGACGACTAAACCCACCTCGACCAGCTACAATCCCGACTTGGGACCTAACTTTAGTCCTAAAAGCACTCGCAGGGCCCCCCTTTGAGCCTTTGGACTTTGTTGATTTGCACATGCTTTCCGTTAAGACCACACTACTGCTGGCTCTGGCCTCAGTGAAACGGGTCGGTGACCTACATGCGTTATCAGTTGACAATTCTTGTCTGGAGTTTGGCCCCGGCCTGTCAAGAGCCACTGTCAAACCCAGGAAAGGCTATGTACCCAAGGTTCTGACCACACCCTTCAAAGCGCAAGTGGTTCACCTCCAGGCATTCTTCCCTCCCCCATTTAATTCAGATGAGGAACAATCATTGCATTTGTTGTGCAGTGTGCGGGCACTACATACATACGTTGAGCGTACTTGCCAGTTCAGACTGTCTGATCAGCTCTTTATATGCTATGGATGACGCACAAAAGGAATATCCATCTCCAACAAAGACTTTCTCACTGGATTGTCGATGCAATTACACTGGCTTACAAATCGCTGGGTCAGACTTGCCCAATTGGTGTAAAAGCACACTCAACTAGAGGCATGGCCTCCTCATGGGCATGGACGAATGGTGTGTCTGTACAAGACAAATGTTTTGCAGCAGGATGGGGTCTTCGCAAAACACGTTCGCAAGATTTTACAACCTAGACGTAACGTCTCTTTCTTCACAAGTCCTCTCTGCTTAGAGCGCTTGCTATTCATGGGCCATATATATATATATATATATATATATATATAGATAGATAGATAGATATTTACTTATGCCCCTTTTTAAGTACGGGCTCTGCATCATTTACACAACCGCCTGCATTCAGGCTGTTATAATTCCATAAGTCAACAAGCACTTCATTATAAATAAACTCCCTTCCCGGCCGGGTTCATGAGGAGTAATTCATACTATATGGCTACAGCTCATATATCCATTATGAGTGCTCTCCTCCTGGCCATCATGAGGAACACACTGTGGCATACTCATGTCGGTCGTCGTCCCATAAGACTGCGCCGCCATGTTTCCTCTTTAGGAAGTTATGTCATGTAGTGCGGCGTGATGGGATTCTGTTCCCATGCGTTAGTAACGCAATGTCATGTGGACTGAAGTCGTTAGGGAACGTCTCGGTTACGTATGTACTGAGACGAAGGGAACGAGACATTGCGAACGCTAGCTGCACCACAAGACTCAGAGTTCTTGAGGCACAAGCAATGCGCTCCTTGTTCTCAGTCAGAAATTCTGAGGAAATGGTGTGTGTGCACCTGTTTTATAGCGGTCAGTTCGCGCCGAAACGAGCGGTCAGTTTCGCTCCAAAAACAGCTGGCTCAAACACCATAGCCAATATTAGAATATTGGCGTTATTGTAGAGAGGTTTCAAGTAGGTCGTGTATGAAGGCTAGTAACGCAATGTCTCGTTCCCTTCGTCTCAGGGAACCGAGTTTACATACGTAACCGAGATGTTCCCTTACGACTCAATAAACTTGACATTGCGTAGCTACGCATATGGGGAGTGCCTTCATGCACGACCTAGTTGAAACATCTCTACAATAACCGCAATATTCTAATATTGGCTATGGTGGTTGAGCCCCGTCTGTTTTGGCTCGAAACTGTCCACTATAAAACAGGTGCACATACACAATTTCCTAAGAATTTCTTCCTTCAAGACAGCGATCATCCCTTGTCTAGAAGCCCTCTACCTTTGGCATCAATATACTTGAGTCAGCGGGCGGAATCTTTGCGCAAAAACTTTCCGCTCCCCTGCAGTGTTCTGGCGATCATCACTCCACCTGGATGATTGGCGCTTCGATGGTGAATGGGCCTCAGCATCCTGATTCCCCGCAATGATTCGGTAGGGTTTGTGTATCCTTACAAAGCAATTGTATATTGTGCATTGTGCCATGGCAACTGCACTGCTAACATCATACCTGTCAACACTCCCATTTTCCCAGGAGTCTCCCGTATTTCACACCCATCTCCCGCCCCCCTCCCGTTTTGTTATTTCTCCCGGAAACTCCCATAATTTGTATGACCCAAACCTCGATATATGAATAATTACATGCCAGATCTTGTATGAAACGCTCCTACTCACACAATCGACACATCATACAAATTTCAACCCATTTGTGACCTCAATCTGGCAACCTACAACCCAGTTGCGCTGTTGATATCTGCGCAGGTAGAAGACGCGGGAAGTTGAATCAAGCATCACTGTTTATACATTGAATAACAACAGTGGGGACATATTGCTAACAAAGGGACAAATAAAAACAATACATAAGATATCACATCTAAAGATTACATTTTTAATGTGACATCCTTAAGGATGTTATATGTTTTTGAAGCCTTGGCGTTCAGAGGTTTAGACATATTATTAAGAGAGGCAAAAAGGGATTTTACATCAGCAGAAAAAAATCTAAAATTAGGTTTCGACTGTATTACTCTGGCTTTGTGAAGATGAAATACACATAGAAGACAAAGTAACAATAAAGAACAATCAAATTTAGCATCATTACAATGAATATCTGAAAGAAAAATCATAGTTTCTGTAATCTGCACCAATTTGTTAAAACATAAAAATAATAACAAGGTTATTTCTGTCCAAAAAGATTTAGAGAAATGACACTGAAAAAACAAATGTAAAACTGATTCTTCCATTTTACAAAAGGAACACAAGGGGGATACATTCTCAAAAAAACTGTTTCAAAGCTGATTGCAAGGGTAATATTTGTAAGTCATTTTGAAATGAAGTTCTCTAATTTTATTTGGGATAAGAAGTTTGTTAGGAGAAATCCATAAATTGCTTAAATTAGAATTTAGGTAATAAATATTCAATTTTGAACAGGCTTTAGAAAGAATTACATGATCTGAGACAATAGCATTTCTAATGAAAAAATTATTACATTTCTTGTCTAGAATATGAATACCATTAATTGAAAGTGTATGATTAGACAAGCTAGCATAACTTAGGTGTGCTCTGATTAAAGATTTTAAGATAAGTGGGATACTTTTAACCACCTTATTGAAGTCTCTTTTAGAAAACAGAGCACCCTTCAGAGTACTGAATTCATTAAATGAGAGAAGTTCCCCTTGATTATTGAAGAGATCTGAAATAAAAAGTACATTTTGTGCCACCCACTCCTTCAAAAATAGGATTTGTTGCCAGACAGAACATTTTCATTATTCCAGATAATACAAGTGTGGGGGGAGAAATTATGTTTAAATGCAATCTTCCAGGATTCAAGAGCTTGTTTGTGGAAATTAGAAAGTTTGATAGGTAATTTGCAACATTTAAAATGACAAGATAATAAGACTTTAAGGTCACCACATTTTTCAAAAATCAGATTAGGGACCCAAAACCAGGGTAAGTTACTATTAGAGATATACATATACATTTCTTTATCCAAATAATCTTAAATGTCTGCTAGTCTGAAAATCCAATGCATTAAGACTGCCATCCTTATATTTTTACAAGAGTTTTTCTTTGAATAAGTTCTGCTTTATTTTTCCAAACAAAATGAAACAGCAGAGAGTTTATGGATTTGAATTTTTTTTATCAACATATAACGATAGAGCAGCTTTGCAGCTTTAGTCAATAAAACTCTCACATAAACTGTTAAATCACTCTGCAGCCAGCAGTTAAAAATCTTTCTTGTTTTCTAATTTTGGCTGAATATTTTGGAGAAGGCGTTAGGAACCTGATTTACATTTGTCAATCCCAAGATACCTGACACAACGTTTTACCTTAATTCCACAAACAGATGTTTTGTCTGAATCATGCACATACATGATTTCATTCTTCCTGGGATTCACTACCAGCCCAGAAGCTTTAGAAAAAAGAGCAAAGCTACTTAAGGCAACTGAAACCCGTGATTCATTTCCAAGGAAGAGGCATGTATCATCAGCTAATTGACTGATTGTTAAAAGTCTTTTCTCCAACCTTTATACCTTCAATGGATTATTTTTTTATAAGCTAAGAAGTTCTGCAGCCAAAAGAAAAAGAAAGGGAGAAATGGGACATCCCTGACGGATACCTCGACAAACAACAAAACGGGGAGAAGTGCCAGAAGCTAAAGAAACAGAACTATTAATACCGTTACAAAGAGTGCGTATCATATTTACAAATGAACTACCAAAACCAAATTTAGACAGTGCTTCAAAGATAAACGAATGCTCAACAATGTCGAAGGCTTCATAAAAGTCAATTTAAAAAAAAACATAATTGGTTGATGGGAGAAGTCTCAGCTGGTGCTCCGGCGGATAAAAAACAAACAAACATACATATAAAATTAATAACAGCTGGACAGAAAAATTTAATTTCATAAATGCCTTTTGCACAGTCGCAGGTGCACCTCTTGACGTCAGGAGAGTGAGGTTTATACATATTGCACAGGATCTATCAGCCGCTCACCGTTACATCTGTAACATTAGGAGACAAAGACGACGTTCTGAATTGGTCGTATAATGGTAATGAAATTACGAGCCTGTGACGTTGCAGTTACGTTGCCTTTACCAAGTCATGAATAAATTACGTAACTGTTACGTCCTGTGTTAACAGGTGAAGAAAATAAAGAACAGAGTGAATGTGCCTGGTCATTTATGTACTGCATACTGTTGTTTAGACAACAATAAAAAAAAAAATCAATAACAATGAGAGAAAAAAAAACAGTCCTGCAAATTAATTTAATGTGACTTCGAACATGCATTTGGGAAAACTTTCTAAGTTAAATAATTTACATTTGTTTGGATAAAATTACATAGATTTGAAATCAAACAGCAAAAACAACTTTAGCTTGTCATTGCTTTAGCATTTAAAACTTTGCAGAAATGTAGATCAAAAATCTCCCTTTTGCATAGTGCCTTTTGCATTTTATTGCTGGTTGTTTTTTTATCAAACCCACCATTGTACTCTCTATGCTAAGGCTGAACTGAAGGTGATTACATTGGTACTGTTTCATTTAAAAATCGGCTTGTCTCCAATTTAGGCCTACTTATCTATTATCTCTGTATAACATTGAGCTTATAATCTTCGTTCAAAGGACACTGTACCACTTCCCCATGTTAGGTCTGAGAAGGGTAAAAAAGGCTTTAAGTTTAATGCACCAAAATGTTATGTTATCTGTCATTCGTGTCAGTCCTGCCTTCTTGACCAGGTCACTCTTGCCAAAGAGATTTTATCTCAGTGAGTGTTTATCCTGGTTAAAGATTAACTAGAAGGTTACTACTACATCTCTGGTGTATGTGATGTTGAACACTCATGGTGCTTGTTAGTTGACAATCACAGTGACAACAGAACTGTTTTTAACTGTTAATTGAACTGTACTAAAGGAATAGTGTGAACTATTCCTTTTAGTTCAATTAACAGTGATTGTCACCAGATAAAAAATAATTTATAATTTCCTCACCCTAATGCCATCTCAAATATGTATGACTTACTTTCTTCTGCTGAACACAAATTAAGATTTGTAGAAGAAATCTGTAGGTCTTTCAGCTCTGTAGGTCCACACAATGCAAGTGAACGGTGACCAGAAATTTTAAGCTAAAAAATGATCATAAAGGCAGCATGAAAGTAATCCACACAACTCCAGTGGTTAAATCCATGTCTTCAGAAGCAGTTTAATAGGTGTTGGTAGACACTTATCTCCACTTTCACTTACCAAAGAGTTCTTCTTTTTTTTCCATTTTGTTGGACAAGGTGGGAACTTTATAGTAAAAAGTATTTAAATACTGATCTGTTTCTCACCCACATCTATCACTGAAATAGAGGGATTTAGATTTAGGCACTAATTCGGATGAATTCGAAACCCTGCAGACAGTCGGTCAGAACTGTGTGTGATGACACTTATTTGAAGAAAATCTAGTTTCCAAGTTCTTTCAATAAGTTTACTGAAATTCTCTTTGTTGGGCATACATGTGTGGTTCTATAACAAATTAACACATTAAATAAACTTAGTAACACATTCTTATTCACAACATGAATATATAACAATACCTTTCTGTCTACAAAAGGTAACAATAAAGTAGTTAAATGACACTGTTGGGTGGTTATTCTTCATATGCCCACAGGGTGGCGCCACTAAACCGTAAATAGCGTCTATCTGAACGTCAGTAGACGTGAACGTTGTGCAACTAACTGCTATGTTGCATCTGTTCAATGTTCACGTTCGGTTTTCACTTCAGGCATGTGAGGCTGCAGTAATATCAAGCAATCTGATTGGTCAGAATTCTCCATCACGTCTGAGAATACCTGGGCCTTTTGAACAATCACATCACTTCTGAAGATATGGATTTAGCCACTGGAGTCTTTTGGATTCCTTTTATGCAGCCTTTATGTGCTTATGTTTAATGTGTCAGATTTTATTTTAACTGTCTGCAAGAGACAGTTGCAGCTCATGAAGCTCATCCTCTCCACAGTCTACTTCACTGAATATTAAGAGTGATTTTCATTCATGGAACATTCCTGTTCTCTTTAAATTATATATTTTACAATTAAAGTTTAAAATCTCCTATGGACTGTTACTGATAAAGTGTTCACTATTCAAAATCAAACTACCAGTGATGATGACATAATATTCTCTTATGACATATTTGCATATTGAATTGTGATTTGTATTTTCCTTTTTTTTTTGCATTTTTCACAATATACCTTTATTATCTTAATAAATACAAAAAACAACAACACTGTGATTTTCAAAGAAACAAGTATTAAAAAAGACACTAAAATGCATTAGACATTAGAAATATCAATATTAATTTTGGTATGTTCTGTAAGTGACATCTTTGTCTTATGGACATTTAGTGTACCGGCACATTTTCAGATGGAAGAGAGACGGAATGGAAATCCACTGTCGACAGGGCCAAAAAAGGAAGAGAGCATAGCAATCCATCATGTACAAGGGGTGGAAAAACATTTCAATGGCGAATATGGAATGAACTCTCTTTACGTGAGGATGCATATGAATATATACGCATATGAATATATACATTTATATACACCCACATCAACACCACCGATATAGATGTAAAATCACCTGAGATACTCGTTCGCACCTCATTATTCCAAAACAGCTGGACACTAGCATTGAAATTATGTGAATTCCAAGAGGAAAAAAGATGTGAACATGTCGGATCGACGGCACGCCCGGTCATGGACACAGTAACGTTATAGAAAAACGAAGACCGAAAAGAACAAAATAAAACAGTCATTTCACCAATAACTCCTGAAGATTCCAGAGTAAAAAATATCCTTTTTTGAGCAGCCTTTTGTACATCTTGTTTTTATAATCTATTTATATATGTAAAATTTCACCAAGCAAAAAGGACCAAAGTGGATGTCAAAAGAAAAGACGACTGCGGTCGTAAATGGTCATTTGATGAGTATGTAGTCTGTGCACTGTAAAATAGCTCTGTAATCACTGTAATTTTGTCTTGATTTCTAGTAAAAACATATTTAAACATAGCAAGTACAATTTTCTTGAAGCATATTTGTAATAACAGTTTTTTTCAATGCGTGTTCATTTTAACCCATTGGCCTATCCTGTTTTAAGCACAAAAGTCATTTTTGTTAGATGTATCCTTAATAATAATAATAATAATAATAATAATAATAATAATAATAAACCAATGTTCCAATTGGGTAAGAAATTCACAATATTTTGACAAATTTTGCTTCTGACATGAATTTATCTTGTTTTAAGGACATTTAGATATTTTTACTCGAAAAAAAGTACAAAACTACTGTAAAATGTTTCTTTTTGCAGCGTAGCGAATGGCCAAAGACAAACATTTCACCCAATATGGATTCGATTTTACAGCACACCGAGAACATGGAAAAAAAACACACAACTACAAAAATTAGCTTTAGCGATCATGTAAGACCATGCAAATCTGCCAAATCAAATGTGATATTGAGCACAAGCTGTAATGTTATTGGCTTTTGCTTGATATAGTATTTTGAGAATTCTCTATTTGATTACAGGACTTATCTGAATCAGATATCTGACGTGTGTGGAATCAAAATTGGCTAATTGTTTATGGATCCGATTGATTCGGTGCCCTGCATAGGTAAAGTAGTATTTGAAAAGGAAAACAAGGCTTTGGGACATTGTCATACATACATATATATATATATATATATATATATATATATATATATATATATATATATATAAAAAAAAAAAAAAAACATTAAGTGCTTAAACAAAATGTAGTACCTGACTTGACTCTCCACTCATAAACTGAAACGTGCGCAGATTCTCACAACAAGCACAGTAATTAACGTCTACAAAACCTCTAGAGTAAGGCGGAAACCCTTACAGGAAGGCAGGGGTGTTGTAGCCTTGTCCATATGGCTTTTTAAATGGCACGTTTCAAGTGCTTGTACTGTATATTCGAGTAGAGACCAAACATACTAGAAATTAATATTAAAAAGATTTCTAAAAAAGCCAATGAGAAACCTACTTTATCTGGCAAATTAACACCTCAGAACATTAGCCCTGTCGATGATTAAAGGTGCTCTAAGCTTGGCATTCCATGTTTTTTTTTTGGAATACCACACATAAAATTTCCGTACCACTCGACAGATATCACTAAAATAGGTGTCTTGAGAAATCACACTAGTCAAAATCAGACAGCCCTAGACTCAAGGGGTCAGGGGGTGTGGCCTGTACTTTTTTTTTAGCCAATCAGAAACACTCTCTGGCTGTGAATCATGTAGTCCATTATAGATAACAGACTATGGGTTGGATAACATGCCTTTAGGGGCCGGGGTTTTGGAAAGAAGGCATGATGTTGAAGCAAAATGGCGGAAGTTAGCAAAGCAGAAGGAATCGCTTACAGCACCTTTAATTTTGTAATGCTCAGAAAGACAGATGAAGAGGCCTACAGTTCATTTATTTAAAAGAAAATAAAAAAAAATCATAATAGTAAAAAAATCAGCCTGACATGTAAACAAAACTTACAAAGAGGGGCATGTGTGGGGCGAAGTAAAGTTTGGTACCTTTAGTCCAGTGTAGTGAAAGAGTTCACCCAAAAATGAAAATTCTGTCATGACTTACCCTGTTGTTGAGGGTGAATAAATGGTAACAGAATTCTCATTTTTGGTCGAACCATCCCTTTAAAGAATCTGGTCTGAAAATATTCCAATTGGACCAAGTGGACTGGATTTGAGATAATTAAAGAGAACTAGAAGGGTGGTTGGATCTGTTCAAAATAGAATCACTTAGGATAAATGTCCCTGCAAACAGTTTCCCAATCTATCTGTGACGATTTTGCCAATTTGCAGAATGGAGTGGGTCCAGTTCCTCTACTGTAAACTAAGAGGAATCCAACTGTGAAAATTTCGTAACTTACAAAATTACGTTTCGTCAGAACTGCAAGTCTTTTACGCCAGCATAGACGCAGACATATCTTAATATATCTCTGTACATGGTAATATATTTTCTTATCTCTAGTTACAGTACAGAAACTCCCCTTCCTTTCCTCCAATTCTTCATGTCAGCAGGAGCTATGGTTTTGTGCTTATCACCAAAATTGCAGTGCAAAAGAAAATAATTAATTATAATAATTATAATGACAACAATTAATTCATGAGAAGTATAAACAAATGATGGATGACAACATAATTTCTATGGCACTACAGCCCATCAATTCACATATCGTACAAACGACCAACAGCGTAAGAGGGAGGAGAGCGGAAACTGATCTTGGCTTGCATAGCAATGCAATAACAATAATGCCATTTTCAATCCGACGTCAATAATATATTTACAGGAAATTTGATTCCTTTTTCGCAAGATCACCAAAGTCTAGGCGGCCTTCCGTTTCCCGACATTTTTCTTTTTTCGTGAATGAATAGTTTAACGAGGAAGGTGAGGGATGCTGTGGAACTTGTAGGTTGCATGTCCATCTTTACATCACATTTACAGATTGTTTTCATATTTTTTGTCTTTTTTCCCCCCTTCTTCCATCTGAAGCTTCACGAGTCACTTGCACCAATTAGGTGAGGCATTTTCAGAGCAGATAAAGGCATTCTTCAGTTTCCATCAAAAAGTCTCACTATAACTCCCCAGAGTACTGCGTGCTAGTCCCCATATAACTGCTGTCCGACTGCTCCGTGTTGGAGCGCTGGTGCTGACCCCTTGACCCCTCTCCTTTACGAGGACCTGTTGACCCTTTAGAGGAGGCTGTTCCGGATGAGCTGTGGCCCCCAGGGGAAGGGAATGATGGTTTGTTGTATGGCAATATGACCTCTTCTGAAACAGGACCATTTTTCTGTCCTCTTCTACTTTGCTCTCCTTGGTCTATGGACCCCAGTCTGTCCTGCGCTTGCCAGTGGCGCTCCAGTGAGGTTCTTGCCTGCCGGTCCAATGAGCTTTTCATCTCCTCCAGGCCCATCAGTGGCTGCCTCTCCAGCGAGGAAGCCTTCCGATCAGAGGGGTTGGGCATGTTATTCGTACTCCTCACCCCCGGGATGCATGGTGTCTGAAATGGTGGAGGCTCTGGTGGTGGGGGCAGGTCATCCGCGCTGGCATCGCGGCGGTGTGGGGTTGTGCCAGGGCCTTTGTGTTTGCGGGTGGGCCTTACCGCCCGCTGGTGACCCAGGCTGTGTGTGCCCACCGTGCTTCCATCTGTGGAGAATGGGCTGGCAGGACGATGTCTATGAGAAAGACCTTTATCCGTAACCGAGCTGTCCAAGTTGTCCATGCTGGAGCCTGGCGTGTGCTCGATGCCCCTAATTGACGGTGACATCTCATATCCTTCGTTCTCTTCATCATAGTCATCTTCATCAGGGAGGTCCGTCTCGATGTCGGACACTAGGGTGCTGGAAATGTAGCCCACGGGCGGCGCTGGGGCCTGGGGTGGGTAAGGCCCACCCTGCATGTGCCTGCAAATCACTCCAAACGTCAAACACAAACATGGCACGCTTTTTTGTATAAGCAAGTAAGCACTTCAGGAGTTGTCAAGGGTAGACAAAGGGTGTCAATGAACGACAACCCTAAACAAAAGAGAAATGTGTGGGGTGTGCCGTCTGTCAGGCAAAATTTGGTATTCCTAGTACATTTCTTGTCATGTCTCACAATTCGACAATTCGGCTAATTCAGCAGCACTTCGGTTTGCATGCTAACACAATGACCTACTAATTGCAGTTTGAAGAGGATACAATAGCAACTACCACAGGCATGTCTCTGCTGTGGCTGTCACCCACTAGACAGCTAGGTTCGATGACAGCCCGACTGTGTCTATATATATATGTGTGTATTGGTGTGTTTGTGTAGCGCTGCATCTTTGAAGTGGTCTGTGCCAGGATTTGGACATAATTATGGGCTCTTCCCAGTTGTCAAAAACGCACTGTGAGCTACATACTCATGGTGGTAACATGACATCTTCCTCCTGACAAGAGAAGCCTGTTCCCTCAGCGCCGACTGTCATTTTTTTTTTTTTTTATAACAATTTTTATTGTACAGACATAAAACAGTGTACAATAAATACTTAAAGAGACGAGCATAAAAGAGAAAACATTGTCTGCACTTTTATCTTTTTACACATTCCTTTCCAACATATACCTAAATGAGGAAAGAAAGAAAAAAAAAAAAAAAAACACCCCACAGTAACAACCACCCCAAACCCCCTCCCTCACCCACCCAAGAGGATTAGAAAATATCAGCAGTCTCTACACGCGATTATACATACATATACATATATATATATATATATATATATATATATATATATATATATATATATATATATATATATATATATACACATATATATATATATATATATATACACACACATATACACATACATATATACACATACATACACATACATACATATACACATACATACATACTCACACGTACAAAAAAAAAAAAAAAAAAAACCTTGCACACCCATGATATATTTAGTCAGAATCTAGTGAGGATACAGAGTCGTAAATATTTAAAATAGGGTTCCATGTTTTATAAAATTTACCAGTTGAGCCCTGAATCGAATATTTCAATTTTTCAAGTGAAAGGAATGACATCAGATCCTTTAACCAAGAGGTAGTTGGAGGAGGGGTTGGACACTTCCAATGCAACAAGATGCGCCTTCTAGCAATAAGAGAAGCAAAAGCAATAACCTCTGCTTTCTGTCTCGTGATGAATGACAAGTGAGACACGCCAAAAATGGCGACTAGAGGGCATGGAGATAGAGAAACGTGCAGAGCCCTTGACATGAAGTCAAAAAAAGAAGCCCAATATGAGGCCAGTTTTGGGCAGCTAAAGAATGTATGGGTGTGATTGGCGGGAGAAAGGGAGCATCTGATACAGGAGTCCTCTGTTTCTGGAAACAATTTATGAAGTTTAGCTTTGGTAAGATGAATACGATGAAAGACTTTTAGCTGAATGAGACTTAGCCGAGCACATACAGAAGTAGAATTAACTCTAGCAAGAGCCTCAGACCATAGCTCTTCCGGTAACTTGATTTGCAGCTCATTTTCCCAAGTCATCTTTAGGTAGGAGAGAGAGGACATACTAGATGAGAGTAACATGGTGTAGACAGAGGATATACGACTACCACCTGTAGGGGCTGACAATAAGTTCTCAACCAGAGACTGTTCTGGTAATTGAGGGAAACTGGGGAAGTTAGTCTTAACAAAATTGCGGAGTTGAAAATATCTGAATAAGCCTGTAGTATGCAGGTTAAATTTGGACATAAGATTGGTAAATGTAGCAAAAGAATTATCAATAAAAAGATCTGAAAAACAGGCCATCCCTTTATCTTTCCATCTTTTAAAAGTGTGATCAATAGATGGTGGTAAGAACAAGTGATTGTTGCAAATAGGACTTAGAACGGATAATGACTCCAACCGAAAATGTTGTCGCATTTGTTTCCAGATTTTTAAAGTTGATAGGACAATAGGATTTCTAGTATAATTAGAGGGATGCAGAGACAAAGGAGCAAAGACAAGTGCAGGAAGAGAAGAAGAAAGACAAGTAGCAGCTTCTAGAGTGCACCAGTTGACCTCCGGCGCATTACACCACAAGAAAATCTTAGAAATATTGGCGGACCAGTAATAAAAAAGAAAATTTGGCAGAGCTAAACCTCCATCACGTTTATTTCGTTGCAGGATAGTTTTACTCACTTTAGGAGTTTTACCAGCCCAAATAAATGAGGAGATGATTTTATCTAGACATTTTAAAAAATATTTAGGTAGAAAAAGAGGGAGAGACTGGAAGAGAAATAAGAGTCGCGGCAAAACATTCATTTTAATGGTCTCCACTCTCCCAACAAGAGAAAGGGGTAGGCTACCCCATCGTTTTAAGTCTAGTTTAATTTGATCAACCAAATTCGTAAAGTTATTCTTAAGGATGGAACTGAAAGAGTGTGAAATGTTTACGCCTAAATATCGAAACCCTGAAGGAGAAAAATTAAAAGGTAGGAAGCTTTTAGAAATTTTTTTGGCCACGTCATTTATGGGGAAACATTCACTTTTGGCGAAATTTAATTTGTAACCTGAAAAAGAGCCAAAGGTGTCGAGCAAGTGCATAATTTCATTGGCGCAGCCAACTGGATCCTGTACATACAACAACAAGTCGTCAGCATAGAGAGAAACACGATGTTCTGTGCCTCCCCTGTGGATACCGCATATAGACGAAGATGCTTTTAAGGCGATAGAAAGTGGCTCAATAGCTAAAGCAAAGAGCAGAGGAGACAGAGGGCAACCCTGCCGTGTCCCACGGGAGAGGGAAAAAAATGATGAACTATCAGCATTAGTTTTAACACTAGCAGAGGGAGCAGAATATAGGAGGCGAATCCATGAGATAATATTGTGCCCAAAGCCAAACTTTTTTAATACAGTAAATAAATAATTCCATTCTACACGGTCAAATGCTTTTTCCGCATCAAGAGAAATTATCATTTCCGAAGTCTTAGACAGAGAAGGACTAAACAGTATATTTAGCAATCGTCGGATATTAGATGACATCTGACGTCCCCTAATAAACCCGGTCTGATCCTCAGAAATAATATCAGGAAGACATGCATCAATGCGCTTTGTCAGCACCTTTGCTAAAATTTTAACGTCCGCATTCAATAAACTAATAGGTCTATAGCTACTACATAAAGTTGGGTCTTTATTTTTTTTTAATAAAAGAGAGATAGATGCTTGATTTAATGAGGCTGGGAGAAAACCCTGCTCAAATGACTCCTTATACATATCAAACAATAAGGGGGCTAACTGTGCTGAGAACTTCTTGTAAAAGTCTAAGGGGAAGCCATCAGGCCCTGGAGCCTTGTTACACTGCATAAGACCAATGCAGGTGATAATTTCGTCTAGGCTGAGAGGTACATCTAATGTCTCCTCTGTTAATGTATTAATAGTGGGTATATTTAAATTATGTAGGAAAGACTCCATTAAGGAAGAATCAGAAGGAGGTTGAGAAGTGTAAAGACTGGAGTAAAAAGAGGAAAAGACAGAATTAATTTTTTGAGGGTCAGTAACTAGCTCATTAGAATGATTATCATAAATCTGCGTGATATAGCGTGATGCTGACTGATGCTTAAGCTGGGAAGCAAGAAGACGGCCTGCTCTATCCCCATGTTCATAATAGGTGGCTCTAGTTCTTTTAATCAAATATTCTGCTTTATTTGTTGAAAGCAAATCAAATTCAGTTTGTAACCTCGAACGTTTTAACTTAAGATCAGGTTTGGGATCGCTTGAATACTGTCCATCAACCTCCAATATTGAACGGATAAGCTCTTGTTGCCGAAATTTTCTTGTCTTAGCTAAGTGAGCACTAAAGGAAATGATGCGACCACGAATAAACGCTTTAAATGTCTCCCATAGAAGAGAAGCAGACACGGTATCCGTTTTATTAGTCTCAATGAAAAAGTCTATATTTTTGGATAGAAATTCATAGAAGTCAGTTCTGGCGAGAAGCCCTACATCGAATTTCCACTGAGGTCGGCTCTTAAAAGCGGGCGAAAAGGAGATATCTAAGGTATGCGGAGCATGATCAGAAATAACAATGGCAGAGTAATCTGAGGAAATAACCGAAGAAAGCAGGGCTTTATCAAGAAAGAAATAATCAATCCGAGAGTAAACATGGTGCACACTTGAGAAGAAAGAAAATACTTTGTCAGAGGGATGAAAAAAGCGCCAGGGATCTATGCAGCCTATTTGATTTGTCAGCGAAATTAGAGACCTGGACATAGCGGAAAGAGAAGAAGATTTAGTCGCAAATTTATCAAGATTATTATCGATAACACAGTTGAGGTCCCCTCCAAAAATAAGATGGTGAGTGTCAAGATTTGGGATTTTTGAGAAAAGCATAGACATAAAAGTAGGGTTATCCCAATTTGGGGCATATACGTTTACTAACACTACTGGAGTTTGAAAAAGAATACCACTGACGATAACAAAGCGGCCTTCGGGATCTGAAAGTACTTGCTCTGCTAGAAACATGACTCTTTTATGTATCAGAATTGCAGTACCTCTGGATTTGCTATTAAAACTAGAATGAAATACTTGACCCACCCATTGTTTACGCAGTCTGGTGTGATCACTCGTACGCAAATGTGTCTCCTGAAGAAACATAATATCAGAGGACAGGGATTTTAGATGAGAAAAAACTCTAGATCTTTTAATTTGGCCACCCATCCCACGTACGTTCCATGTAATGATTCTAATATTGTGTCCAACCCCTCCCCCCTTAGAATTAACAAGGGGCGTATTCATAAAACTGCAAAGTAGAACATGAAAATCTAAATTGGATAAAAAAGGAAAAAAACAATGCTTTTTTAAGCTCAATCATGGTTGCATATGTAAGAGACAACATTAGAAGCCAAGTAAGAAAAAATAATCCTCCATCAAACATAACCCCCGAACATACCCAGAACATAGAGAACAAAAACACAAATATGTTCAGAAATATCAAAAGAAAATCCCTTCTGATACTCGTCCACTTAAACATGACGAGTTGCCAGAAAAACGTTATCACAACCGATTGTGTAATGGAGTTGACTCCAACAAACAAAGAATTTAACACTAATAAGAGAATTCACTCCTGAAAAGGAGTGGACAGGGTGCAGAACAGCAAATGTGCGAAACGAGTGCACATAGCGAGGCTAGTGGCAGTAAAACTAAAAAGGAAGAATATCTAAAGAATACCCCCCCCCCCACCCCCACAAAATAACACAAAATACAAAAAAAATTAAAAAAAATAAAAATGAAATGTGCATATACACACACCGCGCAATACATGCACCGTGAAGGGGAGAGAAGAAACTTTTTTTTTTTTTTTCCCCCTTTTAATTCTGGTCTAAAGCATAAAGGCATTTAACAACTACTCAGAGAGAGAGTGAGAGAAAGAGATATCTCCTTATCATCAGCGCCGCTCTTAAAGTTACTCAGCAAAGTTTTGATGGCAGAATTTTTCTGCAGCCTCAGGAGAGTCGAAGTAATGCTCCATGTTGTTATAGGACACTTGAAGTCTGGCCGGGTAGATCATACCAAAACGAACACCGCGTTTATACAACAGGCCCTTAATGTTGTTGAACGAAGCTCTCCTATTAGCCACCGAAACGCAGAAGTCCTCATAGAATTTGATTTTGTGTCCCTTGAAAGTAATGTCTTTTGACGATTTCGCGAATTTAAGCACAGCCTCCTTCTCTATATAGCGATGAAATCTCACTATAATCGGACGGGGATTTTGACCTTGGCGGGGTTTGGGCCTTAAGCTCCGATGGGCGCGATCAAGCTCCGGGGGGGAGGGAAGAGCGTCGCCGGCGACCTCGGTGAATAAATCTGCCATAAACTGCCTGGCGTCTTTTCCCTCAATATCCTCCGGAAGACCAACCACACGAATATTCTGTCGTTTGGACCGCGAAACTAGATCTTCCACGTTAGCTCTCAAAGCGACATTCTCTTCCATCGCCGACACCAACTTCGACTGCAGAGTCGAAACCTCCTGTTCGAGATGTGTGATCCTGTCACTGTGGTCGGATAGGCTAGTTTCCATGTCAGTGATGGTAGTCGCTTGAGTCGCCAAGGTAGTTCCAATAGAAGCAATAGATGAGTGAATTGACTCCAATGATGAATTCAGCAGCACGGTGAGTTCACCAGTTATGTTTCTCCTTAGTTTATCAAGTTCGCTCACCAGTGTGTCAGTCGTTAGCGGGTTAGAGGTATCGTCCGACATCTTGCCGCTTTCATTCCCAGAATTAGGCGCCTTAAATTGAGGGTTGATTTTACCACCAGCTCGCGTACCCTTACTCATTAGGGATATATAACGTTAACAAAGACCAACAGAAGCACAAAAATAGCTAAAAAGCCCAAAATATAGTGTTATGAAGAGAAAAATATGAAATTTAAGTCGGAGCACTAACACCACGCGTCTCTCCACTACATGGCAAAACCGGAAGTCCCGTATTTTCCTTTTTATACGTATCATTAATCTCTATTGCTTCTTCGGTCATTTCAAAATGTGCAACATGTCTAGAAAGCTTTGTTATGTAATTTCAGACATTTATGTTAATAATACAGAGCAGAGCTGTATTTGTTATCATTAGTAAATGCATTAGGTATCATGAACTAACAGTGAACAATACATTAGGTTTTAATGTTGTGTAACATTTCCAATGGAATGACATTTTATTTATTTTTTTTGTATTAGTATATCTTTTAATTGCCATTATCCAACTAACAATGAACAATACTTTTACAGCACTTATTATGATACCTAATGCCTTTTCTAATGATACCAATTGCAATTGGTAAACATGTAAAAAATGAGGAGGATATTCAAGTCTGACACTTCTGATAAATGCACAAATTTATATGGAATCACCCTTGTATGTGACCAATATTATATAATTTGTACTATTTTTCAAATATGTCAGTAATGCAGAATAAATATTCTATTTTTTTTTAATTATGCATTTGTGCGATTTAAACTGTTTGATTTCAGAAAAATCAAACAATAGTAACCAATTAAAAAAAGATACATCAGTAAATTCATATTGAATAATGTTCATTTACCCAATAGTTTATGAATAGTGAAGATGCTGGAAATGTTTGTCAAATTCATGGAATTATATGTTTTTTGTTTTTCCACTTCAAAACGTTTTTCCTTCAAAACAAAAACAATAGTTTTTACCCCAAAAATGTAAATGAAATATATGTCCACAAATCCTCCATTAACATACAGACGCAAAACCTTTTAATATCTAACATAATATAAATTCACAGATCACTACACTAAAAAAGTGGTAACCTGCATTTGTTTCCTCATGGATCTATATATCTGACACAAAAATTGTTGATGTAAAGTAATTTTCAGGTTGTTTTATTCAGATTTCAAAATATTTCTGACTTATACTATAAATAAAACCAGTTCATTAAGAACCACATATATAATTTAATAAAATTACCAGTTTTTGACATTTTTACCAGTAACTTATAAAATTATAAGTTACCAAACATTTTTACAGTGTATTTACCAATGAAAATGTCTTATTAAAAAAAAGGGAAGATAGATCCGAGAAATGTGATGCATTTTTAATGGTATTATTGCTCAATGACTTATTGCAAAATGAGGTTGCTTGAAAGTAGTTCGTATAAAGAGGGGATCTGAGTAAGTGGACCATGTTGGAGAAGGACAGCGTGACCACTTAAAGACACAAACACAGCGTGATTGTTGCAGGTAAGATGCATATTTTATACTGCCATACAACAATACTTGCTTATTATTACCTGTATGAATCAGGTATGGAATGAGAATCATATACGTTGCAACTACGTAAGATATTTGCATGTATTTGTCATGTATCATACTTTCACATTTTTTCATACTGTGTGGCTCATTACATTGTATGAAACTTTTAAAATATAATTGGGGGCATGTATGAATTATATCTATGTATTATAGAAAACTTTTACTGTATGTAGAAATGTGTAAAGTATTAAGTAATATTTTGCCTTGTGTATGTTTATAGAAGAAAAAATATATATACAATATTTTTGTTTTGTTACTGTTTTACAAATCATAAAAAGACTGTTTTCATATTAATATTTGAGACTTTTGAATTATTCAGAGAAATATGGAGCCCGAGTCTCCACTATACTGTATCTTTTTCATGTGGATAATTAAAGCTGTTTTGTAATAATATAGTCATTTTAATTTCTTGCGGATTTTTAAAATTATTTCAAATGTTAAATCATTTTGTATCTGATTTATAATGTATGTGTAATATCTTTTTATTACAGACTTGTTACCAAGAATAAATCTTATTCGGAATTGGTTCTTGAACTTGCAGTAAATTGATCATCTCATAATCCACTTCATCATGATGCTGCTTCACCCTGTGCTGATACTGTCATTTTTCTCTGGTGGCTTGACTGAAATTGTGAATAATTTTCCTAAGACATGTGGTCAATTTTTTGCTAATGGAAATTCACCAACAATATTGCCGGGACCACAGTACAAGCAGATCTGCCAATCTTACGAAGACAGATATTATTATGCCACACTTTATGACACTGAGAACAAGATTCCTGTGTACTCGGCCTACAAGTTTAAAAGGAACAAGTGGCTTAAAAAAGACAGACAAAAGAAATGGTGCATTGAACCTCAAGTAAGAACATAACTCTCTATTTGTATTTATTGCTTGTTAAATAGTTCTCAAACATATTGTAAATATTAACTGAATCATTTGTGTATTATAAATAATGTTTAAAAGAATAGTACAATGCTTTGCAGTGAAATTCTGTGAAACCCCTGCTGTGAAATGTTCTTAAGTTATTTATTTTAATTTCTAATTTTCTCACTTAACAAAATATTGCAGCTTGATGACATAACAAATGGAAAAAACATGGCATTGGAGAGTGAGGGACAATATGGACGCAACCAAGCTCTCAACAGCGATTACAAAGTATATGACAAAGGACATCTGGCACCAGTCTATCACGCATATACAAAGGAATTTATCGCTGCCACCTTCACCCTTACCAATGCTGCCCCACAACAGTGCTCTTTTAACCGGGGTCAGTGGAGAAAAACAGAAAAGAATGTGGCAGAAATGTTGACTTCAAAGTGTCCAGTACCAAACAAAGCCTATATTGTTACTGGGGTAGTGCCAGGGGTTGGAAAAATAAATGGTAGAGTGACTGTGCCAAAGTTATTTTGGACTGCTTACTGTTGCATTGACAAATCTGGACAATGTAAAATCTCAGGAGGATTTATTGGGCACAATTGTAATATTCCTGCAGTGAATATGACACTAGGTCAAATTGAGGAGGAGTTGACTCATCAATATCGTGTGCGTTTCAATTTGTTTAACAAGCATTAGGATCATTTCCTAACACCATACAAAAATGTCAAAGTCTAAGCAGAAAAAAAGAGGCTTATTGAGTGTAAAAGAAGCAAATTGAGTTTTCAGACAACCTTGAAAATGTATATTAGTTAAGAATCTGGTCTTAAAGCTTATGTATATCCTGTGTTTTATATTTTATGAAGTGTGTAATACATATATACCATATGTACAGTACTGGGCAAAAGTTTAAGGCACTTGTGAAAAATGTTGCATAGTGATATATGTCTTCATAAATAATTTCATTTATCAGTTAAAATCATACAAAGTCCAATAATCGGTGTGCCTTTAAAACAGCACCAATCCTCCTAGGTACACCAGAACACAGTTTTTCTTGGTTATTGGCAGACAGGTTGTTCCAAGCTTCTTGGAGAATTTGCCACAGTTTTTCAATCTATTTAGGCTGTCTCAACTGCTTCTGTCTCTTCATGTAATCTCAGACTGACTCAATGTTCAGTGGGGGGCTCTGTGGGGGCCATGACATCTGTTGGAGGGCTCCCTGTTCTTCTATTCTAATCTTTTCTATTTGCAAAAGTAATGTTTGTCTTTTTAACTTGTCATGTACAGTATTAGAAGAAATAAATAAAGCTACTTATAATGGCTGTAATTGTGAGTTTCTTTGTTCTGAGTTAGTACAATCCTTTAAAGTTCCATTAGTGCACATTAGGTATTAACCTTAGTTAACATTAACTAACAATGGACAATACATTTGCAGCATTTATTAATCTTGGTTAATGTAAATCACAACATAAACAAAATGTATCTATTAACATTAGTTAATGCCCTATGAATTAACAAACTAACAATGAACAATTGTATTTTAATTAACTATCATTAACAAAGATTTATTAATGCTGTAAAAATATATTGTTCGTTGTTAGTTCATGATACCTAATGCATTAACTAAATATAATCTTATTTTCCTTGCTTTTGAACTGAGTGTAAAACTAATTCTCATGTAAATGTATGGATTGTAATTTATTGGATTGAACTGATCTCTTTACTGTAAACTAAAGAGTCTCAAACACACACACGTTTTTTTTAATGGCAAGCAAATTTATTTATTTATTTATTAAATTTTTTTTGTTGCCACTTTTTTTAACAGAGGCAGAACAAGAGACATTAAATGGTGGGCAGAGGAAGGGGAGAGGATCGGAATTTACAGGAGCTGGATTTTAATTTATGTCTCACACTCAAGCGCCAAAGTGTTGAGCGCATGATTGCAAGTTTCATGTAAACGCGAGTTTTTCGAATATACTTATTTTTAAGTTAATAAGTTTATCCACCTTTTCCCTGGGGGTCTTACTGGAGAAACGATTGTGGGTGGGACTTCCGCCGGAAGTCATTCTATAGCGCTGCAGTCAATGTAGACTCTGTTTACAGCTAGTAATAAGACTTGTTTCGTATTTTCCAGTCGCAAATGGTCGGCGCTAAATATAGTTGTAAACGAGGTGTAAAATGTTTTGTGATTGGATCACAAAAACACATATAGAGGTAGTCAAAAACCACATCGCGTTTGAGGTTTAAAACACCTTCCTGATGCGTCCCAGATGGCAGCGAAACACCACCTCTCACCAGTCAATCACCCGCCTAAGAAAACTTTAAACTAGTGTGCAAATTTAAAAGGAAATAACCTCATAAATAAACTTGAAAAAGCGATCACATACCCAAGGATGAGAACTTCACAGCTCTTCCTCAGTCTGTCTGTCTGATATCAGCATGCAGGCTGACAAGATGACGAGCACACATATCTGAAGCTGAATTAACACAGGTTCCCTTACAACTCAGTAAACTTGACATTGCGTAGCTACGCATATGGGGAGTGCCTTCATACACGACCTAGTTGAAACATCTCTACAATAATGGCTACTAATGCTAATGGCTACTAATCTACTAATATTGGCTATGGTGTTTGAGCCCTGCCTGTTTTGGCTCAAAACTGTCCACTATAAAACAGGTGCACATACACAATTTCCTAAAAATGTCTTCCTTCAAGACAGCGATCATCCCTTGTCTAGAAGCCCTCTACCTTTGACATCAATATACTTGAGTCAGCGGGCGGAATCTTTGCGCAAAAACTTTCCGCTCCCCTGCAGTGTTCCGGCGATCATCACTCCACCTCGCTGATTGGCGCTTCGATGGTGAATGGGCCTCAGCATCCTGATTCCCCGCAATGATTCGGTAGGGTTTGTGTATCCTTACATTGTGTATTGTATATTGTGTGATATAAATATAAATATATATTAATTTATATATTTAAAAGTCACTTCGTGTTCGCGTCTGTTTAAAGTAGTATGTGCTCCTTGTGCGAGAGGCATATCCCACCGTCAGATCAGCATGAGAGCTGTGTTTACTGTCTGGGTCACAGTATGGAGACAGACTACCCTCACTGTGACGGCATGAGTCAAGACACTTCGCTCATGAATCACCCTCGTACTCTCCCAAGTCCTGGCGAGCTACCTTATATGGCGTGCTCACGCAGTGATGCCATCCTCTTTAATGTGGATCACGGGGAAGAAAATGGTTATGCCCAATTACCCCCTGTGGAGGAGGCGGTAGCAGCACACCTCTGCATAGTGAGTAACAGGTACATCATACCAAACCGTGTCGATAAACGTTCACACTGGTAGGAAAAGCTTACTCAGCAGCAGAACAAGCTGGATCAGCATTCCACATAGCGATTCAGCAGCAGTCACAGGCTATGAGACACTTTATGCCCAAATGGAGTATATCACAGCCGGTTCACTCTCGTTCTGTTTCGAGCCACCAACTGACTAAAAGCCCCATACCTGATGCCTCACCAGCACCAGCATATCAGCACATGCAGTAAAAGTGCTTCTGACGGGCGCAACCCTTTGAAGCGGAAAGCAGAGCCTTGTTTGCTCCAAAAAGGCTCGAATGGAGACATAAAACACTGTTCCCCATCACCCCACAATATTGTTCAAAATGTTGTTTCTGTGACTTGCACTCAAATAAATACAATAAAAAAATTCAACAAGTGCAAAAAACAATACAGCATTCCTTTCAAATGCATGAGATGCTCACACATTCTCAATAAAGAGCCCCATTTTCCTCTTCTAAGCAAACACATTATGTGCAACCGCTTCCCTATAGAGAGCGTCACATCATATAATATAGTGAGCAAACCAAATGGCCCTCTGACCCATTACGTGGATGTGTGGCGAGCCCTAAAGAGAATTTTAGAATGGGTGCAAAAACAATTGAACAAGGATATACGATCCAATTTTGCACATCCGGTTTCATTGGCATTCTGTCTTCCATGGTTTCGTCCAAAGACGCGCCAGTGTTACAAGCCAAAATACACAATCTCATCGTGAAAAACGTGATTGTGCCAAATTTCAAGCACAAAAAGGGTTTTACAGCAGTTATTTTCTTGTTCCAAAGGATGACGGCAGGCTTCAGTCAATCCTGGATCTGAGACATTTAAAATCGCACACTTATAAAGTGTCCATTCAGATTGATTACTCTTACCGCATATACGCCCACACGATTAGTTTGCGTCGATTGATCTGAAAGATGCATACTTTCATATCCAAATAGTACGATATCATAGGATGTTTTTGAGATGCGCGTTCGAGGAACAGCATATCAATCTGTCTGTCTCCTCGCTCATTCACAAAGTGTATTGATGCAGTTCTCGTCCCTCTGAGACTGAGCACCATACGCATCTAGAACTACCTTGATGATTGGCTGTAACTGCTGCAATCAGAGGCTTTGTTATGCCAGCACAGACTTACTGCTTCAGCCATTCTACAGTGTCCGTCTCAGTTCAAACTGGGGAGAACACTTCCAATGTATTGGGATTTGTGGCATCGGCATCCATTCCATTAGGTCTCTTACACACGAGACCTCTTCAGTGCTGGCTGAATCGCCGTGTGCCACAATGTACTTGGCGCCAAGGGCAAATGCGCATCACTATATCCTGCCCCTGTATTTACAAGCAAGGTGTCACGCTGGGGCAAGTTGTCACACAGTGTCTATAGCAATCGGCAGTACTACTTCTAGACTTAAAGGCTTTTCAGTCTGAAATATCAAACTGTCATGTCCTGGTTCGCTCAGACAACATGACAGTTGTGGCATATATAAACCACCCAGACTGAATTCAGGAGACTTCACCCTCAAACTGTACTGATGATTTGGGAAAAATCTGGCAAACAGAAATCGATCTATTTGCCCCAGTGGAGAATACCTACTGTCCACTCTGGTACTCAAAATCCCAAGTTGTCAGGCAGAAAGTGGTGACCACGGATGCTTTTCATACAGGTTGAGGGGCGGTGTGCAATGGACGCCCGACTTTCGCCACCTGGACAGGTGCGAGGAGGGCGTGGCACATCAAACGCTTAGAGCTATCAGCTGTAATTCTAGCCTTAACAGCTTTCAGTCAGAAAGAGCAAACTGTCATGTCCTGGTTTGCTCAGACAACATGACAGTTGTGGCATATATAAACAGCCAAAGCGGAATTCATTCACCCACACTGTTAAGACTGACACATCACCTCCTCCTATGGAGCATCTCTCCCTGAGAGTGACATAATGTCCCAGGCCACCTGAATTATGGCGTGGCCCTACTGTCACGCTAAGTGGCGATACCGGGCGAATGGAGACTTCATCCTCAAATTGTACTGAGGATTTGGGAAATATTCGGGAAAACATAAATCGATCTATTTGCTTCAGTGGAGAATGCCCACTGTCCCCTCTGTTATTCTAAGTCCCAAGCCCCACTGGTAACAGATGCAATGGCACACAAATGGCTGGCGAAATGCAAATATATGTTTCCCCCAGTATGCCTTATTCCCTCCAGAGGCCAAGGAAATGGTTCAATTAGTTGCGCCAAAATGGCCCAACCAGCCATGGTTTCCGGAAATTATGGAGATGTTGTACAGCTTGCACACATCTTCTCTCAGGTGTGAGGCACGCCCTGGCACAGATAATGTTCTATAGCACAAGCTGTAGAACCTGAACATGTGGCCCCTGAATGGGGTGCACTACACACACCAGAACTTACAAGTTTAGTCATGAACACCATTTTTCAAGCCAGAGCACCGTCCATGACACGCCTCTAAGCACTTCAATGGAAGGTATTCACTGATTGGTGTCTCTAACATGGCAAGGACCCAGTAAACTGCTCCATACATGAATTTCTAATATTTCTTCAAGAACGATTAGACGCAGGACTCACCCCGTTAACATTCGGGGGTGGCTACTATATCTGTGTATCACGCACATGAAGCTGGTGCCTCTATATGCAAGCATGATTTAATAATAAAGTTCCTTAAAGGAGCAAGACGATTAAACAAACATCGAATTACACCAACAGTCCCAACTTGGGACTTAATTTTAGTCCTAAAAGCTTGTGCAGGGCCGCCCTTTGAGCCTTTGGACTCTTTTGAACTGCGCATGCTCTCCGTTAAGACCACACTACTGCTGGCTCTGGCCTCAGTAAAATGGATCTGTGACCTGCATTCACTATCAGTCGACAATTCATGTCTGGAGTTTGTGCTCCGGACTTTCAAGAGCCACTGTCAAACCCAAGAAAGGCTATGTACCCAAGGTCCTAACCACGCCCGTCAAAGTGCAGGTGGTTCACCTTCAGGCCTTCTTCCCTCCTACATTTAATTCAGATGAGGAACAATCATTGCATTGTTATGCCCTGTATGGGCACCACATGAATATGTTGGGCATACCTTCAAGTTCAGACTGTCTAATCAGCTCTTTATATGCTATGGAGGATGCAGAAAAGGAATGTCCATCTCCAAGCAAAGGCTTTCTCTTTTTTTCTTTTGTTGATGCAATTACCCTGGCTTATGAGTCGCAGGGTAAGACTTGCCCAATTGGTGTTAAAGCACAATCGACTAGAGGCATGGCCTCCTCATGGGCATGGAGGAATGGTGTGTCCTTACAAGACATGTTTTGCAGCAGCATGGTCCATTCAAAGCACATTTGTTTTACAACCTAGACGTAATGTCTCTTTTTTCAGAAGTCCTCTCTGTTTGCTCTTGCTATTAATTAGCCAAATATAAATATATACATATACCCTTCCCTTTAATTATGGGCTCCCCATCATTTGCACAACTGCCTGCAGTCAGGCCGTTATAATTTAACATAAAGTCATTATACATTTTCATTATAAATAAACTCCCAACCCGACTGGGTTCATAAGGAGTTAATTCATACAATATGACTATAGTTCATATACTCATTATGAGTGAACTCGTCCTGGCCAACACGAGGATCACTCATTGCGGCATACTCATGTTGGTTGCCGTCCCACAAGACTGCGCCGCAATGTTTCCTCTCTGGGAAGTTATGTCGTGTAGTGTGTTGTGATGGGATGTTTTAACTAAGTTGTGTATGAAGGCACTCCCCATATGCGTAGCTATACAATGTGACCCGGTTTTGTTCGCGCTTTCTATGTCTTTATGACTTTTTTGCAGTTTATTAAAAGATATACAGAGTTTTGTTAGTAGCAAGTAAACAAGATAACCTTGGGCACACCTGTAATATCCAAGTAGGTTCTGTAGAGCTGCAGGCCGAAGATGTCCAAATATGGTGGAATCTCCAAAAGTGGGTGGGGTTACTTGCATTGTATGGACCTACAGAGCTGAGATATTCTTCTAAAATTGTATTAATATTTATATTAATTATTATATACAAAATTATCTTTATTTGGAGGCCTTTTTCAGTAAATATTGATTAATAACTATTAATAGTGATTAATTAATTAGCACATGAAATGAAACTATTAAATTTGAATCGATTGGCAGGTTTTTTTATATTTGTATAGTGTTTAATGAAAATAAAACTATAGGGAGTAGCTAGAGAAGTAGTGCTACCCTACAAAGATTTTGGGCTAGGGCAGCTATGGGTCGTATATGTCATAAATGTTGTGTTGCAACCATCCTATACTGTTGTGCATGTAAAGCAGATAGTTTTTAGTACAGATAAATAGTATACAATCAATCACTGATCTTAGCTGTTCTGTTGAAACTGTTATTCACAAAAGTATGTACTGGGACCATTTGCCATGCAACCATAGTTTCTGCCAAAATTTAGTTTAAATTAATGTTATGAGGCCCAATATAAACTTTTAAATTCACATATCACCTTTATACTGTGTAAGAATATTACAAAATCTTTGTCTTTTCCTGACAAGTTTGCCTTTTCCTGACTTCTAATTTACCACTGTTTTATTGTTGTAACATTTCAGGAGAAGCGTTCTATCTACAGGAGTCTGCAGTTGCGTGAAAGTGTGTGTTTATTTAAATTTCACTTTGTTTTAGAGTAGTATTCATGCTAGACTTGTGCTGTTTGTTTACTGCGTTGTACTGTATTGAACTCACATCACTTAAGCGCAAGCCCGCTTGCACACGTGTGCGTGTGTGTGTGTGTGTGTGTGTGTGTGTGTGTGTGTGCTACATTGTTTTGACTTGTCCTAGGGTATTCACTGCTAGGTTTAGATTTCTTTTTTTTTTTACTGTGTGTTACGCATTGTTTTTAGTGTGTCTCTTAACAATGCTTCACTTGTTTTACAGTATTATTTATTGATAAGTTTAGGATTATTTGTTTACGGTGTACTGAATTTGGGTTTGTTCCTGTGTTTGTCATCTTGCGTGATCCTTAGTGTTGGTTACCTACGTGATTAGCTTTGTTGTGCTATGCAGCATGAAGGCATGTACAGCTTTTTTCACTTAACGATGCGATAACAGCATGTATATTTTTGACATGAATGCGGAAGTGGCATCAGAAGTGGCAGCCCTCGTGAGAAGCCCTACTTGTGTAAAGACCAGCGAGTCTACCTGTACGAGTCCACCGAGCAAGGACCCAGACAAGGTGCCACACACCTTTATACTTTAGGATCATTTTAAATTTGTAACAATTTTCCTTATACATTCCCATATGTCAACTCCACGTAGAACATATGCCTTAAAGCACATCCCTGTTATCTGTTACAGACAGTTTACATGATGCAGATGTAGCCTGTCCTACTCGCCCCGCTCCGAACGGGACTTGAACCGACATCTCCGGCATGGGAGGAGGCTAAAGGCTACAGCCTCTAGTGTCAGTCGCTAGTGCACCTCTTGAGGTGAGGAGAGTGAGGTTTACACACTGCACAGCTATCTACCAGCTGGCTCCCGTTACACAGACATAGGACACGCAACCTACGGCAACTTTGCACATCAGCACCTGCTCCCCTCTCATTTTTGGTTGGACTCTGGAACTGCCAGTCAGCTGTGAACAAAGTTAACTTCATTCCAGCCTTCGCCACACAGTCCACCCTCAGCAGCTTTGCACTGACTGAAACACAAATACATCCAGAGTATACAGCAACACCCTCTGCTCTCTCCAACAACTCTCTCACACCCCTTGACATACCGGGTAACAGGTTTGCTCATTCAAACCAACTGTACATTTTTACCACACTCCTCAATATGTAACACTTGTTTTGTAGTTACTATTACTACAATGCAGCCCACAAAAATCCATGTTGTTGTCATCTTTTGCCCTCCAGGTCAGCTGGCAAACTTTACTGAGGAGCTGAATGTCCTACTATCCTCCTTCCCTGAAGATGGCAGGCCACTTGTGGTTCTTGGAGATTTTAACATACACCAAGACAAGCCCCAGGCCACTTAACTTCATGCTCTTCTGGCCTCGTTTGACTTGGAAAAACTAAGCACTACAGCAACTCAAAGATCGGTCAACCAGCTGGACCTCATTTTTACATGTAACTGTACCACCACTTATATTCTTGTTACTCCTTTACATGCCTCTGATCACTACTTTGTTCAGTTCAACATGACTCTCCCATCTATATTAAAACAGACTCCACCTTTGGTTTCCTTTCGCAATAATCTCCATTCTCTTTCACCCATCTGCCATTCCACTGCTGTCTCTACCTCTCTTCCCTCACAAAACGTATTTTCCACCCTGTATGTAAACACTGCCATAGACACACCAGGCTCTACTTTAACTTACTTCTCCTCTAGATCAGCACGTATGACGCTGCCCTGCCCCTGGCTATCTGACATTCTTCGTGAACATCGGACTGACCTCAGGGCACTTGAGAGGAGATAGTAGAAATCTAAAGCAAATCTGAGTATGTACAGTATCAGCCTCCTCTGTTAGTCTTTTTCAGATAACGTTAAATCTGCAAAAACTTCCTGTTATCAGGACAAGATCAACAGCACCACAGACACTTGCAGCATATTTAGAACATTCAACACACTCCTCTGTCCTCCCCCTCCACTACCTGACACCTCACTGACAGCAGACGTCTTCACCACATTTTTTACTAATAAGATTACAGCCATCAACATACATTCTCAGCACCACACCCTCTAAAACACCCCCTCCTGTATGCAGCACTTCTTTCTCTATGCTCTCTCCTCTGTCTGACACTGAGGTCACTAAACTCCTCCACCTGTCCCCTTGATCTCATTCCTTTCCACCTTCTCCAAACCATCTATCCATCCATTCTACCTGCAATCACACATATAATTAACACATCTCTACTTACAGGTATTTTTCCCCATTACATTTAAGCAGACTTGAGTAACCCCGCTGCTTAAAAAAAACTGCACTTAACCCCACACAAGTAGAACTCTACAGACCAGTCTCTATCATCCCATTCATGGCAAAAACACTTGAAAGGGTAGTTTTCAATCAGATCTCTGCCTATTACTCACAGGACAAGCTGCTGGATGACAATCAGTCAGACTACAAAAGGTGGACATTCCACAGCGATTGCCCTGCTGTCTGTCACTGAGACAGGCAAGCACTCGATCCAGAACATCCGTCCTGATTCGGCTGGACCTTTCTGCAGCCTTTGACACAGTCAACCATCAGATTTTACTGTCCACCCTCTCTACTCTGGGCATCAAAGGAAATGTGCTTAGATGGGGTTTTTTGTGATTAAAGTTTTTATTGATTCCTACATCAAACACAGAAAATCAAACAATAAATACACAGAATCAACATTTAACTCCCACTCCCACCCCTCCCCATCCCCAACCCCTCCTGACCCTCAACAAACACCCCTGTGGTCATAAATAAACACTGACAATGATGAAACAGCCTACAGAGAGGAGGTTCACACTCTGACAGGAGCCAGAGTCAGGAGCACAACCTCTCCCTCAACGTCAGTAGAACCAAGGCGTTTGTAGAGGACTTCAGGATGAAAGACAGAGAACACAGCCCCATCACCATTAATGGAGCACCGGTGGAGATAGTCAGCAGTTTCAAGTCCTTCGGTGTCCACATTACTGAGGAACTCACATGGTCCATCCACACCGAGGCCGTTGTGAAGTCTCACCAGCACCGCCTCTTCCTGAGATGGCTGAGGAAGTTTGGAATGAACCACCACATCCTCACACGGTTCTACACCAGTACTGTAGAGAGCATCGTGACTGGCTGCATCACCACCTGGTATGGCAATAGCACAGCCCACAACCTCAAAGACCTGCAAAGAGTGGTGCAAACTGCCAGAAACATCATCGGAGGGGAGCTTCCCTCCCTCCAGGACACCTATAACAGGCGGTGTGTGAAAAAAGCTCGGAGGATCATCAGAGACTCCAGCTACCCGTGTCAGGTGGTATCGCCACATCAGGACTCGCACCAGCCGACTTCATGACAGCTTCTTCCCCCAAGCAATCAGACTTTTGAACACTTGATCTCTCACGATCAACGACTCACGACTGCACTTTAATCTTTTTAATTTCACACTGCACTGTCAATATCTTCTCCACAATATAACAACTGCATATATATTTTTTTATATACTCATATTTTAGTTAAAGCTCCATCCCCCAGACTCTGAATTAGCAGGGAGTAATACACTGATGCCTCATGACCTTTTCCAAAAGCAGTAATACCTACTCCCCAAGTGTCTGCCACTTTATGGGGTGTGTATGCTACTCCCAAAAAGCTGTAAATACCCAAAAAAACTGAGATCACAAAATGTTGATCCAAACTTGTTGAACGTTGAAACTTTAATTTTAGTTAACATTTTATTTCATGGTATAGTAATGTTTTTTTAAAAACATTGTATTTCAATGGTTTCAAACTCTATGGACCCGCCAGCAGGTTCAAAAGGGGGGCTATGTGGCAAAACAAGTTTACACTTAAAACGTTAAAGTCTCCGTATACATAAGTCAGGCATATGAGGTATCATTTGAAAGCTTCGAATCTGAACCTTTGACCATCACTTCTGCATTTATGTTACTCAAAATAAGGCCTCAAAACATTCACGTTGATAATGGGGTAGAAGTCCTTCACATAGCACATAAATGGTCAAGTCATAAATCAAATGAAAGCTCTCACTCTCAGAAATTTTACTGTACAGTTAATGCTGTTGCCCTATGTTACGGCCGATTTGTGGCCGCAACAATATAGGAAAACCAAAACAAAAAGATCAATATGACCGATGTAGTTTATTTAAATAAATCTAGGGGGGGTATTTCACAAGGTGCAATAGTAAATGTTATGTCATATGAGATCTTCCAAAGTGCCGATGGCCGCTCGATCCCGCTATCACCGGGACAACCAAAAGGCAAGCCATGGATGATGTAATTTCCCTGTACGCCCGCCTCCATACATGACCCCGAAACCTATATCTCCACCTCCTAATTTGAATCAGGTGTTCCTCATCTCCACTGCGACCTACAAAACGAGATAAAAGAAAAACAAACACACCCATAACACCTCCCCTCTTAAAAAGAGAGGATCCTTGCAAAGGACCTCTAAAACAAAGGTCCAAGTTGTTAATTCTTAATTAACAAAAATAAATACTACCACTTAACTCAAAATCATTATAACAAACCCTACATGTGGCCTTCTTAATCTGGTTCCCCCTTTGCAACTTGAATACAGCGCCTAGGAAAAACCGGTCACAGATGAAAGAAAAAAAAAATAATCAATAGAATCAGTCGCAAGAACTCACACAGAGCACGAGATAAGGCATCAGCCAGAACATTTTCCACACCTCTTATGTGTCTAATCTCCAAAGGATAGGGTTGCAAAAAGAGAGACCACCGAATAAGACGCTTGATTGGGCTCTGCAAAGAGTGCAAAAAAGTAAGTGGATTGTGGTCTGAAAATACCACAATTGGAAAAATGCCACTTGTTACATAGCCTTCAAAAAACTGCAAAGCCCAAATCAATGCTAATGCCTCCTTTTCAATAGTGGAATAATGCAGCTGGTGAGACTTAAACTTTCTAGAAAAATGAGAGACTGGTCTTTCTATACTCTGCTCATCAGGTTGTAAAAGTACCGCTCCAGCCCCAACTTGACTGGCGTCAACCTGGATCTGAAAAGGCTGTCCAATGCGTGGGGCAGCCAGCACAGGGGCAGTGCTAAGCAACAGCTTCACATTCTCAAAAGCTTGTTTACACTGCAAGGTCCACTCAAACTTTACGTTTTTCTTCAACAAATCAGTTAAAGGAGCTACCACTGAAGAAAAATTTGAGCAAAAGTTTCTGTAATGGCCCACCATACCCAGAAACCGCATAAGCTCTCGTTTTGTGTTAGGTGGAGGAAAATGATCAATGGCCAAGACCTTAGCGCGCACAGGACGCACTTGACCCTGCCCAACTACCTTCCCCAAATAGGTCACAGTCGCCTTGGCAAATTCACACTTGGCCAAGTTGACCGTGAGCCTAGCTTCTGCCAAACGCTCAAAAAATGCTCGGATACATAAAAGATGATGCTCCCACGTGTCACTGTATACAACCACATCATCTAAATAAACAGCACAACCATTCAACCCAGAGGTTACACAGTTCATCAAACGCTGGAAAGTAGCGGGCGCCTTTCTAAGGCCAAAACTCATTACCGAATAAGAGTATAGCCCAGAAGGTGTAATGAATGAGGCAATCTCCTGTGCATGAGTGGTTAAAGGCACTTGCCAATATCCTTTCAATAAATCAAATTTACTGACATACTTTGCAGAACTGACAGAATCTACACAATCTTCTATTCGGGGCAATGGGAAAGAAGCTGGTTTTGTTATGTCATTTACCTTCTTGTAATCAGTACAGAAACGGTACGACCCATCTGACTTTCCCACCAGTAAACAAGGTGATGCCCAGCTTGCAAAGGAAGGTCCAGCAATGTTATTTTCCACCATATATTTAATCTCAGAATCAAGATAACGTCGTTTATCCAAAGAAATACGATAAAAACGCTGGCGTATGGGTTTTGTGTCACCGACATCTATATCGTGCTCTATCAAATGAGTGCGTGAAGGAGAATCTGAAAAAAGCATAGGGATATCCTCCAAGTTGTTAAGCGTTTCAGAGTTGTTAAGACGGGGTTGGAGCATGCCATCTTCAGGTGCTTTAACATCCTCAGCAACTTCCATTACCAATGAAGCAAACGCAACTGCCACCAGAGCCTTCTCTGACACCAAAGGACGAGAATAAAAAGGTTTCAACAAGTTAACATGACACAACTGTGTGCATCTTTTCCACTCAGGCGTTGAAATCAAGTAATTTTGGTCAGAAACTTGACGTACCACCGTATACGGTCCCGAGAACTTTGCACAGAACGGAGAAGCTGGAAGAGGCAACAGAGCCAACACCTGATCACCAGGGCAAAACACACGAAACTCTGTGTTTAGATCAAACAACCGCTTCATCTTTTTCTGTTTATTCAACAAATTGTCCTTAGCCATTTGACCAGCCAAGAATAAACAACGTTTAAAACCATCAACATATTGTAGCAAACTCTGAGGTGGATCGGGCCCCCCCTTTAGTCCGTCAATGAGAACAGCCAGTGGTCCACGCACTATTACCAAAGACCAACTTGTTTGGACTAAACCCAAGGCTGTCCTGAACCACCAAGGCAAACCTTCCTCCCAGTCACGCTTAAACTCCACACAATAGGCCCGCAGCAACGACTTCAATGTCTGGTGGAAGCGTTCCAAAGCCCCCTGGCTTTGTGGATGGTAAGCACTAGAGAGATTTTGTTTCACACCAAGCTGCTGCAAGACTTCCTGAAACATATGAGAAGTAAAATTTGATCACTGGTCGCTTTGAACAACCCTAGGAATCCCAAACACAGAAAAAAAAATTGTGTCAAAGCTTTAACAACAGAGCGAGTAGTAATTGAACGAAGAGGATAGGCAGCTGGATATCTTGTACTCTGACACATTACTGTAAGAAGATAAGCATTTCCAGATTTAGAAGGGGGTAACGGACCCACACAGTCTACAGTCAGATGCTGAAATGGTGGATCAATCGCTGGTATTGGATATAACGGTGCAGGTTTTAATCCCTGGTTCAGCTTTCCTGTGAGCTGGCAGGTTGTACAGGTTTTAATATACTCTTACATCTTTTTTAATACGAGGCCAATAAAAATAATGCAACAAATGATCATAAGTCTTATTGACCCCAAAATGACCCACAACGTCTCCATGTGCAGTACGCAAAACAGTATCTCGAAGAGACATTGGCACAACCACCCAAAGGTACATCACTACCAGACAGCCATTTTCTTAGCAGGAACCCATCCTCAATAAAATAGCCACTCACCACACTCTCCACCTCTTCAGTGGACAGTGTGGCAGAAAACATTTCCTTCAGGGTAGAATCCTCCCGATGCGCCACCACCAACTCCTGGTGAGAAACAGAAGGGAAAAGATACGAAAGACCAGGAATCTTTTTCTTTTTACCACAACCAGAATTAAGCTCTATGCTCTGAATATCAAAACACTTTTTTGCTCATTGCACGAGTAACAGCACAAGTCACAAACACATCAGGAAACTGTTTACCAACATCAGCTTGTTCTGGTAAGGAAGGAGAATCTGTTACAATGGGTGACATCCCTCCAGACAAATTATTACCCAGAATAACAGAGATACCCTCCACTGGCAGAGAAGGTCTCACCCATACAGTGACCTGACCAGTGACCAAATCTGATTCAAGTACAACATCGTGTAATGGAACAGACAGAACTTGTGACCCAATTCCTTTTATTAACATCTCACTTCCTGTACTGGAACTTTCAGAAAAATCTAAAACCGACTCTAAAATAAAGGTCTCTGAAGCTCCAGTATCTCTGAGAATTTTAACTGGAACTTTCTAATCACTTCCGACCAGAGACACAAAGCCGTCGGTAATGAAAGGAGCATAGCTCAACTTTTCTCCCTTACCTAACACCTCACTTTCCTGAACAGAGTTTACATCAACACTAGATACAGCAGACACTTCAATAACGGAAGTTTGACCAGAACAGATTTTGGTTTGAATTTAGAACAGTTAATTTTTGCTTTAAGAGCTGGGCAATCTTTTTTCCAGTGCCCTTTATTTAAACAGTAAGCACACTGGTCACTTTTATCAACCGGACTTCTTGGCTTCTCCTCAAACTTCATATCACCAGGCAAAGAAAAACGAGTTTCCATAGGAGCACCTTCCACAGAGCTACTTAAGCGACGACAATTATTTTTTAAAAAATCTATATGAATCAAAACATATTCATCAGCAAGGACAGCTCAGTTATGAAAACAGCCACATTTTCAGGTAAGGTGTTTTTAAATTGTTCCAACAGTAACAACTCATAGGGAGAATCAAAATCAACCGCTTGTGAAGCAGAACACCAATGATCAAACAGAATCCTTAGACCTACAAAACAAGAGATAAAAGAAAAACAAAACACACACCCATAACACCCTAATACCACAGTTCAAAAGATTTTCAAAAGCATATCAAATTGAAATATCTGAAAATCACAAATCATCAGGAAATATGTTTTTGACTATTGATGATTAAAAAAAAATTAGATCATCGCAAAGGGGAGGACCACAGCTTTCTAATAGATTAAGCTTCTAGTCCACTCAGAGTCTAAGATATTCAATGAAACAACAAGGGTGGTGCTGTACTAAAAAATTGGGCAGAATGTCTATGGACCAGCACATCTGTGAGGGCTAATATACATTAGAGTGCATCCTACATTTCAGATCTGTATAGTGTGATAGAACGTGATAGAGAAAGAAAAAAAAATCTTTTATCGTGCTTTCTGCCACCTAGTGGAATAAATGAGACTTTTCACAGTGAGGTTGAATGAAGAGAACCAGAATTACATGTTTATAAAGTTAAGGATACAAATAATATATATATACTTTTTATGCTTACTCTGAAAAATATGACTAATTTTTAGCAATTAATGGTGCTTGTACATGTATATCTCTCATGATCTAAGTGAAAAGTGTTCAGGATTGTCAGATTTCATAAACAAATTCTAGGAAAAAATTAAAAATGTATTCAAATAGATGCATTGTATTGCTGGGCAGAACAAAAAAACTTTCAGGCACTGGTTGTCCATGTGAGGCACACTCAAAAACAAAAGGCTTGATGCCATTTTGAAAACATTTTTGAATAAATCAATATATTAACCTGAAGAACCAGCATTGCAGAACATTTTAACTGTTAAGAAGCATAAAGACAACAGAGGAACCCTATACAGTGAAACATGTAATGTCATAAGAAGAGGGGTTGTCTGCTGAACTCAAGGTGCTGCAATGAACCATTGAAGAACATATAGTAGAACATACAGTTTTAGGTCACTGTGATATACAGGATGAATGGCTATTTTCTCCCTGAAGTTCCCCTGCTTTGTCCTCTGAGGTGTCGTCTTTTGAAAGTACATTGTTAGGGAGAAAAAAGTTGTTTCATTAAACCAATACTTCCCCAGATGTTTCAGAGAAATCGGGCCCAAATTTGTTGCCCTCAGATTTCTCAATCAAGCCAATGTGAGTATTATCTGCATTTGTTGGCAAAATTTTCAACAACAGTCATCAATTAACTGGTGGGAAATGCATGGGTAACTTCTCAAACTCTGAAGTGTCTATATTTTTTTACCTTATCTCACATTAAATCGTAAAATATGTATGAGTTGGCTTGTTTAAATCATTTTAAATCACCATCATTTCAAGTTTCTGCAATGTACTGTATTTTTTACATAAGCCTCACTCTCAACCCTAATTCCATCCCTAAACTTTACACAAATCTTAAAACTATCAGGATTAGAATTTTGAATTTGTTGAAATACAAATTGAAACCTCAGAAGCATTTTCTGGTGACTGTTATCTGAACAAGCTGAACATGTATGGAATATGTTTGTATGTAAACAGTAAACAAAATAGGTCTAGCATGATATCGTTCTACTGGGATAGTTCACCTAAAAAGAAAACATACATTTAATGATGATTTAACAACATGATTTGAATTGGTGCACTATATTATCCTCTGGAGCCAAATGATAGCTTTAAAATATCATATATTCAATTCTTGAATATATAAATATATAAAGATTACTATTTTTTGAATTGAAGGAATGTCATAATAGTAATAGAATATGAATTCATATTGAAAAAGGACATTCATTTAGTTGGTTATGAAAATATGTTTGAAATGTAAATCTAATGCATGGTTTCTTTTTTTTACCACACAAATCCAAATTAATTATGTGTCCTCAAATCCTCCACTAAAATACACTGTAGATACAATAACTTTTAATAAATAACCCCCCTTCCCCTACCACATATCATATTTTCAAAACAGGGCTTTCCAAAATTGCCTTTTGTTTGGGGCTTGCAAACGCACTATAACATTGATTTCTATGTCTTATGGTCAATTTGTTGACTGTAATTTGTCGACAGTTCAACAAAGTTGGAATGTATGTCTCAGTGTCATTCTGTGGAATAGCTGAGACATACATTCTTTGGAAAAAAGGAAGATAGAACCAACAAATGCAATGCATGTTTTCTGTATTATTGCTCAATTAGTTTGAGTTATTGCAAAAGCTTTATGCTTGAACATACATTGCAAAAAGAAAATGTTTCTAGATTGATACTATCAAATTACAGTAAATAAGAATACCACAAAATTACATACAATAAACTGTAAAAATACGGAGCAGATTTTAGTCAACATTAATTAAATTATAACACCATATTATTACTGATACATTTTCATTAATCAGTGAAAAAAACAGAAATATTATGTTCAAAATACATTAAGAACCACTACCTTTCAGGTTCATCTCTGTAAATTTAGGGAAACTACCTGTCACGATTCACTGTTGTCTGGCCTGTGTTTCTCCCCTGTCATCTGTTCCCGGACTACACTTCCCATAATTCCCTGCTTTCATCTCTGCCAGCTGTCCTTCATTGTCCTCACCTATGTTTCATTTAGTCATTATCCTTTGTGTATTTAAAGCCCTGTTGTTTTATCATTCGTTGTCAGTTGTTGTATGTATTTAGACCACCCGTTTCCTGGTCCTGGTCCTGGTCCTGGTCCTGGTCCTGGTCCTGGTCCTGGTCCTGGTTTCCCCATCGTGGATGTTTTATTTGTTCCTGTGTCTACCTGTTATTTGTATTTGATTATCTTTCATTAAAATCCTTAGCTGCACCTAGATCCAGCTCTCTTGACTTCTTCCTAAACCTTACACTGCCCAGTCTCATCTACAGTAATTTCCTATTAAAATCTGTTTTTCTTTTATTTACAATAACTAAAAAATAATGCATAAAATGCAATAAGTACATAAAACAAGACAAATGTCTGCACATTTACAGTGTTCATTAGTCATTTTTCAGAACTATTATATTTTACTGGACAGTGGAAAAACAAGAATACATCAAATATAGCTGCATTTATGGCCCATCTCTGTAAGTTAAGGGTATGTTGTATTTATTTTATGCAACTGCCATGTCTACCTACAGTTATTTCCTGTAAGATTTTTTGTTTCTCCAAGTAAAAAACTACAACACAATGTACAAACAGAATATGTACTTTTAATTTATGGCATTAAGCAGTCATTTTAGTGAATTGTAAACAAATGTATTGTTAAAAATGTTAATTTGACAGTGGAAAAATAAGCTTAGTATGTCACAACACATTAAAATAGCTACATTAAAAGGTAATCTCTGTAAATGTATGGTATTCAGAATTATTTTATACAATTGTCCAATAAAGTGTTTTACTGCCAATATATATATATATATATATATATATATATATATATATATATATATATATATATATATATATATATATATATATATATAATTTTTTTTATATGAAAAAATAAAATAGGAAATAAGTAGAAATACTTATAGGAATAGTTCAATATTTTGAACCCTGGGCCCAAATGACATGTTTTCATGATCCCTACTAGTAGAAACCAGAATTTCGCTAGCTCCCCTGATCCACCTGTCCGGTAACACCGTTGTTGTGCCTAATTCCGACTGCCCGGCTGAAGCCTGCCCTCCTTAGCGTGCACGCGCACAGTACCGTCGGGCTTCCACTAGATGGCAGTAAAATGTGGGAATTTCGTCTTCATTCCAGCCATCCGAAATTTCAGTTAGGATGATATGTTACATTTTCCAGTAGATGACAGCACAGACTCTGAAATGTAATTCATAGGATTTCAAATGTCATTGCCCTACGTCCTTGTGGAAACAGTTATCTGTGTTTCTAGAGTAACAAGTCGATTTGAGTCTCTTTTGTCTGCTATTTGAACGTTAAATCACTAGCCTACTGGTAGATTTTACATTAAGGTGGCACATGCTTTACAAAAGAAAATTTGTTTGTCAATCTGACACACTCAACCCAAGTGTATTTAATTGGCATGATACTTAATAATGTTACGGGTATTAAAACAAAAACAACATAAACACACATGAATATCAAATATATACTGTGTACTGACACACACTGTCATATTCTATTTCCTTAAAAAGTTTTTTTCTTGGTTGTTTTGAAAATCCTATGCCAACCCACATAATAATGGCATTTCTTTATTTGAACAGGCAAGACATAGAATAATTAAATATTAAGCCCCGCCTGGATCCTGCCTCCCTCATTATTCTGCATGGATGCCTAAAAAGTCATAAAAATATCTATAGTGCATTGACACAAGCAGCACTGTATGTCCCATAACAAATGTGATTGTATTGACTGAAACACTAATTATTCAGGGGGGTATTATCTAGGCAGGACCATTTTTTTACATCTCTGCCTGAATTTTACTTCCTCATTCTGCATGGTTGGCCAAAAAGCCATAAAAAGAGGTATGTTGCTTTGTCATAAGAAGCACTCTATGTATCATAACTAATTAGATTTATTTGACATGGTATTATTGTTCATGGGTACAAACAGGAAAAAAATTATATGTATAAACTTTTTTGAATATGTATAAATATTTTTGGAACAATAAAGTATATTCAGTTCAATTCATTTTCTTATCTGGATTCTACCTCTCTCTTCAGGTAGGGTAATTACTCTGATCTCAGCATAATCAGTGCCATCACCAACCACCTCAGCAACATCAGTGCCATCACCCACCACAACATCATCATCAGTGCCATCACCCACCACCACATCATCATCAGTGCCATCACCCACCACCACATCATCATCAGTGCCATCGACCACCACCATATCATCATCAGTGCCATCACCCACCACCACATCATCATCAGTGCCATCGACCACCACCACATCATCATCAGTGCCATCACCCACCACCATATCATCATCAGTGCCATCACCCACCACCACATCATCATCAGTGCCATCACCCACCACCACATCATCATCAGTGCCATCACCCACCACCTCTGACATGGCTGCAATATCTTTCACCACAGCTGCATCTGTGTCATACCCTACCACCTCTGCAGCATCTGCAACACCTGTAACTTCAGTTGCAACCATGCCATCACCCACCATCTCTGCCAAAGAACGATCACCTATAACCTGAGCATAATCTGTGCCTTCTCCCTTCAATTTAACAGCGGTTGTGGTATCAAATACCACAGCAAAAGCAGTACAGCACAACCTCTACAGCAGTACCTCAGCAACAGGATTAACAGTTGTAAACCAATGTAAGTTAGAAATAATGTTAACTGATAATGCTTTGAAAAGTTTACTTATAACATCCATCATTACATATATCCAAGTGGCTTGGTCAGGAAAAATTTCTATGTGTTGCTGTTCAGAAGTGGACCATACAAAATCTTCTTTGCAGACATTAATAAAACTGCTCCAAATAATGAGCTAGAAAGTGAGGTAAATGTTTAAATCATAGACAAGGATCATGTATCAAATGTTGACTTTAAATGTAAATCCCTCATTGTCTTGCTTAAGGTCATAAATGCATACATGTCTCTTCTAGTAAAGAGATTCAATGCACATTCAAAAGAACAAGCATTCCAAATTGACTCATTTGAAATGACAAATATCTGAAATGGAAAAAGATCTAAAATAAAGGTTGGTTTATTCCGTTTAATTTATGTTGCAATTTTGAAATGTAGTACAGAAATGTTATAATACTCTTTCTAAATTTCAGGTTGATCCCAACTGAATTTCAGGTTGATCCCAACCTGAACTGCAATCCTTGCCGAACGCTGCCTCATCACTTTGAAAGTAAGTGATGTAAAATAGCTTTTTTATGCTATCCTCCTAAACTGACAATGTCCTCAATTATGATATTTGAAAACACAATGAAAACAAATTATGGCATATATGGTCAGTTGATGTGTAACATATGTTTGATTTCTCTATATTATAAAATTGCTTGATTGCTTCTTTTATTACTTTGCTCTTTTTCAGTTTGCAGAATGTGTACTCAGAGAGGAGCCAATTGTTTTTCTTAATACGGAAGAGGGAGTGGAAGAACTGAGGAAAGCAATAGCTGTCACTCTTCTACAAAACAGTGGTATGTTTAATGCAATTTATTTGCATAATATTTGATATAACGCTTTGATTTTCCAATCTGCATAGGTTTGTTTAGAAAACATAACATGCAAATTTTAATATTAAAAGGATGCAAAATGTATTTTAAAATGCATTGTTTACATTGATTGAATTAGATCATTTGTGTTACCGTTCTCACGTTTTTCTTTTTTTTTTCTTAGATGACCTGAGCCAGCTGTACCATGCCTGTGGAGTAGAAAGTTGAGATTAAAACTGGGTAAGTAGTTACAAACTGTTCAGTGTTTATCTTTAGGGCTCAATCACTGAAGGTGTGGTGGGCCCTTATTTTTGCTGGGATTATAATTTATTATTAACAGTATTATTATTAGTATTATTTTCACAATTTTGGGTGCTTTTAAAGCATTTAGCATACTTAAAAAATTAAGAAAGTTGGCAGTAGTACTAAAGTAGTGGGGTCAGTTTCACGTACTTGGTACTTTGATACTTCTCATCAAGCCGGACAACTTTCAACAGAATTCATGTGACTAGCATCACATTTCGGCAACATTATGCCAAGACATTTAGATGCTAAATTGTGAACAGATTTTTGATATATTGAAAAGGTGTTACGATGGTGAGGCAATATACCTTAATGCATAAATATGGCATAAATGTGGGTATGGTGGGTCAAGGCAATAGTGGCTCCAGCTGATGAGACACTTCACATAGACTTTGAAAAAACAATCCCTCTTGTATATGTATATATATATATATATATATCTTCAATGATATTATCAAATCCAAAAGTGAAATAATAATATTCTTTTTTGGACTGCTCAAGTGTTTTTCAACACATTTGTAACACTTGTTGTAATAGAATTTATTACACTTGCCACATATACCAAAGTTGTTAACCATAATGTCAGTTATAGTCCTTTTTATCGCTGAAAGATAATAAGTTCTTGTTTAATTTTAGATTGCCTGTGACTCCTGCAACGTTGTTATGCATCCAGGGGAAATCAAATGTGTATTTTCTGTGTGCTGCCTGTTAAAATTCTGCTGACATGAAGAACACATACAAAGAGGCTTGTGTAAATGACATGATGGTGGTTTCTTGTTCATTTAATACCCTTGTTTTTTTCTGTAAAATAAACATATCTATTTATTTATAAAGTTACATTGTTCAAATACTGGATGCTATTTGTAAATTAGGATATTTGTATATAATTAGTTTCTTCTTATGTTTATATAATTTGAATGCTTTGGCAGAAAATACCTTCTTCCTTGTTATTGGCTAATTTGGTTTGTTTGTATTTTTCTCTGTGAAATTTGTTTGTCTTTGTGTCTAAATTTGTGTATCATTTATTTGTTTATAAATATTTAGTTTCTCCTGAAAGTGGAATAATGACAAATGTTTGGGCATAAAATAAGTGTTTAAGTCAATAAAATCTAATTTGTTATGAGACAGAGTGCCTCTTATGACATTTACATTTACGTATTTGGCAGACGCTTTTATCCAAAGTGACTTACAGTGCACTTATTATAGGGACAATCCCCCCCGGAGCAACTTGGAGGTAATTGCCTTGCTCAAGGACACAATGGTGGTGACTGTGGGGATCGAACCAGTGACCTTCTGATTTACAGTTGTGTGCCTTAGCCCACTATGCCACCACCTTTTTGGGCATCCATGCAGAATAATGAGGGAGGTTGAATCCATGCAGTGGTGTAAAGCATGTTCCTGCCTAGATAATACCCCTCTAAATAATAGAGGTGTTTAGGTCAATAGAATCAAATGTGTTATGGGACATACAGTGCTGCTTGTGTCAATGCACTGTATCTATTTTTATGACTTTTTGAGCATCCATGCAGAAAAGTGAGGGAGGTAGAATCCAGGCAGAGGTGTAAAAAAATGATCCAGCCTAGATAATACCCCCCTGAATAATAGAGTTGTTTAAGTCAATAAAATAAAATGTTATAGGACATACATTGCTGCTTGTGTCAATGCACTGTACCTATTGTTATGACATTTTGAGCATCCATGCAGAAAAATGAGGGAGGTAGAATCCAGGCAGAGGTGTAAAAAATGGCCCTGCCTAGATAATACCCCCCTGAATAATAAGTGTTTCAGTCAATACAATCACATTTGTTATGGCACATACAGTGCTGCTTGTGTCAATGCACTATATATATTTTTATGACTTTTTTGGCATCCATGCAGAATAATGGGGGAGACAGAATCCAGGCAGAGGTGTAAAACTTGTCCTACCTAGATAATACCCCCCTGAATAATAAGTGTTTAAGTCAATAAAATCAAATGTGTTATGGGACATACAGTGCTGCTTGTGTCAGTGGACCATACCTATTTTTATGACTTTTTAGGCATCCATGCAGAATAATGGGGGAGATAGAATCCAGGGGGGCTTAATGTTTATTTATTCTATGTCTTGCCTGTTCAAATAAAGAAATGCCATTATTATGTGGGTTGGCATAGGATTTTCAAAACAACCAAGAAAAAAACTTTTTAAGGAAATAGAATATGACAGTGTGTGTCAGTACACAGTATATATTTGACATTCATGTGTGTTTATGTTGTTTTTGTTTTAATACCCGTAACATTATTAAGTATCATGCCAATTAAATGCACTTGGGTTGAGTGTGTCAGATTGACAAACAAATTTTCTTTTGTAAAGCATGTGACACCTTAATGTAAAATCTACCAGTTAGGCGTTCAAATAGCAGACAAAAGAGACTTGTTACACGAGCTGTGTTGAAACACAGATAACTGTTTCCACAAGGACGTAGGGCAATGACGTTTGAAATCCTATGAATTACATTTCAGAGTCTGTGCTGTCATCTACTGGAAAATGTAACATATCATCCTAACTGAAATTTCGGATGGCTGGAATGAAGACGAAATTCCCACATTTTACTGCCATCTAGTGGAAGCCCGACGGTACTGTGCGCGTGCACGCTAAGGAGGGCAGGCTTCAGCCGGGCAGTCGGAATTTGGCACAACACCGGAAATCACAAAATAAATAAATATTTTGAAATACTCTGTAAGGCAGACACACACACACCATATGTTCATATGTTCCACAGACACAATGCAAAACCTCAACTAGAAATTCAGTTTCTAATGAGGGTTTGAAAGTGAAGGGGTTTAGCCCTAGCAAACATCTCCCTGTGCTTCCGGAAGTCTTGAAGCTGAGCAGGAAATCCTAACAGTAACATAGGCCTAATGTTTTTTAGCTGCTATGTAATGTTAGCTTAATTTATAGGAAGCAAAGGTATTTACTTGATTTAGCTGCATCATATTAGGCTACTACCTTGTCCAGTGTTAGGAACGTCAGGTACAAGTTTAGACTAAACTGGTGCTCAAAAGAATACGATTTTTGCCCTAATATCAAAAGACTTACTAGAAAAAAGAAATTGTGATCCAACATGAATTTTCTTGATAAAAAATAAATAAATGACCGTGTCTGGTAACACCTGCATGTAAAATGGTAAGAAATAGCATTTTAGCTTAGTGTAAAGCTGACAATTGTTGAAAGAATCAAAAATCATATTCTTGATAGTACTGTTTTTTTATTTGTATTTTTTCCAGTAAAAATATCTAAAAATCATTAAAACAACATCAATTGATCTTGTTTTAGAAACAACACTGCATAAGATATTTAGGTTTTTCAGAGAATGTCATTTTAACATTTGTATTTTGTTTCACTGTACTGGAGTTTTTATAGTAAAAACAAGTGAAAAACTCTACCAGCGCTGAAGAAGTAATCCAAAGTATTTACAATACATTACATTGAGTAATCTAACGGAATATGTTACAAATGACATTTTACAGCATGTATTCTGTAATCTGTAGTGGAATACATTTCAAAAGTAACCCTCCCAACCCTGAAGATGGGCATGTACGAATTATATCTATGTATTGTAGAAAACATTTACTGTATGTCAAAATTTGTAAAGTATTAAGTAACCCCATCTTAATATGAAGAGACAACTATAAGTTACCTATTCATTGAATGATTTACATGAAAAGTTTAAACATTGTGGCTCTGTGGTGCTTCCAAAACAGATGGAAAAGAGATGGAAAATGCAACCTCTGAATCACACTCATCATTGATTATGTGAACGTGATTACTTCCTGTGGGATGAGAACCCATATACGGTATATATCATGGTAATTTTTTCTGAATAATTTTCTGTGGTAATTGACAGCATGAAGCAGTTTTATCGAATATTACTCCAATGAAATGTATCTTTGAAAGAGCTCCATTTTTTGGAGAGGTTCTGAATGTTTTCTAGTTTTTAGCTTGTCATGTATTAGAAAAAATATATAAAGCTGCTTCTAATAGCTGTAATTGTGAGTTTCTTTGTTCTGAGTTAGTACAATCCTTGAACTTACCAAATATAAACTTATTTGGTATGTTTTGGATTTGTTGATAATAGGGCCTACTTATTCTCTTGTAAATGATTGGATGATATTTTATTGGATTGATCTGGTCTCTTATACAATAACCACAAAAGTACACACAAAAAAGGTCAACAGCTTTATGAAAATGTAAAATTGCAAGTGGATGATTTTTGGCAGTTTGAAGTTTTTAGTGCGAGTTTACAGAAACATTCCTGGCTACTAGTTGCATGACTTTCAGCATATATTTCACAGTTGTATTCTTCAATTTATTACAAATAAAAGACTGTATACTGTGACTTTCACAGTGAACAGGACCAATAAATAAGTGTAATGTAGCAGTTATTTATTGAATTACTGTGAGACACATGAAATGTACGTGATGTTCTGTTCTGTATATGTGTCTCTGTCCTTCTCTGGATGTGTGCGTATGGTATTACCCAATATATTCTGCAAATATACTCTGCAAAATTGCTGACCATTCTGGTCTCTTCCTCTTTATGATGTTCCACGTTTCTCGGCAGCATGCCTATTTTTGTAAGGTGAATAAGTCACACTTGTCCTCATGAGGTGAACAGGGTCAGTCACATGGCATAATGTCTGAAGGCATTTGAATGACCCTGTTCCAGTATTATTCCACAATACCCAATTTCTCCTCCTTGACCACGAGCCTAAAACTGTCGCTTTCCTATTGGTTGTTCATTGTCTCCTGAAGACTATATGTACCATGCTTGCTACAATTAAAACTTCGAGCAGATTGAATACAAACCACTGTGTGTTGTTGTTCTTCCTGCTTCCTTCGCGAAGTCTCCAGAGACTCAGACTCACGACTGCACTTCACTGGGCACAGAGATAGAGAGACGGGACCGGGGAATCGGGGATCGTTACTAGATCCAAAACATTCCTAACAGTTTGGGGGCCAAACTGTTTTTTTAATCTACATTGTCTGTTAATTGTAACCATCATTGAGTTTTGTATGCTGAGTGTTGATATCTCATGTGCCTGATGGACAACTCATGATAAAAAAGTGAATGAGTTATAAAACCAACATTATAAACATCCCTTCCTCATTTCTTATTTTAAATGATACTATTTCTTTACTTTCAAATGCATCATATGGTGTAGTTTATACATCATGGGCCAATATAAAGTCAGCCACTAAACTGACTATTCTCTCCATACATCACAGTACAATAAATTGTGTTCTTAAAAACAGTTGCACCAACTGGGAGAAATTTAATTAGAAAATAATAATAAGATAAGGTCCCATCCAAAGGGAACACTAAACACTATATTGGTGACAAAACACAATTTTCACATAGTGCAGTGCGATATTCAAATGTATTTTTTGGAGAAAAAAAATGGCATAGCCTGCAATGAGTTTACAGTAAAATATTGAAAACAGTATTTTATTGTAAGAAATTACTGTAAAATCTTGGACATTTTTTAGAGTGGGAAGAGTGAAACTATCCCTTCCCAAACTTTTTTTTTTAATACTTCTAGGAAGTTAAAACAGATGAAAGTGGTGACTGTAAATTAAAACACAACACCAACAAGACAACATCACCCAATTGTAAATTAAAGTCACACACATCACACATGACAGGTGGTTATACATTTAAAGGAATGTTCCGGTTTCAATACAAGATAAGCTCAACAGCATCAACAGCATTTGTGGCATAATATTGATTACAAAAGAATTATAATTTCGACCCTTCTCCATTTTTCTTTAAAAAAACGAGTGCCACAAATGTTGTTGATTGACCTTAACTTGTACTGAACCCAGAATATTACTTTAAATTTGACAGGCACAGCCACAAATCAATTTGATTGATGGTTCAATGGTGTTACAGATAGTCATTTGCTACAGAAATTAATATCTGGATACATTTCATCTGAAGAAATCAGCTGGTCATCACATGTTGTGAATGTAGAAAATCATGGTTCACAGCTGTGACATAAATTTTGGATACGTTCCGTCCAAACTTTCTGTTTTAATTGGAAAATGTAAGGATGTGCACGAATAGTCGTTACTTGGTTAACATGCCTCTACTCTAAATACTAATATCATATTTTGGTTATTCTATACATGTAACAGAGTTCTGCAACCCGGGTTTCGGTAAGTATAGGGCGAGTTAGGGGCTTTTCACACCTATTTTGCGTTCGTCTGTGCTGTTTTTCAATTGTTTTTCTATGTAAACAAGCGTATGATTGACGTCTTTGACCACTGCGCCATATCTGCGTTTTTTTCAGCATCTCACGCAGGACCGGCAAATTTTTTAGACAGTGTATATGTTAAAAAAACTTAATGTAAACACATTTATAATCCTTGTAAAACACATCTTGTGAAACCTGAGTTCTGTTTCATTAGTTGCGCTGTGTCTACTGTAGCTAACGCAGGTTTCACAAAGACTCAACGTTCTGAAGAAGTTCAGATTTCAAGAGGACTTCGTGTGACTGTTACACTGTTCACACATGATTCACCTGGCAAAGTTTCAGCACTTGATAAATGGTAAGCCAGTGCAGTGTTTCACCAAGGACTTTTTTTCAGCAGCGGTGCTGTTGTGCGCACGTTCACAAGCCCACAATGCCAGACCCATATTAATGCGTGTTGGTCAAAGAATAAATTAAAACTGGGGTGTCAAACTCAATTTCAGCCAAGGCCACATCAAGGTCTATTTGTGCCCTCTAAGGGCCCTTTGAAAATGTGGCACCAGCACCTGCTTTGGTAGCACCCACGCAAATAATATTACATGTTATGTGCATTGAAATGCACATTTGACAGTACACCAAATTTGTATATGGCTAAATTGAAATATTCTGACAGTGTGACCATGTTGAGTCTTCTTTACAGATTCCTTTCATCAGGGTCCTAATAATTAAACTACAGTCATGTCTTGGAATTTAAGAAGACAAACAAAACAACGTATATTTTCCTATATTCAGAGAGCATTACAAGAGAACAAATGGAAAACTGATAGCTTGGTCCATAATTATGACAATGCACCATAGTTCTTCCATAGTATCCATAGTTTAACAATGGAATTTGAAATAGATCATGGCATAGGTAAAACCACACATGGCTCCTCTTTACCATAATTAGTAACTATGGTTTCTATATGACGAACTATGGCATTTTTGTAATGAAAAAACAGCAGTCTAAATACATGTAGAAACGTTTTCTGCCACAACTACCATAGTTAATACAGTACATTTTTGTAAGTGTTGTGAACTGAGAATTAAAAAGCCTTCTAATTATGTTTTTGCCTGTTTTCTTTGTCAGTGCTGTTAGAATGTGGGGGCTGTTTATTTTAAACTAGTTTCATCACCAAGACATAAGAGTTTAGCAAGAGACAATTCTGTATCACATTCAAACGGGTTTTGCGATCCCCACTGAGCATTTAAAATAGTTTGTTGTTTGGTTGAGACCAGCCCGCGAATTACCACACCTGCTCTGCCCTCGTGCTGCTCTGATTAAGCCATGTTGATAATTGACCCGTGTAGCACTGCAAAATGCACCCCAAAACATACAGGTGACAGGGGAAGGCTCATTAATATTCACGAGGAAAGCGCTAACTGATTGTTCAGTGAAACATTGCAATCCCCTGCCATACTACAATTCAGAAATGAGCTTATGGGCCACATGAAACTAAGAGAGTTTGACACGTGTTGTTATGCGGTGGTGCCACTTTGAGTAAGTGCGTGTATTTGTGTGTGTGGTGGGGTCCCTTTCGAAGTGTAGAAAGCACACAGCTGACTGGGGCTGGCATGCGTTACGTTGCATCAAGAATATATATATACCGAAGAGGCTTTAAAATCGCAGCAGTATAACTCTACTCTCATGACAACACTAGTGTTTGCTGTCTCACGGAAATGTGACCCTGTAAACAACATGAGTTTAGCCGGATAAAATAAGTACTTTCCATTGGTTAAGAATATTATGTTACAGTAAGTGACAGTAAAATATTTTTTACTTTAATTTGATCATTTATAGATCTTTTTATTGTGCTATTTAAGCTTATAGCTCACTTTTGACACATATCTATCTATTGCAATCAATATTAATTATTTCTGACTCACAACAAATAAATGAATAACCGTTTATGAACCCTTGCAGTTATTAAAATATTACAAATGGTAATCATGCACATCCCTGGGAACTATGTCAAAACAGGAACGAAGATTTCATGGGGACTTTAAACAGCAATACTTCCTTTGTCAGCCAGTTACACCAGAAAGACCATGCTGGTCCACCAGCAAGACGAGCACCAAACTAACTAGCATAAACCACCCTGGACCAGCATGGAAATTCTGGTCTGCTGATCTTTTTCCATACATTATTGTCAACTAAATATTTGTGCAAGAGTGTATGAGAGAACACTCAGTGTCCAGGCATATAGCTATGTAATGTGAGTGTGCTGTTGAGTTTCAGAGTGTGAGTAGAGTGTGCCTGTGAGGTCAGACTATATGTTGAGTAGGACACTGCAGACCCGAGCATCAGTCCAGCCATGTAAGATACAGTCATGGTGTTCCCTGCAAAAAACAGAGAACTGTTTGTCAGTGGGAAAGAAAAATAACAAACCAGATATCTTTAATATCTCAGTTGTTTCTGCTAGACAGCATTGAGGATACATGGAAAGTTGAGACTTTTGCTTAATGAGATACTTCTTTTTTTTTTTTTACTCACACTCATGCCAACCCAGATGTGTATGACTTTCTTTTTTCTGCTCAAAGATTTTTAGAAGAATATCTCAGCTCTGTAGGTCCATACAATGCAAGCGAATGGTGGCCATCATTTTGAAGAATCAACTAGCACATAAGGCATAAAAGTAATGCATAAAACATCTCTGGTTACAACTGTAACCTTGGTTCCCTGTGATGAAGGGAACAAGACATTGCTATGGGGAAAGGTACTTTCCTCCAGGACCTGGTTGAAACCCTTGTACAATAATGCCAATCTTCCATTTGGCAATGGTGTTTGAGCCCTGCCCCTTCAGGTGCAAACTTGGTCTCATTTGTCTGAAGTAGTAGTGTGACCAGCTTTCGTAATGTCTCTCAGGGAATCAAGGTTACATACGTAACCGGAGATGTTCCCTTTAGATTCAGTTCACTTTGACATTGCTATGGGCATCGACATTGCTACCAATGTAAACCCAAAGGTTTGTTTTATTTGTTTTTTTGTTTTGTCATTTCCTCTCCCTCGTGTTTCGCAGGACCGCTCAACTGGCACGAGCGGAATTTCCATGGGAACGTTCAATGTTCTCAGGGTGGCCTCGATCGTGCCACTGATTGCTTGTAGAGCAACACCTGTTCCAGCCTGCTTGAACTCTCTCCATAATGCCCTCATGTATCTCGGATTCTTTGCCAGATTATTAGGCTAAATTGAGTACTAACCTCACTCTCCTTGTCTAGCTGGTCCTGTATTGTCACTCTGTTGGTTTGCCTGCATTGTTTGAGTTGTGGTTTGCCTTCCAGTCTTCGCTGAGTTCAGCCTGGCAATCCACAAAGGATTCTGCTCTATGCCCGTATGGTGGGGATCTACACTTCTGTTTTTGCTCGCATTGTTCACTGGACATCTCTCTCATCGCCAAGCTTCTATGGAGGATACTGCCAAGCTCCTCCTGACTTCCACAACGCACACACTCCACTGACGAACACAGTACTCTCTAGTCTGCACTGTGGTGCATTACTGACTTTATTAATAAATATTTTTGGAACTGTTACCTCTGCTCCTGGGTCATTCTGTCCAGCACCTACACATTACAGAATAATCTGGCCACAACATGGACCCAACGGAGGATTCCACTCTTCACTCCTCCCTTTCTCAGCAGTGAGTTCTGCTGGGACGTCAGCAAGACCAGATCGCTGCCGCTAACCAGGCTTTGGAGGTGATGGCCTCACATCTCACCGGTCTCACCTCCTAAGTGCAACAGTTCCGCCCATCTCTGACTCCTGAATCTCCGCGGGAGGTTTCCTCACCAGCCCCCAAGACGCCTGTGTATTCTGGATGCTTTAAGCCCACATTCTGTATCCTACCCTGTATTCAGGTGAGGCTGAATCCTACAGCACATGTAAGGATTTTGTCTGGACTCAAGGAGATTGACGGGTTGCGGATTACTCGATCGAGTTTCGCACTTTTGCTGCTTCTTATGAATGTAATGATCATACTATGAGAGATGAGATTTATTCATTGGATTTACCTCCATGCTTCATCGATTTGGTGGATTTGGCTATTCGAGTCGATCAATGCCTCGCTCTATGTCGCCATCACCGCTGATGCCGCTTTCCACCTGCTATGGTGGTAGATCATCCTGCCCGCTCTGCCCTGCCAGCCTACTCGCCTGAACCTCGACCTGATCATGAACCCATGCAAGTCGCCAGGACTAAAATCTCTAGTAGGGAGAAACAGCAGAGCCTTATTAATGGCCTGTGTCTGTATTGTGCTGCCCCGGGTCACCTTGCTGCCACCTGTCCATCAAAAGACAAAAGACAGAGCAAGAGCGGACCGGATGAGAGGCGGTGCTGCTTCTTTTTGGCAAAAAATGTCTCATAGCCTGAGACTGCTTCTGAGGAGAATTGCTAAGAATTGCTCTGAAAAGCCCTCCACGGCATTGCCAAAGAGGCCCTCAGTTGATACTGGAGTGTCAAGGAGAGCAGCTTTTTTTGTGTCACGTATGTCACATATATAGCAATCCAGGACTACCAAATTACACATCGCCTTCCCGATGACATGTGCGGTAGCCTTCGGAGTGCACAGTGCCAAGTCTGTCATGGTGCAAAGCTCCTTAAAATCTGCTGGATGAAGACCTTGCTCATCTAAATCCTTGAGGAGCTTGGCTTGGAAGACTTGCAGCACCACCATGCTATGGAGTGCAGTTCCAGCTTGGCCCGCCACTATAAATGCCTTTCAGCCAGTGCGGACATCAGTCGACATGGTTTGGATGGATGTGTGGGGTGGGATTTACATCCCATGGATAGGGCACATACTAGGTCTTTGTGAGCTCTTTATGGAGCTCCGGGAAGTATGGAGTGTGTCTTCGGCTGCGGTCTGCTGACGGTGGCCGGACAGCAAGAACCATTGTTCCAAGCAGGATTTCTCCGGCTCTTTAGAAGCAGACCACTCTAATCCAAGCTCTTCGACCACCTTCGGGAGGATGTGAAGAAGCTCCTTATCGGTGATCTGTACACACTCCTCACCCTCGGCGGGGGAAGGAGTGGTGATTTCTCCCATGGACCACTCACCTGAGGCTGCGATGGATATGGTGTCATGTGATTAGAGCATGTGCTCCAACTGAGAACCAGAAGTAATTTGTAATGCAGTGGTGACGACACTACGTCTGATGCTCGGAAGGCTTGCAGGGCTTGCGCCAGCACGAGGTATTCCTCTAAATCACAATGTAAAGACGTTCATGCTTACGGGCAAGGAAGAGGCGAGAAACCGGCTTAACATATAAACTAAAGATTTAATGGAGAACTCAAAAGACAAACACATAAGACAACGGACGTCCGTAATTGAGCTCTCTCTCTCGATCGCCGTTCGCGAGTGGCCTTTATCCCTCTTGACGGCTTAATTAGCCTAATACGGGACCGGGCGTGTGTAATCACACGCCAGTCCCGCCCTCCACCGTGCCACACACAACATCTCCACCTCATGGACTCGCTGTACCTCCTCATGTACAGCGGCGGAGCAATGGGGTGGCCAGGGGTGGCCCTAGCCACCATGGACCAAAGCCTGGGCACTCCATAGGCCAACCCACTCGCAATTGCTGTTTTCTTATTTTTTTTGTTAATTTTTTAGCACAATTAAGTTCTTTAGAGGTGAAATCATCTCTGTACAAATGTACAAACTTAACATGTGCACACACCAAGGTCGTCAAACCTCTCCGTCCCAGGTGTCAATGTAAATGCCCCAGCCCCCACAGTACGACGATATAAAAATGCTGCCCGAAAATTTCTGTGCCACCACAGACTGATTGCTTACCCCTGCCTGGCCACCCTTTTGAAAAACTCCTGGCTCTGCCCCTGCTCATGTGGTCTCTCAGGACTTAATACAGAAGAGGTGGGTTGGAGGGCGCATAAGGCTGAATAGTTCCTCAGAATGAGGGCGATCCTGGAGCACAGTGTCTTGAGACTCATGCCTTCCCAGTGCTCCTGCCGGAGTACTGGGAAGCGAGTAGGTGTCACGCTGAAGAGGCGCAATGTTCAACTACGAGCCTCTGAAGCGTAGTAACCCATTAACAAAGTGTCCTCAATGGCGAAGTAGAGAAAACAAGAGATCAAGAATCTCCTTACTGCAGGCGACATGTCATCCTGACGGCATCCCGCAGAGAAGAGTAGTCTGCTGAATCTGTACCTATCGAATAGTCTTGTCGTGAAGGAAGAAAAAACTGATGTAATGGTGATTGAGCACTCACTTATATAAGTCAAATTTGCACCTGATGGGGCGGTAGTCAAACACCATTGCCATTCTGAAGATTGCCGTTATTTTACAAGGGTTTCAACCAGGTCCTGGAGGAAAGTACCTTTGCCCATAGCAATGTCGAAGTGAACTGAATCGAAAGGGAACTCCAGTGGTTAAATCCATATCTTCAGAAGCGATAAGATGGGTATGGGAAATTAGATTTAAGTTGTTTTTTTTACTATAAATCTCCACTTTCAGGTGAATTTATAGTAAAAAAGGACATAAATATTCATATGTTTCTCACCCATACCTATCTTATCACTTCTGAAGTTATGGATTTAACAAATTAATTACTTTTATGTGACCTTTCTATGCTTTTTGGACCTTCAAGTTCTGGCCACCATTCACTTGCATTGTATGTGCAGAGCTGAAATATTCTACTAAAAATCTTTGTTTGTGTTTAGCAGAAGAAAGAAAGTTTAGAGTAAATGATATGAAAATTGTCATTTTTTGGTAAACTATCCCTTTAAGTCTCCTGCTTTGCACATTTTTCCTCTGAGAGAATTATGGAACGCAAACACATTTTATAACTCTACTAACAGTGTTTAACAGGGTACACACCTTTTGATAAATAATTTTCCACTACTTTTCTATTCAGTCCTGATTAATTCAAAAACTTTTTTGAACACACCCACAAAGACCAATTTCTCGCTAAATACTTTGCAGCTGAACGTAATTAGGCCACCAATAAACTATACATAAACTATAAATATATACTATTCAATTACAGAAATGTTTGTGACTTCTTAAGATTTACTTTTTAAGACATTTTAATATGAATTTCCCAGGTATGGAAATTAACATTTTGAAATCCCTTAATATTTCCAGGTTTTCCATGATCTTAGGATCCCTGTTAATATGTGTTTGATTGCCATACTCACCCGCTACTTCTCGCTGTTGCAGTTGCACTTTGCCAGCTGCCTGTATCATTGGCACTGAGCCCAGGTATCCATTACTGATGCCCAGCAGCAAAGACAGGCAGCAGGGCCAGATGGGGTGAATCAGCATGGGGTGTTGCACAGGTGACACACACATCACAAACAAGGGCAGGAAGAGAACGCGCAAACAGGAACACACCAGCAGCTGCACACCACCACACTCATAAGGACACGCTGCCAAGATCTATAGATAGAGAAAGAGCTTTGATAGAATTAGACTATTATTATTTATGTAATTTTACAAATCATTTAAAATAAACGAAGGGATGGGAAAGTCACAATTTTTCTATTTATTTGACCAATTGCAATTTTCTTTGTTTTCTTTGACCAATTGTTTTCTGTCTGTGAAATAATCTGAAAAATATTTTGAAAAAATATTGAAAAGTATTAAATATTTTTGGATGGACACAAATTTTGAACACTAAATTAACAGATATTATCTTCTGTTTTCTTCACAACTGTTATTTTGAAATTGTTTTTCTGCAGCACTTTAATATATTGGTATCATCAACCCTTAAATGGCATATAAAAACAAAATTAATTGTGCTTGGTCACTTTACATAGAGATTAAAAAAAAATTTAATTTCACCTTGCCCACAAAGTCTGCTATGTTGAACAGAGCCATGGTGAGAATAGGCAGCCACTCGCCCAGTGTATCGTTATGTAACTCTGACTCCAAACCAGGAAACAGGCACATTGTAACAAAATATGTAATTGAGATTGACAGCATATAGGGCCAGATCAATCTGGCAACAGCATACCTCCGACCCAGCAGCTCTGGAAAACAAACTTTATCTTAGGAAATGCCAGTATTTAACAGATGTTAAAGTAGAGAAGTATGAAATCAATAAAACAATTAAGAAAAGCTGAAATCAATTAAATGTAAAATTTTACATCAAATCTTGGTGCTAAAAATATTCAAGTCTCAGGAAAACAACAAATAATTTATTTAAGATTTCAATGTTAAAAAGATAAGAGGATTTTGTAATTTGTATATACAACAGAAATAGGTCTCAAGTTTTAAGCAAATTAAAAAGTATAACTCACCCTTTACACTGATCCATGTCCTTCTGGTGTCTGGTTTAGGGACATCAAATCTGACATATATTCCATCTCCATTGGAACTAGTACTCAGATTAACTGCATCAGCCTCATCAACTGTACTTAATGTCATTCCATCCTAATTTGTAGAATTGAGTCAAAGACAATCATCGCTGAGCATATCATCCTTTAACAATAATTGTGTTTCAAAACCTAGTGATCTCTCTTACTGACTACTGCTCACATGGGCACTTTGTATAACAGTGTCTTTTTTGTTTGACACAATTATGTTTTTTTTCTTCTTCATTAGGGGTTTGTGTGATGTTTTGGCCACAATAAGCACAATTTCAATCATTTCTATTCTGAATATTGGAATGACACGTCAATGTCTGGTGGTTACGCCCCTGACTGTGATACCCCAAAAGGCTAAGTAGAGTGCTCAGTAGGTTTTCAGACACAGCCTATTTTATTCCATATTTTAATAACATCATTACAGATAAAGTGTAGCCACAGACACCTATAAATATAACCTATAAATAACAATCAAAAGGCAGTAAGTGCTTTCCTCAGAATCCGAAATGAAACTTTTTGCACATCCCAACTCACAAAATGACCTCGAAAAGTCCCCAAAATTAAAATATCAATCAACATTTCTAAATTTCATTGACTTTTTACCTCTTCTTCTGCACTGCTGTCATAATATATCTGATAGTCGTTGTGCTTTTGGGTTGAAACGTGACTAATCTGTCCTTTGAACCAGGTGTGGCGAGCTCGGTCGGTGTGATATCGGACAAAGTGGGTTTGCCGTACCACCACATGTAACAGAAAACAGAGCGTCTCTATTGAGATAGAGAACAGGAAGAAGATGATGGTGTTGTTCTTCTCGTTCTCCACCAACAGCTTTGTGAAAATACGACTCAGAGAGACGATTACTCCTGCAGTGCCTGAAACAACCACAATCAAAAACTATATTAACTGCAATACAAACAAAAATGAACATAACATGATTAGAAAATGGGTGAATCTGACTAAATTTATCAAGTGCATGACTGGGTCATATCTCACCCCAAACAGCCCTCGAGTAAATCACTCGCACATGTGAGTAAATTTCACACTTTGTGACCAAAAAACATGTTTTTGTGTAGTGTCGAAGAAACAAGGCCCTTTTACTGAATAAGAAGCAGTTGATTAAGAAGCTGGATTCAGCCTCGTCTTTCACTGCATGCTGTCTCATGAGTGTGCAGGAAAAAGCATTTGTGTCTCATTTAGTTGAACTCTGAGCATCTCAGGAAACTGCACTGTGGAGGTCACAAGAGCTGCTCGCTTGAGAGCGTGTGAAGATGAACCACTTCTCAAGCTGTCTGATGTGCACGCCGTCTACAGAGGCTTGCGCCAAACTCCCGCAAAAATATAAACAAGGTATAAACTTATTAATTTTGTGAACACAAAGCTCTCCAGTTTCACTTAATGGCCATGTAATGGCAAATGTCTGTGGTCATTGTGGGTTTATTCACGCAGTGTTATAACATGCAGTGAGACAGAGGATATGACCTGCACTATCTCTGTGGAGATGATAAAATGCAAGAAACAGAATCTCAAAGTCTTCCTTCACAAGAAATAAAGGCATGTGAGTTAATCAGAGAGCCTTAAAATAATGTGTGAAAGTGAAGAATTTACTATTGCATAATATAATATAATATAATATAACATAATATAATATAATATAATATAATATAATATAATATAATATAATAGCTATACAGGTTGGCTGGGTTACAAAAGCAAAAGAAAACAAAACATTGAAAAAGTCCAATGGATCAAAAGTAAATCGGACAAATAAGAGAGATATATTTTAGTTAGTTAGACATATTTTGATAATTAAAAAATTATATTAATTACTTTAAATGTTATACTTTTATATTTGACTGTTATTCATATGTTTTTGAAGCCTGAAAAGGAAATCTTATACAACTATTTTATTATATGACCCAAGCTAAATTTGTAAAAATTACTTTGTTGTGTGCATGAAACACACATAGTGAGTTTGGATAGTAATTAATCATCATATTCGTGAAACACCTAAAACAGACAATTAATCATCGTAGCCCTGACACAGGCAATTTTTGTCATTATCGCAATTATTTGTTTGACAATGAATTGTCAGGAAAATTTCAAAATCATGACTCCTAATTTTCATTATTAGGTTCCTACCTTGTGAATTGATAAAAATGTGTAAGAAATTTCAAAAAGTGACAACAGATTGTATAATTATTAAATATTTCATGACATCATATAAATTGATAGAATGTGAAATTTTTAAATGTTTAAAAAGCTAAAATGTAATTAAAATCATAAAACAAAATCTAAAAACAAAATTACAATATACTATATTGCATGAATATATATGACGAAGCCCCCTCTGTCAGTTTGCTTAATATAATTTTTAGTAACATTAAGCTTATATGTAATTCTGCCAAGAAAAACTAAAATTGACTAGCCATTGACGATTCTTTCTCCAACATGATTGTAGAGGGATGCTAAATAAAAAATAATTATACATATATATATATAATTCATAAAGGAAATGATGAGCCAATTTTTAGGACAATTTTAATTATTTTTATGATGAATAAGCACATTTCCTCAACCATTTCTAATTATAGAAATGTAAAATAATATTATTTGCATTATTATAATGCAAAAATCTATATTATTTATATTGTACAATAGTTATACAACATGGTAGTATTTGTTGTACTGCCTTTAATTTATACAAGTTTTATTTTAAAAGTGACCTTTTACTGAAATTCAATAAACTGCCTATAGTAAAGCGATGAAAATTTAATGAGAATTATCATTGAGAATAATTTATTACAAAAAAAAAAAAAACATGAAAAAGTAAAATGTGATACATAAATAAATTAATTTCTTGAAAGTTAATATTAGAATGCAAATTCAAAAATCTTAATGGTTCAAAAACAGGTTTCATTCACTTTATGCAAAATAACTGATTTTGGGGAGGATGATTATGTTTTAATGAGATTCACCCATTTATTGTGAAGAAATAAGCAAAATGGGAGGGGTTTTATAATATAATATAATATAATTATTATTGCTTTGATGGTGCAGATGAAGGTTTGGCTCACTCTCTCCAGTCATCATGCCCTGTGTGTACTTCTTGGGCAGCATCCCTGTGTATCCATAGAAACTGGACTGCTGCACTGCACAGGTCAAAAGGAAAATCAGCACAGTTTTGATCACTAAAACTCAATGTGCTAGAATAGAGGCATGTATGTTTGTTTGTACAGTATATATTTACCTGTGCATCCAAATGCAACAGTGGCAACTGCGATCAGAGTAAGAGCATATGACTGCTGAGTGTCAAACAGCTCCAACCAAATGTCACATACACTCACAAACACCAGAGGTCCCAATGCGAAGAGATATCCTACATACAGTACAGTACACATCAAACAGAGAACCCAATGTAAAAATAACTTACAAACAAACGTTTATTCAACTTACCTACACAGATGCGAGTGTGTAAGCTCACTCTCTCCACTAGTATGTTGTTCACAATGACAGCACCAAGCGACACCAATATATATGTTAAACTCATGTCGAACACAATAGAGGTGCCTGAAAATGGAAGAGAGGGGTATTAACAGCAATACCTTTTGAGAAGTATGCCTAGATCGCAAACACCATGTGCACAGATTTGATGATGTTGTTTCTGTGATAATGATGTACATAAGGTTGTCTACATCACACCTGTGAATTTGCGGTGGAGGTAGTCCACATCTGTGATAAAGCTATTGTATGGCAGTAGAAAGCCGACACCAGCCAATAACATGGCAAAGTAGATGCCATGATGCCGGTCATCAGGAACAGATTCCTCAGAGCCTGAAATTAAGACAAGGACTGAATTACTGTAATACCACTGTGGGTGGTATTGTGTTCATCAATCAGGTAGGGGTCTGAATGATTATGTTTATGGTGGTTATGGCCCTGATTAACACATGAAATCTCACCATGAGCACGGTGAGGTTGCATTGTCTCTGTCCTCTCTTCATCTGTCTGCTGGCTGAAGCTGAAATTGGTGATCACAGCTCTCTCTCTCCCCTGCCGATTCCTGCTCCACTCATCAGAGTACATGCTTGGATGGAGAAACAACAGAATTCACACTAGGTTACATGAGAAATTCAAACTGTTATAAGGCAGACAAGGGCATTACTTTTTCTTTTTCTTTTTTTTTTTTTTAAAGATGGGACCACACCTTCACTTCTGGGAACTGACTTGACTTTTTAAAGTCATTTTTGTGATTCCATTTATCCAAATGGTCCCAAGATTAGTGGATATAGGAAGTCAGTTACACTAACTATAACAACCAAAAAGTGTCCTAAACAGTTTTTATTTGAATCTAAGTTTTGTATTAGGTATAATAGGTATAATTGATAGGAGAGGATAGGACAGGATAAGATATAGTGCTTTATTGATTCCCTGGGGCAGATTGAGGCATTAGTAAACATAAATCACAGTTAAAGAAAAAATATAGGTCCTAGTGGAAATCAATAGGAAATAAGACACAATGCAATAACAAAATATAGTGCAATAAATTACTCAGATAAATGCTTGTAGGCTAGATGTGGATTAATATCATATACTTAAGGTTGTACCCATTGTTTGATCACAAAACACGGATAAGCACATGTTCTCCACCATTTCTCATTATTGTAATGTAAAAAATGTTATTCATATTATTTGAATGCAAAAGATATTGTATAAATGTACTTTTTTACTAAAATACTGTATAATCTCTATAGTACATTGGAATATAATGAGAATCACCATTGAGAATAATTTACAAAAAAACATGAAAATGCCAAATGTGATTTCAGTAATAAGTATATATTTAAATTCAGTTCTTGAAAATGTATGTCACCATGTAAATGCAAAAATCTTAATGGTCCAAAAACAGGTTCTAATCACTTTATGCAAAATAACTGATTTTGGAGAGAATAATTACCAGAGACATGTTAATGAGGTTCACCCATTTATTATGAAAATAAGCTGAATGGGAGGGGTTTCAGTTGAACCAGTGGTAACAAAGTTCCCAAGGTTATTTTAGTTGATGTTAGTTTATGGAGTCAATTCCCCTCAAATTCACACAGGTGTCCCAGGAAAGTAACCACAGTTGTAGTTCATCACATTACCTATGACATGTTCCACTAACAATAATAACCAAAGAGTGTCCAAATAGTTTTACATTTTACCTAAGTTTTATATTTTGAACAGTATACAGGATGAGATAGGATAGGATGGGATAGGATAGGATATAGTACAGTACAATGGGGGTAAAGGCACTTTTGATTTTCTCCCAAAACCCAAACAGCAACAAAAACTACCACAGTACTTTCCTTAACACTTGTTTGTCACTATACACTGCAAAATTTTCCTGATCCATAAGATCATTGCGTGCAATGCCTAAAGTTTGATTTTGAGGTTATTTGATCAAATTTTTACAAATTTGTTAAATGTTGCAAATTGATGTAGCTAATGAGAATCCCTGAAATTATCACATTTGTTTTAAGAAAAAATACTTATTTGTCATTTTCAGTTTTGTTCAAGGTGATTAAATCAAAAGTTTTCTAATAACTGTCCTATAAGTAAAATGATAGTATTTGGTGTTAAAAGCCCATAAAATGCACCGTTTTTCCTAAGTGGGGGCAAATAAATTTGTTACGAAGAACATTCAAATTGGGCTCACATTGACGGATCCAATCACAATGAAGATTAATTTGTTTATAGAATACATAATATGCTATAAAATGTTAAATATGATTGAAAGGAACAGAACATTTCTGAAGTGGTTATTTTGAAAAAGTATTACCCTAAATTGTATTCTAAAAAGCATCTTAATGGCTCAAAAGTATTTGCCTGTTAACCAATTTTGCCCTATAGGCCTAACTATTGTCCCTATATTTACACAATATCATTTTAACCTCCCTGGGGCCCTTTTTCTTTTAAATTAATTTTTATTCAAAACAACCAGTTTTATTTATATATTTTCACACACATTATGTTGCTCCATTAATATTGAATAAAAAGATTTGTTTTTACTAACTTGATACACTTTATGGTCAGAAAAAAGTACATTTTCATAAAGGTGTGCCTTTATGGTCCTGTTCTACCCTATATATTTTCCCCTGGGGCAAATTGAGGCATTAGTAGACAGAAATCACAGTTAACAAATAAGTATAGGTCCTAGGAGAATCAATAGGAAATAAAACACAAGGCAATAAAAAAATATATAGTGGAAATATATTTTTATGGAACTATATAGGGAAATCCCATGCAATAGTTTACTAACCATAAATGCTAGTTAACATGCATGAGATTGTATCTATTGCTTTATTACAACACACTCTGCTATTTTTCAATTGTTATCTAATGCAATGACATTCATACATTTTCAAGAGCCAGAATACATTTTGGGATCACTGTATGTCTGCAGTTAGAGGAGAGAAAAAATGTTATATGCAATCAAGCATTGCAGTGGCTCCATTTACAACAGCACTGAGCATGAGCGCGTTTTTCTTGTCTCTCGTGAACCAGTTGCATTATTACAACATCGTCTGTTTTGAGTTTGAAAGCACGATATGAAACGCACTGATGCTGTTCCAATTTGATGGCGCGCGACCACCAGCGAAAAACGCGAGATTCCACAGATGCACAGGGTCAACTGAAAGATCCACCGAGCTATTTTTAGAAATATCGAGCCGTGCGGTTAACCACGAAGACGACACATACTGATGAAATATTGAGGGTTTTAGAAAGGATGCAATTACTTGCCTTGATATTGTCTTGTCTTAATTTCTCTATGGTGTACTAAAATCTGTCACGCTCTCAATACTGTATACAGCTTTAATTGACATATGTGAGTGTTGCGATTGCATAACAGGTCTCTTACCTACCTTACTCCGTGACAAGCCAATGTAATTCACAGGAGTAGTCTTAATAACGATCCATTGTCTTGGTCTAGTTTCAGTGTTATTTGAGGATGCTCAATATCCGCTTCTTCACTCTCCCGGCTCCCGCCCACATGCGCAAGTCACTCTAATTGATCAAGGCACACCGGGGCTACTTGTCACACTTTTTACTCTAGTGAATATTTCTTAGGGTAGGTTTGCTTTTAAAGGTCAATTTCTGCACAGACAAATACATTAAAGTCTTGACTACAAAAAAAAGCTATTAAACATTTACACCATTATTGTCCTGGAAAAAAGAAAGCAAACGTTAAAAGCAAAAAATGTTGCACACACCGTGTGGGGTAAGTTGTCACAATTGGAACCTGGAAAAATGACATACCAAAAAAAAAAACTAAAAATAACTACAGGTTATTTCACGAGTGTAGCATAATATCGATTCCCACAAAAATGTATTTTGTCTTGCCCCTCCTTTAAAAAAAAAATAAATAAAAAATCTGGATTCTAGTGAGGCACTTACAATGGAAGTGAATAGGGGCAATTTTTGAACATTAAAGTACTCACTGTTTCAAAAGTATAGCCACAAGACATAAACAATATGTGTGTTAACATGATTTTAATGTTAAAATTTACTAACCTTTTTTGTGTAAAGTTATAGCCAATTTTACAACTTTGTTGCCATGACGTTGTAATGCCGTAAACCCGAAAACGACCGTAAACACGGTGATTTAAACAACTTTACAGCTCAAATAATAAGTAACATAAGTAATGTAATATAAGTTTTAACAGAATAATTAATGCAAGTGCTTTTATAAAATTATTATCATCACATTTCTGCCTCAGTTAAACCCTCCAAAACTTGGCCCCATTGACCCTTTTCACACGTTCATGAAGCAGACGTCGTCATAGTTGGTAAAAGCAATATGGCCGCTGCCGATGTATGTGTTTTCACAGTCCTTAAAAGTTTTCACAGCATTTATGTTTGGAGACATGAACCGCATCGTCCATAAATGTATCTGTCACCATAAATTGCAAAAATAAATAAATAAATAAAAAATCAGTTAACAAATCTGAGATGTAATTGGTGAAACTAATACCTGATAAGGGGTCTTGCACCATCCAGCTTCTAACCCTGTCAAACACACACTCTCATGTCGGTTGTGATGTGTAATCATTACAATTAAATCATGACGGTACAGCTCAGATTTCAAAGCATTTCATATTTCCACTTGTGAGAGACTGCTGTAAGTCATCATCTTGAAAATACTGTCCACAAACGAAAGCGTTTCTTCGTTTAAGTTATCGTCTTTGCATCTAATTGCCTGAACCCACTGAGCTCAGCATTTTTTGGAAATTCATGCAAACACATTTAGAATTTGTGCAAATAGGAACACTGTAGTGGTACTGGTTATTACTTTTCTTCCTGATCGCTGCCATAGTTTACCCAACTATGAAGACTTACACTTTGTGATCGTGGAAGTGTGAAAAGGGTCCACTGACTTTTATTGTTAGTGCCTCACTATCAAATATCAAATGAAAGTCAAATATAATTTTTTGTGGTAATCAACATTATGCCACAAATGCTGTTGCTTGAGCTTAACTTCTATTGAACCCAGAATATTCCTTTAGGGTATGTGTATCCCTAAAAGAGGGGCTTGAGCACAGCATTGGTCTTGAGCTCTGAGATCCTCCGCACCCTGACTATTTGACTAAAGGAAGAACTAGAAAGTCAATTTTAATAATAATTGGTATAGGCAGTGCCATATTTAATGCGTGAAAGGTGATAACGATTCTAGAGACCCACAGGTCCATGGGTGGCCAAAACCAATTTTAAACTGTATTTTTTTTAAAAATCCCCAAGTGTACTCAGTAATTTTTTCCTTATAAAAAAGGTTTGACTCTTAAAGAAATTAATTATATTTTTTCAATATATGTAGGAAATCCTGACCACTCACATTAATATGAAGAATCTAGTCATAACAGTAACCTTATTAAAGCTGTTTCATTTTAAATTGAGAGGGGCCGCACATGGAGGCAGCCAAGTTAGAATCACATGACCATCCTAATACTACTCGCTTAAATTCAGTAACTATACTGTTATTTGACACTTTCACTCAATAATTAATGTAATCATGTCTGACAATGAAAACTACATTCCTACAATGGCATCTGAAACTGAAAACGATTGATTTTAATGATGTGGCATCCAAGCCACTAGGTGTCACTGAAAGTCCAAGATGAAAAAAAGACAAATTACTAAGTGCACCTTTAAGACCATTTTGGACTATTTGTTTGACACAAATGTACAAAACCACAGCAAGAGATTTTTTTGTATTTTTTATATAATTTAACTTTTGATTTCAAACCTTAGCAGTTATCGTGATTAAATCTTTGTAACAATTTCCTAACGTAACAAGTAGCCTCAATTAATATTCATAGATAATTAATCCAACGAGAAGTTTGATTTTAGGTGATACAAACTGATGTGTGTGTGTGTGTGTGTGTGTGTGTGTGTGTGTGTGTGTGTGTGTGTGTTTCTGAAGATGTGTCGAATGCGGAAAGCTTGTTTTTGCTAGATAGGGGGAGTGCGACAACCTTCACAGAACAGAGTGTTCTATGTGTGTGTGTGTGTGTGTGTGTGTGTGTGTGTGCGCATCCAAACAGACATATCTCATGACTTGAGTGTGTGCATCCAAGAAGTTTGTGTGACCACGGCCATGACCTAGTTAGGGGGGTAAGTACAGCTGTTATTTTGCAGCTCTATTTTTATTTCTTCTTCATTATTGTATACCAGTTTGATGCTTGCTTGAGCTCTAATAAAAGCAACTCCTTTGGAGCCCCTTCATCCTCGGCCTCCTATTGGCTTCTTTTTGGTTTAAGAGAGAAACGTTGTTCTAATAGCATCTAAACATCTGGAGTGATCAATTAAATATAAAATTTAATTTAAAAAAAAGATTTACGCTTTCCAATTTCATAACAAAAATCCATCAAATTGAATTGTGTAATTTTAAAGAAATGTAATTTTTAAAACTTAAAATATTTAGTTATTTTATTTGGTTAAATATTACTCAATTTAATTAGATAGAAATTTGTAATGAAATTGAAATGGGTAAATCCAAAAATTATTATATTCAGTGTTTCTACCACACAAAAATAACTTGCATTTGAATTTCAAGGTATAATGCAAAACAGTTATCTTCTTTTTTTAAAGTTTTTCTTCAAGTTCAAATAACAGTTTTCAAATACAGATAGTTTCCTTCCAGGAAGAAAGACCTGCGAGGAGATTTTGGAAGAGCTGAAATGATGAACCCTTAAATTATCTATTACTCTCAAAAAAAAAAAAAAACAGCATGTACAGCAATTTCCTATAGAGATAAAAAGTTACTCAGAGATCCTTAAAGGACAAAAATGTCCACGTCAAAAAACTGCCATAATAATATTATATTTTAATGTTATTTTCCACTTTCAATTAGTAAATTTTTTTAACCAACATCAATTCTAATCATAAATACCAAATATTAATACATTTTCAGGATTTTAACCATTAAAAATCCAGTTTGTTTATATACTGCCACTGTTGTTTTTTACACACACACACACACACACACACACACACACGCGCGCGCGCACATTTCTCAATACACAAATACAAAACACACTCTGACATCCATACCAACACCCACACAATTTTAGCTGCATCATTTATTCAATTGGCCAGCAGTGCTCTATAATACAGCAAACAGAAAATAGTAAAAAAGGATGTATTTGCTCCATAGGATAAACATGAGAAAAATGGCACAATCTGGTGGAAAAAATTAAGAGTTTTAATTTTTAAGCCAGGGCTCTGGAATGAAAGCATACTATCATAGAATTCATGATGTTATGCTTTAATGGCACTTGAATCAATATTGCAATATATTATTGGGAAAAGTCCCTGAGTGTAACTTTTTTATGTAAACAGTGTATTATAGATGTATTATAGGAACTGAGGTTGAAAAATCAATATTCACCCAAAAATACACACCTTGTATGCATTAACACTGCCAAAATGATAGAAAAAACAAAAATTGAAAAAGACAAAAATGTCCCGAAGGTCGCACAAGTGTTAAAACATAAAATAGCAAACACATTATCTTTACTGCATAAAAAAAGTGTGTTGTGCATATTTTCTCAGAAATTCTCTGTCTTACTCCTACATGTTTTGTGAAAACGCAAAAGACGCAGTTTTGCCACTTATACACACAGAGCGCTTACAAAGGAGTCTCCATGGAAACATTGCATAGGATTTCTAGGTGCTGAGGAAAGAAAAACCTTAATCCTTGTTCTTCTCTGCAGTATATGTGGGTGGGTGCGCTCAGCAGTCTCAGGGGCAGCACACACATTCCTGCAATGCAGTCTGTCACGGGAGATAAAGACAGAAATATCTTCTGACACAAACACAATTCGCCACATCTAAACAGCTCAGTTGCTTGCTATTACTTTAATCTTAATGTGAAATACACTTACATTGTGTCCGCATGAAGTTGCAGCGATCAGGCGGTACAACTCAGAGCTCTCAGAAAATTTAGAGTTTACAAATTGTAATTACGAGTTCTACGAGGGCGTGGCCTTTTTTACAAGTCGAAAACTCGTAATTATGGTAATTGCAACATGGAGTGAAAGCAGCACAAATCAGTGAAACATGACATCACATGAAACACGTTTGTTTTTTTTAAACACTTTAGTTTTTTCTCCCTAATTTGGAATGCCCAATTCAAATGCGCTCCAAGTCCTCGTGGTGGCGTAGTGAATCGACTCAAACCAGGTGGTGGAGGACGAATCTCAGTTGCCTCTGCATCTGAGAACGTCAACCCGCGCATCTTATCACGTGGCTTGTTGAGTGCATTACCACAGAGACATAGCGGTGTGTCTGTAGGCTCAAGCTATTCCCTGTGGTATCCACGCACAACTCAACAGCCAAGAGCGAACCACATTATAGTGACCAAAAGGAGGTTACCTCATGTGACTCTACCCTCCCTTAGCAACCGGGCCAATTTGGATGCTGGAGTCACTCAGCATGCCCTGGATTCGTACTCGCGACTCCAGGTGTGGTAGTCAGCCATCTTTACTCGCTGAGCTGTTTTTTTTTTTTTTTTTTAGAAAATAATGGCCGTGTCAAAAGTATTTTGTGTGGTAAATATTCAACATTATGCCACAAATTCTGTCAAATGAGTTTAACTTGTATTGAACCCAGAATATTCCTTTAATATTGGTTTAACAAATAAAGTTATTTATGTCAGAAACAAAAACTAAGCAACAGCAAGAACAATTATAGGACTAACAGGTAATTACAAGGGTATTATGCTATAAATGTGGTTTATGAGGACATTTCTAGTGTACCCATAATTTAAATAGCTTAAAAAACATATTAGAAAGTCCTCATAATGATAGGTAGACCAACATGAGTGTGTGTGTGTGTGTGTGTGTCTGTGTGTGTACGTGTGTATAACTAAATATGTGTAAAACAGAATTAAAAGAATGAAGGGAAAAAACACAGGGTACAAATGGATATTTTTGTTTAGAAAATATTTTAGCGATTTATAAAACACCACCAGTTCCTTTTGGAATGACAAATAGGAAAAAACTAAAAAATCTAAATTTATATCTCGAATATTGTCCCAAACCTCTGACGTTCTCAACAAAATTTTCAACAGTGATCACTTGATGGCAGTAACATATTGGTGACATGTCTGCAGCCTTAGCAGAAGAAGAACACACAAGAAGTCTTACTAATCGACCCCGTGAATAATGATAATTCTCTTTTTCTTTTTTTTCTTCTTTTTTTTAATACAATTGAGAGTAGCTTAAATACACGTTACATTTACATTCTAACATTTACATTATATTGTATAAAATGTTCACAACAATACTACACGGAATACAATAAATAAAGTGTTCGATATTCGTCACCTCCATTAACATTGTCTAATTTCTGGTATTTACATCATGGCGACTCCCTGTACGCATGTGAGGAAATGAGAGGAGGATTCTGTAGCATATTTTCTTATGTTTAGAAAGTGTGATTAATGGGTAAAGTGGATTTTAATTAAAGGTCGGTGTTCAGAATGTTGCGTCATGCTCTTCTGACGGGTCTTTTGACACGAAACGCCAGTTTCATTGTTGTAAAGTGCGTCGCAGCTTCACCAAATGTGCGCAAGCCAGCTGCTGTCTGTCCTACAGAACGAGTATATGAAGGGTCTATGAGATTCTTCTGTGATTCGGTGCCTTTGAGACCACAGAAATGGGCTGAGAGCAATAATGCCAGTACAAACCCCTCTGATCATGTGCCGGAAGAAGATGCCAGTGATGTTTTTGGCGATTATTCCCGAAATTATTCATCCAGACGAACCTTCCGCAAAACATCCCCGGAGCAGATGGATCTAAAATACACCGATGCGGATGGGAATGACGCTGTTGTGGAGAAGTTCAAATCCAAAACGGGTCGGAGAAATACATCATATTGGTATTTCCTCCAGTGCAAAAAGCTAATTAAATCGGGTAAAGTAAGTTGACTAAAAACAGTCTTTCACGTAACACAGACAAAAAAAAAGGTCTTGTGGCGGTATACAGTGATTGTATTATTAGATGGTAAAGTTTTTATACATACCAATGTTCAAATAACCTTGTATTTACTCGTTACAAAGGCGTATATATATACACTGTATATATTTCCTGGGATTTTCACACACAACAGTCTCTAGAATTTACTCCAAATGGTGCCAAAAACCAAAACATCCAGTGAGGGGCAGTCCTGCAGATGGAAATACCTTGTTGATGATGAGAGAGGTCTGCAGAGACTGTCCAGACTGGTTCAAACTGACAAAGTCTACAGTAACTCCGATAACCGCCCAGGAGATCAGCAGTTACAGAAATACTCAAACCAGCCCATCTGGCACCAACAATCCATGCAATTGTCAAATCAGCAAATCATGTGGCAGCAGTGCAGTTCATAAAATCAAGCAAATACAGGTCAGGAGCTTCAGTTAATGTTCACATCAACCATCAGAATGGGAAAAAATGTGATCTCGGTGATTTGGACTGTAGCATGATTGTTTGTGCCAGATGGGCTGGTTTGAGTATTTCTGTAACTGCTGATCTCCTGGGATTTTCACTCACAACAGTCTCTAGAATTTACTCTGAATGGTGCCAAAATCAAAAAACATCCAATGAGCGGCAGTTCTGTGGACATAAATGCCTTGTTGATGAGAGAGGTCAACAGAAAATGTCCAGGCTGGTTCGAACTGACAAAGTCTATGTTAGCTCACATAACCACTCTGTACATTTGTGGTGAGAAGAATAGCAACTCTAAGAATGCTATTCTGAGATGCGAGTTGGCACTGTTTTGGCAACATGAAGGGGACCTGCACAATATTAGGCATGTGGTTTTAATGGTGGCAGATCGGTGTATATTTAAATTTCCATGGTGCAGTAGACAAAATACACAGTACAATGGTACTTTTTAATAGTTTTTTGGTGCTCCAAGGTACTTAAAAGATACCATGACATATGTCCCAAAAGCCAAAGTATTTATATGTTACATGCCCAAATATAGTTTATTAACATGGTACCAACAAAAGCATGGATGTACAATGGAATTTTGGTTATTTTTTGTCACTGAAAAGCTATTCCATATTTTGGGGGACACTACTATTGTTTGAGTCCCTTACATTACCTTTTAAATACCTTGATATACGAGTATGGTATTATCATCATCTGAGACCATGGTCCCACCACAGTACATATTTGTAAGAGTAAGGAGAACTTTTGGACCAATTACAGGCTAAATTTCTCTATTTGTCTTTATTACATATAAACCCACCCATACATCTGTGGTTATTTAAAAAAATATATATTCTTTTCAGCTCGCTGAGGCATTAGTTCTGTTTGAACATGATATGCTTAAAGGAGAACGGTTACAGCCTGAGGAGTTTAATTACACAGTGCTCATCGGTGGATGTGGACGTGTAGGATACCTTAAGAAAGCCTTCCAGCTGTACAATAATGTAAGATGGCAATACTTCAAATTATGATGATTTATGATTTTAGCCTTAAAGTTTGATGCATTTTAATTGTTCTTATAGTTAATGCTAATTGGCCTTGTTTTAATGCTATACCAGATGAAGAAGCGAGGGATAGAGCCATCTGATGCTACATACACCGCACTGTTCAATGCTTGTGCAGAGTCGCCGTGGAAACAAGCAGGGCTGGAACAGGCATTGAAACTCAAGCAAGAGCTGCTCAAGAAGAACGTCCCTGTCAGTGCCATTACCCAGCATGCCTTGCTCAAAACAATCGCACATGCTGGAGATCTGAAGTCATGCTTTCAAATTCTGCGGGTATGAATTAATATCCATTGAACCAAGTGCTGTTATAAGCCACTGATGCACAGGATTTTTAGTATTTAATCACTAACACCACTGTAATTTCATTTGGATTGTGTATTTGAATAGGACATGCTTCAAAGTGGACAACCCATCACACAAGAGACATTTCAGTATCTGTTGATTAGCTGTGTGCAAGACAAGCTGCAGGGCTTCAGACTGGCTTTACAGGTATGTACACACAGCCACTGATTTACATTAGATACATGTACAAATTGCTCTGGTTCTGGTTTTGTGGTGAACAACTTTTTTTAATTTTTATGAATGACTTAATTCAATGATTGAACAACTCAATCATAACATAAGAGCTAATCTGTTGCCATCTACTGGAGTAAAAATGCATTGTCCAGAAATGGTCACTGAACGAATCAGTGAAAGAAATCAAAATGAACAATGAATTAAAATCCACAAACACAGAGAAGCAAAGGGATACAAATAGTGAAGCGTGTTATTATATTAGTACCGTAGTACAATATATTAACAAACAGATACATATGGAAACAAACCGTACAAACCACAAACACATTTTAAGTTCTTTAGTTATTCGTTTTCATTTATTTTTCAGGTGTGGCATCAGATGCTTAGAATCGGAATAAAACCTGACACCCAGAATTACAGTATACTCCTGCGTGCAGCACGAGATTGTGGGATAGGTGATCCTGAGCTGGCGTCTGCATTACTCCTGAGGGGTATGGAAGAGGAGACCCCAAAACTCATGAGTGGAAGGATAAGCCGCAGGACGAAAGTCAAAGCGCAGAGCTCAAATCATAAGCCCTTAGATATGGATGCATTTGAGAAACAGCTATTTGTAGACACCCATACTCATAAATCTCGCATCCTAAACATGCACACAATGAGCAATGCACATGCTGAAGAAAGTGATTTGATCACTCAGAAGGAAATAGATCAAAGCAGAATACACACATCTCAAGATGCAACCCAAATTCTCCCTTTATCATCGAGTTCAAAACAGAAGGATATAAGTGGCTCTCTGACCTTTCAATCACAGTTGTCAAAACAAAGTACTGGTCTCCCAAACCTTCTGGACCCTTCGACTTGCCACTCGGGTGTGGTTGCCTTGGCCCCTGTGAATAGTGCCTCTGATAGACTTGCGTTAATTGGAAACCTTGATGGCTTTTTGGAGAAGATGGCCAGTGATGGATTGGAGCCCACCATTAAAACCATCACGCTATTGGCTGATGTCATGGAACCTGGAAGCCAATCAGTGCAGAGTTTGATTAGTGTGGCCAAAAAGAGTGGCGTCAAGTTGGATGTGACTTTTTTTAACATCCTAATCAGAAGGATAGCCAAAATTGGGGACTTGGATGGTGCTAAGGTTAGAAAATAATCTAATAAAGTAATTAACTAATTGACCCTTTGATAAACTCTAGTGATAGACCGATATAACAGCCAGGCTGATTCATCGGCCGATATTTGGCCATTTTGCAATTTATCGCATGAGCCGATAACCATGTTTGCTTGGCCGATTTAAGTGATTGCTCACTCGAAAATGAAAATCCACTCATTATTTACTTACCCTCATGCCATCCCAGATGTGTGTGACTTTCTTCTGTAGAACACAAACAAAGATTTTTTTTAAGAATATCTCAGCGTTATAGGTCCATACAAAGTGAATAGTGACCAATCTTTGAAGTTCTAAAAAGCATTTTACGTTATGTTTTATGGATTACATAAAAGTAATCCATAAAACTCCAGTGGTTTAATCAATGTGTTCTGAAGCGATCCAATCATTTTTTGGTGAGAACAGACCAAAATGTAACTAAATTCTCACTGTAAATTTTGACATCTGCAGTCTCCTTGGCAATCAAGATTTCAAGCTCAATTACATTTCTTAGCACCATCTATCGCTCTGTGCGTGTCAAGTGCTAGCAAGTGTAATGAAGCTTCAAATCATGATTGTGCCATAATCGTGCCTGAATTACTTTTATGCTGCCCTCATGTGCTTTTTGGAGCTTCAGAGTTTTAAACCCCATTATGGACTTGCATTGTATGGACCTACAGATCTGAGATTTTCTTCTGAAAAATCTTTGTTTTTGTTCTGCAGAAGAAAGAAAGTCATACACATCTGGGATGGCATGAGATTGAGTAAATGTTGACACAAATAAAAAATTTTGGGTGAACTATTCCTTCAATTTACCTAGAAGCAAATGTTAGTCTTTATACCTGTTCATTTGGGAATGAGGGCTGACAAAATTTAATCCACGGTGTGGATTCTTAAAATTAATTTAATATTTGGAAATGTGTTTTTTTTTTTACAGTATTGTATGATTTCAGTAAAGTTCTGTTTAAAACTATCCAAACACATTCGACTTTCATAGACTGAGATTACAAAAGAACAAAAGCTTGTATAATAGATAATATGGCTGACAATAACAGGTTACGCTTTTAAGGCGGGGCTTAGCAAAGGGTCAGTTAACAAACCATTACATCAATATTGAAGTTTCTTTGAGTATATAATAAAATAATGAGCCATTTGTGCAATAATTTGTGTATTTTCTTAAAAAATGACTATGTTGCTTTGAAAAAACAACAATTTTCTCTTTTTTTCAATTTTTTGTAATTTTTCATTTTCACTCTTTAGGCTGTAAAAGCCCTGATTGTCAGTAGAGGCTTGGTTGCAAATACACAGACATTCTGTAGTGTTGCACTGGCTTGCCGCAGACAGAAAGATGGACTGCAACTGCTTTCTGACATGGAGGTCTGAAAATAACTTTATTTATTCATCCATACTTTCTAATGGTGTTTTCAATAGCACAAATAGTGTGGGAAACCTTATTACAAGCAATAGTAAAATGCATCCTAAAAAGGTTGAAGAACTCTGTTACAACTTTATATAATTTTCCCCATTTAAATGTCTTTTATTGTTTGAATGTGCAGTTTTATATAACACGCACTTATTTGTATTGATTTTGTACAGTCATGTGGCCTTGTGCCGAACACTCATGTGTACAGTGCCCTGATCAGCCAGGCAGTGAAGCGTTTGGACTATGCTTATCTGCATGAGCTTCTCCGTCACATGCACAAACTGCAAGTGCCACCCAATGAGGTCATCATCAGACAGCTGGAGTTTGCAGCTCAGTATCCGACCTCCTATGACAAGGTTAGAAGATGAGTGGGACTGCTTCTAATGCATGTCTACGTTTTAGTTATAAAAAATGTACAAAAACAATTTGGAAACATTTTAAAACAATAAGTCATGCAAGCATGTGCGTTACTGTGATTTTGCCCAGCTGTTAGTAATGAAGTATAGACCCTAAACCTCCTTAACCACTTTGGTACTATCATTGTAATGCAAATATAAAATGGTGGCAACCGCTATTTGATAAAAGACACTGTTGTTCAATAAATATTTACATTTGCCAAGTAATATGGTTCATTAGCCAAACTGTAGGATGTTTATGGTTGCCACATTAATATGCAATTCAATTGATGTGCATAAAATACACCTATTATGCAACACCTTTGAATATGGCTCATCCAGACAGAGATGCTGTTCATTTTATGGCAATCATTCATAAGATATCATTTGTCATATTAATAAAACAAACTTAAGCTCTAAATGTAGCAGCACATAACACATGAATATGCATTATATCTTTCTCTATCCAGTTAAAATCACAGAACACATACCTGGAGAAGATTGATGGTTTCCGTGGTTTTTACAAACAATGGCTGGAGTTCATGCCTGGTCAAGAAACACCACATCCCTGGGACAAATATCGGCCCTCAGATCCACAAACTGAAGAAGATAAGATCTCACAAAATCAAGTTTCTGAATAAATCCCATTCCAGAAATGTGTTGTACTAGTAAATGAGTGTCTCTAAGTTTCCTGAACTTAAGTTTAAATGAATAAGGATAATGTGAGGCAGGTTGTGCATATGTCAAGTAAGAACTGTACAATTGTTGTCTATATATAATTTTGTGTGTTTGTGCATGTGTTGATTGAATTGTTATTAAATTAAAAGTACAAAATCAGTAATCTGTCACGTACACTGCCATTTGCACTTGGCCATACAATGGTTCAAAGTTCTATTCGGGATGGTATCCCCAACCTTGAGAGGGAAATGATGGCAAATTACATTAACTTGACCCTAAATCATTGTTTTGGTAATTTTTGAACTGAATCATTTTTGTTTTTGCAATAAAAATGTTTTCCCTTATCTGAGTGGTACAAGGCTTGGGGACTTTTCCTGCAATTGCCATGTGAAACTAAAAAAAACTTGATTCGATCTTAAGTGGTTGTAAAAAGAAGAGAAACACTAATCGTGTTCGGGTCAAATTTGACCCACCAGTAGAAATAAATGTGTGAGACTATAACACAGAGCAATTATTTTTTATTTGTCAAATAAAATCAATGAATCTGCCACAATGCAGAACACACTCAAGCACACATACATACAAGTTTGTTTGACTATATTATTGAGGACATCTCATAGATCGTATTATCCATTAATTTCATATCAGGCTAATAATATTTTCTATTTCCTAACGCAACCCCTAAACTTAACCATCACACAAACCTGTGCACATAACTAGATTTGAAGATCAACATCATCTGACCTATTTAGGAACCCAATTGTTTTTGTTTTTTTGCTAGGGGATGGCCCTCATAATGTATATAATTGATTCAGACCCTTTGTTTAAGATACAGTTTTTGGACTATTTTTTAATTTTCTCAACTGAATTTTTATATATTATTATTATTGAAGTGAAGATAACATAAAATGTGCTTATTTTATATGATAATGGAGGGAAATAGTTATTTTGAGGTAAATAAGTTAAAATATACCATACAATTCCATAAAAATACATTTTCACTTTAACAAAGTTAGAATTATTACATTTCTTCTAAAAAAGAAATGAAAAAAGAAAGGTGATTTGATATTCAATATTTTTTATTAATTTTGATATTTTGGGTCAAACTGTATATCTATAATTACCAAGCTCACCATTTCATTTCATTTCACTAATAATGTTTTCTCTCCTATAACAGGAGAAAAGATTATGCTTTAATGAGAAATATTTAAGTAAGCCAATGATAACTTAAGTAATCAGTTAAGGTAAGGTAATAACTTCACTGCATATACATTTGCTACTTGCAGTACAGTATCTAATCAGACATCTTAATAGATTTGATGTTATAGGAAATAAACATTCCAGTTACACAATATGAGACTTTCTGTAGTACAACTGACTTTAACTAGAAAAGTAAAAGGTGACAGACACTCACTGCAGACACTTTCTATGATACCATACATATTATGTTTTCTTAAACATTAAAGACAAGATATATCTTATACACACACACACACAAACATACATACATACATACATACATATATATATATATATATATATAGGGGGCGGCTGTGGCTCATATGGAAGAGCGGGTCGGTTTCAAATCGCAGGGTTGGTGGTTCACATGCTGAAGTGTCCTTGGGCAAGACACTGAACCACTGAAGCTCTGCCGCCATTGGCGTGTGAGTGTGGATGGGTGATTGGCACCATAGATATCTATGATTGGCACACAGTGTAAAGCGCTTCTCTTCTTCTTCTTTTTTGTTTTTAACGGCGGTTGGCAACCAGCTTTTGGTGCATTACCGCCACCTTCTGCTCCGGAGTGTGAATCAGACAATAGGCTTACAATCTAGTTTCAAAAAAATAAAAAATAAATAATAATAATAATAATTATTATTATATATATACATATACACATATATACTGTGTGTGTGTGTGTGTGTGTGTGTGTGTGTGTGTGTGTGTGTGTGTGTGTGTGTGTGTATATATATATATATATATATATATATATATATATATATATATATATATATATATATATATATATATATATACACACATACACACATACATATATACATATATATATTATACACACACATATACACATACACACAATCTCATTACACACACTCACACTCATTCATTTCCCAACACACTTTCCCATATCCCTTTTTAGCCTCATACTCTATCAAACAAACCAGTTTCCCTCAAGAAAGTTAACAATATTTTAACCTGTACTCTGTCACCTATGTTCAACAATCCTTTTAATGTTAATTCCTGCACTCCTAATTCCCTCAAACTATTCCTCATTATCACTCTCTGTACCTCATATCTCCCACATCTTATAATGATGTGCTCCACTGACTCCTCTTCCTGACACCACTCACACAAGCCTGTCTCATGTTTTCCTATCATTTCCAGTGATTTGTTTAAAGCACAGTGCCCCAGCCTTAACCTTGTCATTACTGTTTCCTCTCTCCTGTACCCACCACCTAACCTAGTTATTTTTACACTCTTTTGAAACTGATACAAATGCCTTCCTTTCTCCTCCCTGTCCCACCTTTCTTGCCACATTTGGTTAGTTTTTTCCCATATGATACTTTTGACCTCTGCTTTACTTATTTTAATTTGCATTTCTATATTTCCCTTCTTTAAAGCCCTCTTTGCCAATTCATCCACCTGCTCATTCCCTTTCACCCCTACATGTGCTGGGACCCACATAAATTGTACCTGTCCTCCTTGATTTTTTATCCTTGTAACTGACTGAAGGACTTCATACAATACATCTTGACGGCTTTTTGAGTGAAAAGACCTTAAACTCACAAGGACTGAGCATGAATCGGCGCATATCAGCACCTTTTCTTGTCTTGTTTTTTCCACCCACCTTAATGCAACTAACACTGCCACCATTTTCACTGTGTATACTCCTAAAAAATCTGATGTTCTTCTATTAATTCCTATTCCTTTAGCAGGTATTGCCACCCCATATCCTGTCACTCCTGTCTCAGGTTTCTTAGAACCATCTGTATATACATGTACGAATTCTTTATAATTTTTATTTACGTGATACTTGAATACTCTTACCAAATCTATTTGATCTTTTTCTTTCCTTTTTAACTCTAACAAATACCAGTCAATATCTGGCCAAACAAGTACCCATGGAGCCACCATCGGATATACAACTGCAGGGCTCATCTTCATATCGAACACTCCAAATTCTATTGCTACCTCATTGCCTATTCGACTAAAATGATCTCCGTCATATCTTGTGCTCTCCCATGTCTCCTGCAACACTACTTCTGTGGGGTGGAAATCATTATGTCCCTTCAGATTAGCCCAATAGTTTGTCATCAGCTGCCTCCTCCTTAATGCTAACGGCATTTCTCCCATTTCTAACTGTAGTGCAGGTACTGGTGAAGTTTTAAAAGCACCACTACACACTCTTAATGCCTGTGCCTGAATCAAATCTAATTTCTTTAATAAAGATTTGGCTGCTGATCCATAAGCTACACTGCCGTAATCCAACACAGATCTTATCAACGCCACATATATTGTTTTTAGTGCAGAGCAACTTGCTCCCCATTCCCTACCTGTCAAACATCTCATCACATTGATTACTTTTTTGCATTTTCCTTCTACTTTCATTATATGATCTGCCCATGTTAACCGTGAATCGAAAATAACTCCCAAAAATGTGAATGTTCCAACCCTTTCCAATTCTTTCCCATACATATTTAACTTCATCCCTTCCTTAATTTGTTTTCTGGTGAAAAAGACTGTTTGTGTTTTTTCTATTGAGAACTTAAACCCCCAATCATATCCCCACTCCACCACCTCATCAATTGCTTCTTGTACTTTCCTGATTGCATACTCCATATTCCTTCCCCTTTTCCACAAAGCCCCATCATCTGCAAACAGAGATCTCCCTATATCCATTGGTACCTTTGTGAAGACATCATCGATCATGATGATAAAAAGTAGCGGGCTTATCACACTACCTTGAGGCGTTCCATTATCCACAACGTACTGACTTGATATGTCTGACCCTATTCGAACCTCAATTTTTCTTCCAGACAAAAAATTCTTTATCCAGTTAAAGATTCTTCCACCTACACCCAACATGTGCAACTTTATTAACAATCCTTCCTTCCACATCATATCATAAGCTTTTTCTATATCAAAAAACACTGTAATGACTGATTCTTTATTTGCTTGAGCCTTTCTTATTTCATTTTCTAGTCTTATCATTGAATCCATAGTACTCCTTCCTTTCCTAAAACCACTTTGATAATTTGCTAGCTTTCCACTCTTTTCTAGTATATACGATAACCTTTCTGTTACCATCCTTTCCATAATTTTGCATACATTTGATGTTAATGCTATTGGCCTATAACTTGTTGGTTTAGAGGGATCCTTGCCAGGTTTCCTTATTGGAACAACTACTGCCTCTTTCCATGCATCCGGTAATCTTCCCTCCTCCCACACTCTGTTATAAAATTGCAGCAACTTTAAGAGCGCTCCTTTCCCTAGATGTTTTAGCATCACGTAGCATATCTGATCTTTCCCTGGAGATGTTGATTTAGCTCTATTCATTGCTCTCATCAACTCTGCCATATTAAAAGGTTCATCAATTTTATCATCAATTTTTTCCCTCCATTTTAACTGATGCTGATTCATTGTTCTTTCCTTTCTCATTTTGCATAACTCTGACAGGTTATCTGAACTGTGAATTTTTACAAATGTTTTTGCCAATATCTCTGCCTTATCCTTATTGGAGATTGCTGTTCCTTCCTCAGTAGTCATAACTGGAATTTCCCAATCCCTCCTTACTCCTCCCATCCTTTTTATCATTCCCCAAACCTCTCCCACAGGTGTTGATCTTCCTATTTCATTGCAAAATTTCTTCCAACTTGCCCTTTTAGCTTGACGTATTGTTCTTCTCACATTAGCCTGTGCCTTCTTATACTGAATCAAATTCTGCATGTTATGGGTGTTTTTAACTAGCTTAAATGCTCTATTCCTGTTTTTAACAGCCTGATGACACTCTTCTGTCCACCAAGGTACCAATTTTTTATTCCTCCTCTGTTTACTCTTGGGAATTGATCCACCTGCTGCCATAATAATTGCTGATGTTATTTGCTTATTTGTTTCGTCTATATTTACAGAGATGTCTGTCCTTGATAATGATTCCTCACTTAATTTTTGGAATTTTACCCAATCTGCTCTTCTAAGACCCCATTTTAGTAATCCTTCACCTGGTCTTATTTCCACTTGCTCTCCCACTGTGCATGATACTGGGTAGTGATCGCTGCCCACTGTTGTATCATTCCAAACATGCCAGTTACTTATTCCAGCCAGGGGATTAGATACTAATGTAATATCTAATGCCGATTCAATTCCTTTTGTTACGTTTATTCTTGTTCCTCTTCCGTCATTCAAACATACTAATTCCTTATCATCCATCAAATCTTCTATTACCCTTCCATTAACATCTGTATGTGAACCCCCCCCCCCCCCCCCATATTTTACTGTGAGCATTAAAATCTGCACACCATATTATTTTTTGTCTATTATTTCCTTGTATCCTTAATAACTTATCTACTTCCAACCTTTTGCAAGGATTATAGTAGTTTATTATATCCATTTCCTCCCCTCTATCCCACAATACTACCACAATGTATTCTAGATCCTCTCCCTTTTCTAGTACCCTATAAGGAATATCTTACTTAATAAATGTAGCACATCCTCCTCCTCCCGTCCCCCATTATCTCTGTCATTCCTTATCCCTATATATCCCTGAATCATAAACTCTAAATTTGGCTTTAACCACGTTTCCTGGATACACACTACATCTGGATTTATTTTCCTATCTTTGATGAAATGCAGAAACGTCATCGACCCCTGTGATTGGTTACGACTTCCGGTCTGCTGTCCGTGTAAAGCGCTTTGGTAACCTCTAAGGTTAAAAAAGCGCTATATAAGTGCAGACCATTTACCAATATTTATTATTTTATTTTTATAAATAAATGACAATATATATTTTTTATTCAAACAAATGGTAGACAAATTTGTATTTGTAATATTTATGTATTTTAGTCTAAATGACGAGGCAGTGATTTCCGATTTCGTCAGAGTCACGTGATAAACCGAAGGCGCCAATCTTGAACGCGCGCAGCCACCATCTGACGGAGGCGTAAAACTTGCTAGTTTTAATTTACAAACAAATAGACAATATTATATTTTTTTAAGCTTGTACGACACGGACACAAATATTACATGGGTTTAGTCTTTTATTCAAGGTTGTTTATTCTGTGATTTTTTTTTTGTAGGATGGATCAAAATATACCGATAATAGTTTTGAGTGATGAAGATGAGGATGATGGAAACTTGACGCACAACGATTCTTCTGTGCTAATTGTTGAAAACGAGAAAAACGGAACAGGTAACCTGTTTTACCTCACAATAACTTTAACGTGACACTAGCAATACAGTAAAATAACATTGACAAAAAAGTATCATGGTAATTACCATGTTTTTTGTGCATGTATCGTGGTTACACCACTTTTTGTTTTGGTCGTGCACTAAGGTAATATCATGTTTTTGGACATGTAGTATGACAATACCATGTTTTTTTTGGCATGTACTATGACAATACCATGTTTTTTGGCATGTACTATGATAGTACTACGTTTTTTTGCGTGTTCTACTGCTATGGTAATACCATGTTTTTGGACATGTGCTATGGTAATACCATGTTTTTGGACATGTGCTATGGTAATACCATGTTTTTGGACATGTGCTATGGTAATACCATGTTTTTGGACATGTGCTATGGTAGTACCATGTTTTTGGACATGTGCTATGGTAGTACCATGTTTGTTTTTGGCATGTACTATGGTAGTACCATGTTTGTTTTGGCATGTACTATGGTAGTACCATGTTTGTTTTGGCATGTACTATGGTAGTACCGTTTTTTTTGGCATGTACTATGGTAGTACCGTTTTTTTTTGGCATGTACTATGGTAGTACCATGTTTTTTGGCATGTGCTATGGTAGTACCATGTTTTTTGGCATGTGCTATGATAATATCATAGTTTTTGGACATGTGCTATGGTAATTCTGTTTTTTGGCATGTACTATGATAATACCATGTTTTTTGGCGTGTGCTATGGTAGTGCCATGTTTTTTGGCTTGCACTGTGGCGATGCCATGTTGTTCTTATTATTTTAAGTACCTTGCAGTACCATGTAAATACCATGATAAATGCAAATGGTAATCATTCTGTGACTTTGTATATTAAGCGCCATCGAATTACCACCCAGTATTATCATTCTACCATGGTACCACCAGAATAATTTTTGTAAGGAAATATTACAATAAAATATTTAAGAAACATTATAATTTATATGTGACACTAATTAATGAAAAAGTAGCTGTATAATAAATAAAAAGAATTAAGTTTTCATTGATCTGTTTCTCTTTTGATTCTGTTCATCTCAGAAATATTGAAGCATATTGAGGAACTGGATGAGGACCTGGCTATTACATTCTCCCAAACTGCAACAGTGCTTCCACATGCAAGATATGACTGCTTACTGCCATTCAGGTCAGTAAAACAATGATGACACCGTGTGTAGTACTTGTGCTGGGGTTGTCAGTACTTCCCAGATAGCAAAATAGCTTTTGGATGAATTTGTCAATTTTATATTTTTTTTGTCAATTTTTCCTCTCTCTGTGTGTGTTGCTTGTACCAGCCGTGTAGAACAAGACGTCTCAGGACCCTTACAAGAGAATGCAAAGCATTGTGATCAATGTTTTTGCTATATCTGTGACAAACTGGCCTCCATGGTGAGTTAACACAAGACTCTGAAGATTTAAACTTTGAACACAAATCAAGTTTATATCACATAGAGATCTAGGTTGCATCTCTCATATAAAAATGTTTTGCATGAAAAAAAATGCGAAAGCTGAGGTCTTTTTTTTTTTTTTTTTTTTTTTTCTCCCATGACATTATTTCCATTTTGATTTTTTTTTTTGTGTTAAAAAGTGTGAGTTCTGGACCATCCCTGGCATTTGCCACTGTAATGCCCACAAGCACAGTGTCTACTGGAAGGCTCTTCGTGATAAAAGCCTCATGGGATATCTGCATGAGCTTAACTTCACCTTCGACCCACTGGATATGGATTCGGACCTAAGACGTGCTGGTGTGTTCTCTCTCTCTTGCTTGATTTATTTTATTCTTAGCACATGTAAGAGCAACTGCATCAGCCTAAATTTTCCAAATGTGTGTGTGGTGTGATAGAGACGTGTCTGCAAAAATTTGCTGGTATTCTGGCAGTAAAATATGCATCATTTTTGATGGGGTTTGAGAATACATTCCATCCTACGAGCTGTCAGTGCAGCTGCCACCATACCAATAACAGCACTTCACAGAGTCACAATGCAGGATGTAAAGGATGCCAAAAACGTCACATGAAGATGCTGGAATATGAGTGAGTGAACCCTTTATATTATTTAAAATATCTTTACTGAATAATACAATGCATCATGAAATCATTTTTTTTGGTAGAAATTCAGTTCGATTTGATAACTGAGGTAAAGTTCATAACAATGATTGAAAATTGGTCAAGAATTCTATTTTTGTTATAAAATGAACAAAATGCATGCAAAGAGGCTTACTGGAGCCCATCTTTAGAAAGCACCATTAGTTATAAGCAATAATTAAATTCTGCAATCAATGCGTTGAATTTTTAAATGCACAATACTAAAATTGTTTCTTTTTATTTTTTGTAGTTACACTGCTGTGAGTAACCATATCGAAATGTTTTTGCATGAAGCAATGAAGGAGAATCCAAAGGCCTGTATCGTTATGCTATTAGGGTCCATCAAGCTTTTCATCACTCACACTGCTCCTGGGTAATATATGCATATACACTATTACACACATGCTTTTCAAGTGGCAATATTGTTATTGATAAGAGTGTCAGTGAAATGTCACAATTGTCTATCAAATTAAAAACAAATATGCCATTGTATGTATTCCTTTAATTAAAGTGGGTATATACCCATATAAAATTCCTTTAATTAAAGTGGGTGTATACCCATATAAAATATGTGTGCCAGTACTAATACCCGTTTATGGAGAACATCGGCCAGTATGGTGGTTCTGCTTTTTTATGCTGCCTTTTTTAAAATCGCTAATAATTAATTCCACGACTTTGAAAGAAATGTAAACAATAACTTTATACTCTGTCGCTACATGTCATCCATGTTTCAGAATAAGTGGTCTCGGTTAGAAACAAAAAGCGCATTATTAACCCTTTTAGCTCTGAAAGTGTTTTAAAATATTTTCTGTTTCTGTGGCATACCCAAAATGAATGGCTTAACTTGACCAAAGAAAAAAAAAAAAAAGAAACCAGTGTTTTGTATCTTTGATAATCGATCAATCTAACGATTATTAGACTATTCTGCGATTATTGCAACGATTAATCATTAGCTCTTAACTGGTTTTTCAGCTTGTGGGCCGACTTAAAAGGTTGTATTAAACGTGCTTACTAACAATAAAGAGGAAAATGCATTTCTGATTTGTTTATATGTTTCCCTTGACTGCATGAAGATATTTTCAAATCTCTCACTACCTTCAAATATACAATTTAGCTGGCTAAAGCATCAACGTGACTGGATATAAACTAATGCAAATAGATGGTAATACATTTTATTTGAACATTTGGGTAGGACTTGTGTGTTTTTTGTCACATTTTTGTAAACGGTCGAGGTTAGCTTTAATGTTAGCGTCCTCTCAGCCTGGTCTGCAAACATACTGATGTTCTTTACTAATGCAGCATCTATTCAAGAAATGTATTACTTTATAATGATATGACAAGGTGTACTGTATACATACCTTTTAGTTGTTGGTGTTTTAAATCTGCATTGTTCAGCTCCATGCAGTGCTCCGCTGCATTCAACGTGCAGTATCGCGTGTCAAAACAACCACAACGAGGCATCAGTGATAGTTTTTATTTTGCCTCTAGAGGCCGCTCTCATATCGTATAATGACAATGCGCCCTTCCTAGCTACTCCAGCACCGGACACGAGGAGGAAAATTATTGGTGTGTATTTTTGCCGATAACCGATAGTTCCAAAATTTGCTATCGGTGCCGATTAATCGGCAAAATCAATATATTGGTCGACCTCTAATTATATATGCGCTGTAGTTCAATTGTGGAGAATATAATTATGACAGTCCAGTGTGAGATAATAGGTTAATAAAGTGCAGTACTGGTGTATATTGTTCATGAGAGATCAAGTGTTCAGGAATCTGATTGCCTGGGGGAAGAAACTGTCATGTAGTCGGCATGTCCTGATGCTGCGATACCGCCTGCCTGATGGTAGCAGTGAGAGCATCCCATGACTCTGGTGGCTGGAGTCTCTGATGATCCTCCAAGCTTTTTTCTCACACCGCCTGTTATATATGTCCTGGAGGGAGGGAAGCTCTCCTCCGATGATGTTTCTGGCAGTTCGTACCACGCTTTGTGGTTGTGGGCGGTGCTATTGCCTTATCAGGCAGTGATGCAACCAGTCAGGATGCTCTCTACAGTACTGGTGTAGAACCGTGTGAGGATGTGGTGGTTCATTCCAAACTTCTTCAGCCGTCTCAGGAAGAAGAGGCGCTGGTGAGCCTTCTTAACAACGGCCTCGGTGTGGACGGACCATGTGAGTTCCTCAGTGATATGGACACTGAGGAACTTGAAACTGCTGACTGTCTTCACCGGTGCTCCATTAACAGTTTTGGTCACAATGCCTGCATGCATTGTTAAGTAGAGCTTCTAAGCTTTCAAATGCTGCATATTTTGTGTTGGTCAACACAAGTTATTTTCATTTTGACAAAAAAAAAAGGTTTTTCAAGTTAACAGTTTGTGAACAAATTGTTGTTTAATATAAACGACATGGACAGCTGATGGTCTTTTATGCTGCATTTACACTGCAAAGCCTGTGCGTTAATCTGATATTTTGACACAATAACAATTTCTGTCTGGCCTCTTTGCATTCTCTTAAGACATAATGTGGACTGTTTAGATTAAATTAGAATTAGTTATTTGGCCATAAATTTAAATTTGACCATTCATGCTTGCAGCCACTTAATACCACAAAGGTTTGAAAGTTGCTGCCTGTCAGACCAACAGTGCTAGGGTACAGAATTAAGTCTACTCGGTACTACTGTTACTGTAGAAAGATATATATATATATATATATATATATATATATATATATATATATATATTAGTATCAACTTGGTACAGAGTACCACTACTTTTCGCATCACTAATAAATGGTGTCAAACCTCCTTTGCAGAAATGCCCATGCTGCTGTAGCTGTATCTAATTCTGTGACATTGCTCCTTTGGAGGTAATTTTATATATAAAAATAGATTTTTGGAGTGTATATTTTGTTGTTTTCTTATAAACCATGTGTTTGTATGTTTATCTTCCAGAGTTATGACAAAGGTGTGGACGCTTTTAGTTGAGTTTGATTTTTCCACCTCTTTCACAAAGCAGCTACAGACTTTCTTCCAGCGGCTTCCTTTGCCTTCCAACTGCACACTTTCAAAAAGGTAACAACTTGCACATATTCGTACCTTCACTTATGTTTGGAAAAGAAGACTTGTTTACCTCTGTCTGCTTTTTTTTAAATGTGCTAGAATAGTACATTAACTTTTATTTTGTTAGGGATTGTTAGGGTAAGTAAATGATGACACAAATTTCCTTTTTGGAAATCAGGCTTGCACGCTTGTTGGTTTTTAATTTAATATTTGGTATTATTTTTTATTTTTTTTAAACGGGCATCATTTGTACTTTGTGGCCTAGTACTGTAATTGTAATTTGTCGATATTAAATTAGTGCCGTATTTCAGCAGTCTGAACGTTCTACGTTGGGATGATCCCTTGCTCTCTGCAGTGATAAAAGGTCAGAATGTCAGTGGAGAAAGGCATGTCAAAGGTCGAAAGCTTGAAATTTTGCATGAATCTCTGAAAGTGATTCAAGCCCGAGTCTGTAAACTTCAAAAACAAAACAAGTAAGCCCTCTTTCTTAATGTAATTAAAATTTGTGATGTTACATTTGCCTATTTATCGAGAATTGTCTACATTTACTTGTATTTACGTTTGGTATCTTTCGTAAATATATGTCATATACATAGGCCTGCATGGAATCGGCATTTGCACATATTCACAACAAAATAAAAATTGTAATTTTCTGAATTGTTGTTCCAAACTGTCCTCTCTATGGGGAAAACATTTCTGAAGAATCATTATGCTCTTGCCTTACAATGACAGTTCATAGTGACACACACACATCCTTGTTTATCCAATGACTTGTTAGAAACAGCACAAGCCGTGATGCTATTTCTGAAGTGACATTTTTGAATAACTAATGAAGGATTGAACGTATCATTTGGTTTGAACCAGTAACAGCAGATTCTGATCCTCTGCGTAAGAGTTCCATGCACAAATCCGTTTTTTATGACTACTCAGTTTTTCCAAATTTTTTAAGACTTACTTGTTCATTGAACTGTTATATAAGCAATATCACACGAGCAAGAGTGCTATATGGCCCTAAATCAGCACTGCTGTGATTACCTACTCCATTCGGCCTGCGGCCGAATCACAGCAGTGCTGATGTAGGGCCATATCACTCTCTTGCTTATATATATATATATATATATATATATTAGTACTGTGCAAAAGGCACATAAGATGTTTCACAAAAGCATTTGTCTTAAGATGGTTAATTATATATTCATCTTTTCAAAATCCTCTTTTTGTGTTCCACACAAATGACTATTTATGGATTTGTGACAACACACGGGTGAGTAATTGATGACAGAATATTTTGTGTTTATTAGGTACCGTGAGATGGCTCGCTATCTCAAAGTTGTTAAAAGCACCAACAATCCCACGTGAGTGTCAGCTGCATATGAACATGCATTGTGTGTTCTATAAATAGAGATTGACTGGTATTGGGTCCTTTTTTTTCTGACGTTGCAGATTAAGTTTGTGTCCAGTTGCCAATATACATAACTTTTATTTTTGCCTTTTTACTCAATAAATAATTATTATGTAGACTACAACAATAAAACAGAATATTCATTATGAATATTAATAATAATGATAAAAAAGAACAATGTAATTGTTGATAAATAAAATTAAAGTATAATATTTCCAAATAGATTTGAAACAATCATTTTTATCTGGACACCTGATTTTAACTAAAAACCAGTTAAGTTATAAATTGTGAATTTTGCTAAAACGTATCGTTTTTTTTTATCTGTCTTAAGTAATATTAGTGATGGAAAGACCTGATATTAATGGACTAAAAACCAGTTAAGTAGAAAACTGCATATGGCTATTTATCTCTACATACAGTATCTCACAAAAGTGAGTACAGCCCTCACATTTTTGTAAATATTTGATTATATCTTTTCTTGTGACAACACTGAAGAAATGACACTTTGCTACAATGTAAAGTAGTGAGTGTACAGCTTGTATAACAGTGTAAATTCACTGTCCCCTCAAAATAACTCAACACACAGCCATTAATATCTAAACCACTGGCAACAAAAGTGAGTACACCCCTATGGGAAAATGTCCAAATTGGGCCCAATTAGCCATTTTCCCTCCCCGGTGTCATGTGACTCGTTAGTGTTACAAGGTCTCAGGTGTGAATTGGGAGCAGGTGTGTTAAATTTGGTGTCATGGCTCTCACACTCCCTCAAACTGGTCACTGGAAGTTCAACATGGCACTTCATGGCAAAGAACTCTTTGAGGATCTGAAAAAAATAATTGTTGCTCTACATAAAGATGGCCTAGGCTATAAGAAGATTGCCAAGACCCTGACACTGAGCTGCAGCACGGTGGCCAAGACCATACAGCGGTTTAACAGAACAGGTTCCACTCAGAACAGGCCTCGCCATGGTCGAACAAAGAAGTTGAGTGCATGTGCTCAGCATCATATCCAGAGGTTGTCTTTGGGAAATAGATGTATGAGTGCTGCCAGCATTGCTGCAGAGGTTGAAGGGGTGGGGTGGGGTGGGGGTGTCAGCCTGTCAGTGCTCAGACCATACGCTGCACACTGCATCAAATTGGTCTGCATGGCTGTCGTCCCAGAAGGAAGCCTCTTCTAATGATGATGCACAAGAAAGCCCGCAAACAGTTTGCTGAAGACAAGCAGACTAAGGACATGGATTACTGGAACCATGACCAAGATAAACTTATTTGGTTCAGATGGTGTCAAGCGTGTGTGGCAGAAACCAGGTGAGGAGTACAAAGACAAGTGTGTCTTGCCTACAGTCAAGCATGGTGGTGGGAGTGTCATGGTCTGGGGCTGCATGAGTGCTGCCGGCACTGGGGAGCTACAGTTCATTGAGGGAACCATGAATGCCAACATGCACTGTGACTTACTGAAGCAGAGCATGATCCCCTCCCTTCGGAGACTGGGCCGCAGGGCAGTATTCCAGCATGATAACGACCCCAAACACACCTCCAAGATAACCACTGCCTTGCTAAAGAAGCTGAGGGTGAAGGTGATGGACTGGCCAAGCATGTCTCCAGACTTAAACCCTATTGAGCATCTGTGGGGCATCCTCAAACGGAAGGCGGAGGAGCACAAGTTCTCTTAACATCGACCAGCTCCATGATGTCATAATGGAGGAGTGGAAGAGGACTCCAGTGGCAACCTGTGAAGCTTTGGTGAACTCCATGCCCAAGAGGGTTAAAGCAGTGCTGGAAAATGATGGTGGCCACACAAAATACTGACAATTTGGGCCTAATTTTCACTTAGGGGTGTACTCACTTTTGTTGCCAGCGGTTTAGACATTAATGGCTGTGTGAGTTATTTTGAGGGGACAGCAAATTTACACTGTTATACAAGCTGTACACTCACTACTTTACATTGTAGCAAAGTGTCATTTCTTCAGTGTTGTCACATGAAAAGATATAATCCAATATTTACAAAAATGTGAGGGGTATACTCACTTTTGTGAGATACTGTATAAACACTGCATATTGTTATTACTTTTTATGGTATAATCTTTAATTTTTGTCTGGGATTTAGGATGCAGAGAATGAGAGACTTGGTTCCCCTTTATCTGTGCAAGGTACAATTGAATAAAGCCATTACTTTATCATATATTCTGATTTTCAGACATTTTGTTTGAAATTGTGACTGTGTGAATGCCTTTTCTTAAATAAAAATGTGATGTGTGTTTGTGTATGTAGGTTGGAGAATACAGTGGTGCAGTTCACACCCTGTTATCCCCAATGCATGGTGCATCTTGCCCTGCCTCCAGATTGACGCCTCAGCAGTTCAAAGCTTACCTCAGAATCCTCACATCAGGCCACGCCCCTGACATACAACATCAAGAATCTGATTCAGGAATTGGGCAAATGGTTGTGTTTGATCCTTTACTATCCACTGTATGGACACCAATTGAAGGTAGAGAACTGATGGATGCAATTTTATTTCCACTTTAAAATATAATAATTTTGCCCTTGAGAAAGGCCCCTACAGGATTAGCTTACTCTACCTCATGTTGTTCCAAAATCCTATTACTCTGTGCAACACAAATTAAGATATTTTTAAGAATCTCCAAGATGCTATTTCACATACAGTAAAAGCATACAGTGACTCTGGGCTATCAAGCTCCACAAAAAAGGAAAAAAAGAGCAAAATAACTTTTTTTTTTTTTTTTTTTTTTTGCATTTTATGACATCAGTTGTTATACATGCATATCTGCATTACATACTTCAAATTCCGATCACAATTTACTGTCCACATATGTGAAGTTTAAGCGAATATAGATATACCATGATTACCATGACGTGTTTTTGTGTCTCATATTCTGTTCTTGTTGTATTATTTGAACACCTAAAATCTAAGGACCGGCCGCATTCAGAGCAGAGCAGCGTGTTATGATGAACCACTTTAAATTGCTCTGATGGGTGTACTGTCAACGGAGGTTCTTGCCAAACTCCCACGAAAATACAAGCGAGTATTTGTATAGTTTCACTGTTTATTTGCGCAATGCCAAATGTTCTTGGCTCATACACACACAATGTAAATGACATGCTTGCTTGCTCCATTACTCTCGAGATGATAGATAAAGAAACATTTTCAAATGCACATAGAATTTCAAATGGTTTACTTCATGTGAAATAATGGCTTGTAGGTTTTACTGGAGATCCTTAACATAATGTAAGAGAGTGAAGAATTTAGCACAGAAATACAGTATACATTATTACTATTGCATAATGTAATATAATTGCTGGTGTTGTCTGGGTTTCATAAATAGGTGTTTCCCAACCTTTTTCTGCCACAGCACACTTTATACGACTAAAAAATTATATGGCACACCACTATCCCACATAAGCTAACCATTGTCAATATTTTTCCTTTTCAAGAACTTGCTCATGTTTTCTGGCCATCTTAGTAGCGTGTTTACTTGTAAATGTTTGAAATTCGGCTATGCAAAAAAAAAAAGACACATACAGTGCTTGCGTTAGACTTTCTCATCGTCCATCATTTTGATCTAATCTATCATTACCCGTCATTTTAATTTTCATATTTTAATGATAAGACATTTAATAGCTTTTATTTTTAATCATGAATTTATAGGACGAGCATATAGCAGATTATGCATTTATTTATTTATGAAGAGAACAGATGAACAACAGAGACACGAAACGGATGAATGTTTTTTCCGAAGTTACAGCTGATGCCACTAAAACATGACATATGAACAACGCAATATTACAAAAAACAAATACGATTAAAATATTAACAAAATACTTAAAAAATGAACTGAACAGAACTCGGTCGACAACTCGAACATTCCTCCTGTTCAGCATCGACTTAAACTCACCTGTGCGTAATCAAACGCATCAAGGGAGACTGATGCTGAGGCAATTGTAATTAGATTTTGTGTCTTTGCCTCAGACAGACGACTTCTCATGGCAGTTTTTATTTGGTTCTGGAGGCTGAACCCAGCGTCAAGCACCGCATCACCCTCCACATGACGAGTTGCCGAAAGCATCAAATAGGGGCGATTTTATGAGTTTGCCATGTAAAAAACCAGGATGTGTGCACAATAAACATTGAAAACATGTACAGTATATGGTAGAGAGAAAAAAAGCTTGCAGTTGCTTTGATAGCAGAAAATAATAAAAGGACTTGTTTATGCAGTTAATCCAGGATGGACTTCAAAGACATTAGTCATTAATCTTACAGTTCATACAAAATCTGTTTAAACATTGACCCTTAACACTTAGTTATTACTACACATAGTAATTCTGTCCCTGTGCAATAATTTATGATAAATTAAATATTTTTAAAGCCTTAAAAGTAATCATATATCCCCATTTATTTATGATTTAAAGTTTCAAATCAATAAATTACTACTTAATGCCGAGTTTACACTTCACGATTTTAAGCCCGATTTTCACTCGCTGACAGTTTTGTGGTGATCGCCGACAAAAGCCTGAAATTGTTGGCAAATCGGAGCTCACTCCCGTGAGCAACGATCTCGATATATGAACTATCAAAGATGCGATTTGAGAGAATCGCCGATGTCAGTGAGATATCTAGAATGTTAAATATCTGGACTTGTCTGCCACTCCAAATCGTGCAGTGTGAAATCTGTTCTGACTGAATACAACAGCAGCGTTGACCTACAGCCAATGAGAGGGCAAGAAACGGGGCACGGGAAGTTTCAGTGGGAGGAGTAATGATGTACCTGCAACAGAAACTTCTCATTGGACCGAAGAAATGGAGGAAAAAATAGTGGAGCATTGGCAGGCGCACCAGTGCCTATTTGATATTTCCTCTGAACTGTACCACAACCAGGTGGAGAGTTGGAGAGAAATTGTCAATTCTCTTGGACGGTCAGGTAAGCAAATATATTGTAACCAAATAAAATATATGATGCTTTGAGGCGATTAGAAACATACACATCAAATTCTGAAATGCATAACATATGATCATGCATTTGTTTTCGTATCTCGTATCACTTCTTGCGTGTACTCTGTTGTGAAACATAATATGGAGTCCAGGCAGAGTCGTTGGGGATTTGCCAATAGTGAAATGTCTTGTAATGTGTTCACCCCTTTCACGGATTCGTCGTGTAATTTGAAAACGCTACGACTTCAGTGACAAGACAGACAGTTTTGTAATATAAACGGTACCACGTTCCGACAATCTTTGAAAGTCGTGTAGTGTGTAGGAGCCATAAGGTGTAGGCCTATCGGTCATAAGCATACATAAACCTTAAGAAGTATGACATTTTGTGTGACAAATGCTTATAATAATCAAAGTTATTTATGAAACATTATTGTTAGCCAAATTTCATAATCGTGACAGCCCTAGCTGCAATGGGGTCTGAGTTCTTAAGGAACTGTGGAGTAAATAAAAAGGGGTCTGAGACCACAGTAATGTGAAGAGGACCAAAAAAAAAATCTGTATTCTCTTTTAACTTACATTGTGAACACCAAAAGCACTGAGGTAATTTGTGGCTGGTTCCAATTCTGATTCACTCTTACTAAACTGGGTTTGGTTCACTTAAAACGTACTATATGTGAAACCACCCTGAATCATCTTCCGGCTGATGCACACTGGCACAGGGATGCTCGTCACTCGTGCGCATTTGCTGCAGCTAAATTATAATGTGATGGCTTGTGACGAACTGAATCATTATATATATGCGTCACATTCACTTGGTGTATCTTATCATGAAGAAAACGGCGATATGCAGCTCTTTAATTTTTATGAGTGTGTGTGTGTGTGTGTGTGTGTGTGTGTGTGTGTGTGTGTGTGTGTGTGTGTGTGTATATATATATATATATATAAATAAAAATTATAGAGCTGCATATCGCCGATTTTATTGAATGGAAAAAGCAATACAATGAAATATTTCTTCACAACATTTTTTGTTTTGCTTTGAAAGGAAGTCACACAGGTATGTAGGGTTTGAAATTAACACCAGATGCAGGTATTTCACACGCAGTTGCGGGTGCATTTGCCTGTAAGACATCTCGGAGTGACACATGACGAATGCTGTTAGACACCTTTGAAGAAACCCTCATGATTATGTTTTGAAGAACAGACGAAAGAAAAGCAGATGATGCGTGTCTGATTCACTGTTTGTTCAGAAGTTCAGTGGCTGCAAATGAGCGCAGCACAAGCGCTTCTTACGGAACACACGAATGCATAGATTTCTTACTTTTTCTGTGTTTCAGTCATCTGAAACATTTGCAAGAGAATTTTTGTCTATGAAAACAATGCAAATGATCTCAAACCATCTCAGGAGGTGCTCCGAGTTTAGTTTGTTTAATATCCACGGTGCAGTTCACGTTTTACATGCCTTGTGTTTGAAACTCTTCAGTTTTACTTTATTTTGACATTGATTTATTCCAAATATTTGTGGCTCTACATGTTACCATACATAGCAAATTACATGCCTCTGAAATGGTGCTTGAACAAGAAGTTTCTCATCTGTGCTTGTCAACTCTTTAGCCTCCATTTGTATGTTGCAAAATTATATAAACAGTATATTTGTGTGTGTGTGTGTGTGTGTGTGTGTCTGAAAAATCAATGTGGCTGGTAAAATTGGGCATTCACCAGCCACTGTGGCAAAAAAAAAAAAAGTTAATTTCATACCCTGTTTGGAACAACATGAGGTTAAAATAAGACCTAATTTATAAATTTTAAGTAACTATTCCTTTAACCCCATGTTTAATGTTTAGTATTGATTCTGTGCCTTCACTAAAGGTCCATTTTTGCTCAAGATTCTGGATGTACTTAAGTTTGCACTAAGGGTTCTGGACTGTAACAGCATCGTTTTTGCAGATGTAAGTACTATAAATAGTATATGACTATTTTATTGAACTTAATATTTGCAGCTAGTATTTGCAAAGTTTCCTAAATAGATAAGCAAGTTGTAGCCAAAGTCCCTTCAAGGCAAAGTCGGTTAATTTGAACACTGAAATTAAGAAAATTAGCTTTCTGGGGCCTGGGTATCTCTGTAAGTAAAGATGCTGATTACCACACCTGGAGTCACAAGTTCGAATCCAGGGCATGCTGAGTGACTCCATTCAGGCTTCCTAAGCAACCAATTGACCCGGTTGCTAGGGTGGGTAGATTCATGTTGGGTTAAGCTCCTCGTGGTCACTATAATGTGGTTCTCACTCTCGGTGGGGCGAGTGGTGAGTTTTGCATAGATGCCGCGGAGAATAGTGTGAAGCCTCCACACGTGCTAGGTCTCCGCGGTAACGCATTCAAGCCACGTGATAAGATGTGCGGATTGACTGGCAACTGAGATTCATCCTCTGCTGCCTGGATTTAGGCGAGCCACTACACCACCACGAGGACTTTGGGCATTCCAAATTGGGGAATTTTTTTTTTATTATTTTTTTTAAATATCTTTAGTTGTTATAGTGTGGAATTTTTCACAGATATGTGCTGTGACATGGGTTTGGCTTAACTATGCTCAGATTCAAAGTTGTAGAGACCAGACTTGGGTCATTGGGCAGTTTAGCTGTAAACTACTTGAACGGGGAAGACCACAAACCTATGATATTTTCTGCACCAATAAGGTATAAATTTGGCTGCTTGGCTCAAATGTTTTTCTTTTTAAGAAACTGTAAACTTATTAAGAAACTGATACTGTTGCTTTTTTTTCTGTCTTTCTTCCCCTCACTGAGTGCATTAACATTCCTAGAATATTCACTTCAGGTTTGGTGTGTTTGTATGTGTTTGTTGTAGTCGGAGAGCTGGGTGTATCTGCTCCGTGTTATCAGCTGCAGTTATGTTGCTCCAGATGGGCTCATTGTTGATGCATGCTATACTGAGCCTAATGTCAACTTTCAAACGGTGAGGTGTGGGTGTGTGTGCGCGCGTGTGTGTGCGCGCGTGTGTGTGCGCGCGTGTGTGTGTGCGCGCGTGTGTGTGTGCGCGCGCGTGTGTGCGCGCGCGTGTGTGTGCGCGTGTGTGTGCGCGCGTGTGTGCACGTCTGTCTGTGGAGAGTGTTTGAGAACTGAGTTTTTGACGGTTGTCTGTTTATATCCAGGTGACCAGAGACGTTGCCAATTCAATTCTTGATGAGCTGACAACTTCCAGCCAGTTACACATCCCCAGAACATTTGAGAATGTGAGTTTCAATAAATTAGTTCTTTACAATGTATTTGGCCATTTTGGAATTTGTTTAAAGATATAATTCAGATCTTAGGCCATGACCCCACTACCACACTTCTTTTTCTTCAACTTCAAAACTGTCATTTGAGTTGAATTGCGAAATGATCAGCAAAAAGGGTCATCAACGTTTGAGTTGCCTTAGGAAACTGGCTACATTTCACATTGATAGACACATGTTGACTTTGTTTTATCTTGCTTTTATTGAATCTATTATGTCATTTTCCATTGTGGTGTGGTATGGAAGTCTGTCAGTGAAAAATAAGAACTCCTTAAACCAAATTGTAAAGTGGGCGAGTAAGATAATAGGAGTAAATCAACGGAACCTAGGAAGCATTTATACAAATCAGCTGTACCGGAAAGCAACTGCTGTCTTGAGTGATCAGTCACATCCCTTAAGGAATGAATTTCAGTTACTTCCATCTGGTCGCCGATTTGTGGCTTCGAGATGGAAAACCAGACGGTACAGAAATACTTTTGTTCCAGCAGCAATTACAATTTTAAATAATACGAGTAAGAGAGATGTTTTAGTATCTGATAATTAACTTGGACAGAGGATACGTATATGTCATGGTGCAGTTTGTCATGATGTTTTATGTCTTATCTGTAAAAACTGTATGTGAAATGTTTTTGTCTTATATGTTTTCTTCTTGGATGACCGAATTCTTTTTCTTTTTATCTGCAAAACAAATTTACCTGCGGGTATGAAATAAATTTACCTTAATGTTTTATTTCTTTCCTTTTTACTATCCAGGACTATCCAGACCAGGCTAGGCTGCTACTAGTCACTCAGGCTTTGGTACTGCGCATTTTCAAATCACAGCTCAGACCCATCTTGAAAGTCATAATTTCTTTCAGGGTACTGTCTTGTTCTTTGTTTCCATCTTTAGTTTTACTGTACAGTATATGTGTGCATATCTATGTATGTGTAATACTGTGATAAACTCTGTTTGAGAGACACACCGCAATCAGTAGTCCCTCATTTTGACTAGCAAATGTAAAAATTCATATATTTGCACTTAGACACTAGTGCAAATACCTTAGTGTAATCAAGTGCTTTTTTGCTTTCAGTCCAACCCCTGGGCTCTTCGTTGGTTTTTCTACAGTCTGCTGGTGAGGCCAGATGTGCTACACTATCTCTTGTGCAATCTTCTGGAGGAACTTTGTAATGAGCAATATCAACCCCTTCAGAGGTACCTACATACAAACTTGTTTCCTCAAACAAACAGAATATTGTTTTGATAGTGAAATCAACCTGCGAATGCCTTACTTATATATGCCTCTGTATGATAAGCTGGGATATGTGTATTTAACATAAATTACAAAATAACCTTTAAGCATGCAAATATGTGCATATACAGCACATGCACAATTTTATTCTAAATCTGTTTATCACCTCAGAAAATGGAGTGAAACAGAGCATTCCCTGATTGCATACTTCATCTGCCTGATCTTCCTGGAGAAAAATGTGATGCTAGACCTCAGCACCTATCCCACAAATATCTTGCTTGCTACTTGGAATGAGTAAGAAGCAGCAATCAAATTACTATAGTATATTTTGTCATGCCATGTCAGACATTATAACCTAAATCTGTTGATATCTTTCACTTGTTAATGTTTTGAAGCACTGATGGTTGTTTATTATTAAAATGTAGATGCATGAAAATGATAATAGATTTTATTAGACATTTTAGATATTCCTTGTAAAACTTGTCCAGGAAGACATAAAGGAAAGGATGATTGTGTAATGGAAATCTGATGGCCTTTAAAGCATGAACAAATGCGACTGAATTTAAGTACATATTGTATGAACATACCATTTGAATTTGTCATCAATTTGCAAATGCACTGTTTTTATGTCCATGATTTCAGATTGCACTTCCCTTGGCAACTTAGCTTGAGACTGCATCTTGAATACAACGTAAGAATCTCTTTTCCTTAATTCAAAATATATAAGAGGTATTGCCACATAGATGGCAGAACAATGTTTCCTACAAAGTTGAGCTCTTGCAATGGGGGTGTTAATTATAAAAATATTATATATAAGTAACATTTTAATGTTTACATTTATTTAATACAAATTTTTTTTATTGAAATGGTTTATCGGTAGCTAGCTACACGTTTTCATATGAACATAAAACAACACTAATTCAGTGAGTTCATTCAGTCAAAGATTCACCAGACTTTGTGACCCACATTTCCCTCATTATTTTTTGGAAACCAAGTCAACTTGAATATTATATCATTGTAATATAATAACCTCCTGAGACCCGAGCGTGACTGCTGTGTGCATTTTCCATTTTTTTTGCAAGGCCACAAAATAGAATGATGTACAAGTTGTGGCCAAAAATATTGGCACCCTTGCTAAATATGAGCAAAGAAGTCTGTGAAAAGAAATCTGCATTGTTTATCCTTTTGATCTTTCCATCCATCCATCCATCGTCAACCGCTTATCCTGCGTACAGGGTCGCGGGGGGCTGGAGCCTATCCCAGCTAACATTGGGCGAAAGGCAGGGTACACCCTGGACAGGTCGCCAGTCCATCGCAGGGCCACACATATACAGACACACACTCACACTCACATTCACACCTAGGGCAATTTTTTTGGAGACAACAATTAACCTAGCCTGCATGTCTTTGGATGGTGGGAGGAAGCCGGAGAACCCGGAGAGAACCCACGCAGACACGGGGAGAACATGCAAACTCCACACAGAATGGCCGGGGCAACCGGGGTTTGAACCCACGACCTTCTTGCTGTGAGGCGACAGTGCTAACCGCTGCACCACCATGCCGCCCCTTTTGATCTTTCATTAAAATAAAATAAAAAATCTAACCTTTGAAGTAAAACAATTAAAATAGAGGAAATATCTAATTATTAAATACATATTTTCCTCCAAAAAGCATTGGACATAATTATTGGCACCCTTTTGTTCAATACTTTTTGCAACCTCTCTTTGCCAAGATTTCAGCTCTGAGTCTTCTACTATAATGCCTAATGAGGTTGTAGAACACCTGGCAAGGGATCTGAGAACATTCCTCCATACAGAATCTCTCCAGATCCTTCAAATTCAGAGGACCATGTTGGTGGACTCTCTTCTTTAGTTCACCCCACAGATTTTCTCTGGGGTTCAGGTCATGGAACTGGGATGGCCATGGCAGAACCTTGATTTTGTGGTCAGTGAACTATTTTTGTTTATTTTGATGTTTGTTTTGGACCATTGTCCTGCTGGAAGATCCAACCACGGCCCATTGTAAGCTTTCTGGCAGTGGTGTTTGTTGGTATTTGATAGAGTCTGTGATGCCATGTATCCAAACAAGATGCCCAGGACCTCTGGCAGAAAAACAGCCCCACAACTTTAAAGATCCAGCACCACATTTAACCGTGGGCATTGGGTACTTCATCTCAAACCCAAACATCTCCAGTTGATTGGCACATGTTAATTTTTGCACTGATCGTGGAAATTGGTATTTTCAATGCTTTGGCCATTTTCTTTTAGCCTCTTCCCATTTTGTGAAGCTCAACAACCTGTTGCCTCACATCAGAACTATATTCTTTAGTCTAACCCACTGTGATTGATGATTTAAGGTAATTTGGCCTGTGTTACCTCATATTTATACCCCTTTGAAACAGGAAGTCATGGCTGAGCAATTTCATGTTCCTAGTCACCCAGTTGCACTAAATTTCAAATATGAATGGGAATGTACTTCAGATATATTTTACTCATAATTATTTCTTGGGGTGCCAGTAATTGTGGCCAACCTGTTTTGGAGAAAAATATGTATTTAATAATGAGATATTTCCCCTCTTTCAATTGTTTTTCTTCAATTATAGGTTATTTTTTTTTATTTATTTATTTTTTTTTTTTTTAATGAAAGATCAAAAGGATAAATGGTGCAGATATTTTTTCACAGCCTTCTTTACTCATATTTACCAAGAGTGGTAATATTTTTGGCCACAACTGTATGCTCGATCCAAGATAAAAAATAAATAAATAATAAAAAATATACATAAATAATAACAATAATAAATATATAAACAAAATACCTCAATAATTGAAACAATACTGAGAAAAGGAGCAGAGAGAAGAAAGGAAAAGAAAAAAAAAACTTTGCACTTGCATATACAGTGAGGAAAATAAGTATTTGAACACCCTGCTATTGTGCAAGTTCTCCCACTTAGAAATCATGGAGGGGTCTGAAATTGTCATCGTAGGTGCATGTCCACTGTGAGAGACATAATCTAAAAAAAAAAAATCCAGAAATCACAATATATGATTTTTTAACTATTTATTTGTATGATACAGCTGCAAATAAGTATTTGAACACCTGTCTATCAGCTAGAATTCTGACCCTCAAAGACCTGTTAGTCTGCCTTTAAAATGTCCACCTCCACTCCATTTATTATCCTAAATTAGATGCACCTGTTTGAGGTCGTTAGCTGCATAAAGACACCTGTCCACCCCATACAATCAGTAAGAATCCAACTACTAACATGGCCAAGACCAAAGAGCTGTCCAAAGACACTAGAGACAAAATTGTACACCTCCACAAGGCTGGAAAGGGCTACGGGGAAATTGCCAAGCAGCTTGGTGAAAAAAGGTCCACTGTTGGAGCAATCATTAGAAAATGGAAGAAGCTAAACATGACTGTCAATCTCCCTCGGACTGGGGCTCCATGCAAGATCTCACCTCGTGGGGTCTCAATGATCCTAAGAAAGGTGAGAAATCAGCCCAGAACTACACGGGAGGAGCTGGTCAATGACCTGAAAAGAGCTGGGACCACCGTTTCCAAGGTTACTGTTGGTAATACACTAAGACGTCATGGTTTGAAATCATGCATGGCACGGAAGGTTCCCCTGCTTAAACCAGCACATGTCAAGGCCCGTCTTAAGTTTGCCAATGACCATTTGGATGATCCAGAGGAGTCATGGGAGAAAGTCATGTGGTCAGATGAGACCAAAATAGAACTTTTTGGTCATAATTCCACTAAACGTGTTTGGAGGAAGAAGAATGATGAGTACCATCCCAAGAACACCATCCCTACTGTGAAGCATGGGTGTGGTAGCATCATGCCTTGGGGGTGTTTTTCTGCACATGGGACAGGGCGACTGCACTGTATTAAGGAGAGGATGACCGGGGCCATGTATTGCGAGATTTTGGGGAACAACCTCCTTCCCTCAGTTAGAGCATTGAAGATGGATCGAGGCTGGGTCTTCCAACATGACAATGACCCGAAGCACACAGCCAGGATAACCAAGGAGTGGCTCTGTAAGAAGCATATCAAGGTTCTGGCGTGGCCTAGCCAGTCTCCAGACCTAAACCCAATAGAGAATCTTTGGAGGGAGCTCAAACTCCGTGTTTCTCAGCGACAGCCCAGAAACCTGACTGATCTAGAGAAGATCTGTGTGGAGGAGTGGGCCAAAATCCCTCCTGCAGTGTGTGCAAACCTGGTGAAAAACTACAGGAAACGTTTGACCTCTGTAATTGCAAACAAAGGCTACTGTACCAAATATTAACATTGATTTTCTCAGGTGTTCAAATACTTATTTGCAGCTGTATCATACAAATAAATAGTTAAAAAATCATACATTGTGATTTCTGGATTTTTTTTTTTTAGATTATGTCTCTCACAGTGGACATGCACCTACGATGACAATTTCAGACCCCTCCATGATTTCTAAGTGGGAGAACTTGCACAATAGCAGGGTGTTCAAATACTTATTTTCCTCACTGTACAATCACTACCAACTGGCTGGAAAAGAAAATATTTTTTCTTGTGCTCTCTGTTTATTAGTAAATCAGGGGCGAGGGAAAGGAGCCGCAAGGAGCAAATGTTCAGAAAGGGTTACATATATTAAAAATTAAGGTATTTCTTTTTTTTTAAAGTATGATAGAAAGGATTGCCAAATACTATAAAAATGTTCTGCATTGCCAAGCATCGTGAATCAAATTTTTTCAAATTGAATAAACTGCAACAGGTCATGCATCCAATGAGAGAAGTTAGATGGGAAAGGCTTTTTCCATTTTATTAGTATAAGCCTTTTAGCAATTATCAAGCAAAAGGCTAGAGCATTTGATTGTAAAAATGACAGAGATGCATGTTTGGGATTAAGTTCAAATAATGCCACTAGGGGGCATGGTTCAGTATCTAAGAGAAAAAAGTCAGAAATTGACTTGAAAATGTATGTCTAGAAAGAGGTCAATGCTGGGCAAAGCCAAAAAGTATGACAAAGAGTTGCTGGAGCTTGTCGACATCTATCACATGTAGAATCAAGTTCTGGACTGATTTTATTCAATTCAGTCTTTGTCCAATAAATTCTGTGTAATAACTTAAACTGCATTAGTGAGTGAAGGGTACTAATAGAGAAGGTATGTATACAACAATCCCCTTCACCATTCCTCGTTTGTAAAAACATGGTTAATATCTGATTCCCTATTCTGCTTTACTTGGTGCAAAATCTGATGAATGAAAAGATTGTTTTGAAAAAATTGGAGGCAGCACCTTTAGATACTTTTGTTTCCAAAACTTGATCAATCTCTTGCTTGGAAGGTGCCTGAGGATATGTATATCTTATAAATTCACAAGCCTGGAGATGTAGGAAGGCAAAATATTTCTGATCGATATGAAAAAGTTACAATTGTACTATCATGCCACTTCTTAAACATAACGCAAAAGCTCCATCTGAAATGGAGGGCAAAAAGGAGGGATTTTTCTATATAGGAGACAGGCCCGACATTGCCTGAAAACCAAAATGTTTTCTGAATTGTATCCAGAAGTTTAGGCTATGTAATACTAGCGGGTTGGGAGAATAATGTTTCAATGGTAATGAAGAGCATAACAAAGCATGAAAGAGAATGACATAAGAGAAGAATATAAGATTTTGACACAGGACACCAATTTATCACCAAACCCATATTTTTGGGTAGTAAAGAAAATAAGTAATCCCACTCAATGCGGTCGAATGCCTTCTCTGCATCAAGGGAGACCAGGGCTTCTGGCACAGATGAGGTGTAAATTATGTTCATCAGCCTTCTAAAAGGCCATTCTATTTTTTTATAAAGCCAGTTTGGTCTGGTTGAATGATGTCTTTTATAACAGTTTCTAACCTTAAAGAAAGAACTTTAGTCTACATTAAAGAGGGAAATCGGACGGTAAGACCCACAGTCTAAGGGATTTTTCTTGGTTTTTAAAAGAAGAGAGAGATACGCTGAAATCGAAGGTGAGAGACCAACATTATTTAGGAATTCTTCAAAAACTGAAAAAAATATATATATTTTTTCTTCACGGAAAACCCATCTGGTGCTTGGGATTTGCTGCTCTGCATCTGTGTAATAGCTTGCAAAATTTCAGTTAGACATATAGGATCATCCAATTTGGCTTTTGATTTGCTATTAATTTGAGGGATGTAAAGATTTTTTTTAAAAAAATGGTTGACAAGATTGGAATCTTTAAGGAAGTCAGACTGATACAATGAAGAGTAAAAAAGTTTAAATTAATTATTCATTTCTTGGGGGTCTGATAAGATATTTCCAACTGGGGTTTGGACTTGGATGATAAAGTTTTTTGCAGTTTGAAGCTTAAGTTACAGTGCAAGTGCTTTACATGGTTTATCATCAAACTCATACAAACGGTGTCGTGATTTAAGCAGAAGCTGCTTAGCATGGCTAGTGGAAAGATTATATTCTGATTGCAAAAAAGCTTTTTATTATATAATGGAGTCGGGTGTTGTGCGTAGTTCTGGTCCAATTTACCAATCTGTTCAGAGTTCACAAAGCTTTTCATTATGCAACTTCTTGTTATAGGCTGAATGAGAAATTATTTCTCCGCAAATATGAGTAGATACAGAAATCCCTTCTGTAGAGTTTATCACAAGAATGGTGGTGATCCTTTCAGAGATAAACACAACAAAATGTTTATCTGATAAAAGTAACATGTCCATTCTCTTAGAACGTGAAGACACAACAACCAGGGAGGACCAATTCCAGAACTAAGACTATCACATACATACCATTAGGGTCTGAACTAACATTGGAAGAAATGAACGTAGTGTTCTTGTTAATTAAAATGGCTGTGCCTCTAATTTTACAATTAAATCCCGAATGGAAGACCTGCCCCCCACCCATGACCAGGACATATGTCCAGTACAGTCAGGTACTGAAGAAGCAAGCTAACTAGCTCTAGCCTCTTTGACTGCCCTTTTGACAGCACTCTGTGAACAGGAGTACGATACAGAATTTATCTTATCAGCAGTATACGCTGCATGGCATCAAACTTAAAGTCTCATTTGAGCGTTATGAAACGGGAACAAGGATTACAAGCTTCTAAAGTGTTCCGTTTTGAATGCAGGCTGCCTCCTTATTCACGAGACTGTCTTCAAGTGCTATTCTAGATTTGTTCATATATATCCATCAAACCTTGCTTGTTGCAGACTTATTGGCGGTAGTGGAAAAAAAATCCATCGCTGCCTGCCGAGTTTGGAAAATATGACATTGCCCCAGGAAATAGATGCAGAGTCTGGCAGGATGCAACATTCCATAGGTGATGCCTGCGTTATGGAGTGAAGCTTTCACGTCCTTGAACTCAGCATGGCACCTCGCCACCTAAGCAGACATGTCTGGGAAAGTGTGGACAATCACGCCTCTGAACTCCAAAGAGCCCCACTCGCAACTACGTTTCAGTACAAGTTCCTTGGTTTGGTAATGGTGTAGTCGGACCAGCATATGTTAAAGACAAGTGTTTGGTTGAGGTTTTCGCTCAACACGATGAGCCCAATCAATCTCCAGAGGTCTCTTAAAAGCATTAGCTGCATGCTCTTTCCATTTGTCAGTCAGCATTTCCACAATGTTTTGCCCTGATTTTGCTGGTTTTGGCATATTCCCTTGTAGATGCACAATTAAGTCAATTACTTGATTTATATATAACAGAACTAGTAAAAACTGCTGAAAATAGATACATATTTACGGAGCAGTTTCGTCCTATGTCTAGTACCCTTAAAACAAATGTTTTAACCACTCCACAGATTTCATATTAGCTAACTATAGTTTTGCCAAGTTGGGAGTTTAACCCTTAACTGACAGCACTCCTTATAGAGTCTCCTGAACTGAGATCAGTCTGTTTAAATAAAGTAAAAATGTTTCTTTACTCACTGAGCTATCCAGGCCCCCTGTCTTATTAATATGCATACGTTTATAAATTCAAACCATGTATACAAGGGATGGGCAAGAGTACTCTGAAGAGACAACAATGATCCATCATTACAATGCAATAAGTGCGTGACTTTTAACAACATTTTCAACTTATAAAATATGCTTTTTGTAATTTTGACCCAATTGTTTTTTTGTTTTTAACTAACCCGTGTCAGTATTGTACTACATGTCGGAGCACTATCCACAAGGCTACGGTTCCAATGAGGTTTGTTTTTAAAAGATTAACCATTTTTAATTTGACACTTATAATCCGCTCTCATGGCACAAAATGGTAAAATTAAATGGTGAGGCACAATCCAATGGCAAGAAATGTTCCTTTGACAAACATTGATGAACCGTTTAAAAAATATTGTGCAGATGGAACTTGTCCATCACTCAAATGTTTCTCAAGTACTTGAGCAGTCAAATTGACCAAAATGCCCATCTCTAGTGTTTTTCAGATGAGCTTTTAACAAGTGAGATTTGTTTGTTTGAGTGCATCATACCACTTCATTATTAACAACGAACTGATTGATTTAACATTGCATTTGTAATTTTTAGTTTTTAAGCACTACAATCTTTTAAAATGTAATTTCAATCAGTAAGGATAACAACATTCTCTTCCTCCTGCAGATGGCCAGTCTTACTAAAGAAAAACAACAAATCCTGCATGAAATTCGACGCATAAGCCTTGTACCCACATACTGAACAAGGGAATGTTCACTGCATTTCATTTCATGGATTTAAGTTTGGACCAAGTGAATATTTTGTCCATCGTTATCTGTTGGGGGAATTTTTGGTAAAAATGTTATGGCACCCTAAGAAAGCCATAAGACATGATCCTAAAATATCTGATCGTGTTAGAATTTTAAAGTTGTAAGAATAAAGAACTCTCTTTATTGTAAATTTGACTTTTCGGAAGAAGAAAAAAAATGCTTTCAAATGTTCTTACAAAGTTCACAAGCCTTTAGTTTAAGCAGTGGTTTGAAATTTTTTCTAGGCTTTTGTCTTCACCTTGGAATTGACCAATACTTTACAAACATTACCTGTAATTACAGTGCCTTGATTAATGTGTCGAACATGTTAAATAAACAATCACATTGAGCAACAGGGCAATATACAAATCTCTGAGCATCAAAACTTATATAAATAAACACAAATTCAAACAAGATGACTCCCAAATGTTCACACTGCTATGAAGCCATTCAATATTGATTTGTTATAGATAATTTAAGGTTGTTATGTACTGTGATGATATGTTTCTGCAAATGAGATCAGGCCACAGTATTACTGAACATATTCTATTTATCACTGGCTTTTTAAATACAAGAAATCAAAGCATGCATACAATGCATATATTGTTATAGATCGAAAAAATGAAATACTTTTAAAGCAATCAAAGCTGAATAGAACAACAGTGCAAAAGAGTCAACACCAATCATTGACACTCATTTTCAGTGCATTTGAGTGCTTCAGAGCTTGAAAAGTGAGTTTGTGGTATAGTTGAATCTGAGAACATTGGGTGGAACTTCCATGAAATGCAGTTTGATGAGCTCTGATAAATAGATGACAATTTTCTTATCATCTCTGTGCAGTGTAGAATGAAAATGCTCTGTCCATATGGTTTCAAGAGGGTTTCTGAGAGAACGGAGACTGTGTGAAAATGTTAGGAGGAATGCTCTGGCGACTAGCTTGCTTAACACTTGTTGAACAATCAGGAAGTAGGTGTTGCCACGTATAATGTAGCTTCTTGGATCCACCAGCTGACTGATAAGAGTACCACTATAGGTTGGGCAGCGCAGCGTCTTTTGATCCAGATCTAGAATACTGATGTATCGGCTGTAATGGCCCAAACAGTGAGGCAAACTGTGAGAAAGGGAGCACATCCTAAAAGAGGAAATGTATAAGAAGAACTGTCAATGCAAATGGCTTTAACAATTTAGCTTACCATTTATATTGTTTAACTCAGTGGGCATCATTCATGAACCATGAGTGGAAACACTGTAAATTTGTTAAAACAGTTCTTGGGTCATTCTCAAAAAACGCAGACATTTTGACTTGTGCAATTTTGAAACTTTCGAATGTTTTTGTCCATAAAAGTTGTGAAAAACATTTAACATCTTGCCATTGTTTATTCAAAAAGGACAACTTTACTGTTGCTATTTATTTTATTTTTGTTTCACAAATGAGGCAAGTGTTGTTACACAAGTAACAAATTCTCCTAAAAGAGGACATTTCTAAGATGGTGTTATGTAAATTGCATTGAATTGAAAGAAATTGGTTCTGCTTGTTTCATGAATGAGGACCAATGAAAGTATGGGTTACTGTAATTCTGGTTTTAAACAAGGGTGAGAAAACATCCTGTTTTCCTGGGTTGTCATGTGTCCTTACTAGGGCTGCACGATTTGGACAGAAAGTCATATTGTGATTATTTTGAAAAATAGTGCATTTGATAAACTATGATAAACCAAAAAATAGTAAATGATTCCTTTTGAACAAAATTTGGAAATGCTTTACCCATGTTCTTCAGCCACATATAAATAAACTGTGAACTGTTTTCTTTGTATACATTGCACCTGTCCACTGTATATGTTTTGGGTCTCAGACCCACTATTCATCATTATTTTTGGAACTCCAACTAGAATATTATATTATTGTAATATGATATTGATTATTATTTATATGAAATAGTAATATCTCTAATATTATGTAGGTTTACTGTAATAAAACAAAATCTAAACTTGCATGGGGCATTGCTATGTTAAGTAATGGTTCAACGTATAACGTGACTCTCAATCTCTGTCAACAAATACTCGGTGCCATGGGGTGTATTATTTGTATATAAACTTGTAGTGGATCCGGCCCCTGGAGCACTTTAAATATAACCGTAATAATCTAATTATATATAAATATAAGCAAACCGAACTGAACTCGGAGAACATTTGTTACTCTGGGCACGAGATGGAGTCTTGGGGCACTGAATCACTCCGAAATATTTTTAATAATGCACTTAAGCGATACAGACAGTCAGGACAGAACAGCACACATAAACTGAAATGAGTAAATAAATTATTTCATTAAATTTCAGCCCTTTGTGGTTTAATATCGCATAAGGTCATATAGCGATTTCAATTTTATTTCAATTAATTGTGCAGCAAAATTCATATATATATTGTATACCAGAGGCACTCACCCTGCTCCTAGAGTTTACCCCTAATCAAACATACTTGAACCAGCAAGTCAAGATCTATGGGGGCCAAGTCTGGAATAGTTAAACTTATTCAGTGAAACTCACAAGATTCATGTTTGCTGCTACCAAATTTAGGAATGCTGTGAGGTTCCCACAATCATGGATAACCTGGATATATCAGAATTTTAAAATAGGGATTTCTAGGCCTGGAAAAGTCATGGAAATCAATTTAATTTTGAAAAGTAATGGCAATTTCTTTACTGAATATAAAATGTTTAATTGGCAAGAAATTGCTCTTCGTGAGTGTGATCTCTATATATCATTTTCATAAATCCTTATCCAGTAATCTGAAACGACTGGAAAAGTAATGGAAATTAATTAGTCATAATGTGTGGGAACCCTGGGGATTTCAATTAACTTTTCGAAAAACAAGGTTACCTTCTAGACATTCATTTGAAAATTACATAAATGTATGTTCAAGCATAGTCATCAAAATTAAGCTGCATGGAAAACTTTTACTCCTGGGAATAGTTACCTATTGAAGCCTATAAGTTTCCAGTTTAGCAGGTCTGTAAGTTGCAGTGGCATTGAAGTCCAAGGTTGAATGGCTTCTCTGAATCTGCCCAGATGTGGTGTGTAGATAGATAGTGCTTTAACCAGTTTTCTCACCGTAGCCTCCTCACTCCCAAGCACCACCAACGTTTGGCCACTCAGAAGACTAAACACTGCGTGCACTGCAAACGGAAACTGTTGGAGGAACTTCAACGCTGCCCGTCCTACCCTGCCATGCCTCCGTCTTTTCAAATCTTCTCTTTTATCCCCATGATGATACACAAAGAATGTGCAATCTGAGGGTGTGGAGGCAGTGGTGCTGCGAAAGCTGAAACAGTCTGATAAATCATCACGTACTGTCCGACAAGGCTCCTCCAACAAGGGAAAAGGAATTAATTCTGATGCACTACACACATCTTGGGAGTTTGACCCAGCTGGGGTCAAAGTCATAGGACAGTCCGGTGGGGTAATGGTGAAAGCAGGATAAAAACCCTCTGTAAAAACACCTCTTTTCTCTCCAGCAGCAGCAAATCCCACACCAAATGGACACTCCTTAACTTGTTCATTCTCCTGGTTTTGAGATCTGTCCTTCTCATCTGTCTCCTGCTCTGGGGTTTCCTCATCAATAGCACAAGAATATAAGGCACGAAGGTCTTCTGGTAGGATTGAGTCAGTCGTACTAAGCACCTCAATGCTGTCCCCACTGTAAGTCCGTCTGGTAGGTACCCTCCCTTGCCTTAGACCCTCCAGTCCTGCTGTGGTCAAAGGTGGAGGTTTTAGTGGTGCTGTATACATGGGTATACTTGACCCCTGAGTTCTGAAGGACTTTTCTGTCCCCAAGACCTCAATACTGTCCCCACTGCTTATGCTGGTCTTCATAGCTGAAACATGTTCCTCATCGAGACAATTACAATCACAATCCAGTTCCGAAACTACCCCCTCATCTGCAATGTTGGCTTCTACTGGGGATGATTTAGGCGTTGGGGTTAGACTTTCCTTGGAAGGTACAGTTACGTCACTGGCTACAGCTGCAGAATGGCTAGACCCACCCAACTCTAGTTTGATTGGCACCATTTCAACACAGGAGGTGTAGGACTCAAGACTGACAGGTTCACTTAGAATGCTGGGTGCAGTAAGAAAGGAGGTTTGATGGACTACATGATGGCCAGCCATTCCAGGCTGTAATTCTGCACCCTCTTCCAAGTCATATGGATCCTCAAACAAGAAATTGGTGGATTTGAGATTGCGGAGCAGATTTTGGCAGAGTTGGTTTGCGTAGATATGGCTGCCATCTCCTCTGAATGTCCTTTCAATGGAGTGCAGCTGCTGTAGAGCCTGTTGGTGGAAGTACTCATCACACAATTCCTCAAGAGTTTTCAGACGCTTGTCAAATCGCCGAGTTGAAGTACAGTTTATCAGCTCCAGAGAATGTAAGGGTGTGTTTGCGTAGGAGAAAACATTGCATTCTAGCACTGGCCCAGCAAACTGACTGTGCAGTCTTGAATCATCAAGGTCAAGCTCAAAAGAATGAGGAGGGTCATCTGGTTCAAAAGAAGAGATCTCAGACACACTGAGCTTCCTGGTTGGGTAGGAGGTCACCTGTTTTAGAAGGCTTTTATGTTCCTGAATAGATTTGTGTACACTGGTCAATTCCTCAGCTTTATTAGCCAATGGCACTGACCAATATCCTTTCTCTTTATCCTTTCTTTTTTTGAGTTTTTCAAACTGTTTATCTTGCTCATATTTGTTCATTGTCCCTTCTACTTCACAATTGATCAACAATAAACTGTTATTGGAGACAGTCTCACTCAATGTACAAATTTTTGTCTCTACCTTCCCTCTCGAAAGTTCACATCCGTGTTTCTCTTGTACTTTCACTTCACCTTTGAATAATAGTGATTTCTCTTTCAGTTTCAAATCTTCTGCATCAGTCTTTAATGTAGGTCTACTACTCAGAGTCTGCTCCCTTTCATTTGTGTACTTGACAAATGAGTCATTTAAATTCTCTCTTTCTATCTCCCCAAGTAACACAACTCTTGTGTACTCCAAATCTCTTAGTTTTTTCTCCAGTTCATTTGCGAAGTTCTTCCTGTTTCCTGTTTTCAGGCATTCGGAAACTTTTGAGAACTCTGCTGAAAGCTGTTGGAATTGCTGTATGATTTTATTCTCATCGGATGACACGTAGGCAAGGCAGAGAGGTCGCACAAACCCTCGAGCTTCCAAATCATAGAGTGTGAGGTGGTGCACATATGCAAATGCACCTTCTCCAGAATCCCCTAAAACTACTTTTGAGTCTTCCACAAAGTTCAGTTTAGGAGAGCTACATCCTCCTGAGCCTGTGAGGGAGGTCTGATAGTCCACTGACATGATCCGTAGGGAGAAGTGGTTCAAATCAAATGTCCCGCAAGCTTTGGTTTCAGGAGGAACTGTGAGTAAAGGTTGGGGCCCGACTTGCTCAGAGAACTCGGAAATAAGGATAAAATCCTTTTTAAATTTAGCACAGGATATCTTGGACCATGGCGTGTTGTTTTTATACATGGGCACAGACAGTTCCTCTGGAAGTGCTGATGGTTCTGTGGGTATTTCCCTGAAGTCAGTCTCTTTAGTGAAAGCAAACAAGTCTGGAGAACCAATCATGGTGGCACAAATCTGTTTAAAACAAACCATCCAGGTGTGTAAAAAGTACATTGAAATTATACTTAAATTTGGATAGTCAGAAATGTACTCAAAAGTTAAATAATCTAACTGAAAACATTTAGAGTATTAAAAAAATACAAGTTTTCTTAGCTTAATAAATAAATTGATGAAAACAAACTTTGTGAAGGAAACTGTTTAATCAAAATGTACTCAATGTCCTGAATATGTAAGGCTCTAGAACACCAGATGTTGAACTGAAAACTACCCTAAACCGGTTTACAGAAATTGTTTCAGTTGCATCATATTTTAGTTGTTTAACATTTTAGTCAAAAAAAGACTGTTTTTGCATTCAAGTTTATTAAATAATAAATGATGTATGATTTATAATTAACAAATTGCTTTAGATTAAAGATTGTAAGTTGTGATGACTGTTGAGATGGCTCTTCAGAAGGACAAATAATCATGTTTGTGGTCAAATACGTTTTACAAATACGTTTTCGAAATGGATTTTATTAGTGGGTTTATTAATTACATTTGCAGGAGCATGATTTAATTGGCTTGGTGTATGTAGCGGGTCATATATACACATTTTATAGGAAAAAAAATTCAAAAAGTATGCATTCCACAGAATGATAATCAAGAAATATTTAATTCATGGCAACGTCTGAAATGTGTACTTGGCCTAAATTAAAATTATTATTTTTTATTTTCTTTCTTTAGAAGAAAACATCTAAAATCTAAATGTTAGATTTTTTTTTGTTTAACTTTGAAATGTAATTAAGAGTATGTATTACGTTTCAATATACTTTAGTATAAGTCCCACAAAATAATACTTAAACCCCTGAAAACGGCACCTTCACTTTGGCAAGTACGCAAGTACGCTCCCGATCCAGATGACAGCCAGTGCGCAGTAATGTAGTAAACTGAAATCTGTCGCCGCATCAAAAGAGAATTATATCCAGTTTGACAGCCAGAAAAAGCCTAAAATGTTAAATTTCACATCAATTACAGGCATAAGACAGATCAAGTCAGTGTAAGGAAAAAGCAAATGTCATTAACTATTCAATTTAGAATAATAGACACAAATATAAATGAACTTGCCGGCGTTCGTTGACACAGAAGATCACGTGAAACGCATTTATCTCATTTTAATAAGTCGTTGTTTAGAAGTAAACAAACATTGAAGCGTTTGCCGGAGAGCTGTAATCGAAGCTGCCTTTGCCATAGTTGGCCATGTGACTGCTGGTTGGGGGGAGTGATCGTAACCAGCTCAATTTCACTACAGTGTTTCCGCCTTAACACTGATTAGATTTACAGCCACTCAAAACATAACCGCGCTTTTTCTAGGTCACGCCATAATAAACTCGCCCGCGAACTCAGATATTAATCAACTACAATTGTAAAGAAAGTCCTCAAAATGTTTCATGGTAAACATTCAAAATTGTGTCATTTCTACAAAAAATACCGTTATAGCCGAAGGACATTAGCCACTTCGCATCGATATAGAAAGTGACAGAAGACTCTTAAAAGGAGGTCATATTTATTTATGGTTTTACAGTAGTCGCAATAACTAGGCTGTAACTTTTAATAGGTGAAGCCATGATTAGCAAAGTACGTGTTTTTTAAGGGCAAAACCTTTGAGAAACCCTAATATCATCTGACGAGAGTAATGACGAAAATCTTCGTTTAAATCCCACATTAAAGAGACAGTTCACCCAAAAATGAAAATGTATTATTTCCTCACCCTCATGCCATCTCAGATGTGTATGACTTACTTTCTTCTGCTGAACACAAATTAAGATTTTTTTTAGAAGAAAATCTCACCGTTGTTGGTCCATACAATGCAAGTGAATGGTGGCCAGAACTTTGAAGCTCCAAAAAATCACATAAGGTCAGTATAAAATTAATCCATATGACTCTAACGGTTTAATATGTCTGGGTGAGAAACAGATCAATATTTTAGTAATTTTTGTACTATGGATTTAAACACTGGAGTCTTATGGATCAAATGTTAGACCTATTTGTCACCATTTCATAAGAAATGACCTGCACAAATTTACCATGGAAACCATTGTTACTAGAGTGATTGTTTCTACAATGAAACTAGTAACTATGGCAGAAACTGTGGTTAGCATGATAAATGTCTGTAAGGGAAGTGATCTTTTCAAAATGACCTTGCATAAACTGAATTGTATTGCTGTAATGAGAAAATACAACAAACAATAAAAAGATCAGATGTTTCCTAGTGTACAGAATTCCTCCGTAATAAATGATCAGGTGATCAATGCTGATGGATATGACAAACACAAATAACACCACAAACAACTTTGTGGTAAATTTCTTTATTTTAGACACATATTTAGACACACACACACAGTTGCAAAGATGTATTTGTATTAAGTAAGGTTTAACCCCTAAGTAAGTGTGCTATGAAAATTGGTAGGGGCAATTTACTGTTGTGGCGGGATTTATTTTTAACAATTTGTTTGGCACATTATTATAAGCTGTAGTCAGGGTGACCCACTACATACATTTATTTCTCTCTATTTCTTATTAAGCCATTTATGCTGACTATCACGGGAGGGGTAGAATTTGGGCAGGTATAAATGCCACCACCATTATTGGTAGAGGAAAGTCAATTTGCCATTCACAAAATGGTACACCTATAAACTTTATTAAGCTTTAAACAACCCTCTAATGCACTTAAATTTACATGTTTCAAAATCAAACACACCAGACAGTTTTGTCATTTTGTAATAGAGAATAACTGAACTTCATGTAAGAAAACACTTAAAAGGCTAAATTAAACAACTGTCATGCTCAGCAAAAGCACTTTAGTACCATTTTACTGACTTAATATTGCCCATTTGCCTATTCAAATTCAACACAGCTTCTCATTATCTATGCATAATGCCATTTCTGCCAAATACAATACACTAGAACATAATCCCATTGTCAAAACAGACCAAAACGCTGTTAATAGCAAAAGAAAATACATGTAAAGTGAAGGATAAATGGTCTAAATCCTCTTAGGGCACTCAGAAATATTACATTTAAATCTACAGCCAAGAAAAGTATCTCTCTAGGAAAGTGCTGCATAGTTAAAGTAATAGATGCCTATGTCACTCATTCTATACAAATGAGGTATGGCGTGACACCTTAAGGCAATTTCTTGTCATATCACAAAGATGATAACAAATGTTTGTTTAAAGGTCTAGTTCAGCTAAAAATTAAAATTCTAAACAATTTATTTACCCTCATGTCGCTCCAAAGCCATATGACTTTCTTCAGTGAAACACTAAAAGGAGATGTTTGTAACAATGTTCTGCTGCTCTTTTACATACAAAAAAACAACAACATACAATTCACAGTTTATAGGGGCGGTCACGCAAAAAGCACCAGAAAGTACCATTAAAGTCGTCTTAATGACTTGTGTTCTATATTCCAAGTCTTCTGAAGCAACATAGTAGCTTTGAGAGAAACAGATCAAAGTCATTATATCAGACAAAGACTCATTCGCATTTGTGCATATTAAAACTTGGCACATGAAGGAGGAAATTTGACGTCAAGTATACCAGATGCCATTGGCTTGCTTGTTCGTCTTGTAACCAATCATGATGTGCTAAGTTTGAATCTGCCGAAGCACGATTTGAGATGTGTTATTTGAGAATATTGAGATTTAAGAATATTTTTTGTGAATTTAAAAGACTTATTCAATCAGTTCCTCACACAAAATTACCGATTTTTGTGTAGATTTTGACTACTTTTATAATACTTTTTTGGAGCACTTTGAATGTGTGGTCAAGAGCAGCTAGGCCATTCTGTGACATATCTTCCAATTGAAGAAATTAAGTCATATTGGTTTGGACTGGCATGAGTGTGACTATAGGATCCCAGAATTTACATTTTTGGGTTAACTATTCCTTTAAAGGTGCATAAATGCCAGTTGCCATGGTGACAGCTACTCTGTGCTTGTACATCTATTAGAGATATTCAAATCAGTAGTATCTCAGGTTCAGTTACAGCACAGTAGAGCATAAAGCCCATTTCATCAATGTCATCCTCAGTAAAACCCTGAAATAGATTCACATCTGGTTTGAAATAACTAGGTAAGATTCCAGTCTCCAGGTATCCAATCAGCTCAGTAATCGCCTGTTGGAATCTATCAGCGAAGGTAGATTCCAACCAATCAGATTCTTTCTCACTCATGTGCAGAATGACATTGCTAAGATGGCTGCCGGTGAGCTTACGTAGAGCAGGGCAGTTGCGGCACACTGCCTTTAATGTTTTCAGGCACTTCCTTCGGACCTCCGACCCAGAGTCCATTGTGTCAAGTGTTGCCAATTTAGATGTTTCGCTGGTGTACAAACTCTGGTACCAAACGTAGTCGAATGACCCCGTGATCTCCCGTTGCGCCGTCAGCGTCATCTGACCAAGCCGAACTGTTGGCAATATGTTAATATAGAAGCGTTCTCCACTGTTATAACCGCTTTGACTTAACCCCTGAATCTCTAGTTTAAGTTCAGGAGATCCAAGCACCGGTCGCACCTCACACTCAAGGGTTCCGGTCAGCGACGGCCAGTTCATAGATTCCATCACCGCCTTGCTGAGTTGCTCAGAAACGAGTCGTGATGACAAGTACCCACCCAGCAAGTGTCGATCCCAGTAGCTCCGCCCTCGCGGGAAGTACTCAAGGTTTTCGCGCCGCACCATGCAATACTGAGGGTGACCCAAAAATGTGTCCTCTCCAGCAATGGCCGTCCACAGACTAGACTCCAACTATAAAAACACACATATAAAACAAAGTTTGAGCATTCTACCTTAAGTTAATACTCGGAAGTTGCCTAGAATGGCAACTATTGAAAATTTAAATATGGCTGTTGATTTAACACAATAATTTAAAGCGATTAATTTTATGAACATGCAATTAATAATATGTAATTATGAACTACCACTGGAGTAATTCAAACTTGATATACCATCATTGGCAGGGATCTCAAGATGCGTTTTTCAGAGTTTTAAACTATGCTTAGCTTGACACAGCGCCATAAAAACACAACGCCTATGACGATTGGCAGCCCTACTTAAAGCTCAAGTATGTAACTTCAGTGTTAAAATACTTCTATCTCAGCTTAATATGCAGAGACAACAAAGTAAGCCATTCATAGGTAAAATTTCTCGAAAACTGTAGACAATGTGTCGCTATAAAAATTCCTGTGTTCTGCTCCAACAACGTTACTAAACCAATGGTGTGAGCTGGGGGCGGGACTATCTGACTGTTTGAACAACAGCAGACCAGGGTTTATTTTTGCAATTCCATTTGGTGGCGCTAGTGTCGCAGAAATGACATACTTCAGCTTTAAAAAGCATTTTGGACATGCAAATACACAATTAAACAATAAGACACATGCTCAAAAAACCCCATCATACCTGTAGGGGGACGATCAAGCAGGCATGGTCAGCATTAACCACTTGCAAGTCATCGAGCAGTGACCCCCCTAATGTCATGTCGCCCAACGGCATCTCTGGGTGTTTAGAACGCAGGAAGGCCTGGATCTCCGTGGCGATGTCTAACGCTCGATGTTGTGCTACAGAAACCTCCTCATCTGACAGACACACTCGCGTTCTGTAATACTGCTGCAGACGATCAGCAAACGTCAGCACACAGAGATCCATGCGTTTCCGTCGTTGAGGTGGGTCAGGGTCACATCGTTGGGGCTCAGGTGAAGGCAGGGGGATGGGCTGAGTCAGCTCTGCTAAGATATACACACAAAACAGGTAAGTCAAGATGAACAAGTTCCTGAGCAATCAGAACAAAAACTTTTCCAAACACACCCCCGTTTACAATTGGGCGGGTCAAACGGATAGGCCTGCTAGTGAAAAATAATTATTTAGCACTAGGGAAATTTCTGTATCACTAGCAACAACAAACAATTGTATTCTGTCTGAGCAGCTTGATTGGGCCTGCCATAACAACATTGGCTCAACCAATAGAGAGAGTTTGGGACAAGACTATTTGTTTGTCCTGCAAGCTCACAGACAAGTAAAAACTGGCTAAGTTTTAGAAAACTGATATAAAGTTTTTAGCTATTTGGGGCTTACAGCAGCAGTGATCAAAGCATAAAAGTGAAGTTTGGATTTGATTTCTTAAAAATTTCAAACATTTAAAAAAAAAAAAAAAACATCGAAAAAATGTCAAACTGTGGTATTAGGCCAACAAAATAAACTTATGCAGTCGCATTCCTGAAAATGAGAGCTTTTATTTTGAAATATTATTTGTCTATTAAAAAGCTATTTGAATGATTTTTTTATTAATATTAATATTTCTACCACATGACCTCTAGGTGGCACCAATTTGCGATGCAAATATCTTATTTTGTTATTTTAATGAACATAAATGCAGAAGTGAAAAGGCCAGATTCTAAGTCTTCAAAGGATAAGCCTGAATCACATTCAGACTTGAACACTTAAAGTGTAAACTTTTTTCGCAACAATAGCACCCCCTTTTGGTGGGTACGCAGAGTTAAAGAGGTTAATCATGGAATAAATGGATTTGAACATAGTTTAAAAGCAAAAATGTGACCAAAATGATGAAAAACGAATGAAACATTTTTAAATTAATATTTATCGGAACTGAATCTGTATCAATACACAGCCCTGGTATGAACCTTTAAAAGTCCAACAAGACTATTCTTTTAAAAACAATAACTTTTCACACTGTATTTGAATACCTTTCTTGGTTGCAGCGGCAATCTGTTTCACGACCACTCCTTCAATTCCCCTGTGCAGCAGTTTGGGGGAAGAGCTAACCAAGCTCATCTTATTCTCTGGCTTTTCATCAGGAGGCCTTCCTGCACGGTCTATCAGCTATGACATCACACGGAGAGGAAAATGACATTATGAACAAAAATTGGATCCAAAACACTGTTGTCTAAGAGCACTTTGCACAACCAATACATGCTTTTACAACCAAACACCATTGGTGGGGGCCACATTTTTTAAATAGCTTTCACATAAGTAAAAGCAATGACATGCAAGATGGCTTCACTTTTTATTGTCACTTTAAAAACAAATATTTAAAAATAAGTCAAATCTCAATGGATGTGCATTAGATGTGTAATTGATGCTTTGTCAAATACAAAAGTAAAAAAGGAAATGCTATGTGAAAAGGGGGAAGGGTTTTAATAATAATGCTTTGAAAAGACAGCTGGTTTTCAGATCAGGACAGCAACCACATGCTAAAATAATGAATAGTCACCCGTTTCACAGCTAATGTTGCAATGCCCAGAACTGCGGCTCCACCCACTCCAAGCACCAGCCGGGCATTGGACAACAGGAAGTCAATGACAGCAGCAATTCCATCTTCACCTCGCTTTTTACTAGAATAATACATCACTTCCTCTGCGAGAGTGCCAAGAGATAATAACAAGAAAAAAACAAGAGATAAACATGACCATTTGATTTTAACTGCACATAATCAAAGTCCAAAGCTCGTTTGCTTTTGATTTGAACAAAAGCCATTTCACAAAAGTTAATCTTCATAACATAATTTGTAGTTGTAGGTAACTGAGACACTATCAGAATTGTTATTTTTCCAATTGTTGCAATATTTCTTCAGCTCCAAATGAGAAAAGGACAAGGAGGGAAATGTATTTTCTGAAATAGATTTGTGTTCTCTCACAATAGTTTGTTATTTAAAAATATGTTTTGCATTCCCTCGCAACAGATTTATCCATGACTTATGAAAATTAACCATAGTTTTACTACAGTAACCATACCGTGCATTCAGAAAGTATTCAGACCTCTCCATTTTAAATTTTAAAATTTTAATTTTGTTATGTTGCAGCTTTATGCTAAAATGCTTTAAATTACTTTTATTTTCACATCAATCTACACTCATACACCATAATGTCAAAGCAAAATCCAGATAATTTTTATCTGCAAATTTATTAAAAAGCTACAAAAATATTTCAGCCACATTGAAGGTTCCCAAGAGCACAGTGGCCTACAGAATTAAAAAATGGAAGTCTGGAACAACCAGGGGCCAGATTCATGCAACGTTCTTAAGAAGAAATTTCTTCTTAACTTCCATTTTCTTAATTTGTAACTCAATTTAATTTGTAATTTATTTATCACGCACTACATAAAAAAGGTTAATAGATACAATTACTGTTACGATTTACCTGTGTTGAAGTATTGAATTTGCTATAGGCTATTAGACAAGAAAACTCCATGAGCAGGTTGATCAGACAATGTCAAAATGTCTTTTTATTCTTAAGAAAAAAAATTAAGACGTTCTTAAGAAAATATTTGTGAACTTTAAGAATTTTTCAAGAATTGCACTTAGGATCAATTATAAGAAGTTTGTAAGAACGTTCCTAAGAACTACATTTTTTTTCTTAAGAACATTTTCGTGAATCTGGTCCCAGGACTCTTCCTAGAGCTTGCCGCCTGGATAAACTGAGCAATTGGGGGAGAAGGACCTTGGTAAGAGAGGTAACCAAGAACCCAATGATCACTCTGGCTGAGCTCCAGAGATCATGTGTGGAGATGGGAGAAACTTGCAGAAGGACAATCATCACTGCAACACTCCACCGATCTGGGCTTTATGGCAGAGTGGGAAGACGGAAGCCTCTCCTCAGTGAAAAACACCTAAAGAACTCTCAGATTGTGAGAATCATGATTCTCTAGTTTGATGAAATGAAGATTGAACTGTTTGGCCTCAATTCCAAGTGTCATGTCTGGAGGAAACGAGGCACCGCTCATCACCTGCGCAATACCATCCCAACAGTGAAGCATGGTGGTGTTTTTCAGCGGCAGGGACTGGTCAGCGTTGAAGGAAAGCTGAATGCAGCAAAATAGAGATATCCTTAATAAAAACCTGGTTGAGAGCGCTCAGGACCTGGTGTATGAGGTGGTGGTGTATGTTTTATGATCAACAAATCATGGTGTGATCAGAGGAATGTACATTTTATCAAGTCTTTCTGCTCTCCTGATCTGGAATATCTCATGGTTCTGTGTCGACCATTCTGGCTACCAAGGGAATTCACAGCGGTCATTATCACAGCTGATGACAACATCGAGGTTTACACTGATAGCATAACGTATTTCATCTGGAAGTGGGTAGAGGCGTTGTGCCAACCAAAACAATACGGATCTACCCCAACTAGAAAGCATGGGTTAACGGCGATTTTCGTGCGGCACTTAATGCGCGGACCTCCGCTTTTAATTCCGGGAACGCGGAGGAGCATGAACAAGCCAGTTATGCACTCCGTAACTCTATCAGAGCAGAGAAACGCCAGTACAGGCACAAAATTGAAGGACAGTTCAACACCACTGACTCTAGAAATATGTGGCAGGGAATTAACATCACGGACTACAAAGGGAATAAAAACTCCACCGTGAACACCGCTGCCTCTCTCCCGGATGAGCTTAATACATTTTATGCTCATTTTGACGACAATAACACCACCATAGAGGAGAGCACTCGCGGCCAATGCTACAGAGGATGGTTCACTCTCTGTCTCTGTTGCGGATGTAACCCGATCCTTCCGATGGGTGAACATCCGTAAAGCCGCGAGCCCAGATGGCATTCTGGGCCATGACATCAGAGCGTGCGCGAACCAACAGGCAGGTGTTTTTAACGGACATTTTCAACCTGTCCCTCTCCCTGTCTGTAGTCCCCACATGCTTCAAAATGTCAACCATTGTTCCTGTACCGAAGCAATCAAAAATCACTTGCTTAAATGACTGGTGTCCTGTTGCTCTGACCCCCATCATCAGCAAATGCTTTGAGAGGTTAATTACAGATCACATCTGCTCTGTGCTGCCCACCTCTCTGGACCCATTGCAGTTTGCCTACCACAACAACCGCTCCGCTGATGATGCCATCTACAATACACACTGCTCTTCCACCTGGAATAAAGGAACACATGTGTGAAAATGCTGTTTGTAGACTACAGCTCAACATTCAACACCATAGTGCCCTCCAAGCTTGATGAGAAACTCCGGGATCTGGGCTTAAACAGCTCGCTGTGCAGCTGGATCCTGGACTTCCTGTCAGGCAGACGTCAGGTGGTTAGAATGGGCAGCAACATCTCGTCACTGACCCTCAACACTGGAGCCCCGCAGGGCTGTGTTCTCGGCCCACTCCTGTATTCCCTTTACACACATGACTGTGTGGCGACACATAGCTCCAATGCCATCATTAAGTTTGCTGACGATATGACGGTGGTAGGTCTGATCACTGACAATGATGATACAGCCTACAGAGAGGAGGTGCACACTCTGACACGCTGGTGTCAGGAGCACAACCTCTCCCTCAATGTCAGTAAGAAGCTTGTAGTGGACTTCAGGAAGAAAGACAGAGAATGCAGCCCCATCACCATTAATGGAGCACCGGTGGAGAGAATCAGCAGTTTCAAGTTCCTCGGTGTCCACATTACTGAGGAACTCACATGGTCCATCCACACTGAGGCCGTTGTGAAGAAGGCTCACCAGCGCCTCTTCTTCCTGAGACGGCTGAGGAAGTTTGGAATGAACCATCACATCCTCACACGGTTCTACACCAGAACTGTAGAGCGCATCCTGACTGGCTGCATCACAGCCTGGTATGGCAATAGCACCGCCCACAAAAGCCCTGCAAAGGGTGGTGCGGGCAGCCAGACACATCATCGGAGGTGAGCTTCCCTCCCTCCAGGACATATATAACAGGCGGTGTGTGAAAAAAGCTTGGAGGATCATCAGAGACTCCAGCTACCCATGTCAGGTGGTATCGCCACATCAGGACTCGCACCAGCCGACTTCATGACAGCTTCTTCCCCCAAGCAATCAGACTTTTGAACACTTGATCTCTCACGATCAATAATCAGCACTGCACTTTATTAATCTATTATCTCACACTGGACTGTCATAATTATATTCTCAATACAACTACTGTATATATATATATATATATATATATATATATTTTTTTTTTTTTATATACTCTTTATTTTTTTATTGTATGTGTATTCTATATTGTATGTATTGTTTACTGTACATTGTATATTATTATTGTGTTGTGCAATTATGTTGTTTATTGTAATTGGTATATGTCTCATCACTGTCATGACTGCTATGTTGCTCGGAACTGCATAAAAGACTTTCATGTTGGACTTGTGTACATGGTAGTGTGACAAAGTGATTTGATTTGATGATACAATTTGCCTTTTTAATTTGCCATCTTTGTACATGTGTTTCTTCCTCTCTGCCTTTGATGGTTACAATGATTGGGAAATGGTCACTTCCACAGAGATCATGACAAACTTTCCATGATAGGTCTAAAAATAATTCAGGCTGACAAATTGTTAGGTCGATTGCAGAGTACATTCCATGTCCTGGATGTAAATAGGTACTCGATCCATTATTTAAAAGACATAAGGTGTGGTTATCTATAAAATCTTCAATCTTCTTTCCTTTTGTGTTACTGTGATGACTGCCCCACAAAATATTATGACTATTAAAATCTCCCATGAGAATAAAAGGAGATGGGAGCTGAGCAATACGGTCCCCCTAGGTCCATGGGTGTTAAGTTTAAATTTGGAGGAATGTAGATAGAGATAACTCTGATGGTTTTCTGCAAAGTCAGGCATCTTGCCGTCGCCTGTAGGTTGCAATTAATATTTACATGACTATGGATCACATCTTTTCTTATTAAACTGGTTGTACCACCGGAAGCCTGCTTATCATTGGGCTGCATGATTTTATGCACTGCCACACGTTTGGCTGATTAGATAAATCGCATGGATGATTGTTGGTGCTAGCTGGGCTGTTTGAGTATTTCTGTAACTGCTGATCTCTAGAATTTACTCAGAATGGTGTTAAAAACAAAAAATATCCAGTAAGCAGTTCTATGGATGGAAATGCCTTGTTGATGAGAGAGGTAAACAGAGAATGGCCAGACAGGTTCGAACTGACAAAGTCTACAGTAACTCTTTACAATTGTGGGCAGAAGAATAGCATTTCAGAATCCTATTCTGAGATGCAGGTTGGTGCGGCATGAAGGGGACCTACACAATATTAGGCAGGTGGTTTTAATATTGTGGCTGATCGGTGTATACACACTTGGCAGGGGTGGGGTCAGATTGTGCCCCCTTTAGTGAGTTGCCAGGGCCCCCTTTACATGGTTTTTGCACCTCTGGTGTAGTATAGTGGTGGAGTTTTTAGCAGCAAGATCCTTTCACTTTGTGTTTACAGTAAAAGTTGTTCCAAAGATGAGATCCACTCAAATGATATGTAATGTTTCTTTTAAGTTCTGTTCTTTAGTCAGTTTTTGAACAAAACAAAAAAAAAAAAAACCATTAAGCCATTCGAGTTGTCTCTTGTTAGCTCATATACAGATGCTCTTTACAGAAATGCCGGTTTTGTTAAGTGTAAATACTTGTAAATATAAAAAAATTATGCAAATAAACAATACAAATTTAACAAACATAATGTATGAAATATAACATCTTGTTTATTGATTGAATTCAAGGATTTGTCTATTTTTAAAAAGCCAAAATTGACCAAAATGATGAAAAACTAATCAAATTTGTTCAGACATTAATAATGTACCTAGTTAGAAAGCCCCCTGTTTAATTAACAGTATTAGTTGGGAGAGAATTTCTTATGCAAGCAAAAGGGACATTAAAACTGAAATATACCCATATGAATCAATATCGAATAGAAAGCTTGTGAATCAAATCAGTAAATCTTCAATACCCAGTCCTACTGCCGATACCCACCCCTAGAAATAACCACAGTCAGTTTTTGTAAGGGATATTGCAAGATATTGCAATAGAAATACAAAATTATTTCAGAAAATAAACTACCTCCCTATGCTTCAAGGTAAGGGTTTTCGAACTGGGGTCCGGAGACCAACTGGTGTCCCATAGGGGGTGCAAGGGGGTTCACAGAACATTCTAGAGTAAAAAAGCTTAAAGAATTGTTGAAAAAAGAAAAAGGGAACGAGTAAACAAAGTAAAAAAACTAAACATTTCACATCATGTCAGATTCATTCTGCTTTTAAATACTACAAATAAATTTGAATTGATTTTTTTCCCTCCTAGTTTATTCATGTAACATTACTCTAATAGTAGGTAGAACAACTTAATACAAACTTATTGATGTTTTTATCATTACTTTTGAGTTTAGTATGAAAATATAAAAGCCAACCATTTTATTTTTGGAAACATTGTTGTCTTTTAACTATTTTTCTCACAATGTTTAAATGAGTGCACACAGCTGATGTCTGCTACGTGACAGCCCAAGGTGGTCTGAAAAACCATTGAGGCTACACTCATACAATGTCTAAATTTAGACCCATGTGGCCTAGTAACTCTCGAATTATTCATATGATAATTTTGTGATCTTCTTTTAGGGCTCGGTTTCCTGTGTTCCAAAAATTGCACTGAAACCTGGTCTAAAACACTAGTGCATGAGTGATTCATAATATGACACTGACAGCTTTAAATATGGAGGGATTTGCTTGACAAGAACTACTTCGCCCAGAATAACCATCAAATGAAAACGAAGTGGTCATACTCTAATACATCCCTCGTTGGGGGTAAAAAACAAACAAATGCCAACTCGGTTCAAATGCACAATGCACTCAGTGCACAATAATGATGTAAGGTTTTCAAACATATGGACTTTTAGCTTTTAAGATAAGATGACATTCTTAACTAACTTAGATAAGACATACACAAACTATCAGTAGTACCAGTGTACAGACGAGCTGTTTCGCACGTACATTCACATCTAATAATAATGTCTAGTTTTTCATTGATCTATATTTTATAAAATCACATGAAACTGTCGAATAATTGAGTAATAAGCTTTGCAGATTGTTTAGAAAGGGGCATTACTTTAAACCACTGTGATCTAAAACAATAGTGTTTCGCTGTTAGCGTTTGCTATCTTCACCTTCTGTCGATTGCAGAAAACTAACAAGTTTGGTGATTTAAAAAACAGACAACTATTCAGAAGCACAAGTACCAATTCAAACAGGCTACTTACCTTTATAAGGTAGTATCAGTTATTTAAAGCCATTGCAATGTAGTATCAAATTCAGCACTTTTGTCTAGTACGCACTTGCCCTCTCTCCTAAAACAAACACATCCTACGTCATTCGACCCTCTGATTGACGTGCATCTTGACCAATGAAATGACAGTAAACTATGGCCACGTCATCAAGGCGGAACGATCTTTGATGAAATCGATTGAAATAAATAATAAAAAAAAGCAATAATCAAATAATTACATTTGATACTTCAATAATTAAACATTTAATGTAGACATTTTCTTTATATTTTCCAAGAAAACAAACAAAAAATATTTTAAACTTTCATACTACCCTTTATTTTGTTTAATGTTACATTAAGTTGGTTTATATATATTTTTTGTTAATTAATTATTGGTTATATTATTTATTTATATTACATTTGTATATTTATTTAATTATTTCACTTTGAGTCAATAAGTAGCGACTTAAACATATTTAGCCCTGTTTCTCTATTTGTTGACTAATGCGTGCTAAGTTAATCATCCCTTTGCTAATCGAAAACAGGCTTGTTCGAGATACCAAATACCTCGACTTGAAAGTAGAGGAGACTAAGCGGCTGCAGTCAATGGAGGAGTGAAATAAAGGCCCAAATATATGGCGGGAACTCTGTGCCTAAACCAACCGTCCAGCCGAACAAACGTCTAAAGCAGCGTTCACACTGCCAGCTATTTTGTCGCTGCATGTAGCCAGTGGCTGGCGGTTATGTCGATAGTGGTGTGTATGGAGAGTATAAACAAATCAAATCAAATCAAATCACTTTATTGTCACACTACTGTGCACGTGTGCAACAGCAGGTGAAATTCTTGTGTGCAGTTCCGAGCAACATTGCAGTAATGACAGTGACGAGACATAAACCACTTTACAATAACAACATATTTACACAACACAATTTACATAACAAATGTACACATACTTACACAACAATTTACATATCAAATGTACAGTAAACAATACACACAATGTAGAATACACATACACTAGATAAGGGTATAATATATATATATATATACACTAACTGAATTGGGAGCGAGAATATATTGACAGAATGAAGATTAATAAAGTGCAGTGATTGTTGATCGTGAGAGATCATGTGTTCAAAAGTCTTATTGCTTGTGGGAAGAAGCTGTCATGTAGTCGGGTGGTGCGGGTCCTGATGCTGCGATACCGCCTGCCTGATGGAAGCAGTGAAAGCAGCCCATGACTCGGGTGGCTGGAGTCTTTGATAATCCTCCGAGCTTTATTCACACACCGCCTGTTATATATATCCTGGAGGGAGGGAAGCTCACCTCCGATGATGTTTCTGGCCGTTCGCACCACCCTTTGCAGGTCTTTGCGGCTGTGGGCGGTGCTATTGCCATACCAGGCTGTGATGCAGCCAGTCAGGATGCTCTCTACAGTTCTGGTGTAGAACCGTGTGAGGATGTGATGGTTCATTCCAAACTTCCTCAGCCGTCTCAGGAAGAAGAGGCGCTGGTGAGCCTTCTTCACAACGGCCTCAGTGTGGACGGACCATGTGAGTTCCTCAGTAATGTGGACACCGAGGAACTTGAAGCTGCTGACTCTCTCCACCGGTGCTCCATTAATGGTGATGGGGCTGTGTACTCTGTCTTTCTTCCTGAAGTCCACCACAAGCTCCTTGGTTTTACTGACGTTGAGGGAGAGGTTGTGCTCCTGACACCAGCGTGTCAGAGTGTGCACCTCCTCTCTGTAGGCTGTTTCATCATTGTCAGTGATCAGACCTACCACTGTCGTATCGTCAGCAAACTTAATGATGGCATTGGAGCTATGTGTCGCCACACAATCATGTGTGTAAAGGGAATACAGGAGTGGGCTGAGATCACAGCCCTGCGGTGCTCCAGTGTTGAGGGTCAGTGATGAGGAGATGTTGCTGCCCATTCTAACCACCTGACGTCTGCCTGACAGGAAATCCAGGATCCAGCTGCACAGCGAGCTTTTTAAGCCCAGAGCCCGGAGTTTCACATCAAGCTTGGAGGGCATTATGGTGTTAAATGCTGAGCTGTAGTCTACAAACAGCATTCTCACATATGTGTTCCTTTTTTCCAGGTGGGAAAGAGCAGTGTGTATTGTAGATGCAATAGCATCATCAGTGGAGCGGTTTTTACGGTAGGCAAACTGCAATGGGTCCAAAGAGGTGGGCAGAACAGAGCAGATGTAATCTCTGATCAACCTCTCAAAGCATTTGCTGATGATGGGGGTGAGGGCAACAGGACGCCAGTCATTTAAGCAAGTGATTTTTGATTGCTTCGGTACAGGCACAATGGTTGATGTTTTGAAGCATGTGGGGACTACAGACAGGGAGAGGGACAGGTTGAAAATGTCTGTAAAAACACCAGCCAGTTGGTTCGCGCATGCTCTGATGACGCGGCCCGGAATGCCGTCTGGACCTGCGGCTTTGCGAATGTTCACCCGTCGAAAGGATCGGGTTACATCTGCAACAGAGACGGAGAGTGAACCATCATCTGTAGTATCGGCCGCGAGTGCTCTCTCCGCGAGGGCGGTGTTATTGTCCTCGAAACGAGCATAAAAAGTATTAAGCTCGTCCGGGAGAGAGGCAACGGTGTTCATGGCGGAGTTTTTATTCTGTTTATAGTCCGTGATGATGTTAATTCCCTGCCACATACTTCTGGAGTCAGTGGTGTTGAACTGTCCTTCAATTTTGTGCCTGTACTGGCGTTTGGCTGTACTGATGGAGTTACGGAGGGCATAACTGGCTTGTTTACGCTCCTCCACGTTCCCGGAATTAAAAGCGGTGGTCCGCGCAGTAAGTGCCGCGCGAACATCGCCGTTAACCCATGGTTTCTGGTTGGGGTAGATCCGTATAGTTTTTGTCGGAACAACGTCCTCTACGCACTTCCTGATGAAACACGTTACGCTATCAGCGTAAACCTCGATGTCGTCATCGGAGGCAGACCGGAACATCTCCCAGTCCGCGTGATCAAAACAGTCCTGTAGTGCATAGTCTGATTGGTCTGACCAGCACTGGATCATTCTTAGGGCGGGTGCTTCCCGTTTCAGTTTCTGCCTGTAAGCGGGCAGAAGCAGAACGGAAGAGTGGTCGGATTTGCCAAATGGTGGGCGGGGGAGGGATTTGTAGCCATCCCGGAAAGGAGAATAGCAATGATCCAAAACCCGGTCCCCTCGTGTGTTGAAGCTGATATGTTGGTGGTATTTTGGTGCTATTGTTTTGAAGTTGGCTTTGTTGAAGTCCCCAGCAACAATGAACGCAGCCTCAGGGTGCGCGGTTTCCTGCTCACTTATACTGCCATACAGTTCCCTAAGTGCCCGATCTGTGTCGGCTTGTGGGGGGATGTACACAGCAGTGATAATGACCGCTGTGAATGCCCTCGGTAGCCAGAATGGTCGACACAGAAGTATGAGAAATTCCAGATCAGGAGAGCAGAAAGACCTGATAAAATGTACATTCCTCTGATCACACCATGATTTGTTGATCATAAAACATACACCTCCACCTCTGCTTTTACCTGAGAGGTCTTTCGCTCTGTCCGCTCGGTGCACGGAGAAACCCGTGGGTTCGATGGCCGAGTCTGGAATCTCCGCGGACATCCAGGTTTCCGTAAGACAGATAACGCAGCATTCTCTCGTCTCTCGTTGGAAGGAGATCCGCGCTCTCAGCTCGCAGAGCTTGTTGTCCAGAGACTGAACATTTGCCAGTAGTATACTGGGTAGCGGGGGGCGATTTGCGCGACGTCTTAATCTGATGAGAACGCCGGCTCTTTTTCCTCTTTTCCTTCTGCGTTTCCGCGGCCGGGCAGCCCAAACAAAGGGCTCCGCTGGCGTGTTTGTAAACCGCGGGTCGGCATTGAGGAATGTGAAGTCCGGTTTTCGGTGTGTGATTGCCGAACCAATGTCCAAAAGCGTTTGTCTGTCGTACACAATAAGGCAGACAACATCCAAGACAAAAAAACACAGAACTGTAAACAAAACAAACAATAAACTGCAGTGTTTTGACGGAGCTCGCGACGCAGCAGCCATACTCGGCGCCATCTTGACGAAACAGCACTGTTTCTTTACAATTAATGTTATTATTAAAATATTAGGATCATGTGAGCTCTACCTTCTTCTCTTGTATTGGTTGTCGCTTCTGAAAGTTGCTCTTCATTTGCACAAATTAAAACATTTCTCACCTTTGTTGCATCGCTGGACACACCCACATCCGGTCACCAATGGTCAAAGTCACCAGCTCTCATTGAAAATGAATGAGATCAGGTTGTTTTGTCGCTGCGTGTCTGCATTCACACTGCCAGCCCTACAGTGCTGTTTAGACTCTCCATACACACCAATAGCGACCTAACCGCCAGCCACTGGCGACATGCAGTGACAAAGTAGCAAGCAGTGTGAACTCAGCTTAATACTGCGTTCACAATGCCAGCTACACACAGCAACAAAACAACCTCATCTCATTAACTTTTAATGAGAGCTGTAGTAATCCAAAGTATTCCGAATACGTTACTGACCTTGAGTAATCTAACGGAATGCATTACATATTACATTTTACAGCATGTTTTCTGTAATCTGTTGTGGAATACATTTAAAAAGTAACCCTCCCAACCTGTCCATGACAAGGATCTAAAGTTCTGTTTTCATTTTTTATAGGCAATGTGTGTGTGTGTTTGTGTGTGTGTGTGTACTTGTGAGTTACTTAAAGAGAGCAAACATACTGTACATACATACATACATACTAAGTCTTAATTAATTTCTTTCTATTTTTTTCTATTATTTTATTATTCATATGTATCATTTTTATATAATCATATTTTTACTCATTTTTCATATTGTTATTTGTTAAATTCCTTAATTTTATGTTGTGTGCTATATTGTCTCACAAGTTCAATTTGAAGGTCTTCAATGTCATTGGGCGATGCTGTGAAGAAGTAATTGTCCATTGACTTGAATGGTATTGTAACACTTGTTGAATTAGTGCTGGTCAGACAAAGTCAGACTGAGCATTGAGAAAGACGCAATTAAGATTATTCAATAAACTCTGCTCATTTATCCATCACTTCATCGCCTGCCTTCTTCTGTATCCCCCCTGCTGACTCTTGGGCTGGTAGGAGAGTGAGTTAAAATAACAAGCTGTTGATGTTGACTAGTTTTGGATATCAGACAGAAATCTGATATATGGATATCTTCTGACGGAGAGAGGTCTTGTGAACACTGGCTCTAACATGCATTTTCACTGCCTCATGTTTGCATATTCTCAGCATACCATTGAATACTGTACATGGCATCACATCTCTATCTATAGGATATAATGTACAGGCGGTGGGGGAATAAATTGCAGGATAAGGGTACATGTGGCCGGGAAGGAGGGTGGGACCGGGTGTGTATCATCACGACCCGGCCCCGCCCTCCGCCCAGCCACAGTACATAAATAAAATTAAGTAAAAAAAATAAACAGATAACATTTAAAATGCAAATACAATTTTCCCGTCTGAATTCATACATTCATTAATTTCAAGATTGTAAACGTTCAAAACTGTACAACGTTCACACTCCATACAAAACACTCCAAATGAATACATTTTTGATTTTTGTTATTTACACAGACTTATTCATATTGATAATTATACATCTCAAATTGATGCCTGTCAATCCATCATTCTTTATATAGTCTCTGTATCCCTCTTTCCAGAAAATCTAGAGAATCTACTGATGATGTCATGTGCAGCTTTAAGAGACCCTTTAGAGCCTTCTTTCAGAGTTTCTTGGACAGACACCCTTTTCTTCTCCTGGATCTCTTCTAAGCTTCCAAAGTTTTGTCTGTAAAACATATTCATATATAACCCCATTTTCTGATGAATATATCTGTTTTCTTCCTAATAATAAACATGTTTCTATCATTGTTTACATTTAGAGTACTGTGCAAAAGTCTCATGCACATTAGAAGGTTCTCAAAAACGCTTATCTTAAGATGGTTATTTTGTATCTTTTGCATTAGTGTGCCATTAGGAAATGATAATTTTAGATTTTAACATCTTAAGCACATAGAATTGAATAGAAGAACAATAAACCATACTATAAATCTGGAATTATATGAAGAGAATGAAGCAATCAAGGCAACCAAAATCCATAGAAGAATTGTGTCAAGTTGTTCATTAATCTTGGAACAGCCTACTTGCCAACACTGTTGAAAAATGTGTGCAAGTGTACCTAAGAGAATTTGTGTGGTTTTAAAAGCAAAGGACGGTCGCACCAAATATTGATTTAGCTTTTTATGTTTACTGCACTTTGTATGAAGTTAACTGATAAATAAAAGCTATTAAATTATTTTTGAAAACACCACACTTTACAGCAGTTTCCAGAAATCCCTAAAACTTTTACACAGTACTGTATATTAAACTTTTCATAAACAGTTTAAAGCAGTTCAGAAACTTTTCAGGATTAATATCAAAGCTAATACATTGACACCATCTTCTGGACAATAAAGGCTCTACATTATACAATTGTACAATAATGTTATTATTAACTACAGTATATCAAAGGTATAAGGTAAAATGGTAATATCCCTGCTAACACACGACGTACCTGTTATGTCATTTATTCATTCTTTTTGACAATTTCATGACTTACTAATAACGTAACTGACAGATCAAAGGCTCGTAATATTACCATGATATGCCCAATTCACAACGTTGTCTTTACGTCCTCCTAATGTTGCAAGCTTACCCAGAATGGTCCAGTTATGTAATATATTTGTTATATTTAGGTAATTCCATTACTTACTGATAAAGTAACTGCAACGTTATGGGCCCATAATTTTATTACCGTTAAATTACCAATTCACAACATCATCTTCACGTCCTCCTAATGTCCCAAGCTTACACAGAATGGTCATTACATAATAAATTAGTAATATTTGGGTAATTCTGTGACTTATTGGCAACATAACCGCAATGTCATAGGTCCGTAATATAATTACCACTTCACCTTTTTTACATTCTCCAATGTGATCCGTTCTCCAGTCGTAAAACAGGAAAATTGCATTTCTATGACAGATTTGTGTTGGAGCAGTTTAATAATTTCTACAGTATCATTCAAAGTTCAACAACCACCTCAGATTAAGTTAAGTACCCCCGGTTAAGTAAAATAACTACCTTCTAGTTGAAGTTCTGTTAATATTTTTGCATCTGTGATTATTTGGCAGCTTTAATCACCTGAAATGTCCACTAACATTATGCCAAATGTTTATAACTAAAGTGTTAATGCTATTTGTTTTTTTGTTTTCATTTTTATCCCCCTTTCTCTCCAATTTGGAATGGCCAATTCCCACTACTTAGTTGGTCCTCATGGTGGTGCGGTTTCTCACCTCATTCCGGGTGGAAGAGGATAAGTCTCAGTTGCCTCTGCTTCTGAGACAGTCAATCCACGCATCTTATCACGTGACTCGTTGTGCATGACACCACGGAGACTCCCAGCATGTGGAAGCTCATGATACTCTCCACGATCAACGTAAATTATAGCGTAAAAGACTGACTATTTGGCCCCAAATGTGTGTGTACAATGCATATTTATGCTCATTAGAGTATTGAGTTGTTCCTCTCACGTCACCTCTATTGAAATCAGTGCACGAGTGCTATTTGAATGACATGCGGAGCTGCCGTCTATGTAGAGCGATCCAAATCACTCTCTTATGAGGCATCATTTCAGTAAGGATGCAGCCATAGAAGACAGCTGCCTATGTTGGCAGGAGACAGCAAGACAGCACACTAAGAGCCATAGTTTACATCTTTTATATAGATTTCTCTGAAAAATCAGCTAAAACAATAGCATTCCATCTAGTGGACAGTTACACTCACTTTGGTCCTAATAAAGTGCCTGACGTGGTGCGGGGCGGAATGAAGCGAATGGCACGATTTGAAAATCTCTTAATTTGTTTAATTCGCAAAAATCGCATTACGCGTTGTCGCGAAAGCCAGTCAGCATTGAGATTGTTCAGATCTCACTGGCGTACTGGCGTAGTAGCATAACAAATCTGGAAAAATGGCACTATAGCAAATGTGACACACGTTCTATTCAAAGTATTCCGGTTTCAATACAAGCTCAATTGACGGCATTTGAACCATAATGTTACCACAAATAAATAATTTCAACTCTTAAAAAAAAAAAAAAAAAAAAAAAAGAGGTTACAGTGAATCACTTACAACTGAAGTCAATGGGGCCAATTTTTGGAAGGCTAAAAGGCAGAAATGTGAAGCTTTTAAATCGTCATGCGTATACGTCGAAATGGCAACGAAGTTGTAAAATTGTATAAATATACAGTTGAAGTCAAAAGTTTACATACACTTAGGTTGAAGTCAATAAACCTATTTTTTTAACCACTCCACAGATTTCATATTGGCAAACTATAGTTTTGGCAAGTCGTTTAGGACATCTACTTTGTGCGTGTTACAAGTAATTTTTCCTACAATTATTTACAGACAGATTGTTTCACTTTTAATTGACTATATCACAATTCCAGTGCATCAGAAGTTTACATACACTAAGTTAACTGTGCCTTTAAGCAGCTTGGAAAATTCTAGAAAATGATGTCAAGCCTTTAGGCAATTAGCTTCTGATATGAGGTGTACCTGTGGAAGTAATCAAAGGCCTACCATCAAACTCAGGGCCTCTTTGCTTGATATCATGGGAAAATCAAAAGAAATCAGCCAAGACCTCAGAAAAAAAAATTGTGGACCTCCACAAGTCTGGTTTATCCTTGGGGACAATTTCTAAATACCAGAAGGTACCACGTTCATCTGTACAAACAATAGTACGCAAGTATAAACACCATGGAACCATGCAGCCATCATAGTGCTCAGGAAGGAAACACATTCTGTCTCCTAGAGATTAATGTAGTTTGGTGTAAAAAGTGCAAATTAATCCCAGAACAACATTAAAGGACCTTGTGAAGATGCTGGAGGAAACAGGTAGACAAGTATCTATATCCACAGTAAAATGAGTACTATATCGACATAAAAGGCTGCTCAGCAAGGAAGAAGCCACTGCTCCAAAACTTCATAACAGACTACAGTTTGCAAGTGCACATGGGAACAAAGATCTTACTTTTTGGAGAAATGTCCTCTGGTCTGATGAAACAAAAAACGAACTGTTTGGTCATATTGACCATCATTATGTTTGGAGTAAAAGGGGTGAGGTTTGCAAGAACACCCAATCATGAAGCTTTGCTGCAGGATGGACTGGTGCACTTAACAAAATAGATGGCATCATGAGGAAGGAGAATTATGTGGCTATATTGAAGCAACATCTCAAGACATCAGCCAGAAGTTAAAGCTCAGTTGTAAATACAGTTGTTCAGCTGTAACTGTATACAGAAAAGGATAGCAAGCGTAATTAGGATATAGTATAGTAAGATTTTAATCACACTAAAATAATGTTCACACAAATTGTTTATAGTGGCAAGAAAAAGTATGTAAACCCTTTGAAAATAGTTGGTTTTCTGCATTATTTGGTCATAAAATGTGATCTCATCTTCATCAAACTCATACAAAGTGCTTAAGCTAACAACTCAAATAAATATATTTAATGTCTTTATTGAACACATCCCATTAAACATTCACAATGATGTGGAAAATGTAAGTGAACCCTTTGATTTAATAATTGGACAATCCTCTTTTGGCAGCAATAACCTCAACCAAGCATTTCCAGTAGCTGCGGATTAGACCTGCACGATGTTCAGAAGGATTTTGCCCATTTTTCCTTAAAGAACTGCTTCAGCTCAGCCACATTCTCATGATGTCTGGTGTGAACAGCTCTCTTGAGGTCATTCCACAGCATCTCTATTAGGTTGTGGTCTGGGCCACTCCAAATGGTGGATTTTCTTTTTTTTTAAGCCATTCTGTAAAGGATTAACTTCGATGTTTAGGGTCATTGCCCTGCTGTATCACCCAACTTCTATTAAGCTTCAGCTGAAATGATCCTGTAGGATATCTCGATAAACTTTGGAATTCATTTTTTCCCCTCGATGATGCAAGTGGTCCAGACCCTGAAGCAGACCCAAATCATGGTGCTCCCTCCACTGCACTTCAAAGTTGGGATGATGTTTTCGTGTTGGTATCCTTTTACGCCATATGTAGTGCTGCTTGTTCCTCCCAAAAAACTCAACTTTAGTTTCATCAGTCCACAAACTTTTTTCTTAGTAGCGTTGTGGAGTGTCAAAGTATTATTTTGGCAAACATGTTTTTGTTGAAAAGCAGCATCTTCTTTCGTTGCATCCTGCCATGTACACCATCATGTCAAACATGTCTGTTTCATGTTTTCCATATAGAAGACTCATGAACAGAGATTCAAAGCAGTTCCTATGATTTCTCCAAGTCTTTAGCTGTCACTCTAGGGTTCTTTTCTTTTTACTTCATTGAGCAGTCTGCGGTGTGCCCTTTGAGGCTTTTTGGCTTGACAGCCACTTCTAGGGAGAGTAGCCACTAAATCGTCTCTATTTAAAGACATTTGTCTAACTTTTGTAGACTGATGAATATCATAAGTTCTATGAGATAACATTTGTAATCCTTTCCAGCTTTATGCAGAGCAACAATTCTTGATCAAAGGTCTTCTGGGATCTATTTTTTGCGAGGAATGGTCTAAGTCAGCAGATGCTTCTTGTAAATAGCAAAATGTTTGAGTGCTTTTTATAAGTCAAAGTAGCTCTAACCCACATCTCCAATCTTGTTTCATTAATTGGATATACATACTGACTCTAATTAGCTTTTGTTGATGTCATTAGCATAGGGGTTCACTTACTTTTTCCCAACCTACATCGAGAATGTGTGAATTATGTATTTAATATGTACAGGAATAATACAATAATTTGCGTTATTAGTCAAAACATAGTGTTTGTTCCATTATATTCATATTTTAGGCGAATTGTCCAATATGCTAATATGATATACTGTAAAGCATCACAGATAACCACCCACACTAAAGACTAATATATTTAATTTATTTTCAATCTGAATCAAACAGTGCAGTGTATTATGTATTATAATCAGATGGAAAGCCAAATAAAATAAATAATAAAAAATAAACTTGTGTGGGGAAATGACTGCTAATTGTAGGACATACCCCCTATTAATGGACAAAATATCTATAGCAAACTGAAATGTCACAATAATGAACCATTTAAAGGTGACTTTTGAGTGAGATTTTTTGTATTAAATTTGTAATAACAAAACAATACAACAGATGTGCATGAACTCAATTTTCTTAAAACTAGAAAAGAAAATATTTCCAAAGTGAGAACAGAAGATCTCTATTAATAATTTATGCAGTCCCCCACCCCATATTTTTCAGGCCCATAAGTCTTTCATACAAAAATATTAATGTTATTAAAGTGAAAATCTTTATAAACTGCAGATTGTATATTTATGTGGTTAATAGGAAAATGCTGCATGTACTAGGATACATTTTCTTATAAACCTATTATCTTAATGGAAGAAGGAAAACACTAAATCTATACTCACTTCATTTCAACATTAGAAACAATATGAGTAGAATAAATAAAAGCACATGTTGCCATTATGATGGCCATATATAGGTTTGTGTAATGTTTGCATTATTGATTTTTTTCTGCAGAAATAATAAAACCAAAAATCAACTCCATCAAAAGACCAATTACCACAACAATTCCATTCAATTTATAGCAATGGGCAAGTAGTGGCTAGTATACATTAAGGGGTTCTTATGTTTTCCATCAAATCTGTTTGTGCAACAAAATAAATTATAAACTTAATTTGCATTTTTACTTTGCATCTTGCTTTTGATTGCATGGCTTTTAAGGGTTGTCACTAGTGATGCCTAAAAATGATTTGCTGGCCTGCACTTGAAAGGCACTAGTATGTTATGCTCTGAATGAGAGAACGGAATCAACTAAAAACAAAACAAAACAATCCCCTTTTCACCCATTTTAAATCAAAAGAGCAGTTCTTAAATCTATCTTTGAGAAAATCAACAAATCGACACAATTTTTATTTAATAGTGTTATTTTAGCTTTGTGCTTTAAACCAACATGCTAAGTCAGAGAAGTCTAAAAATTCAGTAACGTAAACTTGATTTTCAGGTAAGCTACTCCTTTAAAAATGGTCTATTGGTACATTGTGATTGAACTCCACTAGTCAGTTTAGATGTCTTTTATTCCACTTATTCCATTACACTTCTTTTAAACACACAACAAAATATAGTGGATCTTAAAGTAGCATTTTTTAACATTTTGTCTGAATAGATAGACGGTAAAGCGCAATGTCCTGGAGCCTCCATATAATGTCTTTGAGACCACCCACACTGGAAGCATCTCTTTAACTGAGTCACTCCATTCGCTTTCAATCCCCGTAAGCAACTTTAAATGTGTCAGAGGGGATAACTGTTGAGTTCTGACTGAGTGCTTCAGTGACGTCTCATTTTGACGCGTCGTGCAGGGGTGTGGTCATGTTTGTGATGTGAGTGTGTGTAGCGTGAGCCTGGATCTCTCTCTTCAGCTCTCCTCCAGGAGTTTTCTGAACTGGCATCACCGTGTCGTCTCTGTTGTGATGATAGGGAACGCCTCTGCAGCTCCTTGTCCATCTCTAATACACGAGGCCTGAGAGAGAGGAATTATTAATTTATTCTGTGATAATATCGGTGTTATATTCTGTAAAATAGGGTTAATAAGATAAAATTAGAAATATTCGTCTTTGATCTCAATATGTATTCTAAGCCACTGATATCACTGGAGTATTCATCTCATGGGAGCGTACGTCCTCTTAAACTTCTGTCAAAAGTAATATTCATTAGTTTTACTCATAGTGGATTTCGCCAATATGAAAACAGTAACTAATGTGGTGGAAAGAATGTAGGACTTTTAACTATAAACAAACCCAAAACACACAAGGCCACAGAGGAAAATGAAGGGATAATAATAATAAACTAATAGACAACTACATGCATACATTTTTGCTGATAACTAATAGTTCCAAAAAGCAACTATTGGCCCAAATTTATCTGTAAAACCAGTATATCGGTCTACCTCTACAACTCATAACTTTTTTAAACAACTTTTAACATAATGGACTGTACATATTGATGTGGTATGACAGCCTTTGAAAGTACCTGTGTGCAGCATCAGGATCAGCCTTCCGGTGTGAACGTTTGGCTTTGAGTATGTGTCGTCTTTCAGAAGAATGGATGGAAGGGCTCAGTGAATTTGAGTCCAAACGAGGGGCATCCGGTCTGGTTCTACAATTAAAAACATCAAACACCAGATATCACACACAAGTACACCCCCAGAATACCACACTTTTAAACCTTTTAAAAACAACTCGGATTAAAAACAAAAAGAACTCACTTTCTCAGAATGATGACAGCTCTTCTCTCTTTAATATCCTGTGGGCGGATGCAGTGTGTGATGTCATCAGCTGCATAGCCACTGAAAGAGAATTCAAAAGCAGTGAGTATGTGCAAGAATGTACATTCATTATTTAACTACACTGCCTCGCCAAAAAAAAGTCCCCATTTGGATTTAAATAAGCAGAAGAGCCTATGATTGGATCATTATTGCAGTGATTAATAGGTTTCAGCTGGCAACAATTATTTTAACCCTTACTGATGCATTGTGTAGTTTCTCATTTCTTAAATAACCACGTCAGAAGTCGTATCAAGTGACGGTGGAAAAGATGTTACTGTGTTTCAGAAGGGGCAAATAATTGGCCTGCATCAAGCAAAGAAAACAACTGAGATTGCTGAAATCGGGATAAGAACTGTCCAACGCATTATTAAAACCTGGAAAGATAATGTTGAACTGTCAGAATCGTAGAAGTAATGTGGTCGGAAAAAAACCTTGAATGAACATTATCAGAGATCACTAAAACACTTGAAGTCACATCATGAAAAATGACAGTAGAACTCACAGCTATGTTTAATAGTGAAAGTAAGAGCATTCTCGTAAGCACAATGTGACCAGAACTTACAGGATTGGGACTAAACAGCTGTGTGGCCACAGGAAAGCTAATCGGAAAAACTTCGGACTTCAATTTGCTAGGTAACACAGATTGGACTGTGGAGCAATAGAAAAAAGTAATGTGGTCTGATGAGTTAAGATTTACCCAATTCCAAAGTGATGGGTGCATCAGGATAAAAAGGGAAGGGCATTAAATGATGTCATACTGCCCACTGTACAGGCCTCTGGAGGCAGTTTTATGATCTAGGGTTGGTTCAATTGGTCAGGTCTAGGCTCAGCAACATTATGCGTCAAAAAAATGAAGTCACCTGAATGACCAGGTTATCCCATCAAAGGATTTTTTCTTTCCTGACGGTATGGGGCATATGTCAGGATGACAATGCCAAGATTCATCTGGCTCAAATTAAATTGTGAGAGTGGTTAAGGGAGCCTGAGAAATAATTTTCACACATTAATTGGCCACCACAAAGTTCTGACCTTAACCCCATTGAAAGTATTTGGGATGTTCTGGAGAAGACTTTACAGAATGGATCGACTCTCCTGTCAACAATACAAGATCTCGGCTAAAAATTAATGCCAATTCTGGATGGAAATAAATGTTATGATGCTGCATAAGGTTGTCAAAACAATGCCACGATAAATGCGTACCGTAATCATAGCTTAAAGTGACCCAATGGAATATTAGAGTATGTGACTTTTTTTTTTGGCCAGGCTGCACTGCCTAATTTATATTAATTACAAAAAGCACCATATTATTTTCATGTTTGTTTGGACATGATACTATAATATAATGCGTTTTGGACACTACCATGATGGTAATACCATGGCATTCTCAAAAGTACCAAGTTAATAGCAGTAAGGTAAAAAAAAGTACAATATATGACATGCAGCATGGAAGTACCCTGGATTACCATGTACATTCCAAAGGTACATTAACAGTATTACTATTCGATACCATGACTGTATCATAGAAAGACTTCAGTAAGACATCAAATACAAATAGCCTAAGCCCAAGTAGTCAAAAAATATGTTATTGTCTATTGGTGATAAAATTGTATTAATCATCTCAAAGGGGAGGATCTTAGCTTTCTAATAACACCTTGATTGAGCATCTAGTCCACACAGATAACTGATGAAACAATGGAGGAAAATTAGACAGAATGTCTATGGACGAGCACATCTGTGAGGGATGAAATGCGTTAAGAGTTATCTACATTTCAGATCGGCATTTTGTTATGGAAGGTGAAAAATTATTTGCATCTAATAGAATGAAATAAAACTTTTTGAAGGGAGATCAAATAAACCGGACCAGAATTACATGCTTGCAAAGTTAGGACAACAACAACAAAAATATATATATACAGTTCTGGAAAAAAAATTAAGAGACCACTGCAAAATTAGCAGTTTACCTGGATTTACTATTTATTGGTATGTGTTTGAGTAAAATGAAAATTTTTGTTTTATTCTATAAAGTACTGACAACATTTCTCCCGAATAAAAATATTGTCATTTATTAGAGCATTTATTTGCAGAAAATAACAACTGGTCAAAATAGCAAAAAAGATTTTTATCTTTATGCCACTCCTGGCACAAATTCAAGCAGCTTGGCTTTGTTTGATGGCTTGTCGCCATCCATCTTCCTCTTGATCACAATCCAGAGGTTTTCAGTGGGGTTCAGGTCAGGAGATTGGTCTGGCCATGACAGGGTCTTGATCCAGTGGTCCTCTTTCCACACCTTGATTGACTTTCCATCCTTCACAAAGACATTCTGCCCGATTACAACCTGAATCACCCCCAGACCATCACCGATCCTCCACTAACTTCATAGTCAGTGTGAAACACTGTGGCTTGTAGGCCTCTCCATGTCTCCATCTAACCATTAGATGAATAGGTGGAGGATCAGTGATGATCTGGGGGTGCTTCAGCAAGGCTAGAATCAGGCAGATTTTGAAGGACGCATGAATCAAGCCATGCAAAACATTATCTTGGAAGAAAACTTGGTTCCTTCTGCTTTGACAATGTTCTCTAAATCTTAGGATTGGTTTTTCCAGCAGGACAATGATCCGGTGCTTATTTTGACCAGTTTTCATTTTCTGCAAATAAATGCTCGAAATTACAATATTTTTATTTGTAATTTGGGAGAAATGCCAGTACTTTATAGAATAAAACAAAAATGTAAATTTTACTCAAACACGTATCAATAAAAATAAAATCCAGAAAAACTGCTAATTTTGCAACGGTCTCTTAATTATTTCCAGAGTGGTATACATTTTTAAACTTTGTTCATCATAAGATTGTAAGCATATACCATATTATTTATGGGGGGGGGGTTCTGAAAAATGTGACTAATTTGAGCAATTATTCTGCAGTATGTGTAAATGGGTAACTTTTAAATATGAGTATGAAAAATTGCAGGTGTCAGCCCAAAAATGCCCTAGAGTTTAAGGTTTAAAATACACACTGTTTGTAAAGGATTGCCACAGAGATAATGTCAGGGTTTAATCAATGTTACAAAGTTGACCACATTATAGCATCACTGACATGAGGTCATCAAGATGATAAAGCTGTAATATTGGATGTAACTTTACCCTGACATGGTTAGTAAGCAATTTTATTAGGGTTGTGCTAATAGACGATGATCGCGGGGATCGACGATGGTCAGAGTGATCGCCAATATTTGATGTCAAGATGATATTTGGCTTGTTTTCCCATTAATGTATTAAATTATTATGCATTTATTATCAAATTAATATTACAAATAAAATGCTGTCTATGCACATGTATGACATGCTGTTTTTCTCACTCTTTCTTTGTTTCTGATTTCTGAATTTTGTTTTGCCAGAACAGTATCATCTATGAGTGCTCCAAATGACCGCAGACATCTCAGCTCATGAGGTGAACTCAGGTTTGAGTTCAGGTCGCTTTATTTCCACAGTGCAGTTCATGGTGACCACAACTCTGCAGCCTATACATCTGTGATTAAAACATAAAATAATACAAAAACACGTTCACCTCGAACCTTGATATAGGCCTATATATATATAAAATGTATCCCTTCATTATTAATTCATTGTAATTGTTTGGAGAGAAATTTTCATTTAGAAATGTATTTGATTTAAGTTTTTTAGTTTTAAATATATTAATTTTAAATGCAAAATCACTAAAGCAAGAATATTCACTGATCCCTCAGCCCAGGGGTTGCCAATGTAATTGGATATTGCATGAGAGATAGATAGATAGATAGATAGATAGATAGATAGATAGATAGATAGATAGATAGATAGATAGATAGATAGATAGATAGATAGATAGATAGATAGATAGATATACACTCACCTAAAGGATTATTAGGAACACCATACTAAATACTGTGTTTGACCCCCTTTCGCCTTCAGAACTGCCTTAATTCTACGTGTCATTGATTCAACAAGGTGCTGAAAGCATTCTTTAGAAATGTTGGCCCATATTGATAGGATAGCATCTTGCAGTTGATGGAGATTTGTGGGATGCACATCCAGGGCACGAAGCTCCCGTTCCACCACATCCCAAAGATGCTCTATTGGGTTGAGATCTGGTGACTGTGGGGGCCATTTTAGTACAGTGAACTCATTGTCATGTTCAAGAAACCAATTTGAAATGATTCGAGCTTTGTGACATGGTGCATTATCCTGCTGGAAGTAGCCATCAGAGGATGGGTACATGGTGGCCATAAAGGGATGGACATGGTCAGAAACAATGCTCAGGTAGGCCGTGGCATTTAAACGATGCCCAATTGGCACTAAGGGGCCTAAAGTGTGCCAAGAAAACATCCCCCACACCATTACACCACCACCACCAGCCTGCACAGTGGTAACAAGGCATGATGGATCCATGTTCTCATTCTGTTTACGCCAAATTCCGACTCTACCATCTGAATGTCTCAACAGAAATTGAGACTCATCAGACCAGGCAACATTTTTCCAGTCTTCAACTGTCCAATTTTGGTGAGCTCTTGCAAATTGTAGCCTCTTTTCCTATTGTAGTGGAGATGAGTGGTACCCGGTGGGGTCTTCTGCTGTTGTAGCCCATCCGCCTCAAGGTTGTGTGTGTTGTGGCTTCACAAATGCTTTGCTGCATACCTCGGTTGTAACGAGTGGTTATTTCAGTCAAAGTTTCTCTTCTATCAGCTTGAATCAGTCAGCCCATTCTCCTCTGACCTCTAGCATCAACAAGGCATTTTCGCCCACAGGACTGCCGCATACTGGATGTTTTTCCCTTTTCACAACATTCTTTGTAAACCCTAGAAATGGTTGTGTGTGAAAATCCCAGTAACTGAGCAGATTGTGAAATACTCAGACCGGCCCGTCTGGCACCAACAACCATGCCACGCTCAAAATTGCTTAAATCACCTTTCTTTCCCATTCTGACATTCAGTTTGGAGTTCAGGAGATTGTCTTGACCAGGACCACACCCCTAAATGCATTGAAGCAACTGCCATGTGATTGGTTGATTAGATAATTGCATTAATGAGAAATTGAACAGGTGTTCCTAATAATCCTTTAGGTGAGTGTGTATAATATATATATATATATATATATATATATATATATATTATATCGCTCTCATAAAGGAGGGAACAAAAACAAATTTAATCAGACACACGATGTATTTTAGCCCATGAGGTAGCCCATGATGGAGAGAATGCACAGATGAAGTAGGTTCTCTGCAAACGAGATGTTGCCCTTCACAGCCATCTTTCAAAAAGTTGAAGACCACACACATGCACAACATTTTTTTCCAGTTTCATTTGAATTTTTAGTTAAAATAAATAAGAAAGTTCAAATTTGGAAATCAAGGTGTCTTGCTTTGTTGTGTAGCCTTAACCCCAACCCTGCTTAACATAATTTACCCCTTAGTACCACCTAGCAGTAACCCCCCAATCATATCAGGTATTGGCGATCTGACTATGGAGAAGCTCGCCAAACCCAAAATTTTATCCCAATAAAATCATGATACATGTATAATGTTTGTGTCTTGTGGCTATACTTTTCAAACAGTGTGTAATTGAATGTTTATGGACTGGCCTTATTCACTTCTATTGTAAGAGGCTTACTGTAACCATTTTTTTTTTTTTTTTTTAAATAAACGAGTGAAGAGTTGAAATAAAGAGCTTAATGCTTAACCCGGGACATTCCTTTAAATGTCTATTTAAGATGCAACTATGGTGAGCACACTCCAAAGTTAACACACCTGAGCAAAGTGGCACTGCCGCGCCTCACAGGCAGTTGAAGCACTGGCTCTGACACGCGGATAGGCTTGAACTGGAACTTGCAGCCGAAGCAGAGTGCACTGTCGCTAAAGAATGATACTGTCACGATTGGCCGCTCAAAGATGTGGATGGGATCTACGTGGGACACGATGCATCCCCCAGGCTGGTAGTCATTGATCACGGCGCTATTAACGAAGCCCTCCGGTATGACACTTTGCGAGACCAGACGATTGATCACCATCTCAAACACCCAGTCCGGGATCTCATCCACCTCTCCTTTGGAGTACAAGCGCTCCTGGCCAGGGCCGCGCTTCTCCAGCTGCGAGCCATATGTGTAGCCCTCCCCGAAGAAGTACTTATTCCGCAGGGGTGCCCGGTCCACTGTGTGCTCCCGGTAAAGCCCCTTGTCTGCCTTGGCAACCACTTCGTCGATCTTTGCCTCAATCCGAGCGCATTCCTCTGCCGTGAAGATACTTGCTTGCTTTATGCCACTCTTCACTTTGCGGGCCTCCACTTCCCGCCGCTCCTCATACTCGCCACTCTCGTCATCGTCCGACTCACGGTATTTGCGTTTCTCGCCATTGCTGTGCTCGGAAACTTTGTCCCTGTGTGGTGTCATCGACTTCAGCTTCTCCCGCAGATCTGTAAAACTGGCCATTTTCAAGACCCAAGTCTCAAAATTATCGTCAAATGTTCTTATTAGTGTGTGATGTCATCAGCTGTACAGCCACTAAAAGAGAGATCAAAGCAGTGAGCAAGAGTGTACATTCATTCATTAAAATTTAACATGTTAATCTCATGTTTAAGACACGGTATCATGGTAATACAATGTAATTATATTTTTTTGATACTAATACAAAAGTACCATTTAAATACCTTGGTATTTCATCGGATTACACTCTCCACACTTTAGTTTAAGTATACACTAACAAAAATTTAGCAAAAAGTCATGTTTTTAAGACATGAAACAATGTTAATGGTAAGTCTATTTCTACACTCTGAGATTTTTACATGATTGTTTTTATGTGAATACATATGTAAATGACTAGTTTTAACATTATTTGCAACTCAATTTTGAAAATTGAAAATGCATAAAATTAAACAATTTATGAATGCAGCAACATCAGGAGCCTCATATAAACCAAATATAGGGCCTTACAAATTGAGATACAAAAAGAAAAATATATTTTACTTCTTCTGAGTTTATGGTCACACATCTTTGGAAAAAAAAAATGTTTTTTTGCACTGGTCCTTGCAGTGGTCGGACTTGCAGACTAGAGTCAATATATTACACAGTTAGATGGCAGCATTTTGTGCTTTAATAATCACACTGGCAGATATTTTTGATATTTTGCAAAAAATACTTTCAAACAAGTCCTAGGTTCACCTATTATCAATAATAATATAATTGGCAATGGTACGCCAAAACGTAAGAAGTGGGTGTGGCCACTTTTACTATAAATGGTTATAACTTTGGAATGGAATGAGATATTTTCACCAAAATTGTGACACTTATGCATGAGTTAAAATCTGACGACACATGATAAAATTGAGCGTGACCTCTTGGTGGCGCTACAACAATTACAAACATAAAAATGGAACAGTTGGTCCGATCAACTTTACATTTTGCATGCGGTGTCTTTGTCCAATGTACCATCAAGGTATATGAGGATAGTTGCATATCTTGAAAAACATGGCCGCCATCAATCAATACATTTTCAGCAGCTATTAGACGAGGTCAAAAGGGCAGATCGGAATGAAACGTGTCTCTCGCCCTGCGGCAAATGTGGAAAAAGTTCTGCCATGTCAGAATCAGCTTTATTGTCATATTCTTACACATACAAAAGAATTTGTCTTTGTGTGTAGGGGCTATCGCGTTTATAAAACATCGCAAGTTTACTACATATACGGGACATGTGATTCTGCAGTGTGCAAAATTTGGAGGAAATAATACAATAGGTGGCACTATAACAGCCAGGAATGCTGAAAGGCCATATCTCTGTGGTCCTTAACCTGATGGTTGGGCAATTTCTATTTTAGGTGCTAAAGGACCGTCTTATTATTACTATTATCACTTAATATCATTTACATACGTTCGCAAAGGCCCCTAAATGGTTGAACACTTTAATTGCTGCTTGCAGCTATATTTGCAATTACTATTATTATATTGAACAAATATCTCACAGGCAAGAGTTTGATTGTACTGAATAAACTTTTTCATCAATGTTTTCATTTATGCAGTTGTGCAGCAATACATTTTACAAAAAAGTAATACCGAGGTTTAAATCAAGCATATTACCATGGAAATACAATGTTTTGGAAAATAATGTAATGTTAATACCATGGTATCTGAATATAGTTTTCAAACAGTATCATTGTATAAATCAAGCTACTCAAATCAAGCATACTACCATAACAATACATGATTTAGGACGCTATCGTCAAGTCCCAAAATGTGCATGCAAATGTTCCTATTAAGCTGAATTAACTTCAGGTCACCATGTTTTACTAGAGTCGGTCACCGAAGTCGTGCGTGACGTGACCAAAGACACGCTGCGCAGCTCGCGCTCTGTCGGCCATCGTTTCCTTTGCGAAAAACGGACACAATTGAACAAAATAAAGCACGTACTACTTAATTTCCCAACCAACCTGATTAAATTTATAACGGAATGTTTCAAGTCGGCAGTCAATCACGGTCGGCGGCGTTCCCTGCAGTTCAGTCCCATAACATTAGCACGTAGCACAGATACGCCACCTCGAGCTTCCTTTAAACACAGGCTTACATCAGGATATTGTTTGATTCGCAAGCCTTTAGGCCACTGCATCTGGTGCGTTGATCAGTCTATTTCCATAAATACCACAAGCGGTGACTTAAATGCTGCAGCAATATTGCAAAGAGCCGTGAAGATATAATAAACTCGCGCGTACAAAACTGGAGAACTAGAGACCTGCGCATGCGCAACATGTCCAACGCATAGGCACGCAGTTGTGACAGCCAATCAGCGACGCGGACAGGATGTTTAGAAAAATTATAACGATTATTTTATGTTGTATGTTATGGAGGACCAAAGCACTCAAAAGGAAATCATTAAATGAATCAATAATTAAATGTAGCCTACAAGTGTATTTTTCTCATATTCCATAAGGTCAAAACACAATAACTGTTAAATGATATCCATTATGTTTTATTGATTTTTTTAAATTGATTGATTATATTTCCAAATGTTGCATTTAATAATAATAGTCCACAGGGTGTGCATGTAGATACTTAAAAAAAAATGTGTAAGCCAATGTTTAATCTGTTCTCACTATTTATTGTCTATTCACTCCTTGTCAAAGGAATATTCCGGGTTCAATACAAGTTAAGCTCAATCAACAGCATTTGTGGGATAATATTGATTACTATTAATCAACAGCATTTGTGGGATAATATTGATTACTATTAATCAACAGCATTTGTGGGATAATATTGATTACTATTAATCAACAGCATTTGTGGGATAATATTGATTACTATTAATCAACAGCATTTGTGGGATAATATTGATACAATATTTCATTAGAATTAGGATTAGGAATTAGAAGTGAACAGGTTAAAATGAATACCTTTATCAAATCTTTTAAGGGGTTTCATTAATCTAAATATCTTCTAGGTCATCTTCATATTCCATTTTTTTATTTTTATTTTAAATATTGTGACAGTAAGAGAAGAACGATTAACTCAAGCTTCAAACAATACATTTATTAAGAAAACTGTAAAAAAAATATATATATATATAAAAAAAAGAATTTAATGACTCTAAGTCCCACATGTTAAACTAAGTTCTAAATATACAAAGTTTCACAGTGAAAAAATATTTCTTTACTTTGAAAAATTACCATTTCATTTTGTCAAGCTGATTGTGAGAATGCACAAGTGAAAATAGTGACAAACATCACATTTATTTGATTTTCTCCTGAGTAACATTTCTAACTTACAATATGTGTGCAACAACTCTGTGTGTGTGTGTGTGTGTGTGTGTGTGTATATATATATATATATTATACACAGTATATTCAAAATGTATCATTCATTTTTTTTTTTTACTTCATACATCTGTCTAACATGTCTAGCATGACATGATTTGTTGCAAAAAAAAAAGTAATTACAATGCACATGTATAAATATTATGCTTCCAGTACAAAGTCATCTATACATAAAATATGAACAAACACATACAAATTAGTGCAAATATTGCATTAAGAGGTCTGGTTTAGTTATGAGAAAATCAATTAATGGATAAATTAAGAAATTAACAGACTGTGTATTTGTATGAGGGTTTGTTACAGCATGGTAATTTCACTGGGTGGCAGCGTCAGCCTCTTCTCTCGCACAGAGAGCATGTTCTCAATGTGCATGGCAATAACTCGACAAAGCTCCAGACCCTAGAAACAACAACATCATAGTATTACATCACAGTAAGTCATTAGTTTATATACACCATACATGGTTTTCTCATGTTTTAAGCGTGTGACCCCGTGGTCGATTTGTACAAAAATAACAAGGGGGATGGTGTTTCATTGACAAATAATGTTGTCCAAGGTGTTCAAATTAGAAATATTTTAAAAATCTAGTTTAAAACTCTTGTGTCATGCTCTAAGAAATGTTATCTTTGTGTCCAATTTGGTTTCATACTTTATTGAAAAACTTAAAATTTTCACGTGGTGTAACCATCAAGTAAAAGGTATTATAATTGTAATGAATGAGGCTGGTATTCATTTAGCCGACCGCCAGAATCCTGAATACTAGCCATGAACTCTTTCTTCAAAGTATACTTCCTGTTTGCACTGTATAAATAGTCATGCCTTTCCATAGTTGCTTTGCAAAGTATTGCCAGTTATTTCACTGCCTTACCAAGCAGTGAGTACCAAGAATGTTGCATCACCCATACACCACAGTTTTCCTCATCTTATTGAACTTTCTTTTGATGATTTACTCAAATGTGTTCAGTCGACTCAGGGGCTGCTGTAAATTTGATTCATCAATAGCTTGTGCATGAACTCCATATCCCAAAAGTACCATACAGACTGTGCTATTGAGTTACTGCCCAACATGGTACTTCCCAGGATCAAAGCCTATCCATGATCAAGACCTGAAACCATGGCCATGGACACCTATGTCTAGGAGGCTCTAGCTTCAGGATTTATTCGTATTTCCACCTCACCAGCTGCAGCAGGCTTTTTCTTCATTGAGAAAAAAGATGGAGTGCTCCGTCCGTGTATTGATTTCCAAGATTTGAACATAGTCTCAATCAAATACAGGTACCCACTCCCTCTTGTTCCATCTGCATTATAACAACTACGTTGGAGCACCCATTTACACTAAGCTTGATTTGAGAAGTGCTTACAATCTCATTCGTATTAGAGATGGAGATGAGTGGAAAACCGTATTCATCACCACTAGGGGGCACTATGAGTACCAGGTGATGCCTTATGGCCTGGCCATATAATTCATCAATGAAATCTTCAGAGACCTCCTCAACAAGTGTGTCATAGCCTACATCGACGACATACTCATTTACTCTCAAGATAAAGCATATCAAAGATGTCAAGATGGGCCTCTCATGCCTTCAGAAGCACCAACTCTACGTGAAAGCAGAAAAATGTGAGTTCCACACTACCCATACGACATTCTTGGGGTATATAATCAGTCATAATTGTGTTGAGATGGATAATTCCAAGATCTAGGCAGTTACAGAATGGCCGAGACCCAATACTGCTAAGGAGTTACAACGCTTTCTGGGCTTTGCAAACTTTTACAGACGGTTTATCCGCAACTACAGTCTCATCTCTGCCCCTTTAATGTAACTGCTCAAAGGCAAACCCTACAAGTTGTCAATGAGTGACTGCTCAAAAGGTATTCTAAGACCTCTAGACAAGTTTCACGACCCCATTCTCAAGCACACTGATCCTAACCAAACGTTTACAGTGGAAGTTGATGCATCAGACTGTGGCATCAGGGTGGTTCTCGCTCAACGCCACGGTAACCCTGGAATACTTTATCCTTGTGCTTCTCACGTAAACTGAACTCGGCTGAAAAGTTACACTCCATGAAGGCTACGTTAGAAGAGTGGCGCCACTGGCTTGAAGGATCTGTCCATCTGTTTCAAGTAATCACCGATCATAAAAACCTTGAATACATCAAGGGAGCAAAACAACTCAACGACTAAACATGAGAAGCCTGATGTTCACTCTTCTTTACAAGATTCCAATTCACAGTCACCTACCACCCTTGCAGTAAAACAGCAAAGCTGATGCTCTTTCCTGTCGTCACGATCCTCCTCAAAACATTCCTCAAAATTAGTCCATCTTACCACCTTCTGTCATCATTTCATCCATAAACTGGGATATCATGGAGGAAATTCAAAGAGCCCAACAAACAGACCCTGCGCCACCAGAATGCCCCCCAACAAAACATTATGTACCACACACTCTACACCAAAGAATGAACTACGGATCTTGAACCTCCTCCTCCACTGGAGATCGACAGATCACCTCTATAGATGGACAAAAAAAATCATGGACTCTCGTCGTCGAGGTGCAGCACCTGGTAGACTGGGAAGGCTACGGTCCGGAGGAGAGATCATGGGTAGCCACCACAGACATACTGGATCCCTCCTTGATCCATGACTTCCACCAAGGGCACCTGAATCGTCCTGCACCACGACCAAGGGGACGACCCAGAAGGAGAACACTGGGAGTTGTGCGTAGAGGAGGGGGGCTCTGTAACGAATGAGGCTGGTATCCATTCAGCCGACCGTCAGTGGGAGCTCTCTCCCGAATACTAGCCAGGCACTGTTTCTTCTATGTGTACTTCCTGTTTGCACTGTATAAATAGTCATGCCTTTCCATAGTCACTTTGTGAAGTATTGCCAGTTATTTCACTGCCTTACCAAGCATTTTTTCCATTGCCTTCATGTTATGACAATTGTGCCTGTCTTTTTGGATTACCGATTATTGGATTACTGTTTTGCTTTGCTTGCCTGGTTGGATTTTTTGTCATTACAACTTTGCCTGCTTCATCGACTACGTCTCTGTGTTGTGTTTTGTATTTGTCTGCTGTGTTTATTAAACTTCCTGCATATGGATTCTACCTCTGCTGCTCTGTCGAGTACCTCACAATAATACTTTATTTGAACCTTGAATACATGAGTATAAACAACTTAATCGTCCATCCATCCATCCATCGTCAACCGCTTATCTTGTACAGGGTCGCGGGGAACTTAATCATTAATTACCAAAAAGTTTCAAACACATTTTTCATGGTAATTATTTTTTTTAATAAATCTTATGAATTTTTGGAGTCATGAATATCAAGGAACTTTCTTAGGGTTCCAACACATGACTTGAACAAAACGTGCCTTTTTATAAAAATGACAAAATTAATATCAGATTTAAAAAAACAACAACTTCATGCTCAGTCTTAAGGGTCTAAAGGTGTCCTCTCTGTTTTTATGGTCAAAATGGCTACCATCATGTTGGTTTCACCCAATGACTTTGATTTGGAGAACAAAAGTGTTTTTAAATATGAATTATATTTTAGAACGCAATTGTTTCACAGCTTTTTTAAAAAAAAAAAAAAAAAAAAAAAAATATATATATATATATATATATATATATATATATATATATACACTGTATGTATTTTATATTTAATAGATACGGACAAAAATGAGCATCACTTCATTGACCCTTAGAACTCATGGCCATAATATGCACCTGTTACCCTCTTTTATTGTATAGTTACGATCATGAAATGATCAAGATCACTCGCCCACGGTCACAAAAACACATTTTTTATACTACAATAACTAAAATATAAAGCAATAACTATAAAGGAAGTTTGGGCTCTTTCTATGAAGGATGCTTCAACAGTGTTGTAAAAAAGTTGTTCTACATACAAAAGTGTCAAATGAGCGAAACCCCGAAAATTGTTTGAATTAAAAACATGTAAATGTTGTGACTGTACACATGTCACCTTACATTCTGCTCTAATTTTTTTTTAAAGAAAAACAAAATATTTTCTTGAACTGTTCTTCTTCATTTTTGAAATTGCACAAAACTTTTGAAAACATTACCTTCAGTGGTGTAAGTTTCACATGAACACTAGGAAGGACAAATCAACCCATCACTAAACTCCGATATACCTGTTTGCCAGTGTTTTCAGAAATCCGGCTCATGTTTTCTAGATTGCATGACTAAAGCCCCCTTTACACTACCAGCGATTTTGTCACAAGATGTCACTAGTCTCTGTATTTCTTTTCGCTAGTTGGCATTCCTACTGCTGTCGCTATAACATTATTGGTTGGCTGCACAACTGGCCATAGCTTCAGAAAATCTGATCACAGATAAGCTAGATTGCTAGTAAAACAAATATATCATTCGTATTTGACAAGGAATCAAGGGAGAGTGCTTTTATATAAACTACAGCTGTGATCAATGAATTCTATCATGAACAAGATGAACAGTCTATAAATGTATGCACTAAAACCACTAACAATGTTGACAATTTTGTCACCGGACCTCGTCAGCTCTCATTGAAAATGAATGGTCTCATTTCCCTTGCAGCATCAAAATAACTGGCAGTGTGAAAGGGGCATAAAGCGTCAAGCTGGCAGAATATTTCCAAACTGTACAAGTGTCAAGATCTAATTGTGGGATTTCACCTATAGAAATCTGGCAACCTCACTCATGTCGAAATCTAATTCTGACTTGCTAATCGCCCTTATTTATATTCTGTTTTTTATCAAACATAGAAAATTCAATATTTTACTTGCATGATTATTTCTAAGTAATACATGACACGATTAATCTAAAGGATGGAAAGGGGGATGGTGGTTTTACAAGGGGGATGCTTTTAGGTATTTCATGCAACAAGCATCCCCTCGCATATCCCCTCATCTCGAGCCCTGTTACCTGTTCCAGCTGCAACTGTGTGACTCTGTGGTTGGTTAAGTCTCCAATCAGGATGTCCACATAAGGGTAACTGGATCCAGCGCTGGGCCGCAGTGTGTGAGTTGACTGAACCAGCTTCAGCTGGTACTTCACCAGCACCTCCTGTTAATTTAAAATCAATTTGGAGAACTGAAACTATTTGCAGTAGTAATTATTGTAGTTCTTATCTAGTGTATTTACTGTAGTTCCATTTGTTTCACACAATAGGTGTATGTGTTGTATGTACTGTACATAATTCTGGAGGCGTGTGTGTGTAATAATACGCACATGAGTGTCTTTGTGCAAGAAGTGCAGTCCATTTTGATTGACAGCGAGGATGCATGGCGCAGAGATGGAGTTGTTGCTACTACTCTGAATGTAAAAGAAGGACGATCCAAACATGGGAAATGCACACACCAATCCTGAAGAACACAAGCACATTTAGAAATACCATTCACAGAGCTTAAAGATCACAATAATAATCAAAAGTGATTTAGGGTTTTTGACATGTGAATGTAAAGGCCTGGTGAGAATAATATACCCAGGAACTGGGATCTGGCCTGGTGAGGGTTCAGGCTTTGGACGGCATGCACATGTTGGGCAACCAGTTGCATCCATTGCTGGGGCCCCTGTCTGCCAAAGATCTCAACTGGGATGTATTCTGTCAACTCGTGACTAGAGTAAGAGAGAGAGAGATAATCAATACACTGAAATGTAATATATGTGAAAGAAAAATCTCCAAGGGAATTGTTGTGCTAAGTGGTTGCTCTTATAGCAGGAGACTTTCCCTTTTGTCACTCACTTGGCATTGTATCGATGTAGTGACACTAGAAGTCGCTCTTGAGAGCCCCGAACACCTCCCATTCTTTGAGAAAAGGCCAATGAGAATTGGCGAGTTGAATTTGCATGCCACTCCCCCGGACATACGAGTATAAAAGGAGCTCGAATGCAATTCCATTCAGATTATTTCTTCGGAGCCAAGCGGTTGAGCTATCAGCGAGCTGAATACTACTGCTGTTCCATTCACCTAATAAGAAGCGTATGCTGTTGGATATACGGCGCATTTCCAGGGCACTCTCCGGTTTAGATAGCGTCCATTTCAAACCACTTCCACATTACCTTGATGGTTCTGTAGTCACTTTAAAGTTTTTTTACTTTTCCCTACACTGTTAGTAGGTCTGGTGGTAGCCGTGTGCGGCCAACAGATGAGACACTTCCTGAGAGACTGCCGTTTCGCTCATCGCTAACGAGTGGACTGTCTGCACCTCGTTTATTGACCACGTTGTGGTTTTGCGCACAGCCATTTCTATTTTCACAATTCAAAAGTCACGTGAACAAATTATACCGTAATCGCTGTTGCTAACTTTAAAACTAGCAGGTTGATGTTCCGTGTTGGAAATCCAGTGACGCTGGTAGTGACGATTATCCCTGATCAATCAGTGATCTGCAGGGTTTTGACGTCACATTTAGTACATTTAGTCACATTGGAACCTCAAGGTGGTACTAAAAAAAGTATCAGGTACCAGGTACTACCGTATCCACAGTGGAAAATCCCAAAAAAGCAAGCTGAGTCGAGTTGTACCGTGCAGTGGAAAAGCCTCACAAGATGAATATGACTTTCTTTTCTCTGCTGATTTTTTCGAAAGAATATCTCAATACAATGCAATTAAATGGTGGCCAGAACTTTGAAGCCATAAAAAGCATATAAAGGCAGCATAAAAATAACCCTTAAGACTTTATGAGAATTTATAGTGCAAAAGGAATTGTTTCTCACCCACACCAGTTATATCACTTCTGAAGATTTGGACCACTGGAGTCATATTGATTACTTTTATGAGGCCTTCATGTGCTTTTTTGAGCTTCAAAATGGACCCTGTTGACTTGCATTGTATGGGCTTACAGGGCTGAAATATTCTTCTAAAAATCTTTATGTTGTTTAAAAGAAAGACAATCATACACATCTGGAATGGCATGAGGGTGAGTAAATGAGAGAATTCAAATTTTTAGGTGAATTATCCATTTAAGCAAAGAAAAGTGACAATACACTTACAATTAGAGCTAAGGGGCCATGAAATGGAGAATAAAATTTAGCTTGACATATAAGAGGTAACTGTACTATAAAAACATTCTGTAAGGTTCAGAACTCAAAATTTCCTCCCCAATCTCATAAAAAAACATTTATATTTACACTGCTGAAAGGTCTCATTTTGAAATCTGTATGTTAGTGACGTCATGAGACATTGCACATTTGTATGTACATGTCCCACAACATGCGTCATCATCATGGGAGTACTGTTAATGAGAAAATGTCTCAAGTTACTCCTGTGAGGTGAGGATGTCGAGTATCAGACGCAGTTGTGTGGCTTGATGTGGAAAATTGCACAGAGGGATCAGCATTAGGAATAAATGGCTTAAGTTTATTTTTAATGATGTGCCTGATCGCTACAATGTGCGATAAATTGATTGTTCATCACATTTTACAATGGACTCAAATGTGCTGGAGGCTTTTCTTTTATTGAAAGATGTGGCAGTGCCAATTGTATTGCTCCCTGCAGAAATGCTGATAAATAAACCATTTATTTCGAATCTTTCATTTATTAGTGTAATAAACAGTAAGCCATCGTTTATCGCTAAGTAACCTCTGATTAGGACACCAACACTAAGCGTATCATTATTATACTGCTGCTTATCAAATCAGTAAATAGAAGAGACTATTGAGGTATTAGAAAGATTCCAGTTGTGAATTTTCTTTTATAGGCTAAATAAACACCTCAGTATGTTCAGTTTCTTGAGATACGATTTTACGACATTGCTTGTATAGTGAAAATTAAGTCAAATCTATAGCTGATAGTTACAACACAATGAAGCATTAAAGGAAACATACATGGTAGGTGCATAGAGACTGTCTTTGGCTCTGTGTTGAAGAGCAGCAAGTTTGGCAAACTGGTTGAACTGCTGTTCACTGATCTTTCCCTGAGGCACCACATTCAACAGACCCTTCAGGTAGTCTGGTAGAATCTGTGAATCCACACACACACATAATTATAAAGTAATTATAGTCAAAGGTACATTATAATTAGGGTGTCATAATGTAATCTACATGTTAAAATGTTCTATAATATTGTCACATACATGTTTCATTAATATATAATTAAGAGAAAAAGGTTTATGCTATTATTGTGTCCTGAGCAGGCACAATATTTCCAGTGTCTAGTAATTCTTTCCACACTGGAAGCAGAATATTGCATGACTCAACAAAACCACAGAATGAGGGCTGTCAATCAATTCAAATTGTTTATCCAATTTATTACAACATGATATGTTGTAACAAAGGGTTGGGGAGTAACGGAGTTAAAACATGTAAACGGATTACATATTTAAAATACAAAATATTTGTAACTGTATTCCACTAGTTACAGTTTAAATAATTGCTAATTAGATTACAGTAACATTCAAAAAGCATTTTGATTACTGAAGTCATTTGTTTCATGAAATTCTTTGCTTAGTTGAAAAGACATCCATATCTGCGATCTGAGGACTGTTTGAACAGCGGTGAAATACTTCTTATGAAGTTTTACATTCATATGAGAAGAATAAGGGCGGTTTCACACTGAATGAAAGGATGGATATGATGTTAGAAAATCATAAGATGATGTCATTGTGTATCCTCTGTCGCGAGTTCGAATCCAGGGCATGCTGAGTAACTCCAGACAGGTCTCAGCAACAAATTGGCCCGGTTGCTAGGGAGGGTAGAGTCACATGGGGTAACCTCCTCGTGGTCGCTATAATGTAGTTCGCTCTCAGTGGGGCACGTGGTGAGTTGAGAATAGCGTGAAGCCTCCACACACACTATGTCTCCGCGGTAACGTGATAAGATGTGCGGATTGATGGTCTCAGACGTGGAGGCAACTGAGATTCGTCCTCCACCACCCGGATTGAGGCGAGTCACTATGCCACCATGAAGACTTAGAGTGCATTAGGAATTGGGTATTCCAAATTGGGAACATGTGAACGCTTAGCTTTATGTTAAGCCAAAATGCTATTTCTTGCCATTTTACATGCACCTGTTATCAGGCACTATTATATTGACAGATGATCTTTTTTCTCTATTAAGATATTTAAAATTAGGGCAAAGAATGACTGCAAAAATGTTTGAGTCAAACATTTGACTATCTAAAAATCCTTAAAACAAGACACATTTACTTTACCTTGTTTTATAAGCAACACATAAGATGTCTAGGTTTATTTCAGATAAGTATATTTTGTCTTACTGTATTGGCCGATTTTTTTCACTTGTTATTAACTTTAGTCAAAACAAGTGAAAAAATCTGGCAGTGCTGTAGAAGTAATCCAAAGTATTTTGATTACATTACTGATCTTGTGTAATCTAACAGAATACATAACAAATTACATTTTACAGCAAGCATTCTGTAATCTGTAGTGAATACATTTTAATAGTAACCCTCCCAACCCTGGAATTTTCTGATAACATTTACATGGTCTGAAAGCTGAAAATAAAAATAACATAAAACACAAAACAAAACAGTCAAAAACATGTTTTGGTCTAAAATAATCCGACACAACATGATAGAACAACCAGTAGGTTATCCTAACTTTAAGATGTTATTTATGATTAATTTTAAGAAAAATGAAATGTTCTCGAGAATATGAATTCTTGTCTTACCTGGTTATAGTGCATGGTCACACACAGCTCGTTGTCAAACTTTAGAGGATGGGCCCAGATAACTCTTCTGAACCAGAAGCTGTAGTTGCTATCAATTTGCTCCGCCTCTGTTGCGATGTCCAAAATATACTCTCTTTTATTTAAGGGCCGCACACTCTGACCTGCATCACATCACCAAAACATAGATATAGACCTGATGACTGTTGGGATTGGAAGAGTTCAAAATGGCACACTAACATCCAGTACGTACATTATACTGTATGCTAATTTTCTATCTGCATGAAATACCCTCACTATAAAATCGTAATTTTTTTTTTTTTTTTTACAAATCATTTTAGTTAGTATTCCATTCTGAACATAGCATGACATCTGTACCTCTGTTGGTGACTATGAAAATAGTGTACTCATCCATTGCCTCCAGCCGTTGCAACGCCATCTCATAACACAACTCCTCTATGACGTCAAGTGCAACCTGCCCACACAACTCAGAAATAAATAAACATTCTTCCATTTTAACATACAAATAAAATCCCATACAATAAATGTTCACAAGAGACATACACTGCAGGTTTTGATCTTTAGATGGCTCTCAATTCCTCCAGGAAATAGAAAGAGCTGCCGCTTTGAGCTTCGACCAGCCTGAAAAAATAAATACTAGATCATTATTTATACACAGTAATTCATATTAGAATCAGGGCATATGTTTTGAAACCAGTTCATTCTTTATGTTTTCATATACAGTATGTTGCTGTATGTATAATTTCTAACCATAATTGCTTTGAGCTCCATACTACTGGGGTAAACACTCCTGCCTCCAAACTGAAAGGTCTTTCTCAGGTTCTGCTCACAAGCTTTAGCAATTCCTAGAGATCACACACTCATTCTTATTAGACCATGCTTCATTAATCATGCTTCATAAAGTTATTATTTTAAAGGAGTCATAACATATATTTTTTTAGCATCTTTTTTATATATAATTGTCAATTTTTACTGTCTTGCAGGAAAATATAATCCCTGACCTCTAAAATTAAACTTGTGCAGGCCTACACCATATAAGCATCGATAATGTTTAAATGTGACTGGTTATGTGTTAAAAGTTTTTGATGTCAGAAAAACTCAAAACAAGTCATTTTGGCAGCTTAGACTCCATTTCCACCTGGTATTAAGATGTGTTTTGGGTGATCCGATCACATGTGGTCAGCCCTAAATACAGGTCTAAACGGGGTCGGAAACGTTTTGTGATCGGATCACAAAAAAACAGAAGAATGGTAAAAAACGCATGTGACCACATCTAATTTGAGCTGTAAACACTAGTCCATCCTGTATGTGTCCTGGCAGCAGTGAAGCACCACCCCTTACATGTCAATCAACCGCTACGCAAAAACAAGAGTTTAAACTTGTCTGGTTACGAGCAGCTTTAAAAGAAAATAACTGTCTGATCAGAAATTTGCCATCTGTACATACACAATCACAAGAGATTCATGGATCTTCTTTAGTGTGTCTGATATCAACACAGATGATAAGCACAAACACCTGAAGCTCCTGAAATCCACTAAAATAACAGATAATTCTGCTTGACATTTTGCATTTGTGCTTAGATTAAATTTCAACTGCATATTGGAGAAACCGCATGCTTCCTTAGTCTTTTCTGACTTTGTTGCGCTTTAATATCATGCAGTAACACACTGTCATAGTTATTGATGTATGTCATCATGAAACAGAGACCCTCCCCACCAAATCCGAGCACAAGTGGTAACAGGAGATGCATTTAAGTGACCAGGTGTAAACAGCCATGTGTCTCACCTGACCACATGTGATCAGATCACCCGAGATGCATCATAATATCAGGTGGAAATGGGGTCTTAGTTTCAATAAATGCTCTTTTTGGACTGGAGAGGGAGTTTTGAGTACTGAAAGTTACAGTATGTTTTTTTTATACTAAATATATAAACAGGTACATATATACTAAAAGTGCATGTGTATATGTATATTTACCATGAAAAAGAACTTCTGGACTTCTGCAGACGTCTCGTAGGAATTTGAGTAAAAATGGTTTCAGCACTTCAGAGCAGCGGCAAAACGCTGTCAGAATGTAGAGCAAACGCCAGCCCTTCTGACAGCTGTCACTGTAACACAACACACCATATTGAAACACACATATATACCAGCAAAACCCTCTGCCAGCATAACACAGAAACATACCAAACACACACAAAAAAGTAGTATCTCACGGTTTAGAACTGGTATTGGCTGTGATCTGTTTGAGGATTTGACAGTACGCCTCATCCTTCATCAGTCCATATTCCCCAATTAACTATAAAAACAATTATGTATTTCAGTCCTATGAACAACTTCACATATACAGTACTGTAAATCAAATCATTCCACCATAAAAGACTAAAACAACAACTAAAATTAAAACCATACCAAACACTAGATACAACTAAAACATTACTTTTAAATTGATCCAGATCATTAAATAAATATCAAACTGTCAATACAGAAGTGGGACTGGTTTCTTGGAAGGTATTGGTACAGCTGGTCAAAAGCTTTACCTTCAGGAAAGTGCAAACCACAAACTGCTCTGATTGGCCTCTGAGAGGATGATCTCCCATGAACTTCATTATGGCTACAACCAAACAGAAATACATCCACATTTACTTAAATGAATTTTGACAAATGCATTACAAACAAAATATCAAACAATACCATAAGCAGAATTTTTGCATATCTTTGCATATCTCACCAAGGAAAATTTCAGAAGCGACCCGGTTCATGTTGGGATCTGTGAAGTCTATGAGGGACTCTTGGATAGGGTTCTGGAGTCAGGGAGAGATTACCAGTTTTATAAGGGCATTATATGATTTGTATTTAGTGTTTTTTGGGGTATTTGGGTATTTACTGTGTATTTGGGTGTTTATGAGTAAGTATACACATACTTTACTGAATTTCACCATCTTTGCAGGGTCTTTGGTTCCTTTTTCTTTTTTAGACTTGTCTCTGAAGGAGTCACTGATTACAAAAAACGAAACAAAAAACTAATCTGACTTATGAATAAATATAGCATCATTTTTTTATTATTATAGCAAAGATATCCCTTTTACCTCTTGCTTCCATTTGACGTTCTGAAATATTTCTTGGCAAACTCTACCATGTTGTACTGGCTGTCCAAAATAATGTTCCCTTCAACTTCAGAGTTACCAAAATCACCAAATCCATCAGACTCCAACTATCATCACAAAACAACAGAAATTACACAATATATCACAGAAGGCTGTGCACACTCATTGTAAAAAAAAAAGATCTATGAAACACAATACACACCATATGAATTTAGATTTAATATTTAATATACACAGATTTTATAACGTGAAGATTTAGAATGAGAAGCTACTAGGGAGTAGAGAGAATATACAGAAGGTGACCATCTTGAAAATGGCCAATATAATCATTTTCATTTTTAATCAGGGGAAGCAAATGCTATAAGGTCTTATTGTAGATGGTATACTTTTTATCAGTGAAATGACAAACTCATGTTATTCTGTGTGTTCAACTTGTATTACGAGTGACGTAAACAGCATTTACTAGTCAGAAACTAATAGTTACAGTAATTCCAACATTGCAAAAACAGACCATTAAAAAATGTACCATATAAAAGATGTAACCTGCCAGAAAAAGTAAAATGGCATATATTTATATTATGTAAAAAGTGTACATTTTATTCTATAATTGTGCTTATTATAATAATTACATTTAAGATTTGTATAATGTATTAATCATTTCATATGTCAATAATCTGAGCTATCACTGTTTGAAATAATCTGTACAATTTACCAGTATTTAAATTTTGCATTTGCATTTTCTAGGAGCTAAAATTGTACTGTCTCTTTAAGAAAACCAGCAGTTCAGCAAACATCTGATGTGTTTTGGTTAAACGCATATCAATGAGACAGTACTCTCAAGGTTTCTTTACAGCATCCTGCTATGTGTGATTAGAATAAATATTTTTCCCCCTTTTTGATCAACAACTGACTGTTAAGTATAGAAAGAATATTTACAGACAATATTCAGTGAAAATTCTACTTCTACTTACATTTCTAAAAGTTAAATTTAAGTAATTAAGGACCTTGTGTGAACCCTGAGATAATAATAATGTATGTAGTTAATATTGTGTATACCTCCAGTGTTGGGTCCAGTTCATGTGCAGCCACAGTGGAGGCCACAGCGAGTGCAACAGCCCCTGATGCCGCCACTCTGCCCTGTCTGTCTCTCGGCTCGTCTTTCCTCTCTGCTGGGAGACTCAGGAAATCAGGAGCTGCCACAGGAACCACACAATCCTCTGGGAACGCTCCACTCCGACCCTGCACTGCCCCGAACCTCCAGCCTGAAACATATTCTGAATAAATCAATAATCCTGCCATTTACAGCTGATTATATTATCATATATTTTTTTTTATTATTTAAACATGTTCTCATTTACAGTTATATACATTTCAGAACAAATAAAAACTAATTCTGCTTTTTTTACCAAGAGCAATACAATGATACATACAGAATATACTGTATATATATATATATATATATATATATATATATATATATATATAAAAGTCAAACCAAAATCTGGAGTGTCTCTCTTTAGCTCCTCGAGGTAGATGACCTTTTTCTTCACCACACATCCATATCTCTGACCTGAAACACAAACATGGACAAACACCAATCATTGCATAAAATTGCCATAGAGCTCTTGCAGAGGATTCAGGTTCAAATATGGTACAATAGATCACTGTGTCCAAAATCAGATACATTAACTCAAAGCTAAGTGAACTCAATGTGATTAGTGGGACTAAATTTTGTAGCCAGGTGCCAATATTTCCCCTTTTTCATGCATGCCATTGCTGTTTGTAGGAGGGGCCACACGTCATGGTTCATATTGGGCCCCATAGATTTGCAGTACACCACTGCCCATGATCAGCGTAATTTGTCTGTATGTGTGCGTGTGTGTGTGTCTCACCCTCTTCTAATCCATCCATCGCCTGCAGACGGATGATATCACCTTTATGGAAGCTGAGTAGAGCTCGATCATCTGTGATAAAGTTCCTCTCTGCTACTACATATTCAGAGTCCTGAGTAGGAATCAAGAGTACAAGATAATCATTCCATATACCGTTTGAGCATTACTGATCTGAGATGGTACTTCACTAAAGAGAAAACAAAAAGAGATTATAAAACAAGTCTCTATAAAGCTCTTTTCGTTACCTTTTTTAGATGAGAGATGAAGAGATCAATAATTTGTTTGATTTGAGGGGCTTTGGCGGAGAAGAGAATTAACTTCTCATTCATCAGATTAAACTCCAACATGTTCTGAGAGGGGATTGTGACAAACAGGATCTCGGTGTAACTGAGGGAGAGAGAGTAAGAGTTCTGACTAAATCTTTAGGACACATACGGCTGATGGATGACTAAATGGTTGGATGGATGATGCACCTGTATGGCCGGAGCACACGGAAGTAGTCTAGAGCTGCAGAACTGCTTTTCACTGTCTTTAGAAGTTTGATACCAGTGTGAGATACTGCCAACACTTGAACTCCAGTACCCACACTGCCCTGTAGCACACAGAGATTAAATAGTGATCGAATTGAGACTTTTGCTTAAGTTTCCCTCTTCTCCGTTTCTTCGTTAAAGAACCTAGTAATCTCACTTGTATCTCCTTAAAAGAGTTCTCAACAATGATTCAAACTGTGCTCAGTTTCGCCAAGATGACACGTCTGTGTTCAAGTTAGTGATATGAACATGAGCTCACACATTTCTAATCAATATCTTCCAATACCAAATTATCTGGACTACACTGAAAAAAATGATTTTTGCTGCTTGTTCAATTTACCTAAACTAAAGCAACACAAATCTTGATTTTCCACACAACTTGATTTTATCGCATTCTATCCATTTAAATTTTGTTAAATTGAAGTTTACTTAATCCATTTGAGTTGGGACTACATGAATACTTTTTGTGGTGTCGATTAAGCATTGGTCCATGCTGGGCACATTATTTTATGTGTTTTTGTGCAATACGACACTGACAACTTGCTAGTGTTTAAAGTTTTGATATGTATGAGATTTAGAAGAGTTTATGTTATGTCAGAGTTTTGGGGGTTAACATTATGGTGAAGGGTGGAGCTTGAGCTAATGATGAGGACAGGTAGATATCGCACATGAAATCGATTTCTCGCTTATTTGAGCAAATGTTGTGCTAACCATAACATAGTTACTAAACTACACTCTGCTTCCAACCACCATTTATTTTGCATGCTAACATTCACTTTCATCAGATTTATTTGAGTTACACTGACATGTCTAATTATGTTGGGGTTATCCAATTCAACTAGGTTTTTTCTATACAATGTGTTTGTGTTGAGATTACAAAGTAATTTTAAGTTAAGAAAAATCACTTTCCACGACTGAATCAAGTTCATCGAAAGAGCTATTTTTTCAGTGTACACTGTCCACATTCTTTTTTAAAGCTCTATACTATTTGAGTCTATTCCACCCAAGGAATTGCAGGAGAAACACCTGAGACAAAGTTGATACTTAAATGAAGCATAACTGAGAACTCCATTAAGTCTCCTGAGTAACCTCTGGGTTCAAACTAATGTCTTCCAGGAAAATGAACTCACAGAGGCAGGGAAAAGGCGAGAAAAATAAATCTCCCATGACTCCCTGGCAGCTGATATCACATCCTTCTTCACACTCTCATCCTGAACATCTGTGTTTTGTTCAATGTTGTATTTCGCTATAAACACACACACACACACACACACACACACACACACACACACACACACAGTGAGAAAAATGCAAACCTCAGTAATTCTCACAAACAGGATACTGAATGTGCAGTCCATAAATTTAAGTGTAAATTTCATTTTTCCCTTACCAAACAATGATTTCATTTTCTGCCTCTCCTCTTTTGTAATGCGTACACAAGCCTCTGTAAATGTGTCATTAACAATCTGAGAAAGTTAAGGATGAGAAATATACATATATTAGAATAAAAATGCAATATTTAAAATAACAATATTTTGCCTTATTAGAATCCAAATAATACATTTTCAAATTAAAAATAATATTAATTAAATACTAAATACATATTTTTATTTTATAAATAATTAATTAATTAAATAATTCAAACTATTTAAACATTTTTAAAAAATTGGAAGAGTCAGAATATTTTGGCTTAATCCAAACAATCTGAGACCGTCAGTCCGTGCATCTTATCACGCGGCTTATTGAACGCATTACCGTAGTGACATAGTGCATGTGGAGCCCAACGCTATTCTCTGCGGCATCCACGCACAACTCACCGAGAGCGATAACCACACATTATAGCGACCACGAGGATGTTACCCCATGTGACTCTACCATCCGTAGCAACCGGGCCAATTTGGTTGCTTAAGAGGTCTGGCTGGAGTCAATCAGCACACCCTGGGTTCGCCCTGGATTCGAACTCGTGAATCCAGGGGTGGCAGTCAGCATCAGTAATCGCTGAGCTACCCAGGCCCCTGAGATTCTCCCAGTCTTGAAGCAGAAGGAAGACATAGTGAAGTATTATATAAAAGGCTGTGTGGAGTTTGTCTCACCTGTTTGAATATGAGGTCTAGAACTAGAGGATGGTTCCAGCTGTCCTTGGGATAAAAGACCTATAACAGTTTGTCCTGCAGCATTAGTGCTAAGACACCGAAATGCTCGGGATCACGCACAAAAAATATTTACTGATATAATTAAACAGTAAATGTGTGCGATATGAACACACATACACACCTCCTTCCGGAGGTAAATTCTCCAGGGTACATTTGTGTAGGTGTAATGTTCCTCAGTGCTGCTCCTGTGCAGTGGTGTTTGGATACTCTCAGATTCCACTGGCAGATCTCTGGTCACTGGTGTGTATGTATGATAGAAGGAGAACACTTTTTAGCATAACTTGGTTGTGAAAGTTAAAAATGCATCCCTTATATAATGATATTATAAGAGGGAGAAGGATTTTTTAAAAATAATTGTATAGAGACTGCACTCACAAATTGCAATTTCTACCCCATCAGAGCTGAGCATAAGCATACAATTAGAAATCTTTAGGCTGAGTATTGATCCAGATTTCCTGATTCGATTTTGAGACTCGATTCCGATTCAATATTGATTAATTTGTGTATATTTCAGTTATAATGTCCCTTTTGCTTACATATGAAAGAAATTCTCTCCCAGCCAATGCTGTGAATTATATAGGGGACCTTCTAACTAGGTATTTTACAAAAATATTCCATCCATTTATTTTCTATAGCTGCTTGTCCTATGCAGGGTTGCGGGTAGTGCTGGAGCCTATCCCAGCTGTATTGGGCCAAAGGGAGGGAAACACCCTGGACAGATGGCCATTATGAAAATATGAATTTTACTAATGCCATTTTATTAGTTTTTCAGCATTTTGGTCAAATTTTTGCTTTTTTAAAAATGAACAAATCCATGTTTTCAATCACTAAATAAGATATTATATTTCATATATAATTTTTTGTTACATTTTTATTGTTTAATTGCATAATTTGTACTATTTACAAGTACTAAAACAGGTCATGTCATGAGGAATAAAATTTTCCTTGATATTTTGACATTTAGGAAGTCATTCTACTATAAAACATACTGTACATTTCAGAACTCAAAACTTAATCCCCATTGCAATAAAATGTATTCAACAAAGCTGCAAAAACACCTCGTTCTCTACTCCTGACTACCCTACATCACTAAGGGGCCCAGTAATTCACGACCGCATCTACAGCAACAACAGCAACGCCTACGTCACATACAACGGGCGTGTTAACACAAACATTTTAAACTGTTTATTTGTGTTGTTGGCAGTAGTGGACCCAGTGAGTGCAGCACAAAATGGAACAGGACACCAATTTACTGTCGGGGCAACACACCGCTACGGACGCTTCCATGGTAGACAGCAACATTGATTATAATGGGTTCTATTGCTTTTGACACAACTGGTGTAAACAGGGTGTGAGTGTTGACAGCTGTGCTTGACATGAACAGTTTAATATATTCAGAGTTGGATGTGCGTTATGTGTAAACCCTGAAATTTTGTTTTATAATGTTGTGGAGCTGGTTCACTCTCTTGCAATTGAGTTTAAAATATGGCTGTATTTGAGGGGCTGCAAGATGTTAGCCATTGGGCATTTATGTTGAGGTTTTAAGGAGGCGCATATGCCAAAACCATGCCAAAACAGCATGGAATTTGGTTGCAAGTGCAAGTGATTTTCTCTCATTGTGTAGAGGGTTGCACATAGAGTAAAAGATCGATCTTGGGATTTAAAATCAATATCGTTCAAATGAAGATCGTAATGCTTTGGAAAATCTATATTTTTACCCACCCCTACTGCATGGTTCTTCAACCATTAAGTGATATATGTGTGTTTGTGTTGATTACCTGGTGGTGGTAAAGTCAGTGGTGGGTCCGGTGCTCTCTTCTTGCTGCTTTTGGTTGGTTTGAGGCCTCTTTCCCTGGATACAGCAGCTGGAGTAGGAGACTTTCTCTACACACACAGGCACACACATATGTTTAACTAAACTGTGAGTATTTTCCAATTCCATGACTAGGATTTTTAAATCAGTGGTATTCTTCAGGAGTAAATTAATCTCCAGACCACTGCTGAAGCAGCACATATACTACCTTATCATAAAATACCTTATCCAGAGGTCACAGACATGCCCATTGCATGTCTGTGACCTCTGGATAAGGTATTTTAAAGAATAATTTTATTTCGAAATTTCATTGCAATTAAAATATTTAACTAATTCTAATTTTTAGTTTACTAAACTTCAGGAGATTTGAATGCAATTCTCATGCATGATTCAATTGTGTGCCATCAATAAATATAAATTTGTATCCTACATGAATTGTTGTTAGTTAGCAACCTTTGCCACCCAATAGCTTTACTTTACTACAATTTAATTGGTCAGTATAGAAGTCAAATATACAGATCTCACCTGTGTAGGAGGTGGATTGTCCATCTGTGTTTTTAAGATCTGCATGGCCTCATCATGTGGATTCATCTTCTTCACAAAACCTTTACCGTCTCGCCTGTGATCATATGCACAGCATTCTTTAAGTTGATAGATCTACTATCATCTGATTCTTTTACACTTGGGAGCTCATGCACACATACAGTACTCAGACAGGCACAAGAAACACACCTCTGTGGCACGGGTTCTAAGGCTGGCGTTTGGTATTGTTTAATGATATCTTTAATGTTGTGGCTAGGAATGATGTGCTCAGAGTTAGAGACAGAGTATTTGACCACCTCTGTGCCAGGAGCTGGAGCAGCATGCATGGGACCTGTGACACCAATAGGAGCTGAGAGAGAGAAAGGGAAGCAGAAAGGGTTTTGAGAATATACAAAGTTACCTAAGTGCAAATGACTCACTTCTTAACCATATTTATTCTTGTATGCACATATATAAATAAATGCATTAACACACCATGTTTTTTGGCAGGCTTGCTGTCGAGTTTAATTGGTGCAGCAGGGGCTTGTTTCTTCTCTAAAGTCCCATTAATTCCTGTGCCCTAAGAAAAAACATTCAGCCAAGGGTAATAAATCATAAACATAACAAATCTGTTCATATATTTAATCAAATGTGCACTGGAATTAACCTTATCCAGATACAGGTTGTACATAGATATAGCTAAAATATAGTGCACATATTGGCACATTAAAACACATCTTGCCAAATTTGACATCAATGAAAAACACCCTTGAGTCTTGCGTGTTTCATAACCGATCATGACGAATCAAGTTTGGATATGTGGAAGTGCAAATTAAAAATCATTATCAGTGAATAATGACTTTGTGAACATCATTTAAAAATTCTTCTTTTGTGTTACTTAAAAAGAAAGCAAGCTGTCTGGGTTTGGAACAACATTACGCAAATATTTTTGGGCAAACTCTCAAAAACTTTTTTTGATTGTTGATTAACAAAAATAAGTGAATGGGGCCAGTCTATAAACGCTAAATATAAAAAATAAAATAAAGAATGCCAAACATAAACCAGCCTATTTAAAATGAAAAGTTTTCATATAAGTGGAGGCACTTTGCACGATCATCGCTCTCTGCTCTCACTTCTCTCATCCAAGTGAGGGCGTGTTACCGCGGCATGTTGTGTTTATGTTAGAGCTGACATAAGCTAACGTTGATGTAATATATATATGGCCTCCATTCACTGGTTCAGATGTCAAATGTGCGCCGTGATGAAGATAATGGAACCTGTAATCAGGTTGGGAAACACTGGTTTAGGTAGCCAAATTGTATTACAGAAGATTTGGCTGATATCTCTCAGACAGACATAGTTCCCCTTCTTTCACTCACTCAAAGTTGTGTCCCTGTAGTGACACTAGGGGATCGCCCTTGGGAGCCCCAAACACCTCTGATCTTTGAGAAAAGGCCAATGAGAATTGGCGAATGGAATTTGCATGCCACTCCCCCGGACATATGTGTATAAAAGGAGCTGGCTGCAACCACTCATTCAGATTTTTTCTTCGGAGCAGAGGGGTTGTGTGTCAGCGAACTGAATTCCACTGCCGGTCCATTCACCTTGAAGAAGCGTATCCTGTTGGACATAAGGCACATTCCAGTGGCTTTGTCTCCTTCTGCACGATTAGTGCAGAGTAAAAAAAAAAGACTATATATTTCTGCAAAGTGTATATTTCCTCAATTAGAGCAACACATTGATGTGAACGTCATTTTAAAGATGTCTTTTTAAAGGTGCCTTTCCGTCTTTGTGTGATTCCTGGATGCAGTCATGGTCATTATTATGCCTCACGTGTCTTAGTCACGATCACACTGAGGAAGCATTCGTGGATGGTTCATGTTCTTATTGCGAGAACATGACCATGGCAATGTTGCGGTCACAGCTTTCCTTCCTCCGGGGAAAAGCCACTCCAGCCGGCCCCCGCACAGGGCCTTCTACCTACAGGTATGATTTGGGGATTCCAATGGGCCAGTCCTGTTGTTGCTGTGTCCGGTGCGTGCTTTGCACATCTACTTGTATCGCACACAGAGCTTTAGATGCTCTGAGCAGCTCTTTGTCTGCTTCGGTGTACAGCGGAAAGGGAACGCTGTCTCCAAACAGAGGCTTGCCAGACGCAATCCAGTGGATGCAGACTCTGGCCCGCCCCTTTGGAATACGAGCACACTCTACAAGGAGTGTGGTATCCTCGTGGTCACTGGCCAATGGCACCTCTCTGGCAGACATCTGTAGAGCAGCGGACTGGGCAACCCACAATATCTTTGCGAGATTTTACAATCTCCGGGTTGAGCCGGTTTTGTCTTGTGTTTTGTCAGGTATGAACAGGTAAGTTTGGGAATACGTAATAGCTGGCCGGGTGTATCGCTTGCGAATTGCGCTTTCCCCTATATGAGGAGAAGACGTGCACTTCTTTTCCCATGCGAGTTCATGATCCCATGAACCCTGGACGTCCTTCCTCCCTAGCCCTGTAGCTCGCGAATTCAGCAGAGGAATTCGCAGCTGGATGCAGTACGTGTACGTGTAATATACCCAGTCCTGGGATAGGTGCTCCACAGGTGCCAGTTACCACCGTGCCTCTTCCATGTGCAGCTGGTGAAACCATGTGTCTTATTGCCATATGTTACAACAGGAAGGATGTGGTCTCTGTGGGGTCTTATCCACCTGAAAGAATAGGAAAGGAAAAGAACACCTTCCCTGGCGTGTATAATAGCGTTAGATGGCCCCAGCCGAATCTAATACTCTGTAGAGAGAAAACATAGAGAGAAAAGGCTGAGGCTGGCGCGGCCTGCTCCCATGCTGTTACATCGCTTCCCCCCCTCAGGGATGTGGGGAACTACATGACGTCTTTTGGGGCGTTGGGGAAAGCTACGTGCAGACTGATGCACCTGCTTTACGCATGCAGCAGATTGCTTGACCCTGCATCGGTAGTTCACGTAACACAGTTCAGCTGTTGTGGTGTTTTTGTATAGGGACCCTTATTGTCACTACATCGACACAACATCGAGTGAGTGACAGAAGGGGAATGTCTCGGTTACTGTCATAACCTCCATTGTGTCCCTCTTGTTACATCGCTGTACTACCCACTGGAATGTCCGAGACTCTGTCTCGGCTCCTCAGCACAAAACCTGAATGAGTTGTTGCAACCAGCTCCTTTTATACCTGTATGTCCGGGGGAGTGGCATGCAAATTCCACTCGCCAATTCTCATAGGCCGTGTTTGGGGCTCCCAAGAGCAAACCCTAGTGTCACTACATCGACACAACATCTCGTTCCCTCCTTCTGTGAACAGCGGTTACGACAGTAACCAAGACGTTTCTTCACCTGTCTCCTGCATTAATTTTCTTGGAGTGCAGGTGAAGGGAGCCGGGGAGGGGTGACAGCCATTAACAGTGACACAAATTTTTAATTAGAAATGAGTCAAGTTATTACTTGCATTTAAAGCAAGTTTTACATCCAATCACAGTAATGATGTAAATAAATAAATCAGACAATCCACAGGCAAGACTAGACCTTCAACAAGTGGTCTCGAGACCAAGACCGATCTTGAGAACTACAACACAGCATGACAGTGTAATGCCAGTAAACCCTTTAAGTGATTTTATCACATTAAAATCATGATAACATGTTTAATGTTAATTTCTTATGGCAATACTTTTGGAACAGTGTGTGTATTTTAATGTTAATGGACTGGCCCTATTTACTTCCATTGTAAGTGCCTTATTGTAAATGCAATTTTTTAAATGAATTGAAAATATTTTCTGTGGTAAGCATCATTATGCTACAAATGCTGTTGATTGACATTAAATTGTACTGAACCTGGAATATTCCTTTAAGATCTACCACTTATAAATAAACTGTTGTCTGTCATATGTTAAGTCCCATGATATACATTTTATGAACTGACTTAATTCATTCTCCACAACATTAAGTGTTATACAAACTGACTGCAATAATTTGTACAGCATTTTATCCACACTCGGGCACCTGTGTAGTCGTGGTGTTCCGTGGCTGGCGCGTTTGGGGGCTGACTGTCTTAAGGGGCTCCCACTGGCCATCTAGACTCCTAGGTGTGGTGTAGATCGAGGTGGAGGCGACAGTTGGGTGTGGGGTCACCGGGTGGCTCGTGTATGTGGACATGGGAAAAGGTGCGTAAGGACTGAGGGGGATGTTTGCATAAGGGCTGGGTGGGACGGCAGGGTAGGGGCTGGGCGGCAGTGTGCTGTAAGGAGTAGGTGGAGGGCTGGTAGGGGGGCTGGTGAGAGGAGAGAGTGGTGGACTGGACACTGGACTGGTCACCATTGCCATCGCCTGCATGGTCATCTGCTGAGCCTGATGATGGAGAGAGTTGAGAAACACAAGATGATTTTTGAAAACCAGTAAAAAATTTTACCATTTAATTTGACCATTAATTTGCATAGGCAATTAAACAATTGTCATTGTCTCACCCCCTCATTTCTGAGTGTGTGTTTAGCATTGTGCCTGATAGTCTCACAAGTTCATTTCTGTGTGTAAGTAAGTTTGCGTATGTGAGTAGGTGGGTGAGTATGTTTTGCATTCTAAATGTTTTATAGGCTCACCCTTCGATTTCTGTGATTTATTTACTGTATTTGACCGATTAATTTGTTTTTTAATATAACAGTGTTATGGTCTTTCCCATTCATTTTCAATGGTCGGTCAATTGAAGCTTTTTTTCCCCCCAACCACTAAGACTTATCGAATCATGCCCACATTTTTTATATGTTTAGATGGCAAGTTTAGGAAAAGTCACCAAGTCTTGTACCGCTCAGATAAAGGAAACCATCAGCAAAAGTAATTCCGGTCAAAAATGTCAGAATACCATAGGAGGGTTAAAAAACATTTATACAATTTTAGATGGTGATAACATGGAAAATTATAAAAACGTGTCAAAATGTAAAGGACCAAATTGTAAGCAATAATGAAAATATTTTCAAAAATGTATACAAATGTGTAAACAGGTAACAGCCAAAGCAGAGCAACCATGTTGTTTCTAGATTGTTGCTGTTATAAAACATTTTTAATATCTTATATTTATTCTTGTCATATTTATGTAAACAGTTTATGCTAAATACAGTATATTTTTCCATCTCTGTAATCCTTAACAAAAATGCTAATCTCAGAAAAACAATGGTGTATTTTATCAAAACTTTGTCATCATTTTAGAAAAGAAAAAACCTATTGCTTACTGTATGTGCACTGCAGTGCTTTTACTCTCATTTAACCCTCTTTGTTGGTTTATTATAACAGATACTGAAATCCTACTGGATAAGGAACACCTGTAACCACTCATCATTTGAATTTCTCATTTGAGTCAAGCTACTTGGTAGCCATAAACAGCCTACGGTTACGCTAACTATATCACTTTGCAGAATAATTGTTTATTGTGATAAATGTTTATTTATTAAAGATTGGTGTGTTTTATCATATTTTCACTTAAGGCTGTGGATTATTGTGATTTAATAACAACCTCTTATGGCTAATTGGTTTGATAAACACTGTATCACTCGTATACCATAATGACAGCTTGCTGGTTGATGATGGTCTGTTGCTGTTGTGCCATTGCAGTCTGCTGCGGGTCTGAAGAACAGAAATACAGGACATAATAATAAATACTTGTCCATTGTTTCTTTTTGGAGCTCTGTAAAGATGAAGGCACAGTATATTTTGATTAGAAATACCTGGTACAGTGGGCACAGCTTGTAAATTAGGCATGACTGGAGTCATTGGTATAGGTGGTAGAACTCTCACTGCTACAGAACATAAAACATTTTACACACATACATGCACAACCACAGACATATTTTAATGATATGATAATGATGATGATACATGGCTTTGATGGTCAAAATTCAATGATGAATTTAGCCTTGCTAAAGAGATCAACATAGGGATAAGGATGGGATGCAAGCAAGGCGTTCCCTGTCAACCAGCAAACTCAGAAAGACCATACTGGTAGAGCATTTTCATCAGCTAGCTGGTTTTGACCAGCCTCAAATCCAGCATAGAAATTCATGTGAGTGTTACGTATGTGTGTGTACCTCCAGGCTGAAGAGCAGCAGAGTAAGGGACCCTGGCAGTGGACTGAGATCCATCACCACCTACACCTCCTCCACCCTTCATCCTGCCAGTCAAAACTGATGCATCCAGATCCTAAAAATATAGAAAGTAGCAGAGTAGAAAAGAATGGAAATGATGTAACCTCTTCAGCTCTGCATCACTCTCCGGACCTGCCTACCAGAAGTTTATGGGCTCGATTTTAAGAGCGCTAGCACTAAGTGTAGCGTTATCCCATAAGTCATATATACATAGTCAATGGGCATGGCCAGGAAGTTTTGGTATTTGTGTGCAAGCATCGTCAAGGCACAAGTGAGTTTGGTGAAACTGCGCATGCAACGTGCTAATGGGCTGTGTCAAGTGAAATTTAATTCACTTCTCCAGCACTTAGCTCTTTTGCATTCTATTATATCCATTCGCTGTCAAGAGATATAGACAAAGACAGCACATTTGTAAGAATTTGGTAGTGTAAATGGACTATATACAATTAAATAGAAGACTAGAAATATGGGCTTACATTCTTACATTCGTGTCACTGTTGAATATCAGGCATATTTCTTTGACAGTGACGTTATACTTGATTATTTAAATTATAGAGAATATAATATTATTGAATGAAAGTTTATTAATCATTTTCATCTACTGACACACAAATCATAACAACAGATTGACACACACACAGTGGCCGCGTGTGTCTCTCCATCTCCCTGGCGTACCCGGCTTCTCTTTTATCTCTCTCCCACTGATTGGGCAACTCAGGGCCGGGTGTGAATTCCTCTCAGCCCGGACTCGGCCACCTCCTCATCACACACCCACGCATACACCCACAGATAGCGCAAACACTCCCACCAAAACCCACTTGTGCATTGCGCTGCCTCGAAAATTGCGGTTATAATTAGTGCTCTCACGAAAATGGAATATGCTTTTGCGAACGGTCGTAGCGCATTGTGCTGCGCTTTTCAAATTTAAAAGCCCCCCGGAAACATAAATATAAAATAGTCAAATGTAGTACCATTTGAAAGCTTAGAATCTGAACATATAGATTGAGTTTCTAGATTACTCAGAGGCTGAGATATTCTATGAAACTAGGGTCATAAATTGGACTGAATGCCAACAGACAAGCTCATGGTGAGTGAATCTGTATATTGTGATAGATGGTGATAGAGGAACTTTTTTTCCCCTAGTATTTGCTGCCATGTAGTGGACTGAAATAACACAAACAGGGTCAGAATCACAGGCTTTCAGAAAGGATAAAAAATATATGTAAACCTATACAATATGATTTATGAATTATTGCAATCTTTTTAATTTGGGGGTGTTTATGTAAATTGAGAACAATATTTTGCAGTTAGTCCACTGTATGATTTTAATGTGAGCTTTTAAATTAACAGCTAAAATGCAGAAGAGCTGAAGAGGTTAAATACGCAATTCATAGCGCTATACCAGTGAAAAGAGATTTAATTCTGTATGTAGTTTCTAGTGTAACACTTGCTCTCTTGGTCTCTACCTGTATGTGAGGTAAGCCTCATTAAAAAATTACACCCTCATTTGCTTGCTTATTTCCTAACGCTGTGTGTAAAACGATCATAGGCAACACAGCCAAGCACACACACACACACACACACACACACACACACACACACACACACATATACAGGGATGATTGTGTGACAATTACAGTAAAACTCTTTTCCAGACTCTCACACACACACTTATGGGTCAATTCACATCTGTGTGTGTGGAAGAGTTAATCAGGTGTCACCATACCCCAGTTCCATCAGACAGAACTGGGTCAAAGAGGCTGTCCAAATACCGGTCCATCCCTCTATGAGCTGCATCATACGATTGTTCTGAGTCTGATAAAGACAGAGAGAGAGAGGAAGTGGGTAAAGGAATGAACACACATTCTGGGACAGCAAAAATCAGTATCTTATTCAGTATCTTTGAATGGATTTTGAATATAAGTGTATTTAATTCTCATTCCATTGACATGATTCTTTTACTTCTTTTGAGAATCATAAGAAATCTAGATCTATTTCCAGTTGCCTGACAATTCCATGAACTAATTTGTTAGTACTTTTTGCAACTTACTGTCCATAACAGTGCTTGATTCATTTAGAGTTGGACATAACAAAAGTAGTGATTTGCAGTTTAGCATTCAGAAAGTTATGTTTTCTATTCATTGTGTATTTATTGGTTGTATTTTCTAACAGCTATTTATTTAATTTTTTGCAGTGAATTAACAATTCTGACACTTGATGAATGGCTACAAAAGCAGGTCAAGTTGGGTCAAGCTGATAAGCACATAGCGTTAAATAGGGAAGGTAAGTAGCATCTACACAGTCACAAAATACATTTGACAACTTCAGTGTACATGATAAGGTATAGGCAGGGTAACACAAACCAGCATTGAGAACACTGGTAGAACAACCCACTGCCTTAAAAACATTGTTATTAATGATATATGACTTGTGCATTCACCTAGCCAGACCCTTTAAGCTGTATAATGTTACCTATACTCGGTATACGCTCACAAAGACTACAGGTACACCATCAGGGTTGGGTTAGCTGTATGTAATTTAGCCATTCTGTCTGTATCTGATTCTACTTTAATGCAGGGCAGTAGATCTGTGACTACTGAATAAAGTAGGCACAACACACACACACACACACACACACACACATACACTCACACACACACACACACACACACATTCTGGGGCAGTAGTTTAATGTTTCCTGAGGTCATTTGTTGGGTTATTCATGGGACAGGTCAGTGGGCCAATCGGTGGAATTACGTATTGCTCAATAGCCAATCAGATTGGGAAGAGCCAAAGACATTATGACCTATCATTTAAGAGTCTTGCTTTAAGAGTCACTTCCATTAAAATCTTGGCATGAGCCAGTTAAATGACTCTGTGTTTCATTCAGATCAAAGTGGTTAATGAAACTGTGGTTACACAAAACACACAAAAATGGTCTAGTTGCAACACACTCTAACAAGCGAATGTCACTCGACTGATGTTTATCCATGCACCATAAAACTGTTGCTCTTGGGTATGTTTTAACGCCATTATTATCTTCAGATCTTTTGTCATGGCTTTGGCTTTTCAACTAAACAAGGCAAAAACAGCACCACACTGACAGTGCACGGAAAAACATTCCTACAGTGACTTTTCCCTTTGGGAAATTTATTACATTTGGCCTAGGTAACGTGTCCTTCAGGATACTTATTTTGCACCAACAACAACACGAAGCTGGAAATTGGGCCCAACAATGTGCTAAACAATATCAGTTCTTTAAAGAAGACGGTTCCCAGTTCATTTTGAGGTGGACATAATAACTTGTGGTTCAGTGAGCCAGTCAGTCATTTAAACCAATTCAGTAAGGAAATTAGTTTTCTGTAGTCCATGATTGAGTGCAAATAAAAATCTATCAAAAACTAACCAAAATAAGCTTATTCCAAAAATCTGACAATGTAAGAAATCTGCATTTATGAGATTTGAAATCCTCAGGTTTTTCACTGCTTTTAACAATAAAATGTAAACAGACATGTGCACAACACTTGCACACATTGAAAAAGCCGGCAAGAACACCAGTGAAGACCTGCGAGAAATAATCAGGTAAAGGGCAAAAATCTATGTGCGTCGATCTGATTTTGCTTAAACCATTTATGATTTTACCCTGATAAAGGAAAGCCGTTTAAGACATTTACATGACCTTGCACACTGTCGACTTATCAAGTAAAATCGGTCTAAGATTGTGCATAAAAATGCACTCATTCAAAACAATGATGTTGATTGAATTAGTATGATGTGCCAATTATTTTGACCGACTCGTTAAAGAAAACCTGCACTGATTGAGCATTTTGTTTGAAAATAGAAAAGCATGTTGCAATGTATGTTTGTTTTTGTGTGTAGCTAGCACGGACAAAGCAATATCAATTTTTATTGACTATTTATTGCCAAAACATTATTTTGAATCACTCAATCTTTCTTTCTTATCATATAAAGTTCATTAGCTCACAACTCATACATTTCAAAATATACATCTTCTGTTGGTTTGTACATGTTAGAAAACATAAGGGTGGCTACCTTGACTGAAACGGCCTTCAGAAATCGGTAGACTGTTGGTTGCAACTGCGTTGGTTCGATTTGCATATGAGAGCGGCCCTTCCTCATCCTCATCAAATCCACTGCCAAAGAGACTTCTGCATATGCACAAGCATGTACACCAATATTAAACATTTGAAAACATTTTCATAATAGAGCGCAACAGTACCCACCCACTTTTTCAGATGTCTTGGTTCCAGAAGTATTTTTCCAATTCATATGTTTCATAGGGATTAAAGAAAGTTCTTCATGAACGAAACCAACCAGCTCAGAAGTGAATCACATCATTACAAGCTTTCATTTGAAACAAAAAAGTATTTCAAAATCAGACAAAAAGACAAAGGAACAAGACTGTGCACTTAACCTCTTTAATGAGGGAATGAACTACAATCCCTTTTTTTCAGTCCCCCTCAAAAAGCACTGCACATGACGAAGTCGAATTAACAGTGATGGAAACATATAAAACTATTGATTAAAAGTTGTTAATTATAAGTATAGAAAAGTATTTTTTTATTGCACAATATTCAGATATATACAAATTTACAAGTAGTTTAAGAGTGAAGGAAAAACTTCTTGGAAGTTGGCGGTTGATGCAGAGCTTGTTTGCAGCGACTCTTTGGTGGATCATAAGTAACATAGTTCATCAGTCAGGACGTTTTTTTCAACAGGTCCACACACCACTGATTAGCCACCTTGGAGCTCATGGTAGGTCTGTCTTTAAGAGTTTAAAAATGAATGGAATTTTTACTTCTGGAACCAGACCGATGAGCTCTATAACACCCTCCAAAAAAAACACTTCAGAAAATAAATATTTTGGGACACATACATGCTTGCATTAGGTCGTGCCCTGTTGGGGTCTTCGGTAGAGATGATGAAGTAGGTTTTCTGCTTGGGGAAGTCAGGTAGCAGCTCCAGGTCGCAAATCAGATCTAGAACATAATCGTGACCTTCTAACTCCACCCACTGTGCCGGTTCTTTCATCAGAACTGACCAACCCCGACGACTCTCTGAGGACATGCTCCTGCAAAACGATGTCACTATGGTTATTGACCTTTTGATGCTTTAGGTTCAAGCAAATCTCAGAAAATCCATTGTCTCAAGAGATATTACCTGTGTTGTAGAACATCTCCTGCAAGATCCTCTCCATTGGTCCAGGAATGGACAGGGCACAGGAAAGACACACCTACAAAGAGATTAGTACGAACTCTTGATAACATACAAACAATATTAGGAATAAATGAGCAACCCATGCCATTCGATACAAAAAGAGCCATTGGTAGCTGTAAGGTTGCTGTAAGTCCCTCAAGGTGTAAATCAAGAGTCATCACCATTATGTACTTCAGCGAGGCACATGTGTTGTTCCAGGAGAATTGTCAACCTTTAATAAGTAAGCTGAAAGTCACTTTGGATAAAAGTCTGCTAGATCAGAATTCTTATTTTCTCTTATTAAAGGGGTCATGAAATGTTCTTTTTTAATAGTTTTATTATCTTCCCTGAGGTCCACTGATAATGTTAATAAAGTCTTTGCACCAAAACAGTCATAATTTAGTAATATATGATAATTTTGCACCCTGTCTCTGGCCCTCTGTATAAAACGCTCAATTTTGGCCTAAGCACCTCTTAAAACTTCGATGTACTTCAATACACTGTCATGATTGGCTAGTATTTTACAGCTCCTCAAATACAGCCAAATTTGAAACTCAATCGGAAGAGAAACATTATAAAACTAAATTTCAGGGTTTAGACATTATGCGCATCCAACACAATGCATCCGAATACACTCACCGGCCACTTAATTAGGTACACCTGCACAACTACTTATTGATATGATTATCTAATCACCCAATTGTATGGGAGCAGAGTAATGTATACAATTATGCAGATATAGGTCAAGAGCTTAAGATAATGTTCACATCAGAATGGGGAAAAAATTTGATCTCAGTGATTTAGACCGTGGCATGATTGTTGGTGCCAAATGGGCTGGTTTGAGTATTTCTGTAAATGCTCAAAAGGTGGTCATGAATTAATGGACCCTTTGTGACGAAGGGTAGTCATGGAAGCTTGGTGTCAATAAATGCTTTTGGGGATTAAGTTTTGAGTTCTGTATATTTACTGTATGTTTTTATATTAGAAAGACCTCTTAAATGTCAAAATATCAAGGAGAACTTGATTCCTTATGACATGACCCCTTTAACAATTGTATGGTATATTCTCTCCAGCATGAGAAGTTATACAGCATGCAATGAGATAGGATGCATCCCAATATGTTTACTATGCAAACACTATGTGCTATTCACTATCATTTGGCTCACACTAATTTTGCATAATATATGAACAATATGCCATATACCTTGTAAAGTTTACATTATGCAACAGCTTACAGGTGGAAACAGACAGAAGTCAGAGATAATGAAGACTGCCTGTCTTATCTGTACCAACACACAAGCACGCACATCCACATACGCATTTGCACACACACTATCACATATCGACTAATCTGCTCCAGCCTAAACAGGCGAGGACAGAGAGACAGTGTAACTGGATGAGCAGAGGAGTAAAAAAAAAACAAGAAACAGAGACAGCGAGTGAGCAAGATTAGATGAAAGACGAGAGGCTGACAGAAAGATATAGGGAATGACAGAGGAAGAGATTAAATAGATGAGAGGAAAGTGGAGACAGATGACACCAGTCCTGATTTTCATTCAGACCTGACTGCACATATTAACATGAAACAGTACTAGAGAAAGGACAGGATATTATTGGGGAGAGGGGAAATGCAAAATGTGCGCATGTATGGACATGGCACAGAAATTTAGCTTAAGTTTACCAAGCTTATGTCAGGTCTTCCTGGCTAATTTTAGCCTTACATATATTTTACTTACGTGATATTACCATTGTAATATTATGTTTTTTGGACACTACTAGGGTGGTTATACCTTTATAAGTACTTTGAAGTACCATGTAAATACCACGGTATATGAATATGGTAATAAAACAGTACCATGTGTATATCAAAGTACTATGATATTGTTGTCTGATACCATCAGTGTACCATGGTGCCACCGCAGTACTTTTTTGAAATGAGTTTTATTAGACCACTGGAGGTGGTGTTTTGTTCATTAGCCTCACTTAATCTTTGTGACAAGTATACATTATAATTTTCTTTATCTTGCAAAAAAAAAAAAAAAAAAAAAAACAAACAAAAAAAACAAACACTATCAGGACTGTTAATATGTGATGCATTACAAACATCTGAGATTTAGGGTGTCTCTTACCATCAAAACAGTGCACCTGGATCACCATGTGTGCTTTCTTGCGGTTGGTGGTCCACTCCAGCAGTGATGGAGGATAGGTTCGAGATGCTTCTGGGATCAAGTAGGATTTCTGCATGGCTTGGAGGAGCTTGTGTTGGCACAGTGCCTTAAAGCCATTCAGAGCATAGTCTGATACAAATCTGACAGACAGACAGTTAATTAACTTTGTGGCCCTAAAGGCAGATTTATACTTCTGTGTCGAATCTACACTGTAGGTGCCTGATGTACACCTTTATAAAAATGTAACCATGCGTCGCGTTACTGCAGACAACATCAGCTGTGATTGGTCCGCTTTGTAACCAGAGAAAGACTGTCCCCTAGTATAATAAAAAAGATATCTGAGGTACCATGCATTTTTAGATTATTGTAAAATCTATGCATCATATCACATTGTATTTGGCTCAATTTTAATCAGGAGCGTCTGCTGTTTTTATATTCTGTTTATGTTTCATGAAGTTACAAGCGAAAATGCTACAAAAAGACACATATGTTTACAACATAAACTCTGTGTTTTTTTTTCTCTCAGCTTGTAAATAATTTTTGGTCTATTGGGGAAAATGAATTATTTTTTTTACCATATTTTTTACAGCATGTACAGTCATTAATCCTATTTCATATATGCAAAAACAAATGTTTAAGCTATAACTGAAAAACACAATTTATTTATTTTTTTAAATTGCCTTAGGTCAAATAACTTCTTACAAGTTAACTATATAGTGCAGTACATTGAATCTTTAAATCAATATTTAAGAATTTTTTTTGAATTAATATGATTAATCGGCCATAAATTACTGTCCAGAGGTACAGACAGCTGCTAAAGTGCTGTCATGTGGCACCTGTTACTTTTCTCAGCGGTGGTCAGGATGGACCAATCACCGTCGTTTATTATCACTGGATGAGAAATGATTGCATAACTACCGCTACAGCGGGTTTCCATCCACAGGTAAGAATCACTGAAATTATCGTTTTGTTTATTAAAAATTACTGTTCAGTGTAAAAATGTCTATATTGTTCTTTATGTCAGCTATTGTATGAATTTAGAAATATGGAAAATAGTCAATGAAGAAAAAAAATCTTATATCTTCTATAAGAAAACTTTATATCTTCATGCCCAGGGGAACTAAGGAATCTTAAACCAGCTCGGATGATCATTATGACATTATCTGAAAAGTTCAAAAACAGTACCACACTTCACTAGTAGGCATACACCATCTAGACCTGTGGTTCTCAACCTTTTTGACTCCAAAGCCCCCCACTGTCCAAGACAATATCTGAAGGCATGTCTAGACATGTCTGATTAAAGTAATTACTCGTGGATCATTTTTGATTCTAGTAGTTTCAGAAAGCATCTGTTTTTCAGAAAATGTGTAGGCATATATCTTAAAGTATTTTTTTTAGCATTTTAATTAAGTTTAATTATTTTAATATTCCTTGCACTTTATTATAATTATTTTAATACGTCAATTGTAAGTCAACTTGAGGTCCCCTTGGAAGTGTGCTGAGGCCCCCTAGGGGGTCCAAGCCCCCTGGTTGAGAACCACTGATCTAGACTACATTATGAAATACAGTATGTCAACTATGCGAACAATGGCCATGATGAAGGCTATGCTATTTCATGTATTTTAGTAGCTAACGTTTCACAACATTATTGGTAAAAACATAATTGTTGGTACAACCCTTGGCACCCCACCCCGGATCTCACTAATTTTCAAACCCTGTTTATGGCCCTGCTTGTAAGCCTTAAAACAACACCTATTTTGTGTTGGTCCCGCTAGTAGTTAAAAATTGTTTTTATGGATTTTTTTAGCACAGAGTCTTTAAGTATGCCAAAATATGTATTTAACATTTTTTAAGCGATTTAAGAGCATTTATTGATTTATTTTCTCTCTGCATGGCAGAATACAGATATATTAAACAATACTTATATCTTAACATGTTCACATAGCCTACTTGTTTTAATGCTACAATAATTTAATAAATAATTTTGAATCCAAGAATTATATTGCTTTTATTTATGAAATGTATAATTATTTCAGAAATGAAGGCATGTTTTCACAGTACACTAGTTAGCATTTTGGCTGTGAAGACACACCAACACAGAACTATAAATGCAACCACAGCGTAAGCTTGACGCAGAAGTATAAACAGGCCTTAAAGAGGTATCTAAAACATCACTATTGCATAAAATATACATCAAATCTTGCTTCAGTCAAATCTGTGAATGTGATTATATGTTTTTGTGTGTGTTTCAATGTGTATTGTCTTACTTTAACAGATATTTCTCCATCTTCTCAGATGGAGCAAATGAACTCAAACAGGCTGCCATCAACAACCAGCCTCTCTCTGCATTTCTGCTGTTTTCATTCCGCCACACCTGATTGGCTATCTGTGCTAAGATCTCATCTCTGATTGGTGGAGTGGCAAGGCCCCTCTGAATGATATAATTCCCAAACAGGTTTTCTTGAGCACCATTCAGGTTTGGATCTCCCATGAAACGCAAGATCTGTCAAACAAGACATACATACACCAAACATTCATACCAACCCTGCTTGAAAATGCTTCTGATGCTGGCTGGTTTAACATGGTTTCAGTAGAGCTTGTTGTTGGCACATGTTGCTAAGCTAACATCATTATTAAGCATAAAAATACCTAACACAAAAATATTAGCTCACATAATATATTTGAATTAAACATTTAACTATTGTGGGCCTAGTAGCTCAGAAAGTATTGGCGTGCTGAGTGATTCCAGCCAGGTCTCCTAAGCAACCAATTTGGCCCGGTTGCTAGGGAGGGTAGAATCATATGGGGTAACATCCTCGTGGTCGCGATTAGTGGTTCTCACTCTCAATGGGATGCTTGGTAAGTTGTGCATGGATAGCAAAGAGTAGCATGATCCTCCACATGCGGAGTCTCCGCGGTGTCATGCACAACAAGCCATGTGATCAGATGTGCAAATTGACTATCTCAGAACCGGAGGCAAATGAGACTGGATTGAGGTGAGTAACCGCGCCACTACAAGGACCTACTAGGTAGTGGGAATTGGGAATTCAGCTAAACCAGGTTTGTGACAGGACAATGTGCTTCCAGAGTGCTTTTAAACTATAACGTTTTTTCCATCTAAATTTAGCTTGATTAATCAACATGTTTCGAGCCTTTCACAAACAGATTATTTTTGCCAAAATTAATCAAAGATCATCTCTCGCATATATGGCAAGCAAACACAACCAAAAATGTTATTTTACTAGTAGCATAGTGGAGATCTCATGAGAATGATTCCATTATTTGATAGTCTGACCACTTATAGGCCTATTTAACTTTGCTAACAGTATTTTTAAGCTTCAGTATTGTGCTGTTTGTTGTTGGTAGATTCAGAAAGAAATTTATATTTAAAATTTTTCCTGAACCCAAAACAGTATATTTCCATAATAGTCACAAGGCCTATGCCCCTCGAGTATCAAAAAATATTCAAGCACAAATACTGGACTTAAAAATTAACAGTTGATTTGATCTTTTATAAATTATAACAAAATGCTCTTGATTGATGAACTCATTGTAATATTTTAATCTTTTGGTAGAAGATCCCCCAATCCCCACTACTTTGGCTTTGTCTCTGGAGCCCCAATGTCCAAATTCTTGCCCATGTTTTTTTTCTTCTTTTACAAAGTACTATTACTATTTTAAAAAAAATTGCATTCCTTATATCATTACTGACTACTAATTATTGTCCAGACCTTTGCTGGGAAGGAAATCTAGAGACCGGACCTCTTGGAACTTTAATTGAATACCCCTGGTCTAAATGGTTGATCAAGGCTGATATAACCCTTATGCAAAGAAAATATATTTCCTTGTTTATTAAGGCTCAATATATATATTTTTTTTTTGGTATATTCATAATTATATAGAATAAAACATTTAGTTAATATATTACAATATATTGAGTAATACATATGGAATTGCCACTTTTCATATATTGGGAAATATATGGCAATATATTTCCTTATATATGTAATGTATGTAAAATTCAGTAATACACTTCATAATAAATAGATGTGTATGTGATGAAAAATAGTAGTGTGTGCTTAAATATATTTTAAAATATATGTTGTACATAGTCACATTTATATGGGAGTATGTAGCAATATATGTGCACAGTTCTGAGGAAATAATATATATTCATATATTAACTGTAATATATATTCATATATGTGAATATTTATGTAATTATATATTTGTAAATATATACATATTTAGAATAAACACATTTATGCACTATATTTTAACATATGTATGGGAACATGTATGTGATATATATGTGCACAATTCTGAGCAATATATATATATATATATATATATATATATATATATATATATATATATATATATATATATATATATATTGCTCAGAATTCTGCACATACATGTTATATATATACATATATATATTCAATATATATATATATATATATATATATATATATATATAGATATACTTTTCAAAATATAGTGCATAAATGTGTGTTTACACTCAATATATATACAAATATATAATTACATAAATATTCACATATATGAATATTTATTACAGTATATATTTCCTCAGAATTGTTCACATATATTGCTACATACTCCCATATAAATTCATATAGTTACAAATATATCTATTTTGAGTATACATACATTTGAACATATATGCACTATATCTTAAAATATAAAGCCATGGGCAAAAGTATTGGCAGTGACATAAATTTTGTGTTTTGCAAAGTTTGCTGTTTCAGTATTTGTAGATTATTGTTTCACATGTTTCTATGGTATACTGGAAAACAATGATAAGCATTTAATAGGTTTTAAAGGCTTTTATTGGCAAAAACATTCAATATATGCAAAGAGTCAATATTTACAGTGTTGACCCTTGTTCTTCATAACCTCTTCAATTCGCTCTGGCATGCTGCATATCAGCTTCTGGGCCAAATCCTGACTGATGGCGATCCATTCTTGCCTTATTAGTGCTCGGATTTGATCACAATTTGTGGGCTTCTGCTTGCCATTCACCTTTTGAGGATTGACCACAGATTCTCTATGGGATTAAGATCCTGGGAGTTGCCTGGCCATGGATCCAAAATGTCAATGTAATGATCTCAGAGCCACTTCATTATCACTCTTGCCTTGTGACATGGTGCTCCATCATGCTGGAAAATGCACGGATCATCACCAAATTGCTCCTGGATCGTTGGGAGAAGTTGCTCTTGCAGGACGTTTTGATACCATTCTTTATTCATGGCAGTGTTTTTGGGCAGAAATGTGAGAGAGCCCACTCCCTTGAATGAAAAGCAACCCCACACATGGATGGTCTAGGGATGCTTCACTGTTGGCACGACACAGGACTCATGGTATCGTTCACCATTTCTTCTCCGGACTATCGATTTTCCAGATGTCCCAAACAGTCGGAAGGGGCTTCATCAGAGAAAATAACTTTGCACCAGTCTTCTGCTGTCCAATCCTTGTACTTCCTGCAGAATTTCAGTCTGTCCTTGATGTTTATCTTGGAAAGAAGTGGCTTCTTTGCTGCCTTTCTTGACACCAGGCCATTGTCCAAAAGTCTTCGCCTCACTGTGCGTGCAGATGCACTCACACCAACCTGCTGCCAATATTGAGCAAGCTCTGCACTGGTGGTGACACGACTGTGTAGCTGACTCCTCAGAAGGAGACGGTTCTAGCACTTGCTGGACACTCTGGGATGTCCTGAAGCTTTCTTCACTGCAGTTGAACCTCTCTTCTTTCTTTACAGCAATTTCATTGCATGTGAGGCCATTTTGATGCAAAGCGATGATGGCTGCACGTCTTTCTTTAGAGGTAACCATTGCGAACAAGAACACATTGATTGGAAGCAATTCTTCCCTCCTTTTATAGCAATCAGTCTGCTCTTATAATCCAATCAGAATGATAGAGTGATTTCACCTGACTAGTACTTGTTCACCTTTTCCAAGGTGCTGCTGATATGATTAGTGAAATTATGTTGGCTGGTCATTTTGTGCCAGGGCCAAAAACTGTGAAATTTCGTTTTTTGTGATAAAGTTAATTTTTTTGGCCAGTGAAGCTTTTGCAATTATTTAAAATGCATCTGATCACTCTGCACAATAATCTAGAAACAATGTGATGCAGAAAACTTTGCGAAACACAAAATTTATGTCACTACCAATACTTTTGGCCATGGCTGTATATGGGAACATGTATGTTAAATATATATACACAAATCTGAGAGAAATATATTCTGTATTATGGATATAATACTTGTTGTACCAACACAAAGAGGCACCAAATCACTTTCTCGGAATTTCAGCTTTATCATACTGCATTGGTGAAATGACCTTCCCAACTCCATCCGTGAAGCAGACTCACTCTCTGTCTTCAAAAAACGATTTAAAACACATCTTTTCCAAGTAGTCACTAACAAATGTTTTTTTTAAATTGCACGTGTATATGTTTTGAATACTATTCTGATGTAATGAAAAAAATGGTTGTAGATTTTGTCCATCAGTTTGAAATACTATGTGGAAAGCAAATCTTTCACTGAATGTACATTATGTCTTCATTTGCCTGAATCTGTAAAGAATTGGGGACCATTGGGAATATATTTTTGAGACATTTAATACTGTATGTAAACCCACGCGTTAACTAATGAAAGAGAAATTATTTGAGTGTTTCAATCAAGATATTACTTGTAAAAATGTAGTACAATTTTTGTCTTGTTATTGCTATATATATATTTTTATATGTATCAATATAGAGCCATACATGGTTCATGCATATGTTGTAGAATACTGAATATATGAAAATGTATTATTTAATATATCACATTATATTTTCCAATATATTCACATATATTTTTGTTTTGTAAGGGAAGATCACCTTGGCCAAACTGGTTAGACCAACAACAAACAGCCTACATTGTTCCAAAAATTTGCTTGATAACATTAAGCTGTTATGACTAAAAAAAGTTAGTTTTGAAGTTATGAGACTTGAGTGTCAGAAGAGTGACCAGTACTGAGACTAAGTTTATGGCGAATGTCACGTTACCAGTATAAAAACATCAAGAGCATCTTGCTTCAGATCATCTTCAAGACGGGTCAATGAGTTCTCCAATGGTGCTGTGAGCATCCCAAACTGCAACTCCTGCACACATATTAAGCTAAATTTTAAAAAACTGTCCTAAATTTGAGAGATGTGAATATGTTGTGTTTGTGTGCGGTCAGGCAAGGGACTCACCCTGAAATGTGTACGGATATATTTGGTCATCAGATGGTTATTGATGTCCAGTGGTAGCGTGAGCTGGGGGTCTGTCTGTATTCTAGGAGCCTGAACCAGAGCCAAGCATTCTGAATGACGCTCCCTACCAGCTACAAGAAAAAAAAACACATATTCTTTAGCTTGCAGTTGGAGATTAATTATGTGGTTATAATGTGCAGAAAGCCATAAATAGAGAAATGCACCCCTCTGAAAAGCCTCACGATATCTACCCTGCAAGTGCATGAGACATTGCTCACTCTCAGTGTAGAAGGTATGCCAAAATGCAAACAAAAAGTAATATTAAGTAATAAAGAAGACAACATTTTCCAAAAAAAACATAATGGGGCACATGAACAACCTGCGGTGGCTTGTAACAATCCACCCAACTCTGCAGGAATCACCAGCTGAGTCACATTTACCACCTCCCTACTTGTTCGTTCCTACAGAGAGAAAGAAAACATCTGCTAAAAGCACTCATCAAGAACAGTGGAAAATGCTGAATGTTTGTGATCTGCAGATCATTGAGTTTTGTCAGTTTAAAAGTTTAATATAACAGAATTTAAACTTAAAAACCCTGCCAAGGGACACTTGGAGATAACTTCAATCATCATTAGTTTGATAAATGCATTTCCTCATATGATTCTTAAATATCTTTGAAAAGCCAAGACCATCTCTTCCTATGTACATGCCAGAGTAATTAATATAAGAAGTTCTTATCAATTAATAACAGCTGTCCCTAGTTATTTTACCAGTTCAAGCCTTCTCCTCTCTTCCTCTGCTCGCCTTGCCATTAGGAGGTTCTCCTGTAACAAAATCACCAGCCAAAGTAGACAGTTAAAAGTGAAATTGGCAAAACTAGGTCTCATTGACTCAATACATTGTATTGTATTCTTTAGTAATATTGAGTAACAATTAGCACTCATTAACAGGTAACATACCCTGATGTATCTTTTCCGATTGACAATAAGATGGGTCATTGAACGGAACTTGATCTGGTTGATACGCATTTGCAGAAACCACCGCCTAAAAACCAGAGGGAGGGTGACGGGAAGTTACTAGTTTTAAGTGGTATTTCACATTAAAGGCCATTCATACCAAACATGTTTTGTGTAACATCTGTGCTGTTTTTCAGTTGTTTTCTATGTAAACATGTGAAATCTTTGACCGTCGTGGCGCTTCCTGCTGGTTTGTTCAGCATTTCATGCAGGGACACCATGTTTTTCAGATGCAGTATCAGGTTAAAAAGAATGTCAACTTTTAAAAATATATATATAAAAACAAATTCAGAGAGAGAGAGAGAGAGAGAGCAAGAGAGAGAGAGAGAGAGAGAGAGAGAGAGATAATGATTGCCAGAAAAAAGTAGGACAGTAAGACACCAAAAAAGAAAAAAACAATTCATCTTGTGAATTTTTATTCACCATTGGTTCAGGGCTTCCTTAAGTCTACAACTTTGTTAAGGTTGCATAGTTTATGAAATGTGTTGCAAAATAATTTACATTTTCAAGAAAATCTTTCATGGATGGAAAAATCAGACCATACCATCCTAAGATGATTAAGCTGGTCAATCAGTTCAAGCTATGTTTTGGAACATGGCTCAACCAGTTCCCCACCAGCTTACCCAAAGTGATCTACCAGCCCTAACAAGGTTGACCTTGGTCCAACTAGCAGGTAGTCAAGCTGATTATTCTCCGAAACTAGCTTGTGTCCAGTTTCAACCAGCTAGAAATCATGTAAAACCAGGTACAAACCAAAACTGGTTTTGGCTAGATTCTCTAGCAGGGTTTGAATCCCTGAACACCAAAATAAAACCTGAATTCATAGCAAGAACTTTAGTAAAGCTATTTTCTAGCCGTAAATCTTCAAACTATGTGAAGTCAACATGCAATATTTTTGCAAATGGAAAATCACTGAAGTTGAACTTGAACTTTACCTGGCCAGGTAGCCCTTGCAGTGGGCCTGCAGTTTTGTCATGTCAGAACGGAATTTAAGGAATCTCTTGCGGACAAAATACATCTGAATGTAGCGCTGAAGGGTCAGTGCAGCTACATGTATCATTCGATCACGTTTACTCTCCAATAACTGATACACCTCCTCCTTTAGGAAGAGCTGAAAGTGGAAGATTATTAAAAAATTTTTATAAAAAAGGTAAATCAGACAATTTTTTTTCTCTGAGCAGGAGCGATTCTTGAAAGTGCTCTCTTTTTGTTATTATGCTTACCTTTGAGACACCCACTTGATAATCTCCTTTTTGAATTGGGCAGAGTTTCATAAGCATCATCACACAGTTATCTCCATCAGGAGATGGTGGCTTCTTCATTCCCAGTAGGGCTTTGTACCTGAAGACATATTCCCAAGGATGCTTAAAGCAGTACACATCTATACATAGCACTAGACTACATTACACAACACTTGCACCAGTTGTTTTATGTTGTTTAGGTACCTATTTAAGAATTTATGGAACGGCAATCTAATTGGATAGCCCTCCTTCCTGATACGGATTGTGTCCATGATTCCTGAATATCTGAGCTGAGTAGCAACCAATTCAGGGTCGAATATACTAGGTTCCTGTACACAAACACAAAAAAATACATAAGTCATGAACATATTGGACTGGTGACGGTCCTGACAGATACTGATCATTAACAAGAATACATTCACTACAATTCTCAAACATTTTGAGTAGTACGGACCTTATTCAGAGTGGCGCCATTGTTAATTTTTGATGGAAATGAAAACATGACTATGAGGATAAAATTTGTTTGTTCAATGGGTTGTACTGTTGTTCAGCTGACTAAATGTGTAAAATATAGCTTTCCAAAAAAATTAATAAAAAATACAAAATTCCTTACAGCATCACTTTTAATCACATTATATTTAACATGTTTTCTACACTGAATAAGGTCTGTTAACCTAAAAATGTATGTCTGCTCTACCTTGTTACTATTTGGCTTTATGCAGCGCACAAAAAATGGGTTGCACCTGCAAGAGAAGAAGAGCAGATTGAATTGACAAAATAATCACAAATCAAAGAATAGACAAATCACAACACGTTTATGCACAGATCTCAGATCTGTATGTCCATACTAATATGTGTGTGTGTGTAATGCTTCAAATCGGAATGATTTTATTTCCAGGATAAGTGTATATGAACACCATTGCAATGTGGTAATAATGAATAACTAGTGGGGAATTCTTTCCTTTAAACACAGACTTTCCAAGTTGAAAGCACCGTATGTCAATAAAAAATAATTTATACAAATTTTGTGTTCTGTGGATGAAGAAAAGCTTAATGGATCACTCACCCAAAAATTCAAATTCTCTCATCAACATTTCTCTGCTCTTCTGCAGAGCACAAATTAAGATTTTTAGAAAATAAATCTCAGCTCTGTATGTCCATACAATCAAACTGAATGATGACCAGAACTTTGAAGGTCCAAAAAGCATATTAAGGCAGCACAAAAGTAATGCACACGACTCCAGTGGTTAAATCCAAGTCTTCTGAAGTGATATGATTGGTGTGGGTAAGGACAAGATAAATATTTAAGTTGTTTTTTTTTTACTAAAAATCATTTTCACTTTCACATTCTTCTTCTTTTGTTTTTGGTGATTTACATTCTTCATGCACATCACCTCCTACTGGACAGGGAGGAGAAGTTGTAGTACAAAAGGACTTAAATATTGATCTGTTTCTCACCCACGCCAATTATATCATTTCAGAAGAAAAGGATTTAACCACTTGAGTCGTGTGTATTACTTTTATCCTGCCTTTATGTGCTTTTGGACCTTTAAAGTTCTGGCCACCATTTAATTGCATTGTATGGACCTACAGAGCTGAGATAATCTTCTAAAAATCTTAATTTGTGCTCTGCAGAACAAATAAAGTCATACACTTCTGGGATGCCATGAGTGAGTAAATGATTTTTGGGTAAACTATCCCTTTAAGCTTGCCAAAAAATTCTATTCATTTAGCCAGTATATATGCCAACAAAACTTAAATCACTTGAATGCACATCATATCTTAATGACTACTTCTGAGCTCATAATTAGTAACTTCTCAGGAGAACAATACATCTCTGTGTGTACGAATAGGTGTGAGAGTATATAGGACCTCTCCATCTTGTCCAGGAGCTCCTGTAATGATTGCTGGAACTTGGCAGCCACAGTGGAAGGCTGATATCTCCGAGTCACTGTGCTGTTCCTGTTATTTGCTCCCTTTTGCTGATTCAGCATCTCAGCATGCTTTATAAAGAGATTTGACACCATCTAGAAAACACATTCATACACAGAATTTTTTTTTTAATTAATACTTCAGGTACCACTAGAACACTGCCCCTATATTTTAATGTATATGTCTCAGATGTTTTTCTTAAAATATCATAGGAGAAATACAAATAAACTCAAATTGTTGACATAAAGTATGAGCATAGAGCTTAAAATTAATGTGAAAAGCATTGCCCTGATGATTCATCTTGGGAGAATTTGATGAGAAATGTTTGAGTTCATATTGAAATATCTGACTTTAGATTCATTTGTTACATAGGAAAATCTGAAAATAGTTTGATACATTGCTGAAATCTCTTCTAAAAACGACACATATGAGATTACTAGGGTCTTTTTTTTTTCTCAGGATGTCTCTCTAAGCTCTCCATTTAATATCTTCTACTTAATTGCTGTTAAGGACAGAAATCTTGTTTTTTTCCTTTTTTTCTTTCACAAATAGAGAAATAGAGAGGCTCACTCGGTTCTGGCTCTGCATAAATAAATCCAATACTTCCTGTCGAACCTGATCATAGTTCTTATCCAGGAATTTATGGACCTAAAATCAGAACATCCCTCTGTGAGATTCTCACTTTGACAGGCTTGTAACAGTAGAACAGTTACTGTTATACAAATGGAAAATTTATTTAAAATTAGTACTTTAGAGTAAAATCATTCTTTAGAGTATGTGCTGTGCTGTTTGGCATTATTTAATGGTGTAATTAAATACTGCCAGTGCATTATGTAATTGGTTGTACCTGGTAAGTTACACGGCCAGCATAGTGATTCACAGTAAACTCTGGCAGTGGCATTTTTGGCCTGGAGTAGAGGGGGCTGTTTCCATGGTGATAGTGGCACTTTTGAAGGAAGGTGTGGTCAGTGGCCTTCCAATAAAAAGTAAAAAAAAAAAAAACATGTTAGCATTTATCTAACAAAAGCAATACTATGTTTACACTACAGAGGACATTTATCACCATGCAAAATTAAAATACAAGAGTGTAAATGAGTTGCCTGTGGAAAGGAGCTCTGGTCATCAAGAATGCGGAGTATCCCGTGGGGTTTTGCAGCTATAAGGTCTATGCATGCCTGGTTGTCAGTGAAGACCAATTCTTTCCAGCTGATTTGCTCACGAATGTACTCTTCCTGTAGGGGGAGAAAGAGAGATTGACTTTGTGTATTTTTATCTGGAGATATATTACTGTTTTAATCTTCCCTTGATTCCCAGAATTCAGGTTGTCAAAGTGTGAACTAAATCTGTCCCAGGGTTATTTAGCAACTTACATTTGCATTCATGAATGCATGTATGTATTTTCTCACCTGCTCCAGTTTGAAAATGATTTTGGTGAAGAAGAACTGAAGGGTTTCATTGGCATAATTGATACAGAGCTGCTCAAAACTGTTGAACGTCAAATTCTGAACAACACAGAACCAGAATAAGTAAATATGGAGAAATATATGTAAAATTCATAATGATCATGATGTTTATTTGAAATTAGGGTCTAAATTCCATTGATATAAAGAATTTGAGTTTAAAAAGCCATGCAGAAACTAACCCCATTTGCCCTTTACATGGAATGACATTGCAAGGTAACAAATGTAGCTTATCTGGACCTTGTCTGTGGGAATGTTTGTGGGAGTACATGGAAATGTTGTTGTATACCTCAAACCCGTATATATCCAGTAAAGATATGGACAGAGCCTCATTCCTGGGGTAGATCCGCCCATTGATGCGTTCTGTCAGCCAATGAAAGAGCAAAGAATAAAGAATCTTGGCAACTGCATCTCTGTTTGGAGTAGAGAAAGACATACCAGTATAATGAAAAAGATATATTCAAAGTAGATGCTCTGGGACTATATAAGTCTTGCTAATGCAGTAAGATAATGCTATTGAGTGTCATATGTACCTGGCATCTACAGCACTTTCTACAGTGAGGGGAGTATGAATCTTTTCTCTCATTGCGTCCTGTAATGAAACCAAATAACACGCTACTTCAGTCAAATATAAAACCCCCTGAAAATTAGTCACATTTCACTACAAAATCAAAAGAAAGATTTGTTTTTTAAAAGATGTATTTTATTAAGCTATTTATTTATTTAAAGAATATTATGCCTATTTTTTATTGAAGACATTACACTTTCTTTCCTTTTGTCTCCTTAGCAGCTAATGTACACAAAAAACACAACATTGCACAACTACAAATATGAATTATTATAGCCATACCACCACATTCATCAAAAGCATGATCTCAACTACTCTGTAGTTCTTTAAGACTTTCAAAATATGACAAGATGAGTTCTGTGTAAAGACTTTTGACTGTATTTTGAATAATATATTTTCTTTATATGTCTAGATATGTCCCATTTTTTGGTTAATCGATAATCATGACTCATCTTGACCAAGAAGATGACCAGGATAAAATATCAGCCTCACCCACACACATTTTACATCACTTACACAGTTACAGGCAGCGAGCACAACTGATAGTGTTATGTGACAGCTGATTCACGTAAGTGATGGTGTAAACACAAACCTGTGGCCTCCGGAAAACAGAGCTTTACTTATTAAATAAGCAAGATGCTCAACATGACACAAACCACAAACGCAGTCACACAATCAAACTTAGTTTTCATGTATCACCTCTCTCTATTTTGTAAACTCTCTTTCTATTAAGCTGACAGAAAAAATATGACAGGGTGTTAAACAATGCCCAGGTGAATATTATTAAATTATATCCAGGTCAAATTTCAACCCAAAATTCCTTTATTTGAATTTTTTTTGTTTGAAATATGACCTGGACAGGTTTCATGAAATTTCTTTTAGATGACCACAGATATAAGTGTTGAAGTCTACATATTTAAAATGCCTTCTGTGCATTATGGGGGAGAAGATACTATTCTTAATACAGACTTCAAAATGTTTTCAGTAAAGTTAACCCACCTTTACAAGATTTTCCAGACACTTGAGGCAACATCTCTCCACAAATAGAAATTTTTACATTTGAATGAGATATTTGCAAGGAACCTGAAGAGATTGATGTAATGGTGCTCTGTGTATAATATTTTTTTGAAACATTTTTATCAAGCGTGTCCTCTCTAACTTCATTGATCTCTGTGTGATGTAATGTTAAGGTATCCTGACAGTGAGCACGCTATTAGGTGTTAAGATTACTCAAGCCCTGAGCAACTCCTGATTGTATTACGTGGTTTCCATAGAGCTGAACTAAGAATAATTAAATTAGGTTACTGGAACCCATTACACAAACCAGCTTACATGTCATTACAATGTGACGCAACAGATAATGCATGTGCTCTGACATATGAAATTAATACTTCACTCATAAATTTAAATTATGTTATTAATTACTTTCCTAATGATGTTCCAAACATGTACAGTATACTGTTATTTTTCTGTGGAAAGGTTAAGAATCTTTACATAGCTCTTTTCAAATGACAACAGTTCACAGTGACTTCATCATTCAAGCTACAAAGGGTCAAAGAAAAAAATAAAAGTACCACAAAAGACGAATCCATATGCGCTATATTCCAAGTCTTCTAAAGCCTAACATAGCATTACTTGATGTGGTTACCTGGCATGACATGGTAACATGGTATGACAGAATCGTGACTTGGCCATGGCAGGCGTGAGCGCTGGACCAAGAAGCAGTTGCGGGCCTGGACTGTGGAGCAGAGGTGGGCCTGGACCGTGGAGCAGAGATGGGCCTGGACCATGGAGCAGAGGCAGGCCTGGACCATGGAGCAGGGGTTGGCCAGAACAGTGGAGCAGAGGCGGGCCTGGACCATGGAACAAAGGCTTGCTTGTGACATGGCATGGAGCAGTCTGGAGCTTGGCTGAGACATGGCATGGAGCAGACTGAAGCTTGGCAGAGACGTGACATGGAGCAGACTGAGGTTCGGCTGTGACATGGCATGGAGCAGGTTTAGGCATTGCTGTGACATGGCATGGAGCAGGCTGAGGCATTGCTGTGACATGGCATGGAGCAGGTTGAGGCGTGGCTGTGACATGGCATGGAGCAGACTCAGGTGTGGCTGTGACAAGACATGGAGAAGACTCAGACGTGGCTATGAAATGGCATGGAGCACACTCAGGATCAGGGGCATGACGTGGAACTCTGGCTCGGTGGCAATGACGTGGGACTCTGGCTGGGCCTCCTGGCTGGGCATCCACCTCCCCAACAGTGAACGATGTACCACATATCAGTAGGGCAAGGTTGATAAATTGAGTCAGGCTGTAGGTACTCCGGACGCTTGGCATCAAGGAGGGGATTGACTCATTCAGCCCAAAGCGAAAACAGTCCTTGAGGGAAATCTCATTAAAATCGACCCTACAGGCCAGAGCACAAAAGTCCTCGACATATTCCTCAGTGGAAAGGACTTCCTGACATAGATGAAGTAACTGAACCGCTGGGTTCATCTTGGTGGATTGAGTATTCTGTAACGTTGGCTGGCTAAATAATATATCATATAATGATATTAAATCAAATCAGATTTTTACAACCTATGCAATGCCGCTGAAAACCAAAGTGACATACTTTGCTTAAGTGTGCACACATCCTGTGTGTGTGTGTGTGTGTGTATCAAATACAAACCTCCTCACTCAAAGCTATCATATTTAGAAACTTGAAACATAGCACTGGAGGTATTTGAACTACGTTTGTGGTACTTTTATGGTGCTTTTTTAACCATGACAGACATGGCCACTGTGAACTGTCATTGTATGGAAAAGAGCTGCTGTGTTCCACTGAAAAACAAATAACCACATATGACAGTAGGGTGAGTAAATAATGACAAGCTTAATGATGCTCATTTTGGCAATGCAAGTTTGAGCACATCTTTTTTTTCCAGATCCTCTTGCTCACTCTTCTCCTCAACATTTCCTGTCCTCCCTCTACTATGTCTATCAATAAGACTCTTTTTTTTTTTTTTTATAGAGCACGTTTATGGTTGTGTAAATGAGCATCTACCGTCATTTTAAAGGTGATGGCTTTCTGTAGACCCTCTGGAGAAATCTGAAGCAGATCAGCAACTGCACGAATCTCCTGAGTGCTCACTACACCAGCTGTCTCTTGTACTTCTGTCTGACAAAGTGAGAATCCAAAGCATACAATCAAAAAAAAAATTATATTGTGTATGTGTGGTATATTTACATATTTTAATAAAACTACTATTGACAAGCTATAATTATTAGTCTGTTTATGTGTGCACATGTTTGTATACCCTTACAGTTAAATAACCCCCCCCCCCCCCCCCCCCAACCCATTGCACCTTGGTGCATTTTGATATTTGTTTTGTTAGTGTTATACCTCCACTCTATGGAAAAAGACGTTGCCCAGGTGCAGTATGGATGACAACACTCTGAATATGCTGCTTTGGTCTTCAGGACTGAAGTGAAGAATATCCATGGCACTCTGTAGCCTTCTAAAATCCTCCCCATCATCCTTCCCTATGATCTCACATTTACCACCCTAGAAATAACATGACATAACCATGACAAATAACATAATTTTTGCATTTAGGTTGAGCAATAAATATGTAAATACTCTTATTATTATACATCTATATATTATTGTTCTGTATGTCTTTATCTGTAAATTTCTGTATTTACCTGGTTCAGGTAGTAGTAGGTTTCGGCCTCTTGTAGGTAGAAATTCTGTTTCATGTGAGAAGGAAGTCCAGCCAGCATCTCATAAAAGATGTGGTAGTTTCTCTCTTCTTTGGCCTGCACATGCACAGTCCACATTAGGTCCCAAATGTCAGTGACCAGAACACAGCTTCATTAGGCTTTCATAAGTTAAGAGGACAAGAAACAACATACCTGAAAAACAATCCTGGACTTCTCCAGTAGATACTGTGAGGTAATGGCACCACTGATCACCCCTCTGATAAACAATACACATCCAGAAGATTAGTCATGAGTATGAACTTTCCTTGGCACTACCAGTTCCTTCTCAATCACTCTTTCTTTCCAATTCTCTCTCTCTCTTCTTCTCTTTGACATTCTAAGGGTTAAGTAACAACCTGGCTGCTCTACTTTCACACAAGGTCAGGAAGGGATGTAGATATCCAGTTCCCTTACTGTGTCGCCTCTCAAGCAACTATTTCAGGCCTGACAGATGTTACAAGAAAGGGTAACATTGTGTAACTAAATAATATTCAGACATTTTAATTAAATCTACAAGCTCCAACAGACCAACCGAGTGAACTACAGTATGATCTCCTGAATATGTTTCAGAACAATAGTGATATCTGATTTCTACATTTACAATAAAAAACACATACTTACTCCTCCAAAAAGACCTCCACAAACTTTCCAAAGCGGCTGGAATTGTCATTTCGGACCGTCTTAGCATTACCAAAAGACTCTAACAGAGGAGTTGCCTCTAGAATCTGGATATTGAGAAATTTAACTTAAAATAATATATTCACTAATACTATGTTAGCCTTATTAGGTTATCAACATAGATAAAAACTCAATTACACAAATTTACCTCAATCTGTATAGTGGAAAGCATTAAAGAGTGGGAAAAAATACATTATATACTGATATACAAACATTTGAATGACATATTCTGACAACTGTTATGAATTTGTTACAAATGTCTTTGTGTAGTTTTACATGCCATTGAATCTCTAATTCTAATATACAGTATGTATACAAGTCTGTGACCATGATTTTACAAAGTAAAATGTGTTCCTGCATTAACATCTTTTGTTTGTCCTGGAACAACAATCGTGTGAAACACAGTGCTACAGAAGCCGTATCCCTAAAACTAACCATAAACTACCTGCAAACTTGGATGGAAATTACAGGTTGAAAAATATTTAAAATATTAGTAAATAGGAACATTGTACCAAAATACAGGTCCTACTTGGCGAAATCACTTTAAGAGTAATTATGTGTGTGTGTGTGTGCCTTATAAATGGCCAATTCAGTATGTACTTTATTATTCTAGATGTATACCTGCTGTGTAATGTTCCTCTTATGCTGAATAGCAGTAAGGTATCTCAGAACCAGTTTGGTTGCCTCTGTTTTACCAGAACCACTTTCCCCACTACAAAAAAAAAAAAACATTTTACTAATACAACCTTAGATAAGCACACAATAATATACAGCCGTGGGCAAAAGTACTGGCAGTGAAATAAATTTTGTGTTTTTCAAAGTTTGCTGTTTCAGTATTTGTAGATTATTGTTTCACATGTTTCTATGGTATGCTGGAAAACAATGATAAGCGTTTCATAGGTTTTAAAGGCTTTTATTGGCAAAAACACTCAATTTATGCAAAGACTCAATATTTACAGTGTTGACCCTTGTTCTTCATAACCTCTTCAATTCACTCTGGCATGCTGGATATCAGCGTCTGGGCCAAATCCTGACTCATAACGATCCATTCTTGACTTATTAGTGCTCGGATTTGATCACAATTTGTGGGCTTTTGTTTGTCCACTCGCCTTTTGAGGATTGACCACAGATTCTCTATGGGATTAAGATCTGGGGAGTTGTCTGGCTACGGATCCAAACTTTCAATGTAATGTTCTCAGAGCCACTTCATTATCACTCTTGCTTTGTGACATGGTGCTCCATCATGCTGGAAAATGCACGGATCATCACCAAATTGCTCCTGGATCGTTGGGAGAAGTTGCTCTTCATGGTATCAATGTTTTGATACCATTCTTTATTCATGGCAGTGTTTTTGGGCAGAATTGTGAGAGTGCCCACTCCCTTGAATGAAAAACAACCCCACACATGGATGGTCTAGGGATGCTTCACTGTTGGCACGACACAGGACTCATGGTAGCGCTCACCTTTTCTTCTCCGGACAATCGATTTTCCAGATGTCCCAAACAGTCGGAAGGGGGCTTCATCAGAAAAAATATATTTGCACCAGTCTTCTGCTGTCCAATCCTTGTACTTCCTGCAGAATTTCAGTCTGTCCTTGATGTTTTTCTTGGAAAGAAGCTTCTTTGCTGCTCTTTTTGACACCAGGCCATTGTCCAAAATTATTCACCTCACAGTGCGTGCAGATGCACTCGCACCTCCCTCCTGCACTGGTGGTGACACGATTCCGTAGCTGACTCCTCAGAAGGAGACAGTCCTGGCGCTTGCTGGACAATGTGGGACGTCCTGAAGCCTTCTTCACTGCAGATGTACCTCTCTCCTTGAAGTTCCTGATGATCCAGTAAATGGTTCTTTCAGGTGCAACATTCTTTGCAGCAAGTTCCTTAAATGTGAGGCCATTTTAATGCAAAGGTATGATGGCTGCACATAACCATTGCGAACAAGAACACAATGATTGGAAGCAATTCTTTCCTCCTTTTATAGCAATCAGTCTGCTCTTATAATCCAATCGGAATGATAGAGTGATTTCACCTGACTAGTACTCGTTCACCTTTTCCCAGGTGCTGCTGATATGATTAGTGAAATTATGTTGGCTGGTAATTTTGTGCCAGGACCAAAAAACTGTGAAATTTCGTTTTTTGTGATAAAGTTAATTTTTTTGGCCAATGAAGCTTTTGCAATTATTTAAAATGCATCTGATCACTCTGCACAATAATCTAGAAACAATGTGAATGAACACCACAACAACTGATGCAGAAAACTTAGCAAAACACAAAATTTATGTCACTGCCAATACTTTTGGCCATGGCTGTACAAACACAGTCATGCATGCTCTATATACACTGGTGGCCAAAAGTTTGGAAATTTTTACAGATTTTGCTGTTTCGGAAGGAAATTGGTACTTGAATTCACCAAAGTGGCATTCAGATGATCACAAAGTATAGTCAGGACATTACTAATGTAAAAACAGTACCATCACAATTTGAAAAAAATCATTTTTGATCAAATCTAGACAGGCCCCATTTCCAGCAGCCATCACTCCAACACCTTATGCTTGAGTAATCATGCTAAATTGCTAATTTGGTACTAGAAAATCACCTGCCATTATATCAAACAACAGTTGAATGCTATTTGGTTTGTTAAATGAAGCTTAACATTGTCTTTGAGTTTGTTTTTGAGTTGCCACGGTATGCAATAGACTGGCATGTCTTATGGTAAATATTATGTCAAAAATGGCAAAGATTTGTAAGATTTCATACAAAGAAGTACAGTACACTACAGGATGGTCGAGGGACAGATAGAGATGCGGAAGGCCAGATGCACAACTAAACAAGTGGATAAGTACATCAGAGTCTCTAGTTTGAGAAATAGACACCTCACATGTCCTCATTGGGTCATTTAATTCTACCCATTCAACACCAGTTTCATGTACAACAGTAAAGAGAAAACTCAGGGGTGCCGGCCTTATGGGAAGAATTGCAAAGAAAAAGCCACTTTTGAAACAGAAAATAAAAGGAAATGGTTAGAGTGGGAAGAGAAACAGACATTTATGGCAAGTACTACTATTAGTAATATTCTGACCAACATGATGTAGCGTTTGGTCACGCTACACCGCTATTGGCTGGAAAAAGTAGCTACTCTGTTTTAAAAGCAGCTGAGCTACTGTCAAGCTACTGAAAAATTTAGTTAAGTTAGTAGCATCGCTACATGTAGTTAGCTACTCCCCAACACTGCAGCTAGAATGGCAACGATCTGCAAAGCAGTCATTGCTGCACATGGATTTTTTATGAAAACTCTTTGAAGTAGTTCATGTATTTTTTTCAAATTGTAATAGTAATTTTTCATATTATTAATGTCCTGAGTATACATTGTGATCAGTTGAATGCCACTTTGGTGAATAAAAGTACCAATTGCTTTTCATAAGAGCAAAATCTGTACATTATTCCAAACTTTTGGCCACCAGTGTATTTTTTTTTTTTAACACCAACTTCACACCAACAAATGACAGACAAACATACACAAACACTTTCACCTCACCTGATAATGATGCACTGGTTTCTCTTGATGTCCATCATTGTTGTGTAGGCAATGTTTGCAATGGCAAATAGATGACTAACAACAAACAAGCATAATCAAACAAGGTAGGTCTTTCTCTTACTTTTAATGCAAATATACTGTATACATGGTGGAAAGATTCACAGATACACATTGGAGTATAGAGGAGCTTGAGTTGATTGTTCAGACTCACGGTGGGTTGTCTCCCAAGCCATGGCCCTCATACTGCAGAACCATGTCTGTTCCATAGATGTTAAATAGCTTGTATGGATTCACTGATACCAGTATACTGCCAATGTATGTCTACTTAGATGGCATGGGAGAGAAAGATAATGTGGTTAGGTTAAAAAATTATCTGAATAACAAGTGTATGTGTATGCTTAACGTGGTATAACTGCATAACTCACATAGATAAGCTGTTGGTCAAAGCGAATCTTCAGGTTTATCAATACTGCTGCCTCAGTTAGCTCTCTGCCCGAAACAGATGAAGAATTTGTTCATTTAGAATCTAATTATCTACCTTACACAAACTGTGCATTTACGTTTATGTAGACTTACTCCATTTGTGTCATATCCTCAGTTCCATCCCCTTCCCTTTTCTCCCTGTATCTCACAGTAGGTAGGCTCCTTATAGAATACATCTGTTATATTATATAGAATACAATTGGGACTTACAGTCATGAAAAAACATGATGCAAATTACAAAAGTTATGTAAAGAATTAAAAGACAAATAAAACGGGAGCATTTTATAATTGTCAATTCACAAAATTACACTGGAGAATACATTCTCTAAGGAATTAGGCCAAGTTGCCTTTTCTAGGGCCTGCATTACATTAATGCAGAGATACAATCCCTGGTCAGAAGGTAACCTAAGCATAGTTATAATCAGCCATGTAAATCTCATCTGACATCCGATGTAGTTGCCGACTGCAGCTACCCCCAAAGAAGATAGTTGAGCTTGGCTGAGCCTTTTGTTAATGCCCAAAGCCTAACAGGCTTGTTTGATCTGAAAAATGCATCACTGTCAACTTGCAGGTTACTTGATATTAGGCTTAGGCTAATTATACCTACTGCTTATGTATAATTCCCAAATACGTTCTGAGGGCATAAAAGGTATATTGTTCAAAAAAGTAACACAAGAAAATTATGGTGAATTCATTCAGTTAAAATGTTTTTTTAAGTGCAAAAGTAACCCTGGGAATAGGTACAAAAAAACTTGCAAAGGTCACCGGGACATTTCAAAATGAAGAGCAGCAATAAGTGGATACCTCTCTATGTTTTGCCATATTTATCTCCTTCCAAATCAGTATTTACTCAACAGAAAATTGAGATAAAGAAAAGTCAGTTTATCTGTCACAGCTGAGAATGGAAGCATTTATATTCACGTAGCAGTAAAGAGGATAACTCTTAATGAAAAGTTTGTCTAAAGTGATTTACCTTGTCATACCACTGGCCTTTTGGCTCCCCTTCACGATCTGGTACCCACTGCAGCTCTGTCTCCCCTGGCCTAAGACCAATGGGTGGGGAGGGAAGGAATTCCATCATTTTCTCATCACGGTACATAGACCATTTGAAGAGATTCTGTACTGTATCATGAGGCAAGACCCTTTCAGAGGACCATACATCCTCTGCGGTTAGCCCCTCTCTGGCATTCTGAGCCCAATGCTCTTCAGGACCACCTGGACCTTTTCGTTGAGGTGAAATCATGACATAATTGCCATCTGGCCCAATAATCACCTGCCCAGAGGATGTCATATATGTGGAGAGCCCTGATGGTAGCTGGTAAGAGGCTTTCTTAAGGTTAGGATTCTTAAGAGCATCCATTAAATATGGTGTGGTGGTGACAGCAAATCCTTGAGTAAGAAGTGAGCCATCAGGCAATCGGTATGTGGCCTTGCGGAGGTCTTGATTTAGAAGTGCGTGTGAAAGATTTGGACTGGTTCTATGCCTTCGTGGATCTGCTGAGATAACAGATCCATCTGGTAACCGGTAAGTGGCCCTGCGAATGTTTTCATTCTGCAATGCATTTCCAATGTTTGGGCTACTTGGCTGGTATAGTGCCTGGGCAATAACTGATCCATCTGGAAGCCTGTAGGAGACATTTTTCATATCCTCGTTTCTCAGGGCAGATAACAGAGATGGGGATGTAGGTTTGTGACTTGCATCAGCACTTATTAAGGAGCCATCAGGCAACCTGTATGTAGCATTGCGAATGCCCTGATTCTGAAGTGCACTTGCCAAATTTGGAGACTTAACTTCTTCATAACCTGGTCCAGTTATAATTGAGCCATCAGGTAAAGAATAACTAGCATTTCTCATTTGTTGGTTCTGAAGTGCATTTGCTAAACTCGGGGAGGTAGGTTTGGCCTGCCCATAGTCTGCCATTATTAATGTGCCATCTGGCAATCTGTAAGCTGAATTTCGAATGTTTTTGTTTTGAAGTGCACTGGCCAGATTTGGTGAGGTTGGTTCCATTTGCTGATCAGTCATTATTATTGTTCCATCTGGCAGTCTATATGATGCCTTTCTAATGCTCTCATTCTGAAGGGCACGTGACAGGTTTGGTGAGGTTTGCCGTTGACCTGCAGTGATAATAGTTCCATCTGGAAGTCTATAGGTTGCATTCCTTAGATTTTTATTTTGTAAGGCATTGGACAAGTTTGGGGAAGAAGGTTGTTGTAAATGAGAGTCTGGGTACATTATTGTTCCATCTGGAAGTCTATAGGTTGCATTCCTTAGATTTTTATTTTGTAAGGCATTGGACAGGTTTGGGGAAGAAGGTTGTTGTAAATGAGAGTCTGGGTACATTATTGTTCCATCTGGAAGTCTATAAGAGGCATTTCTTATGTTTCGGTTTTGCAAAGCATTTGGGAGGTTTGGTGACAAAGACTGTTGCCTTCGTGGGTCCATTATAGACCCAGCAGGAAGTCTATATGAACCACTCTGGAGCTTTGAATTTCCAATAGCATCAGCGAGCAATGGGGAAGAACTTGCATTTAGTACCTGATTACCATATAACAATGTCCCATCAGGCAGTTGGTAAGTGGCACCATGGAGTTGTGGGTTGTGCAATGCATCAGACAGAATTGGAGACTTCCTAGGGTCCTGCCCATAACCTGGGATAGGTGCATAAGGGGAGACCATTCCCTGAAGAGGTGCCCGGAATGATGCTTTACGAATATTTTGGTTCTGCAAAGCTGTTGACAGAGCTGGAGATCCCCTTGGACCATACCCGTGGGGAATGCGAGATCCTCTGCGATGTAAATGAGTTCGGTAAGAAGCATTGCGGACATTTGGATTTTGAATAGCATTTGAAAGAAGAGGGCCAGGCCCTGTCTCTTCAATGTAATCATAGCCTGCCACCACCTCATTAAAGGGTGAATGTGGCCTCTGAAGGGTTGACTTATATGCTGCATTGCGAAGTTGTGGATTGTGAATAGCATAAGACAGCAAAGGTGAAGCTGGCTGACCTGGAATTTGTTCAAAAGCTTCCATTTCAGGAACATATGGGGAAGAAAAGGGTGGCTGTTCAGGGATTTCAGCAAACTGCGCCCTTTCAGGAGCATAAGGTGAGCCTGGTCTTTGGAAGGGTAATGTATATGAGGCTTCTCGGAGATGAGAATTATGTAAGGCATTCGACAGTAGTGGAGATGCCATCTCTTCAGTGTGTTGATCCAATACAACCATCTCAGGATTGTATGGTGATGATACTGGAACCTCTGGAACATTAATGATCTCAGTGGCATAAGGTGACATGGGCTGTTGCAAAGGTGAAGCATAGGAAGCATTACGCACACTTTGGTTTTGGAGGGCTCTAGTAAGCATTGGTGAGTGAGGGATACCACTAACCTGGTCAAATTCTACAGGTATTGGCTCTGCACCAATTGGCAAAGGAGATAAAAATGAAACATCATGCATCTGAGGGTTTTGCAATGGACCAGCAAATGCATAATTACGTGTAGCCCTAGGGGAAGTGGGACGCATTGGTAATGGGGAGCTATATTTCATAGATGGATGAGGAGATGCTGGTCTGGATAAATTCCTAATGGAAGGTTGAGGCGATGGAGGGGGCATGTATTTTTGAGAAGGCTGTGGTGATGGGGGCATCATGTCAGGTGCATGCCTAAGCGACTGTCGGGCCATGAGTGGACGGCCACGACCAATAGGTCTCTGTGGGTTTCTCATTGGACCAGGTGTTCCTGGGGGGTTGAAACGACTTTGTTCCTTTATGCCCATCCCAGTGTGTTGACCTGAGAGCTGTGGTGAAGCTGTGAAGTCCTGATGTATCATGGACCTGTTACTATGTATGGAAGGTCTAAATGGGCGTACATTTTGTGTTGGAGCACCTGAATGTCCCCCCCGGCCAGGATATGGTTTCACAGCTCCCATTGGGATGTTTGGACGGCCTCTTCCTCGCAGTCGACCTCCAGGTGATCCAAAAGGTGGAGAATCCTTCATGAGGCGAGTAGACCTGCGGGAGAGGCTGGGAGAGGGGGATCTACGTTCCACTGGTGGTTGCTGGGGCTCCACAATAAAACTTCTGGAAGGAGTAGGTGATGCTCTATGAGCCATTAATGGGGACTGTGCTCTATGGAGATCCCTCTGCTGCACACTGGCCATGGGTTGCATACCTATCTGAGGGGAGGATGGAGGACTCCTGCGCCTAGGGGGAGGTGGGGAAGCTTGAAACTTCTTGGCACCAAATGGACGATAAACTTGTGAAGGGGAGGTGGGTGGACTGGGTCTCCTAACTGAGGCACGAGGTGACTGTGGTGGGCTTCTCTTCCGAATAGATGCACGAGGCGAAGCTGAAGGGCTGGTGTGGAGAGACGGCGCTCGTGAGGGCATACGGCCAGCCATGGTCTGGGGAGATGGTAGTGCCTCTCTAAAGGATGCTTGAGGTTGTAAACGTCTATGGAATGTTGGAGAAGCAGGTGAAGCCTCTCTGTATGGATCCTGAGGTTGCAAACGTCTAGAAAGTGCTGGAGAAACAGGTTGACTCATTTTGCTTCCTATTGGAGAGCGAGGATGTTGAACATGACCCATTGGAGGGGACATCCCTCTGGTTAGTCTGGAGGATGGAGGTGCTTCCATGCCTCCAATGCCACGCACAGAGGGCTGTGGGGATGGGCTTCTTCTTAAAGGAAGAGTACCAGCAGGATGCATGGAGAGTTGGGGAGAGACATGAGGGCTTGGCCTGCGTATAGGCACAGGGGAACGTCTAACTTCCATTATCGGCTCTCCAAAACTTGCCATTGGTGACATGGATGACAAAGGCTTATGCAGAGGAGAGGTCATCCCTGATATAGACCTTCTGCTTGGTGTGGGAGATGGTGGAAATGCACCATTTTGAGCCATATGTGGCATATGTTGGCTGCCAAATCTCTGGGGATTATTTGCTTGCTTAATCAGCATGGCTGTTGGTGTGGGAACTTGAGGCAATGTGGGATAAAGCATTTCTTGAGGATAAATTGCTGGTGAAAAAGCATCCATGGGGGCTCCATGTATATATGGATAATTTTCATATTGTATGTCTGACATTCCCTCAAAATCGTATTGTGGAGGCAATGGAGGAGGCTCAACATCAATCCTTTCCTTACCAAAAAGCTTAACCTGGGGTCTTGGGACTCTGAACTCCATGTCTCCGTGAAGGGGCAATGGCTCCGCAGGGAAATCTCTATATGTTTCACCATACATTCCATAAGCTTCTACACCTTCCATTATATCTTGGATTGGATATCCATATGGCTGATACATATTGTAGGAAGACTGCAGATATGGATCAACCTCTGATTCACTGTAATTAACCAGATAGTCCTGAAAATAAGGATCCCCATAATCACCATATATACCCATATTTGGATCATCTGCTATGTCCTCTCCATTTGGGTCACCATAAAAGCCCTGAAGGTCATCAGAATATCCAAACTGAGCCTGGGAATACATATCCATTCCATTCTCCTGGGAATACATATCCATACCATTTCCCTGAGAATACATATCCATTCCATTCCCCTGGGAATAAATATCCATTTCATTACCATAAAGATCATAGCTGTCCCCCATTAAATACTGACTATCATCATAGTACTCCATGCCATTATTGACATAAGGATCCAGTGGATACTGTTGACTATAGTAGCCAATTTCCTCTGTATAATTGCCTATCTCGTCCTGAGCAGCATACGGGTCATTGTAGTCCATACCATATTCATAATATTCACTCCCATTCTGCATTGCAGTGTGTGCGTCATAGTATCTATCCTCAAAGTCATGATAGCCTTGATCATGAGATGCCGTGTCATAATAGTTATTTGGTTCATCATACTGAGTGTATGGCTGTGGAAATGAAGAGTGTCCTTGCATGTTGGCATATGGTTCACCATACCTGTTTGAATGTCTCTGAATTGACTCCCTGTGGAATGTACCCCTCTCCATTTCGATCTGATTATTATAATGATATCCCCCAGTTTCATGTTCATATCCATAATTGCGATACCCTTGAGGTGCTCGAATGCTAGCTTGGTGACCACCTGAAGGAAATGCAAATTTTTTGTTGCTTCTCCGACTCCAAGCATCATGGTCCATTCCATGTGCACTCTGACGCCCCTTAAGGGAGAGAAACCTCTTGGTGAGCCAGTTTGTTGCCCCAGCAATCTTACCCAATAATAGGCTCCTGTTTTTAAATCCATCCCCTGCATTCTTTTTCCCAAAGAGCCCTTTAAAAAATCCTGGTTTCTTCTCTGCTGCTTTAGAATTGCCACCTAATCTAATAAGCATATAGGATGGCTTTGTTCCTGACTCAGTATTTTTTTCCTTCTCTTTTTTCTTCTTCTTGCTGTTTTTGAAACGCATCATGAACTTTGGAGCATTTCTCAAAAGAGATTTCCTCCTTTTTTTCCTAACTAAACGACTCTTCCTTTTCCCAAGTCCAAGGAACAGCCTGGAAGTGCTCTTTAGTCGCTTCTTTGAATTCTTCTTCCTCTTAAATCCAGAGAACCGCATAAACATTTTTGAAGTGTTTTTCAGTCCTCTTTTCTTTTTCTCCTCAGGTGGAGGTTCGGGTGGAGGCTCTTCCTTCTTTTTTGCTTTCTTCTTTCCATGTTCCTCAGGTTTAGACTTTGATTTGTGAGGATCTTTTGATTTCTTCTTCCCTTTCCTATCCTCCTCTTCACTGTCTTCTTCCTCATCTTCTTCATCCTCATCATATTCTTCATCATCCTCATCTTCATCAGACTCAGCCTGTCTAGATTTAGACTTTCCCTTTGCAGTTTTACCTTTAGTATCTTTTCCACCACGCCTTTTCTTGCCTCCATCAGACTCTTCATCCTCATCCTCCTCATCACTTAAGTCTTCTATCAACTCAGCATCTGAACCCTCAGATTCAATAACCTCTTTCTTTCCCTTTCCTTTATCCTTTCCTTTCTTACCATCATCTTTTCCTTTACCCTTGGGTGGTTCTTCTTTTCCTTTCTTCTTATCATCCTTTCCTCCCTTCTTGTCATCTTTTTCACCTTTTTTGTCATCTTTCTTGGCCTTCTTGTCATCTTTCCCTTTCTTTTCTTCTTCCTTTGGTTTGCTCTTTTCTGGCTCTGTTTTTCCTCCTTTCTTTGCAGATTTTGAATCACCTTTTTTGGCAGGCATTTTATCCTTTTAAAACCATGCTAGTCCACTGCTTTTCTGCCAAAATAAATCAATATATAAGTTAATAGGAAAATAATAATAATGATAAAAAAGATAAATGCTAAGGAAACTTTCAAAAAGACTGTGAAATGTAAACACAGTTCTTAAAAGTTTCAAATTACAATTTAAAGACTGAGACATTTTGATTTTAGATCAGTGGATCTTTATAGACAGTTCATTATCTTTTTCCAAATTCTAAATCAAATAAAGGAAAACTACAAATTTTGTTCTACCTGTAGGTCTACTCCCTTGTATCTTTCAGTACACTGTGAGCATATAAATCTTTTTTCACATGGTTCCACTCACCACAACAGCAGACGGGGTCTATAGCAAGGATCCCTCTGGTAGACGTTCTCAGATAGAGATCCTCTGATGAGGTGTCTCTGTATGTTTCTATATCCTTACACTCACCCACAAACTCCTTTTCTCTTCTGTTTATCATCAAGAGGGAGAGGCAATCTCACCTGTACTTCTCTGTAAAGGAAAAAAGTATGAACTAACAAATAATTTCAGCACAATCACAAACTATGATATGCCTTCCATGTGTGACTCAGACAAGAGCTGCGTGTCTGAGTGAGTGAGAGGATCTGTGTCAGGGTTTTAGTTGTGTTGCAGGGCTGTAGAAGGAACCTTAATTTGCCAGCTCTACTTGCCTTGATGTAACTTAAGCTTGGGTCTCATTCCAGCATAAATAATGTAAGCACAGAGGCCCGTTACAACACAAGCTTACACACACATACACACACTGACACAGACTTACACACACACAAATAAACTATGGTGAATACAGACATGTATGCAACCAAAAACATGAACCATTCAAATTGTGCACTTGCATGTGATTGCACTACAATGAATCAGAATATCTTTTAGACATGGAACCTGTTTGAAGAAGAAAAACCTGTAAGAATTTTTTTTATGCACTCAATACTTTTTTTTAAAAAAAAATGGAAAAATGTGAAATCTCAAAAACACATCATAAGTAATGTGATTAGCAGCTAGCAAGTGAATTAATTTTCTTGTATGTGCAAGTTGTTAAAATGTCAATAAACTACATTTCTGACAATCTTTAAACTCTGAAGATACGCAAAATATGACATTTGTTTAGAGAAGGCTAATCCTCAAAAGCTGTGGTGGTACCATGGTACAGAGAATAAATTAGATGGTACTACCTTAGTGCTCTGATGTGCTTTTACTATGGTACTGAATAATTACCATGCAGGTTTGAAGTCAACAAACTTCAGAGAATACCATGGCACATGTCCAAAAAAACATGGTTTTACCATGGCACTTTTTGTAAGTGACTTGATACTTGAAAGATTACTTGATAATGCACTTTTAGACCTGATCCACACATATTTGTCAAGATGACAGGCCTAATTCACTTACAATGGTTCAGATACACAACTTTCCAATAATTTTGAGCAATGAAAAGTACTGGCTTGATTTATAGGTTAATAATTAGCTGTAGCTCAAAGTTTCATACATTATCACTGAAAATTAAAGTGTCATTGGAGCACTAGTACAGGAGTAATTAAAAATATTGACGTCAAGTTGTAACCATAGAAGTGACCAGGCCAAAACCAAGAACTGGTAATACCTGGCATCTAAGAACTACTTAAAAAGCAAGACTCCAAACTGACACACTCTAATTTCAGTGATTAAAAATGTAGTGGCTTCTTCCCCAATTAGAGTAAGAGCAAAGGTGAATAATGATGATTGTCTTAATGAGTATATGGGATGGGTGTGCATCTTTGTGAGGGTGTGTGTGCAATGATGACAAATATATAGAGAGTATATGTGAGTGTGTCTGTAAGATGACCTGCAGTAATTATTCCTGAGTCCTTGAGTGTCTTTGGCTTTCTTGTGGTGACTTAATGACATCTACAAGAGAGATGAGGGGATGAATGTAGAATTGAAGGAAAAGTTCACCCAAAAAATGTCATTCTCATGTCATTCCAAAAGCATGTGCTGTTATTTTTGCTGCGAAACATTATAGGAAAATTTTGAAGAATCTTTCCACAGATCTTCTCCATAAAATGACAGCTCATAGTGGCCACATCTGTCAAGCTTAAAACGGGACAAAAAAAAAAGAAAATTAAACAACAACAAAAACATCTAGGTTATGTATGTAACCTCCGTTCCCTGATGGAGGGAATGAACGTTGTGTCAAAGAAGCGACACTAGGGGTCTCTCTTGAGCACCGAATATGCCTCTGATCTATGAAAAAATGCCAATGAGAAGTTGGCAGACAGTATTTGCATACCCCGCCCCCGGACATACGGGTATAAAGGTGGGGAAACACGTCTAGTTCATTCAGGATTTTTCTGAGGAGCCGGACGGCTAAGCGACGTGGCCAGGAGGACACAACGTCTTGTTCCGTCCATCAGGGAACGGAGGTTACATATGTAACCTAGACGTTCCCCGCCTGTCGCTCACTTCGACGTTGTGTCGAACAAGCGACACTAGGGGTCCAATTTAAATCACGCCATGCGCTGAGCCGTGTACGCGTACTGCTGACACAGGAGCGGGCAGGTATTTTAAGTGCAAAGGCAACCAGCTGTGTCAGACTGCACGTACCCTTCCCCAATGCCCCATAAAATTTGTCAGAATCCTTCTGGTTACCATAAACAGGGGAACAAGGTGACGCTTGCCAACCTGGGAACGGGCCGAGCATAGCTGGGCCTCTTTTCTCTCTATGTTTCTCGCATAGAGCCAAATGGCTGGGGCCCTTACACGCATCGTGGGAAGGGGGTCTTACCCAGTTTCCTATTCTTTCAGGGGTAAAAGACCCTGCGGAGACCAAACCTGCCCAGGAAGGGGGAGGTAAAAAGTGCAGAAATACATCACATGGGCCTCTTAGGTCACATGTGGGAAAATCAAGGAGGGGGGGAGTTGCTACAACACGACGACCGGAGGGCAGCTTGAACTGCCTAAGGGAGACGCGGGTCCACTCGTAAGGGGACCGTACCGCAGAAAATACACACAGGAGGAAGTCCACACAGGAGGAAGTCCACGCAGGAGTCCTGACCTGTGGAGCACCTATTCCAGTGCAGGGTAGATTTGAGTACCTGCTGTGGATTGGGTCGGCAAATTGCTCAGCTGAATTGCGGACCTACAGGGCCAGGGAGGAGTCATCCAGGGAGCCGAGTTAGTGGGATCTCCTGGGAAAAAAAAGCACACAATTTTACCTCGGCCGAGGGAAAGGGCGCCTAGGTGCAATGGGTCCACCCGGTCAATCTGTCAGCGTGTTACCGAGTTCTACCAGCTCGGACCTGAGATATCACGGGACGAAACTGACTCTACCCTGAGATTGTAAAATCTCGCAAGGGTGTTAGTTGTTGCCTAACCCGCTGCTCTGCATATGTCTGCCAGGGAGATGCCTCTGGCCAGTGCCCATGAGGACGCAACACTCCTTGTTGAGTGTGATCAGACCCGCAAGTGGAGGGGCATGGCCTGGGTGTGATAAGCCAATGTAATGGTGTCAACTATCCAGTGGGAAGGCCTCTGTTTGGAGACAGCGTTCCCTTTCCGCTGTCCACCAAGGCAGACAAAGAGCTGCTCAGAACATCTAGAGCTCTGCGTGCGGTCCAAGTAGGTACGCAAAGCACGTACCAGACACAGCAACAAAGGGCTGGGCCTGCCTCCTCAAGCAGCTTCGCTTGCAGGTTCACAACCTGGACCCTGAGGGGAGTCATAGGAACCTTGGGCACATAGCCAGGTCGCGGTCTTAGGATCACATGAGTGTCTGCCGGACCGAACTCCAGGCTTGCAGGTCCCCCGACCCTCTTGATGGAGGTGAGCACAATCAGGAGGGCCGTCTTCAGGGAGAGGGCCTTGTTCGACTGATTCTAGCGGCTCGAAGGGGGGGGGGGGTGGTCTCTGAAGGCCTGAGAGGACCACGGAGAGACCCCAGGAGGGGAACAGGATTTAACCTCTGGGCGCCTCTTAGAAAACTGATGATTAAGTCGTGCTTACCCAAAGACTTGCAATCAACTGCGTCGTGGTGGGCCGCGAAAGCTGCCACATTCACTTTCAAGGTGGATGGGGACAGCCTCCGCTCCCGCCTCTCCTGCAGAAATAAGAGCACTGACCTAACTGCGCACCTCTGTGGGTCCTCAGCCTGGGAAGAACACCAATCTGCGAACAAGCGCCACTTCAGGGCGTAAAGTTGCCTGGTAGAGGGGGCTCTGGCTTGGTTGATCGTGTCTACGACGGCAGGTGGTAGACCAGCTAGATCTTTCCGTGTCCTGTCCAGGGGCCAGACATGGAGGTTCCAGAGGTCTGGGTGCGGATGCCAGAGCGTGCCCCGTTCCTGAGAAAGAAGGTCTTTCCTCAGGGGAATTCGCCAGGGAGGGGCTGTCACGCAGAGTACGAGGTCCGAGAACCACTACTCGGGCCAGTAGGGAGCCACTAGGGTGACTTGTTCCTTGTCCTCCCTGTGCAAGAAGGCTCACTCGGGGAAATGCGTACTTGTGCAGCCCCGAGGGCCAGCTGTGTGCCAGTGCGTCTGCCCCGAGGGGAGCCTCTGTTAGGGCATACCAGAGCGGGCAGTGGGAGGTCTCTCGGGAGGCAAACAGGTCTACCTGGGCCATGTCCGTAAATGATCACTCTCTCGTCACACCACCGTCTGCCATCGGCCTTTATCCATCTCGGAGGCTTGATTAGCCTGATACGGGACTGGGTGCGTATCATCACGACCCGACCCCGCCCACCCACAGACATGTTTATCCCGAACGGGAGAAAATTCCGCAGGGCAAAGAAAACAGTCAGCAACTCCAGGCAATTGATGTGCCAGCGCAGCGGGCCCCTTTCCAACAGTCTGCGGCTGCGTGCCCATTGCACACGGCGTCCGAACCCAATTTGGAGGCATCGGTCGTGACCAGGACGTGTCGGGACACCTGCTGCAAGGGGACTCCTGTCTGCAGAAAGCACAGATCTGTCCAGGGTTTTGACGTTTGGCAGCAGGCGGGGGTGATGATCACACGGTGCGTGCCGCGGCGCCATGCTTGTCTCGTGACTCGAGTCCGGGCCCAGTGCTGAGGCGGACTCATATGCATCAACCCCAGTGGTGTGGCCACCGTGGAGGATGTCATATGCCCCAGGAGCTTCTGTAAATGTTTTAAAGGGACCGCCATGCCCGGCCTGAAGGCGGTGAGGCATTTTAGCACTGACTGTGAACACTCGTTGGTGAGGCGCACTGACATTGAGACTGAGTCCACTAACTCCACGGCGAGAAAAGAGACGCTCTGAAGTCATGTTGAAATAAAGTTAAAATTATGAGATAAAAAGTATTAATTATTAGATAAAAATGTATGAGATGTTAAGTCATAATTATGTGATAATGTCATAATTTTGAGATAAAAAGTTCTAATTATGATATACAAGGTCATTATGTTGAAAGAAAGTCAAAATTATGAGATACAGTCATAATTTTGAGATAAAAGTCAGAATTGAGAGATAAAAGTCAGAATTGAGAGATAAAATTCATAATTATGAAATAAAAAGTCATTATGTTGAAATAAAGTCAAAATAATGAGATAAAAAGTATTAATTATGAGATACAAAGTCATATTTATGAGATGCTAAGTCATAAATTTGAGATAAGTCAATTATGAGATATAAAAGTCATAATTTTGAGATAAAAGTCAAATATGAGATAAGTCATTATGTTGAAATAAAGTAAAAATGATAAGATAAAAAGTCAAAATTATGAGATAAAAAATGAATAATCATAAGATAAAAAGGTAATTATGTTGAAATAAAGTCAAAATTATAAGATAAAAAATATTAATTAAGAGATAAGTCAATAACGAGATAAAATGTCATTATGTTCAACTAAAAAGTCAAAATGATGAGATACAGTCATAATTTTGAGATAAATAGTAATCTTATAATTATTATTTAATATTTCAGAATTAAGATTTAGTAACTAATAATTATGATTTAGCATCTCATAATTATGTAATTATGAACATAACAAAGCACATTTTTTTAATGTGGCGAAATATAATATATTCAAATTAGGGGTGGGCGATATATCGAATATACTCGATTTATCGTGGTTTGTTCTGCTCACGATGTAGTAAATTGCTATTTCGCGAACATCGAGTACAAATTGTCAGGTAATTTTTTAAGCCGCCAGAATGAGACTTGCTTTTTGCATTCTGCTTCTCTCCCTCTCACAGACACAAAAAGAAAAAAGAAACTCTCAGTGTGTGTGACGTACTGTATATAGGTGAGAGTCGTGAGACGTGTGTTTTTGTATCTGGAGAGAACAGGGAAAGAGCCACAAAAGCGAAGCTACAAAACGAATGTCGAGTTCGGGAACGGTAATAGAAAATGGAGGTGGACCAACTGGTTCCGAAAAGAAATAGCACTGGATCCATCGTCAGGCAGTGGTTTGGATATCGCAAAGAAGATGTTGAACAAACAATGGTTATCTGCAAAATATGCAGCAAAACCATTGCCACAAAAGGTAGCAGTACCACAAATTTGTTTCACCATTTGAAATGCCACCCACTACAAAACGAAGAATGCCTGAAACTCTGCATGTCTACATCTCCACCCACACCAAATAAAACGCCAAAGCAACCAGCCCAGAAGCAAATGACCCTGGCTTCTTCATTTTCCAAATCAATACCATATGACAAAAAAAGTCCAAAATGGAAAGAAATCATTGCCAAAGACATGGCCCCAGTTAGTTTAGTAGAAAAGTCGGATTCAAAAAACTCATTAAGACACTTGTTCCAAAATATGAATTGCCTAGTCGCAAATATTTTGCAGAGAAAGCTCTACCAGAGTTATACATTTCAGTCAGAGAAAGGTTTGCCCACCAGCTAAAAAATGTGACCCATTTCTCTACAACTACCGATTTGTGGTCCAGCAGAATGTGTGAACCATCTCTTTTACTCGTTTCACTGTACATTACATCGATAATTGGGAGTTGAAGAGTTTGTGCCTTCAAACAAGCTTTTTCCCAGATGCTCTCGTGTCATGGACCTTAACAGAAGCTCGTCTAGTGTACATCACCACTGATAATGGGACAAATATAATCAAAGCTGTGAGCCTGAATAAGTGGACAAGACTGCACCTTGCGATTGGTGAGTTTTTATTATCAGCAATGTTATAACAGCCTACTAGTAAATAAGAGAGCACTTCATAATTGTTTCATTCAATTAAAAACTGTGTGTGTGTGCACCGAGTGCGTGCGTATTATGTATTTATCAAAAATATATAGGCTAAAGCATATATTGCCATAAAATTATGAATAAAGTGGATTTAAAATCTGTAGAAAATTGACAACTGAGATCTGTAGAAAATATCTAAAAAAATAATTGGCAAAATTATTTTTGGTGATAGGCTAAGTGACTGAATTGTTGGATTTCTTTACAATTATTATAACATTTTAAATGTTTGTTTTTATTGTCAGAGAGAAGCATGAAAGACTCCCGTATTGAGCGGGCTGTTGCTGTTTGCAAGAAGGTTGTGAGCAGCTTCTCTTTCAGTTGGAAGAGGAGGAGAGACCTGGCCACAGTGCAGAAAGAGCTAAATATCTCTGCACACCAGCTGATCAGCGAGTCTCCTACCAGGTGGGGATCCCGACAGAAGATGATTGCGCGGGTGCTGGAGCAGGAGCAAGCTATTTCTCAAGTCTTGGCCTCAGAAAATCAAGTGCAAAGCCATATCGGAGATGGAGGCTTCACAGCCTCATGAAGCACCAACAGTATCAGAGCCAGAGCCACCAACAAAAAAAAAACTCAGAAGCTTCTTCAAAAGGGCAACACCATCCTCTGCCACACCATCACAGAAGGAACGGATTAAAACAGAGTTGTCTGCCTACTTGCGGTCTGTTGGCGCTGAGAGTGAATCAGATCCCCTGCAATGATGAAAGGACCACGAGGAAATGTTCCCAAACCTAAAAAATCTGCCGAAAAAGTATCCGTGTGTGCCCGCCACCAGTTCCCCATCAGAAAGGGTATTTAGTACCAGTGGAAATGTAGTTACATGCCACCGGGAATCTCTCAAGCCAGAAGCCGTTGATAGGCTTGTGTTTTTGGCACTAAACATCTAGACAACCTGTTGGTACTGACTCGTTGTTACTATGGCTTGGTGATATGACCAAAATTGTATCCTAAACAGTCAAAATAGTCTCTAGAAAACTGCACAGGGGGTCCAGAGACGGCCAAAGCAGTGGGGTCTATTGGATCTTTTACCAATTTTACCATCTTTATCCGTTTATCAATTGATGAAAATGAATGTTAAAAGATCATCTGTTTGTTCTGAAGCATAGTTACAGCAGTCCAGTATTTGTTGGAATATTTTTACATTAAAATGAAATATTTTTTATATTTCTTTAGATTCAGATACCCAAGTATGGGGCATAGAAGCCCTTGTGACTGTGGAATGATGCTGAATGTGGGTTCAGGGTTGTCCCGAGAGAAAATTTAGAAAACGTTTTTAAAAAAAATGTAAAAAACATTTGTATATTTTCATTAAAGTGAGACTAGTCTACCAACTAGTAATATTAGTCGTTCCTTATCCATTCCACACATCTAATTAATTTTCACAAAATTAGAAAAGAAATCGATTTGTTTATTATTAAAGGCTAGTAACATGCTGATTAATAAAGATACATTTAGAAGGAAAAACTTTTTGGTCTAAAAGGTGCTTTGAAATCACGTTAACTCATGTGGCGCTTCATGTCTACACACATGCAGGGAAAAGAGGCAATGCATGCGTAGCGGGACAGGGCAGAAATTATGCATGTTTGTTGCTAGAGAACAATATTCAAGATTACAGTGCAGAAAGATCAGAGCAGCCTGTTGTCAACATCACTGTTCTGTCGCGCACTTCACTAGAGATGATGAGAGGGCGCAACCGTTGTCATGAAGTCTTGCAGTGCAGATGGAATCAATCCGGTGTCTGACGTAACCTAATTGTTAGCAAGCAGCTAGCATTAGCATGTTCATCCAGTCTGACCCTTACCACTGGTGTGTTGTGAGCGAAGCTGAGAGCGTTTTCAACTCATTCCTATGAAAGCCGAGCGTCATATTCGCAAGGTGGATCAAAGGATTGGCAGCGGTGCGGAGCAAGCTCTCTCCTAGCGCTGTGAGCGTCTTTGAGCGGATTTCACCCGCCCCAGTGGAAACGCAGCCTGAGAAAGCCGAACTGCTTGTGTTTTAATGACACGCAGTAAATATCGAAAATCGTGGATTTTCTTTATCGTGATATATATCGATATCGTTTTAGCGCCCAGCCCTAGTTGTTACAAACACACAGGAATGTTGAAACACAAAGGAATATTCTTGATGTATGCTCTTTTGTTGCTTTTGGTTGAGTTTGAGCTCTGTAGAACTAGGCTACAGTATGTAGGCCTACATCATGTCATTGTTCATTTTCATTTAACAGCTGTTAAAAGCCTATTTGTGCAATTGCCTGGTTTGAATAAATACTGTTTTGTTAAAATGAACTTGGTTATGATTTCCCCTTTTTTGCATCCACGTTTAAAATTGTTCTAATAGAAACCACTAATGAATATAAACAAGAATGTTTTAAAGCAGACTACAAGAATCCTCATACTGGTGTGATTGTATGCATCAAAGGGATAAATCGAGCATTTATTAAGTGCTTTAGAGAAGATTTCAAAATATCGAGATAGCCTAAACATATCGCAATATTATTATTATATGTTATTTATAGGCCATATCGCCCAGCCCTAATTCAAATATTATTGAATGAATCTTTTATTTGAATGAATGTTCTCGTTCACTTCTATTGTTTCGGTCATGAACGACCCGTTAGATTCAATGCTCTGATAGCACATACAGTTAATTTATTGCCACCTACTGGGGCAAAGTATGTAGAAACTGTGACGAACAACACTTTTTGGTGAACGGATTCCAACTATTCGACTCACTGTAATGAATAAAAAATCCCACTGAACACGGTTATCTCGCGACCGCCTTGACAGGTGTCCGACCCACAGCTTTAAAACCAGGGCACTGAATGATTGTATTAATATTACATGGTATTTACGTGGTACTACCAAGGAACAGCACACAAAATAACCAGTACAATGGCACTTTCTGGTACTTTTTTGTAGAGTTTTCACGAATCACTTTCAAATGTCGACATTGTCTCACCAAATTATCTCATCGATTCTAGACTGTTGTAAACCCCCTTTTTTCAAATTTGTTTGTGAAATTAAAACATTTACCAACGTTTTACTTACAACAGGCAAACATTCAAAACTTCTCTCTCAAACACGCGCACGAGCGTTTCTATGGCGTTAGATATTGGACAAAACATCGCAAGCGCAAAAACACAGCGCGCAAGTGAATTTCAACAGTGTGAGCACACAAATTAACAACTTGCGAGCAGAAACAACAAAACCGCGAGTCATGATAGGTTTCACACACGCGCGCAGGTCTGTACACACGCGCGGGTTACTTTCTGCACGCGCCAGATATTTTCTGTACACACGCACGAGTTCATTTCTGCACGCGCGTGCGAAGATCTGTACACACGCGAGTTATTTTCTGCAGCTAAAATCTTTACGAGTTTTGGCACAGTTTTGACACTCAGGGGCGTGGCCCAATCCTAATGCTATTGGCTGCTGACCAAATCCTGTATTGATTGGCTGCATCTCTTCGAATCTCTCGTGATTGGCTGTTGTTGGAAGAGGACAGACAGAAAGCAGAAACACTTTTTTGTAATTTTTTGACAAGAAAAAACATACAAAACTCTTGTAGGGGAGAAATAAGAAATATAAATCAATAGGAACAATACTATTATTGGCAGTGTAAATGAAAGAAAAGCGTCCCCTACACAATACTGAACAACAAAAAGCAAACAACAAGGGGGTATTAGTTAAAAAAAAAAACAAAGTCTCGAGAGCAAAAGGCTAGAGAAAAAATGAAAATATTAAAGAAAAAAATGAAAATAAAAGCATCCTTTAGACGTAGCATACAAGTGGATATTTATCAAAACAATTGTCTGGATATATAAAATTTAAACCTCTTTCTAAGAAACTCAGCAACCGTATATATTTTATAAATTATTTTATAGTGAGTCTCTTTGACTAAGGGAAAGGGGCCATTTGATGAATTTGAAATGTGGGTTATCTATGGACAAGGCATTCATATTTGGACCTTGTACACACAATCCTCTATTATAATCCAAAAACATTATAGATTTCAAAAAATCATTAATACATTTGTTATTAAATTACATTCATTAATGACTAGATTTGGTAAGGTTGATGGAAGTAATATTCTCACATACATCAATGTGTTTTGGATTAACTGCAATAATGTAATGGTATTGATTTACACATTTTATATTCTCTATAAGTGCGGTTAAGATTATACTTGAGCAAAAAGGCAAATATGTTCCAAGTTACCATTATCATCTAATATATAACACAATACCCGTCTCATACCAATCACATTTAAACAATTATTTCCTATTAATTGTAATGACCCTGTTATTCCATAGGGTGGATCCATGGGGAGAAAAGTTGTTTAAATATAATTTTACAGTATTGGAGAAGTTGATTGTGGAAGTTTGGTAATTTAATAGGAATCTTAGTTGCCTCAAAATTACATTTTAAAAGAAATTCAAGCCGACCTGTTTTATTAAATAGATTAATCTAGGTATGTGAAACCACATAGAGTAAGGTTGTGATCAGTATGATTTCAACCATTTACTCTTAAATGCCCCAAACATTGATTCAAAGTCCAAGGGGTTGATACCACCCTTATCATACTCTTTCACTAACTGTGATTTCCTAATATAATGGGGTTTTTTTTCCAAAGGAGGGAACTGGGAATATTGGGAATCAGATGATGGCAGACAGTAAAGAGGTTATGGTTTCTTTCTAAATTTCTGGTAGCTGTAAGATGTTTTATGTGTTTATATATACATGTGTGTTTTCTGTCTTTGATAATAACTGAAAATAGGTGGTGTGTGTGTGTGTGTGTGTATGTATATACATACATACATACTATACACACACACACACACACACACGTATATATATATATATATATATATATATATATATATATATATAGGCCTATATATATATATATACACAAACACACACACACACACGCAAAAAACATCTTACAGCTACAAGAAATTAAGGAATTTAGAAAGAAACCATAACCTCTTTACTGTCTGCCATCATCCGCTTCCCAATCGTCCCGCTTCCTGACTGTCCTCGTCCAACAACAGCCAATCAAGAGAGATTCGAAGAGATGCAGCCAATCAATACAGGATTTGGTCAGCAGCCAATAGCATTAGGATTGGGCCACGCCCCTGAGTGTCAAAACTGTGCCAAAACTTGTAAAGATTTTAGCTGCTCGTGTGTGCAGAAAATAACTTGCGCGTGTGCAGAAAATAACTCGCGCGTGTACAGATCTTCGCGCGCGTGCAGAAAGTAACCCGCGCGTGTGTACAGACCTGCGCGCGTGTGTGAAACCTATCATGACTCGCGGTTTTGTTGTTTCTGCTCGCAAGTTGTTAATTTGTGTGCTCACACTGTTGAAATTCACTTGCGCGCTGTGTTTTTGCGCTTGCGATGATTTGTCCAATATCTAACGCCATAGTTTCACTCTGGTTGTGCGAAACGTGCGCGCGCTCTCCAGTGCGGTTGCGCGACAGATGCTCGTGAACGCACTCAGCCTCCCTCTTCCGTGCTGAGAAGATGGATGAAACGGGCTCGTTTGGAGCAGGGCGAGCCGGTTCGGCATTCGATCTGATCGCATTTGTCAAACAACCTCAGACTATCCTAAGAGTGTTGGCATGGGTAGGAGCAATAATATGCTATGATTTATAATTTATAGAATTATGTGTATTAAATCGTGTCAGATTTCAATTTTTTAGTGCCAAACAATAACTGAAACGATTTTATGGCGTTTATTTTCCATTAGGAATCAGAAAGCTTGTTTCTGAAATCATTCATATTCATTATAATTTATTTATTGCTTTAAGGGCGCCTGTAATTGTGTATGAAAACGACCGTGTGTTATTATACTGTAGGATGCTGTCTTCTAGGGGCACGAACACGTCAGATGTTGCAGTGGTGAAGACGCGCGCATTGCGTGTGCGCGCAGTTTTTAAAACGCTTTAGTAGGCTACTATTGACTGCAATATTTATTCCACCCATTGCACACGAGACATAAGAGTTTATATAAGTTACTTATATGTGTGGCATTTCTTTCTTTCTTTCTTTCTTTCTTTCTTTCTTTCTTTCTTAAAGAAAATTACAAGTAAATGGCACTCTGTCATGGTAGTTTTCATTATAATGACACCTTGAGCTTTTGGTCTTAAAAATACACAAATCGTATTGGCTGAATTGGAGTGATCTTTGAACCAAGTGTACCCCTGTGCAACTGTTCCATAGGGATTCACCCTGCAATTATTGTACAGTAAATCAAAGCCTAGGTTTATTATCATGTCTGTGTGTAGGAGATTAAACTAAATGTTTTTGTGTTACCTACATTTAACACAGCCGTGATGAATAACAATGTGTCTGAACACAGGCAATACACTAACACAAATTGGTGTTGCAGTTATAGGCCATCCATCCATCCATCTTCAACCGCTTATCCGATGTTGGGTTGCGGGGGCAGCAGCTCCAGCAGGGGGCCCCAAACTTCCCCATCCCGAGCCACATTAACCAGCTCTGACTGGGGGACCCCGAGGCGTTCTCAGGCCAGTGTGGAGATGTAATCTCTCCACCTAGTCCTGGGTCTTCTCCGAGGCCTCCTCCCAGCTAGACGTGCCTGAAACACCTCCCTTGGGAGGTGCTCAGGGGGCATCCTTACCAGATGCCCAAACCACCTCAAACTGACTCCTTTCGATGCAAAGGAGCAGCGGCTCTACTCCGAGCTCCTCACTGATGACTGAGCTCCTCACCCTATCTCTAAGGGAGAAGCCCGCCACCCTTCTGAGGAAGCCCATTTCGGCCTAGTTCTTTCGGTCATGACCCAGCCTTCATGACCATAGGTGAGGGTAGGAACAAAAATTGACCGGTAGATCGAGAGCTTTGCCTTCCGGCTCAGCTCTGTTTTCGTGACAACGGCGCGATAGAGCGAGTGCAATACCGCCCCCGCTGCCCCGATTCTCCGGCCAACCTCCCGCTCCATTGTCCCCTCACTCGTGAACAAGACCCCGAGGTACTTGAACTCCTTCACTTGGGGCAATACCTCCTTCCCCACTCCATCGGTTTCCTGCTTTTTGCATAGGCTTTTTATGAAATCATGTATAAAAGAGTTGTAATCCATGAACTAATCCAACCAGCTCTGACAAAGTTGCAAGACCATGAAGCACCGCGAATGACATAGTCGAATTGAAAACGTTGGGAATATCGAAAACTATTGATTGGAAGTTGTTTATTATAAGTATAGAAACAATACAATTTACATTTACAGGTGAAACTCGAAAAATTAGAATATCGTGCAAAAGTTCATTAATTTCAGTAATTCAACTTAAAAGGTGAAACTAATATATTATATAGACTCATTACAAGCAAAGTAAGATATTTCAAGCCTTTATTTGATATAATTTTTATGATTATGGCTTACAGCTTATGAAAACCCCAAATTCAGAATCTCAGAAAATTAGAATATTACATGAAATCAATAAAAAAAAAGGATTTTAAATATAGAAATGTCGGCCCTCTGAAAAGTATAATCATGCATATGTACTCAGTACTTGGTTTGGGCCCCTTTTGCATTAATTACTGCCTCAATGCGGCGTGGCATGGATGCTATCAGCCTGTGGCACTGCTGAGGTGTTATGGAAGACCAAGATGCTTCAATAGCGGCCTTCAGCTCTTCTGCATTGTTTGGTCTCATGTCTCTCATCTTTCTCTTGGCAATGCCCCATAGATTCTCTATGGGGTTCAGGTCAGGCGAGTTTGCTGGCCAATCAAGCACAGTAATACCATGGTCATTGAACCAGGTTTTGGTACTTTTGGCAGTGTGGGCAGGTGCCAAGTCCTGCTAGAAAATGAAGTCAGCATCTCCATAAAGCTTGTCTGCTGAAGGAAGCATGAAGTGCTCTAAAATGTCCCGGTAGACGGCTGCGTTGACTCTGGACTTAATAAAGCACAGTGGACCAACACCAGCCGATGACATGGCTCCCCAAACCAACACAGACTGTGGAAACTTCACACTGGACTTCAAGCATCTTGGATTGTGTGCCTCTCCATTCTTCCTCCAGATTCTGGGACCTTGGTTTCCAAATGAGATGCAAAATTTGCTCTCAAATTTGGAATTTGAGAGCGCTTGAGACGCTTCTGACGTTGTTTGTTGTTCAGGAGCGGCTTGACAAGAGGAATACGACATTTGAAGCCCATGTCCAGGACCCGTCTGTGTGTGGTGGCTCTTGATGCAGTAACTCCAGCCTCAGTCCACTCCTTGTGAAACTCCCCCACACATTTGAATGGCCTTTTCCTGACAATCCTCTCCAGGCTACGGTCATCCCTGCTGCTTGTGCACCTTTTTCTTCCACACTTTTCCCTTCCACTTACTTTCTATTAATGTGCTTTGATACAGCACTTTGAGAACATCCAACTTCTTTTGCAATTACCTTTTGAGGCTTTCCCTCCTTGTGGAGGGTGTCAATGATGGTTTTCTGCACAACTGTCAGGTCAGCAGTCTTCCCCATGATTGTGAATTCAACTGAACCAGACTGAGAGACCATTTAAAGGCTCAGGAACCCTTTGCAAGTGTTTTGGATTAATTAGCTGATTAGAGTGTGACACTTTGAGCCTACAATACTGAACCTTTTCACAATATTCTAATTTTCAGAGATTCTGAATTTGGGGTTTTCATAAGCTGTAAGCCATAATCATAAAAATTATATCAAATAAAGGCTTGAAATATCTTACTTTGCTTGTAATGAGTCTATATAATATATTAGTTTCACCTTTTAAGTTGAATTACTGAAATTAATGAACTTTTGCACGATATTCTAATTTTTCGAGTTTCACCTGTATTGTAAAATATAAGGGTAGTTTAAGGAGGAAGGGAGACTGACTCGATTATGTCATTCACATTGTGTCATGGGAGTGGGCGGTCGCTCCTAAGCTCGTTTCGCAGGCTTTGTTGGCCACTGTTCTCTAATTGGTGGATCTTTCTCTGCTCGACCATGGGTAATATAGTTGATAGCTTCAACTGAAGCATATACAATCAACAAACCACCTCGGACTTCATAGTAGGTCTGTTTTTAAATGTTTAGTCATAAAAGGTATTGTTTAACTTGAAAATCAATTTGCCTATGGAAAAAATGAATGGGATTTTTACTTCCAGAACCAGACTGTTGAGATCTAAAGAGAAGTGGAAAACCTTTATCAGTGTTCATTTTTTGAGCAAGTTCACTTCCTAAATGAAGATGAAATGTGTGAAATGGATCAAACAAAAACTGTCCTTTTTTCTTCTTTGAATTGAAGGTGCCCAGTTTAACCCCTGACTATATTTAGAGGAATATTCCAGGTTCAATACAGGTTAAGCTCAATTGATGCTCCATGCGGGAGATGCAGGTTTAAGTCCTATACAGAGTGGGTAGAACTGGAGGGTCACACTAACATGAGCCGGGTACATGGCAGCGGTCAAAGAGTCTGTGTAGTTCATGTTTATAGACAGAATTATTCAAAATAGTCCAGATGGGATCCCTTAGGTGTGATGTTAAGAATAGTTAGTCACGTGAGGCCTGCTCTCTTGACTTGAACTGCTTGCCAGTGGGTGGGGCCAAGGGTATGATGATGCATGTTGTCGGATGTGTAAATATAAATGAGCAATGTGTCGTGACATCATGAACAGACAGATTTCAAAATGAGATGTTACAGCAGGGTGGTAACTATAAATGCTATATTGTTTACGTCTTGTAACTATACCTTTTAAATAGTGAGTATTTTAACGTTTTTTAATGGATTCACTTCCATTGTAAGTCCCCCACTGGAAACCATTTCTTAAGAAAAGGAGGGGCAAGTCAAAATATTTTATTGTGGCAATCAATATTATGCCACAAATGCTGTCGATTGACCTTAAATTGTATTGAACCCAGAATATTCCTTTAATACAACACTAACAATTGCCTTCCATTTACAATCAAGATGGCAGCAGTATTTGCTGAAATGTCTCAATAGGGCTTCCTTAGAGGCATGTTTAACATGCTGGTTCATCTAGCCCGCCAATTATCACAGCAGCTGTAACTGTTTCTATGACGACTGTGTGATGTGATGTATGCATCAGTTTAAAGAGTTCCATTGCCAGAAATAGCACGCAGCACCTGAGCATTGTACTGATTTTCTCCTAGTGTTTCTCAAACACACACAAACTAGACTTCATGCATTTGTGTTACTTGATGATCTGTGGTCTTCTGTTTGAGTGTGTAATCTGTTGCATTAGTGTGAATTAGCCACATTTTCACTCTAAGGTGCAAATAAATTCCTTCCAAGCATATGCTGCTAAGAAACTAAAAGCATCGCACGGCATTAATAAGAGAATTGTGTGGCCCTTCCACTTAGCATGTGTAATATAAGAGCAGAAAAGCTGCACTTAGATGCCTTTCTAAGAGAATACAAATAATTTAAGAATTTAACATCAGGCCAGAGATAGAGCTTATGGACCGGTTCATTACCACCCAGTGTAACTTGTGTGTTTGCTTATTTTCTCTCTGTCTATCGGCAGATCTTCTCCATGGCGGTCTTTGCCTCTATAATAAACGAGGGCTATGTGAACATGGGCAGTGAGCGACTGCATTGTGTCTTTAATAAGAATGCAGATGCCTGTAACTACGGGATCACTATAGGAATCGTGGCTTTCATAGCCAGTGTCTTCTTCCTGGTCCTAGATGTCTACTTTCCCCAGATCAGCAGTGTCAAAGACAGAAAGCGAGCAGTGCTGTTGGAGATTGGGTTTTCAGGTAACCCACACACAAAATACAAACATTTAAATTTTGTTTGGCATTTCTAACTGGGGTGGTGTTTACATGTATGATGACATGTTACATAAAATTATCATATCCTGACAATACACAGGGTGATGTTTTAAATTTAGTATACATACCAGTACCTTCCTGTGCGTTTTTAGAATTGTTAAACTTGTAGTTTCGGACATGGATGCTGATTGTTCAATACAGTCCAAAATACACAATTTAGTAACAGCTGTGGCACAACACACTTGTTCACTGAACTATTGTACTGACACTTTGAATTGTTAGTGAATGACACAAATGCTCTTTGACATTGGGTTTCAGTCTCTTGTAATAGGCTCTTTCTTAAAGGGATAGTTCACCCCAATATCCCTGATGTGAATGACTTTCTTTCTTCTGCTGAACACAAATGAAGACTTTTAGAAGAATATCGCAGCTCTGTAGGTCCATACAATGCAAGTCAAAACGTTGAAGATCAAAAAGCACATAAATGCAGCATGAAAGTAATCCATTCAAATCTAGTGGTTAAATCCATGTCATCAGAATCGATATGGTAGGTGTGGGTGAGGAACAGTTTAAGTTTGAACAATTAAGTTCCTTTTTTACTATAAATATTCACATTTAAACAGCATTCGTAGGTGCTTATCGCCACCGACTGGGCAGGGAGGCGAATTTATAGGAAAAAAGGACTTAGATATTGATCTGTTTCTCACCCACACCTATCATATTGCTTCTGACGATAAAGATTTAATCACTGGAGTCGTATGGATAATGTTTATGTTGCTTTTATGTGCTTTTTCAAGATTCAAAATGTTGGTACCCATTCACTTCCATTGAAAGGACCAACAGAGCTGAAATATTCTTCTAAAATTCTATGCTTGTGTTCAGCAGAAGAAATAAAATCAATCACATCTGGAATAGCATGAGGGCATTTTTAAACTATCCCTTTAAGTTTGTCTTTATTTTCCCATCTCCTCTCGCCAGGGTTTTGGACATTCCTTTGGTTTGTAGGATTCTGCTTTTTGGCCAATCAATGGAGTTGTACATCCCCTAAAGAGCTGCCATTGGAGCAGGCATCAGATGCAGCTCGTGCAGCTATTGCTTTCTCTTTCTTCTCCATCCTTACCTGGGTAAGACACCATAACTTCCTGTACAAACACATGGTCATAATTACAGCCAATGTTGATGTTTGTGTTTCAGGCCTACTTGTGTCTACTAGCAGTGCACATGTTTAAGAACATTGCCTTTATGGATGATACAGAGATGCTTTTGTCCAAACAGCCTAACAGCCTGTCACTAATATAGTATCTGTGTATAATGACGCAATAAAAATGGGCTCATTATACATTTATAAATTAATAAAAATGTTCTAAATACTTTTTGGAACTTATTTTGGAATTACAACTGTAATTATTTATACACATTCTCTGTGAATCAGTAGTGTCACTTGAAAAGGAGAACAAATTAAAACTGATGCAAAAATGTCTAATCGGGGATGGTGCTTGTTAGTAATTTGGCTGAATGGGCATGATTTTGGGGTACATGAACATTCGGAAGGAACATGTTGATTTCCCGTGTGATCATGTTGTGCTACTATCTTTCTCTCTAGCATGTTAACCTGACTAACATACATATTCCTGATTACCTTGACTAGGCGGCCCTTACCGTGTGTGCCGTTCAGCGATTCCTGCTCGGAACTGACATGACACTGTTTACAACTGAGCATTTGGCCGGCCAGGCCCCTAAGCAGCCGTACCCCTCCAACGATGTCACCGGTCAGACCACCATCCCTGTCAACGCTTACCAGAGTCCACCACTCATCGAAACCGTAGAGACCATCCCCCCGTGCTACAAGATCCCACCAGCATTTTAATCCACAGCCAATCGGAAAGGAATGTAGCAGAGATAATGGACAGATTAAAGACTGCCGCTAATGTTTATTTAGTCATTCATATTTATTATTACATGGTTTAAAGACATACCAAAATTTTAAAGGGGCACTAGTAATTGTTTTTTTTAAAATTAATGTTTTGCTGGTTGACAAGCGAAAGAGTATGAAAATGGTCAAGAGATTGAGAAAATGTGTGTCACTCAGCTGTTTCAGTATATGTGTGTGTCTGTTTTGCTGGACATTGGAGCAGCCATTCTAGATGAGATAACTAAGATAGCTGTAAATGATTGGTTCCTTTACAAGAATACTTTCATATGTGTGTGTGTGTGTGTGTGTGTGTGTGGATGTGGATGTGTATGCTTGCTCTAACTCAGTCTAGTTGCATGATATGTTAAAATGACACTGAAAATCCCACTTAAGCATAGAGGTAACTGTTATATTTTGGTAATGGAAGAAGTTACAGTGGTTATCAAAGTCTTTGGAGCAAAATATACAATGATGTCCTGAATAAAGAGGAATCAGTACATTGAACCAGACCACTGGATGCCATTATTGTGTACTGTACATTGATACACTTATTACAACTTGTGCCAGTGTTTAATTTGCATAGTTGTTTGTTGGAAGCATATGCTGTGTACCATAAATCTCTAGTTTCACTTTCAAAATGTGAAAGAATGTGAAAGTGTAAGTGTAGATTTATAGTTTAAAAAAAGGACTTAAATATTTATGTTTTTTCACCCACACTCGTATCACTTTTGAAGTCATATTTAAGCACTGGAGTATGGATTCGTTTTATGTGGCCTTTATGTGATTTTTGGAGCTTGAATGTTCTGGTCACCATTCACTGGTGGTCATGGACCTACAGAGCTGAGATATTCTTCAAAACAACAAATCTGGGATGGCACGAGGGTGAGTAAATGATGAGACAATTTTCATTTTTGGGTGAACAATTCCCAAAAAGAAATTTGACATTTTAAAAGGTTTAGGATAAAACAGGTAGGTAATCATGATTTTGCAATTCTCAAAGGCAAACCCAAGATTTATTAAAAGTGTTTCCTAAATGTGATTTATTACACTATGAATAATGTAACTAAAATGTAACATCAAATGTCTGGGCAATATACAGTTTGGTTGGCATGCTATTATCAGTTATTATTACCTAATCACACAGAAGTTATCTGACGCTTTCCTTGGTTATAATTTTGAATAAAATGGGATACACAATAGAGTACTGTAAACTACTTTTTGTGTTTCAAAACATTAAATTGCTAAGTTATGACTAATCAAAACACCATGCAAATTTCTGCTAAAATTATTCCAAGTGACGAAAAAAATTGGTATCCCAATCCTTTTTTAAACCAATAAATATGCAAATCCCATAGACTATTACTAGACTACTATTAGATGATAGACTATTATCTAACATAAAATAAACAGAATGAAAAGTAGCTAGTTTACAGTTGAAGTCAGATGTTTACATTTGAATTAAATACATTTGAATTTTTCACAATTCCTGACATATAATCGAAAATGTTTTGCCTGTCCTAGGTTCGTTAGTAACACTACTTTATTTTAAGAATGTGAAATGTCAGAATAATAGTAGAGAGAATTATTTATTTCAGCTTTTATTTCCCATTCCCAGTGGGTCAGAAGTTTACATATACTTTGTTAGTATTTGGTAGCATTGTACTATTTTAATTGTTTAACTTGGGTCAAACATTTTGGGTTGCCTTCCACAAGCTTCTCACAATAGTTGCTGGAATTTTGGCCTATTCCTCCAAACAGAACTGGTGTCACTGAGTCAAGTTTGTTGGCCTCCTTGCTCAAACATGCTTTTTCAGTTCTGCCCACAAATGTTCTATCGGATTGAGGTCAGGGCTTTGTGATGGCCACTGCAATACTTTGACTTTGTTGTCCTTAAGCCATTTTAACACAACTTTGGAGGTATGCTTGACCGAGCTTTAAGTTCAATGCTAATGTCTTGAGATGTTGCTTCAATATATCCACATAATTTCCTTCCACATGATGCCATCTATTTTGTGACGTGCACCAGTCCATCCTGCAGCAAAGCACCCCAGAACATGATGCTGCCACCCCCATGCTTCACAGTTGGGTTGGTGTTCTTCAAGCCTCACCCATTTTCCTTCAAACATAACAATGGTCATTATGGTCAAATCTTATGGTAAGTTAAAATTTAGTTTCATCTTTGTCCCCATGTGCACTTGCAATGCAGTCTAGCTTTTTAAAGGCAGTTTGGAGCAGTGGATTCTTCCTTACTGAGCAGCCTTTCAGGTTATGTTGATTTTGGACATGTTTTACTGTAGATATAGATACTTGTCTACCTATTTCCTCCAGCATCTTCACAAGGTCCTTTAATGTTGTTCTGGGATTAATTTGCACTTTTTACACCAAACTACATTAATCTCTAGGAGACAGAATGTGTTTCCTTCCTGAGCGGTATGATGGCTGCATGGTTCCATGGTGTTTATACTTGCGTACTATTGTTTGTACAGATGAACGTGGTACCTTCCGGCATTTTGGAAATTGCTCCCAAGGATGAACCAGACTTATGGAGGTCCACAATTCTTTTTTCTGAGGTCTTGGCTGATTTATTTTGATTTTTCCATGATGTCAAGCAGAGGGGCACTAATTGGCTAATTGCCTAAAGGCTTGACATCATTTTCTGGAATATTCCAAACTGCTTAAAGGCACAATTAACTTAATGTATGTAAAGTTCTGACCCACAATAATTATGATATACAGGTGCTGGTCATATAATTAGAATATCATCAAAAAGTTGATTTATTTCAGTAATTCCATTCAAAAAGTGAAACTTGTATATTATATTCATTCATTACACACAGACTAATATATTTCAAATGTTTATTTCATTTAATTTTGATGATTATAACTGACAACTAATGAAAACCCCAAAATCAGTATCTCAGAAAATTAGAATATTGTGAAAAGGTTCAATATTGAAGACACCTGGTGCCACACTCTAATCAGCTAATTAACTCAAAACACCTGCAAAGGCCTTTAAATGGTCTCTCAGTCTAGTTCTGTAGGCTACACAATCATGGGGAAGACTGCTGACTTGACAGCTGTCCAAAAGACAACCATTGACATCTTGCACAAGGAGGGCAAGACACAAAAGGTCATTGCTAAAGAGGCTGGCTGTTCACAGAGCTCTGTGTTCAAGCACATTAATAGAGAGGCGAAGGGAAGAAAAAGATGTGGTAGAAAAAAAGTGTACAAGCAATAGGGATAACTGCACCCTGGAGAGGATTGTGAAACAAAACCCATTCAAAAATGTGGGGGAGATTCACAAAGCGTGGACTGCAGCTGGAGTCAGTGCTTCAAGAACCACCACGCACACACGTATGCAAGACATGGGTTTCAGCTGTCGTATTCCTTGTGTCAAGCCACTCTTGAACAAGACACAGTGTCAGAATCGTCTCGCCTGGGCTAAAGACAAAAAGGACTGGACTGCTGCTGAGTGGTCCAAAGTTATGATAGTAAATTTTGCATTTCCTTTGGAAATCAAGGTCCCAGAGTCTGGAGGAAGAGAGGAGAGGCACAGAATCCATGTTGCTTGAAGTCCAGTGTAAAGTTTCCACAGTCAGTGATGGTTTGGGGTGCCATGTCATCTGCTGGTGTTGGTCCACTGTGTTTTCTGAGGTCCAAGGTCAATGCAGCCATCTACCAGGGAGTTTTAGAGCAGTTCATGCTTCCTGCTGCTGACAAATTTTATGGAGATGCAGATTTCATTTTCCAACAGGACTTGGCACCTGCACAGTGCCAAAGCTACCAGTACCTGTTTTAAGGACCATGGTATCCCTGTTCTTAATTGGCCAGCAAACTCACCTGACCTTAACCCTATAGAAAATCTATGGGGTATTGTGAAAAGGAAGATGCGATGCGCCAGACCCAACAATGCAGAAGAGCTGAAGGTGGCCACTATCAGAGCAACCTGGGCTCTCATAACACCTGAGCAGTGCCACAGACTGATCGACTCCATGCCACGCCGCATTGCTGCAGTAATTCAGGCAAAAGGAGCGCCAACTAAATATTGAGTGCTGTACATGCTCATACTTTTCATGTTCATACTTTTCAGTTGGCCAACATTTCTAAAAATCCTTTTATTGTATTGGTCTTAAGTAATATTCTAATTTTCTGAGATACTGATTTTGTGATTTTCATTAGTTGTCAGTTATAATCATCACAATTAAATTAAATAAACATTTGAAATATATCAGTCTGTGTGTAATGAATGAATATAATATACAAGTTTCACTTTCTGAATGGAATTACTGAAATAAATCAACTTTTTGATGATATTCTAATTATATGACCAGCACCTGTAGTCAATCAAAAGAGAAACAGTTTGTCTCTAAACAATACTATATTTTGCTAATATGAAATCTGTGGGTTCAAAAATTAGTTTTAAATACTTCAACCTAAGTGTAAACTTCTGACTTCAACTGTACATATATAACGTTATTGTGCAATGTTAATCTGATGTTATATAAATGTGTGTGTGTGTGTGTGTGTGTGTGTGTGTGTGTGTATATATATATATATATATATATATATATATATATAATATATATATATATATTCAAACCCTATTTTGTATCCAGTTTGTTGAACCCTAGTTGTTATTAAGCTGATTGGTCTCTAAAAATTAAAAAATAGTGAAACAAAAATCCTTTACAAGTAAAATGGATTACAGTCTACAGGAGACAGTACAGGCAATCTTCTCAAATACTTAACAGTCTTGAACCTACTTAATGTCCATAGAGTTTCAACAAAATGTATCTTTGCAATGCTCATTGAGCCCTCTTTTTTCCCTTATATTATTCCTGTAGAACACAACATCCAAGTCTTGTTTTACCCTTAAAATGTCATAAAGCAGTCAAAATCACTTGGACAAAGTGCTCAACACATCCTTTTTCAGTTCAAAAGAGGATTGCATCACATCTGCGTTCTTCATTAAGACTTCATTAGACATTTCATCACACTCTCACGTTACATATACACAATAACACACTTTTCAAATATTCTAAGTACAGCAATACTCATTTATATTTAGCAGCCCTTAGTTTTCCAATATTCCTCCATCACACTCGAATTCATGAGCAAATAAAGTTTTTTAATGATAAAGACATACGAGTATGCATCCTCATGGTTATGTGAATAAGTAAACTACAATAAACCACTTATGTTTACTGTTTCACACTTGAAAATTTTAACCCATATTTTTAACCCCAGGTTAATGTAATCCCTGGTGTCTACCTCACCCTGGATTATTATATAGTCATTTATCCTGGGTAGTCAAGTTTTTAGATTTCACACTGTACATTTATAAACCCTGGGTAAATGTTCTTGTTTGCATATTTACAAGGCTTAGAACAATAATTGTACAAGAAATCATGCTTAAACTATGCATCCTGTTATAATAACTGCTTGTCCTTTGTGGAAATAATTAAACAAAATATTACTGTGTTTCATCACAAAATGACTTGTAATATTCTAGCACTACAGGGCTTTATAAGCTTTTCAAAATTACAAGTGTAAAATACACCAGGGTTAGAAGTGGATTTAAGTTAAAATATGATGTTAACCCAGGGTTAGTTGTAGATTGAATAGTTTATATTTGACTGTCCATAGAGTGAAAAGGATTTAATATACCAAATATGCACAAATGCTTTTATGTGAGGAAATGTCACAATTGAGAATACTAAAACAGTGATGCTAATGCTAAATGCTGAGGTTACATTTTTGACTGTAAATGTAAATGTTCATGGGCTATAATTACTGGACCACTGATCACTTGACATACCAAAACACATCTGTAATCAGACCAAAAATAGCATGAGGGTGAGTATTCATTCTAGCTCATTTCTGTGGAAGAGTCTGTACTTGTGCATAATTGAAGGTGCTTGAAACTATTTCATGGTTTTATGTGAAGCAGGATACAGTTTCATTGAAAGAAAAAAAGGAAAAAAGACAAAAAATAAAAAAAGGAAGAAAGAAATGAAAACATAAAAAAGAAAGAATGAAAATAAAAAGGAGGATGGAAGGGAAGAAGGAAAGAATAATAAAAGAATGGAAAAGAAAAATTAAGCTAGAAAGAAAGATGGAAGGAAGGAAAAAGAAGAAATGAACAAAAAATGATAAAAGAGAAAAAAGGAAGGAAAAAAGATGGAAGAAAGAATGAAAGAAAGAAAAAAGAAAGAAAAGAAAAAGCAGGAAAAAAGAAAAAATGATGATGAAAGGAAGAAAGGATGGAAAGAAAAGTAAAAAGGAAGAAAAGAAAAATGGAGGAAGGAAGAAGGGAAAAAGCACTTAAGCATGGAAACATGGAAGGAAGAAAATAGAAGAAAAGAACGAAAGAAAGAATAAAAATAACAAGGAAGGAAGAAAGGAAGAAAATAAAACAGAAAAAAATTAAGCAAAATTTAAAAAGAAGGAAGGGAGGAAAGGAAAGAATAAAAAAGGGAAAAAAAGGTGGAAGGAAGGAAAAAGAATGAAGAAAAATAAAAAAAGGATGGATGAAATGAAGAAAGAAAGGATGCAAAGAAAGAAAAAACAAGGAAGAAAAGAAAAGAAAAATAAGAGAGGAAGGAAGAAGGGAAAAAGGAATGATGGAAACAAGAAGGAAAAAAGGAGAAAGGAACAAAAAAAAGAGGAAGGAAAAAATTATAAAAATAACAAGGAAGGATCAAAAGAAAGGAAAACAAAGACAATAAATAAAAAGGAGTAAGCCATGAAGGAAAAAGTAAGAATAAATAAAGAAAGAAAAAGAATGAAGGAAGGAAGAACAGAAAAATAAGGGAGGAATGAAGAAAAAGATGGAATAATGGATGGAACAATGGAAGGAAGGAAAAAGAAGAAAGGAAGAAAAGACATAATAAAAAAGGAGGAAGTAAAGAAAGAATACAACTGAAAACAGAAAAAGGAAGAAAGAAAAAAGAAAGAAGGAACACTTTAATGATTTTATGACAAATACATTAAGAAAATAAAGGAATGTTTCAGGTTCAATTAAAGTTAAGTTCTTTATTTTCGCTTAAAGATGCTGAAAGCGATTTTAGCCGTTCTAGAATTTCCACAAGCTGAGCCGTAGGATTAGCCACGCCTCCTCTTTCCAAAACCCCCGACATCAAGCAGAAGCAGTTGTAAAAATATCAGCATAAAAATAGCACCCTTAGCTGACAACTGTTATGAGCAACATGGCATTAAAATGACATTAAGCCTTAATAATTCGCTGCAACTACAACACAATCACAACGCACAAAATGAATGACAGGCAGAAAGCCTCAGAGACCATGGCCCGCAGAAACAATTTTGTTAGCTGTTTACAGAGCTGTCACAGACACGAGTGAGATATCTCAGGACACTTATTAAATTAATATCTTTCCATAAAAACAAAAAAAAATAAAAAAAAATCGCTTACAGCACCTTTAACACAGAATTGTTTTTGACTTGACACTCAGTTTGTAAAAACAAAACAAATCCATGCTTACAATGTAAGTCTATGGGGCAAGGCATTCAGAAGGGTTAACAAACTGAAATGTGAAGAAGACTGTATTTTATGTTTTGAGCATTTATTTGAACTGTAAAGTCGTCATCTGATTTGTTTATTTTTTTTGGTAGGACTACTGTTCTAGGCAGAAGAATTTCTGGTTATGAATACCAATGTATAATTGTATAATACCAATGTATTTGCACATGCAAATGCTACGGTGTTTACTTTCTTTAAATGCTCATATACAGTAGTTGTAAAATTGAATGTAACTTTGCACATAAAAGACATTTTATCATACTAGCCTCATGTGAACACGTACTGTATAATGTTGAAGTCTTGTGGCTATACTTTCAAAGCAATGTATTTTAACATGTATCTTGTTACTTTGCACTATAGATTTCCATTGTAAGTGCATTACTGTAGAAACATTTTTTACTTGTTTTTAAAAACTGAGGTGTTGTTGATGGAGCTTGATATGTATTGAACCCAGAATATTCCTTACACACTTTTCCTTCCCGAAGGCCAACAATACATATAGTAAAACTCTGACCCTATAGATAAATATCACATGCCACACTTTATTTATACAATAATCATTTCATTCATTCAGCTACACTCTGCATTATTCCCATGCATATGTTTCAGTTAAATTATTTCTATATACTCTGTAAGACATTAGGGTGTTACGACTTTAAGGTGAATCAGTTATATGACACACAGGATGCTGTTCAACAATGATTTGAAGATGAGAACTCCTATGTAAAATCACTATTTGATGTGCAGTAATTACAGTGGCCTTAAAAGGTATCTGGATAATTTGGCAACACTTAAAATATATAAATGTGTTTTTATTTTAAAACAAAATATAAAATCAAGAGGCATATATTTTAAATAAAGATAGCACACACTTTTTAAGCAAAAAAAATAACATTTAAAAAGGCAAAGGCTATTTGCACTAAGTGTAAATAGATATTAAAAGCATCTTCTTTGCACTTAGAGTCCCACAGACACACTACACCAACCCCTCCCACTAAACAGGACTCTAACCTTCCTTTACAAAAAATAACTATGGTTTTACTACAGTTACCATAGTATCACCATGGTATTTTGTAGTAAAATCAAAGTAACTACTAAAAAGCAAAAAAAAACAAAACATGTTTCTATATTAATACCATATTTCTGTAGTAACACAATGCATTAAACACTGCATTAAAACTATGGCTTTCATGAAAAAAAAAAGTAAAAGGTAAAACAATGGATAATTAAACTCCCTGACCTTCACCGTGACCAAATCACTGTAAGAAAATCAACCTTTATATACATTTTATGTATTTATCATAAGTAGTGTTAAAGGAAATATTAGGAGTGGAGACAGGAAACTGGATGGGACAAAATGCGGAATCGAACACGGGTTGTCCGCACAAAAAAGCACAAGTTACACCGTCGTTACACCCCATGCGACTGCAGCGACACAGGGGGTGCAGTTTGTGTTAAATTTTACACAAGACTATTGGAGTACAAATAGCCACGTGGTGGCAAGTGCTATTTACACCAACATTTTGTGAGGTTTCAAATGATAAAACCAAAGAATTATTATAAAAAATTACTAAAACTATTTCGACAATTTCTGGCTTTCAAACTTTTAATGCAATAGTACAGTTTTCATATATTTTAAGTGGCTTGAGTGTCTAAAAGCATACATTTTGGGGCCACTGTATATATCATGATAGCAACCAGGATCTGTGGATGATTTTCATTTGTACTCTGAATTCAAAGTGGATTGGTATGACATAAAACTTCACAATATCAATGTGTGTAATGAATACTAATAAAAGTTCTAAAAACCTAATCAATATGATCAGGCAAAAAACAGATCAGTTCCATCAAAAACACATTGCATACTTTTGCTAAAACCACCTCTTCCCATTATTAAAATGCTTTACGAAGATGAGGATGTGTCTGGAATTTTGGCTACAGAATCATCATTTCCTGGATCCCTAGTGCTGGCCATTCGGACCAAAACCTTCTTCCTGAGTGGACTCTGGGCAACATCTTCCATGGGTCCTACCAACCCTGATCGTGGAAAGGAGTGCGTCGATTGGTCACTATCCGAAAGCAGTTCCGAGAGACTGCTCAGGGAACTTACATCCGACTGGTCAAATGAGAATTGTGGAAGTGGCAAACGACTTGACAAAAGAGGTTCATCCTGTGGGAGGGCTTCTGAGATTGACGGCACGTCAGGAGGATCTGACAACTCGCATTGACTTCGTACAACTGTACTGTATTCCTTGTGGACCATTGAAGATGCAAACTCAACATCAGAGGGAGGGTCAATGGAGATGCATGGTGGGCTCACTTTCTCCTCTTTGGGGATCGGAGAAGGTCCAGTAAATGGTGTGGATGCTTTCATTGTCTTCTGTTGAAGCATTCGCTCCTCCCCGTGTGTTGAGTGACGTCGAGGGATGCTGAGTTCCGTCAGGAAGCCGTTATTTTCCATGCTGTTGTACTTCCGTAGTCTATGAGTGGTGCTAACTTGTTGATGGGATGTCCAGCCACGCAAAAGTCTGGTGTTCTGTGTATTATGTTCCCCCACATGTTGAAAGTTCGTCATATGTTGGATCTCATTGTCAGGGCATTCTGAATTCTGTAGGTTTGTTTGTACATTTGCATGCATAAGTTTGTGTGTTTTTATAGATGGTGTTCTGTGTGCAGTCTGTTGACACGGGATGTTGCGTTGGTTGTATATATTTCTATTTGTTCGTACACTCGCTGTTCGATTGCGAAGGGGTGGAGGGGACGTTTGAGGTGAACAGGGTGCAGATCTGCCCATCAGGGGAATTCTGGGTACTTGAAGATGAAGGCTATCACTGGAGCACGGCTTACTCGGAATATGTAAGCTGTCTTTGGAGCCCAAGTGGGAGCAATCAATGGAGTCACCCTTTATTGCTTCCTGCAGGTCAGAACAGTATTTTATACATTTATTTTATTACATGGCTACTTATCAACTGCAGTACACCTCAACCTCATGTTGCTGTGACCAATATGACTTTATGAGATGTTAGGCAAAATGTTAGTTTCAGTAACTATTCACTTTCATTGAATGGAAAAAGATGCAATGTGTTCCGTGGCAGAAAGAACGTAATTTGGGTTTGCAACAAAAGGGTGAGATTTCATTTCTGGATGAACTATCGGATGAATTCCACAATGCAAAGACTGCAAATGTCTTATTACAATACAATACAATACCTGTCTACGAAGGGTTCTGAAGACGTTGCTAGATCTTTGAGTTGGAGGATGGGATGCAGGAATAGGGGCCAAGTTTGTCTGAGAAGAAGTTCCGGGAATCTGCATTAGGGAATTATCTTCACAGGGCTGTGTGCCAAGGGAGAGAGAGGAGCCTGAAAAAGAAACAAATTGGGTCGATCAAATATTTATGTTTAATGAACACAGTCAGGTTTGGCATAGTTTTGTGTCTGTGATCAGTGCACTGTCACCTGGCAGTGTAGACTCCTGTTTGGTGAATCTATGGTGAATGGATCCATATACAGGTTTAACTGGAAAGAGCATGTAGCTATCATTAGGCAAGGACAGCATCCTTGACATGGATGGCCTTCCAACGGTCAGGAAGTTGCCAAAATTGGGGTCTTTGCCCTGAAAATACAAATCATTATTACCAGAGTGCTTCATTTGTAATATTTTGCCAGAGTTAAAAGACATCATGAAATTGAAATTAAAGGGTGTGCATTTAAGTACATATCTGTTACTTTCGATGACATCTATGTTCAAGGACACTCCTTTAAGGTACCAATATGCACTTTTAGCAGATATATACATTTAATGTACATTCTAAATATATTGATGACTTATCGCATGGAAGGGCATATACAAATATTTGTCAAATTAAACGCTCTCTGGTATGAGAGTGCCCCTCCTCCTGAAACCATCTGCAATCAAATAGCAATGGTAAGTGACTCGTAATAATTCGTACAAGATGGTAAAATTGGAAGATATCGTATGACTTGGCTCGTATCAAAAGGTACAACATTTATTTCCATAGAGTCTAACCAATCAACAAACAGAATTTCAATAGGATACAATACAGGCATCAAATTCTAGTTAGCCTCCTATCCAACACTTTAATTTAAGAAAGGAAATGTCAGTGAACAAAATTGGTTACTCATTCCTATTTTATTTATGCAATACAAATGACTGATGAATGTCAATGACCTGTAATCCACTTCCCTCGTCTCATTCTAAACCCAAAGTTTTCTTTCTTTCATGGTACACAACAGTTATTTTCCTATTAAAACATGGCTAGGTTTAGGGTTTGGGTAAGCAGTAAGACTTTATGGTTAGTTTTTTTTAGGGGTTAAATATAGGGGAAAATCGGAATAACATTATGTGTTTGTTCAATTCTTTTTCTCAATGGGAGTAAAAGTTGTATGATTTCTTGCATTTTCGCCATATTGTACTATAATTACAAAGTAATTGTAATGTAACCAGACTTAAATCATGTTTTTGCTGGGCTTTGAGGTTAAAGCAATAACAAAAGGCTTTTGGTCAAAAAAAGGCCATTCAAAATCTCACACTTTAACTTCCTGTTTCAATAGGATGTATATCAACACAGGAAAGAGAATTACTTTTGTTGAAACATTTCTGACACTTTTCTGACATAAAGACACTATATTCTTAAAAACTGTTGATTCCACCCTGCAAAAAAAAAGAAAGAAAAAACAACAGGCTTTTTATAAAAAAGAACGTTGTGCTGCATCTCACTGTTTTTTCACCATCTCACATTCAGTCTGCCTCTGAACGGCCCCTCATACTCTAATAAAATTGTGTCCTATTTTTGCCTTTGATTCAAAAGTAATTCTCCAAAACTTTTCAACTATAAATAAGATTTCCGAATTTTTTCTTGACTTAAACCTTCCTTTATCTCTGGGGGTTTGTTTTTTGGTACAATACTCATAAAAGTACACATGGTCTTATGTATGAAAGGATTGTAAATAAAAGACAGAACTGATTACCTGATTATGTGAGAGAGTCTCCATTTTCACAGCTGTTCCCTCAAGCCCAATGGCTCCACCCACAGAGGCGGTACTTTGCCTATGACTGCCCTGTAGCTCCTCCTGTAGTTCCGCCTCCATCTCCGCCTCCTCGCGGGCATCTTTGTTGCTGTCCTCTAAATGTTTCATAAGCACTGCGACCACAACGTTCACCAGCACAAACTGTGCCACCAGCACAAACGTCACAAAATACAGAGGTGACAAAAGTGGCAGGTAACTCAGACATTTGTCACCATTTTTACATTCCCGTAGGGTATCCTAAACACACACACACACACACAGAAACACATACATTTAGTCAAATGAATTAAATTGCTGCTTAGTAGATAAGATAAATCTTAACAAAATATGTGCATAACATAAACCCTTCATAGCAGCAAATGGCCTCATTCATAAAGCAACATCTGCAAAATTATTATGAATTTTTTAAATGAAGTCTAAATAACATGTAAAATTAAACCTCACTATTCCTTAATTAAGTATTTAGAACATGCAGCATGAATATTCTAAAGCTTTTCAAAGTACCTTCATGATCCCATTCCAGTTGTCACCGGTGGAAATGCGGAACAGGGTGAGGAATGCCATGCCGAAGTTCTGAAATGTAGCGTGTCTGCTTAAACCCTCACACGGGTTCTCCTCAGTGCATTCTGTTTTAAATATATTTGAATTTTAAAATTCTTCCTTTTCATAAATACCTTTTTGTATTTCTGCAAGGCAGCATCATATTGATATTCCTTGGTGTGTTATCTGTTTTTGAATTTGTAACATTTTTTACAATACTTTTTAAGACATTTGACATTGAAAGAATGTTCAGCATTCAAAATGTAACCGGCATTGATGATGTCGCAGAAATTCGTTTTACATACTAAATTTAGATTCGTCTTATCTTACTTGTATATATTTAACTATTTGTACACTGCATAGTTACTAAATATTTGTAATTTTTTTTTTTTGTGATATAATTTTTTGTTTGCAGCTAACAGAAAACTGCTGCATTTAATTTACACAGAACCAAAATCTAACACTTAAACTTACCTACAGAAATAATCTTTTCTTTTACTGCCAGACCAGAACTAGATTTTCATTTGAAAATACTATGATTATGATCACAATAGATGAATAGAATACTGACCAAGTTTTCCAAAAAGTTCGACTCCAAGTGCAGCATAAATGAAGAACAGCAGCATGAAGAGCAGACCCAGATTTCCAACCTGGAGAACCAGTATATTACCAGAATATCAGTACAATGTCATCTGGAATAGGGATGCCCCAATATGAAACATTTTGGCCGATACTATACAGATACAAAAAAATACAGGCCAATACCGATATCGATATTTTGCCACTTACCTTACTGTGTAATTAGATCACTTTTTGTTTTACTTAGGAATTATGTTTTAAAAATGTGCAAAGAGGTACAAAAGCTTTTTTACTGTTCTAACCAGGGCTGGACTGGGATGAGAAATCGGCCCTGGATTTTACATGGCAACTGGTCAAAGTTGGGGGGTTTGGTTCACTGTCCTTTTCTGCATATCGCGGTGCCGTTTTGTGGTCCATTCTGCATAACGTGGTGGCTCATTTTTGCTTATCGCGGCCCATTCGGCACATTTCGAGGTCGCTCGGTTCTCCCGCTAGCCAGTCCGCCCCTGATCGGCCCCAAAGTGCATCGACCCACCGGGAAAATGCCCGGTATGCCAGATTGCCAGTCCAGCCCTGATTCTAACTATAATTAATTTTCATTGAACATGGATTGGATCTGTCAAGCACAGGTCAAATTTTAAAGGGAGCCACAATAAAAGATAAATAGAAGATAAAAAAATATATGATGACATGATTTATATGAAAATGTGTTATTTTGTAAATTTTTTGCAAAAGTTCAAACATTACAAAATCATAGCATGCATATGTTTGGCAATTCCACGGAAATGTCCACCAATTCATAGAAAAAATAAAAAGTTTTAACCAAATGAACAAAACCCCCTTTTAAATTTTATATTTTAGTTGTAGAATGTATAATGCCATACAGACAGCTAGAGGGCGCCACTTGCTCACACAGTGCTGACTGAAGAGCTGAATGCAGACTGTCCATAAATGAAGAATGAATTTAAATGAAACCTATTCAGACAAGATTTCAATCTTGCTTCAATCAATCATGCAGCATTAATGGATATCATCCTGATGTCTCAAAAGTCAAAGACTGCTCGATTCAAAGTGTTTTGGATGGTTTCCCTCGCTTATTGGTAATTATACATAAACCAGCATTTTTTCATATAACAATGCTTTCATGCTTACAAACAAAATGCAGATTGTTTAAATTTGGTCAATAACTGGCAGAATAATATTGAAATCTGGAAGTATGTGTGGTATCTGTGCAGTAACTCCACAAAACAAATAGAAATAGATGTAGAAACAACATATAGAATATACCAGATTTTTTCAGTCTTAAACCCCCAAGACCCCCACCCCCCCATTTTTTTCCCCATATTGATATATACTGTATATGCCTTTACAATGGCCAATAGCTTATTAAATAAGTAAATAATAAATAAGATATCCAATGTTAAATGTAAAAAAAATCTATCTTTCTTCCACTAAAAACAGCAGTACATTCTGGCCACTTATTTGAATTTTTATCAAATTTTTATTTGTGTTATATTAACAAAATTCATCATATTTTAGGCATTGGAGCAATTCACCAATGATGATCAATGCGTCAAATTGGTGTATGATTAACGGCTATATACTGTATATTTCTATTAATAATATAAAACCTTTTTCTGCATTATTTTTTATAAAAATAAAAATGTTCTTTTGACAAAGGGATTACTTTACTGTTTTTTTTTTTGCTAATATATGTGATAAACTCGCATCATATGCGAAGGAAATCTGCTTGCGAGAGGTGAGATTTGCGCTTGTGCAACGGTACATGGATGCATGTGATCTCGGCATTTAACATTATTATAACCCGATAGAGCAACGATCTATTAAGCTGGACTACGGTCCATGAAGATGTTCATTTTTATTTATCTTCACAATACAGTTTTATTGTATTTATTAATCTTTTGATTTTGACTTGGTGAATTTATCATCAATCTCAGCACCTCCGCTGATATGCTCTGGCGCCCCCCTGGGGAGGCGCGCCTCCCAGTTTGATAACCGTGGGAATATACTAATTTACTGACCTGTGGTAATGCTTGAACTACAGTATCCAGAAGAGATCTCATTCCTTTGGCCATCTTCAACAGCTTCAACACTGAAAGAGAATTTTATAGTACACTATATTAGTATTCAGTAGAAATCTGGACACTGTTTCATCATTAGGTGCTCCAATCTGCAAAGTTAACATGTTTACTGTTTGTAATGCCACACTCTCATGAAGTTCTTAAATTGCCTGGTTCTTATTAATCCTCCCATACTAGATGATTTCCCAGATTCCTTCATGACTTTCCTCTTTTACAGTACCTGCACTACTAGAACTCTTCTTCCCTGTGCAAATACAAGTTTGTTATTGTGTTCTGCCTGCAGATACAGTGGAGGCAATCTATACTCTGTCAACATGAAGTTAACTGTCTACACCATTGATTGTCAACTGGGGGTACATGTACAGGTTCCAGGGAGTATGCAAAAATAATTGGATTTTGCTTTGTTGAACATAACAAAAATAACATATATGGCTTAACATAAAAATAATAAAATTAGAGATGAGGGCAAATTAGGGGTGTTGATTTAACACGTTAATTCAGTGCAATTAATTATATAAAACAATTACGTGTTGAAAAAATTAATTAATTCATGTAATTAATCATGTCCCTGGACTGTAATAAGGAAGATTCCTGAGCTATTCAAGCTTGAAGTACCACCTGTTTTCTCCAGGGGGCAGTAAGTGAAACTTCAGCTTTGTAGGCAAAGTGCAGCCTATACAGAGAACAAACCAACCCTTCAGCAGACAGCACAACACAAGGATGCATTCTTGTGTCCAAACACAGCTAGATGGATCTCAAATATGCTCTCAAGATATCTTTTTCTAAATATTAAACTATGTTTAACATGACACAAAGTCCTAAAAATTGTATGTTTATTACGCCACGCACCCAAAGTGAGACGTTCTAAAAGCATTCGTCTGACGCAAGAGTACACTGGCAAGTCCTCATAATAAATCTCGTACTGATTGACAAATTAAAATTGCGAAATGGACTGTAGGCCAATAATTGGCGTATGTTCAATAATATGCAAATAAAAAATACATTGGATTCTAAAGCCACTTTTGTATTGTTTTATCAATGTTTAACTCCTTTTTAAAAATAATGTTCTGCTTTTTAATGATCTGAATAATATTTTTTATTATATATATATTTTTTGTAATAGTTTAGATATAACTATTTATTATTATTTCATTATTATGTATTGAATTATTGTTATTTGAGGGATTTCTCAGCAAATATTTATATATGCGATTATTCGATTAATTAATTCATGCAATTAATTCTATTAAAAAATGTAATCGATTGACAGCCTTAGTAAAAATATAGATTTTCCAATTAATCTTCATTTGAAAATCCCGTTATTGATCTTTTTTTCTATGCAAAGTTTGGCACTGATATCATTTCACCAGGGCTAGACTGGGAAGAAAAATCGGCCCAGGATTTCACATAGAAACTGGCCCATTTTGTGGTCTGTTCTGCATAATTTGTGGCCCATTCGCCTGTTTCTCGGCCAACCCACTGGCCTGCTGGGTTCTCTCGATAGCCAATCCGCCCCTGATCGGCCCCAAAGTGCATCGGCACACTGGGTAAATGCCCATTATGCCAGATTACCAGTCCAGCCTTGCTTTTCACTGCGTGATAAGAGTAAAAGGTTGGTTTGACTCATGTGTGTCATGTGTTTCCAAAGATACACGCAATCCATTTGTCATTGAATAAAGTCTCTTTTAGTACCCTTTCTGTTCTTTACAGTTTGTTAATCAAAAACAACATAAAAAAAAACATTCATTCTAATCACACATAGCAGGGATGGGCAAAATAAATTGTGTGCATTCTAATAATATGCACTCACTGGCTGAACTGCTGCTAGCACTCTTAAAGAGACAGTATTGTTTTAGCTCTTGTTCTACATATCAATGTAAATACTGACTTGTAAATAGCACAAATTATGCATGCAAACAATAAACATGTAATAAAACATATGTATGCAATATAATATATTCATATTCATTGTTTATTGGTGGAATACATGGCATTTGTACATTTTAAAAAATCTGAAACGTGATCATAATTATGAAAAACTAATGATAAAGGTCCCCTGAATAATTAACAGCATTAACTAAGATTTTTTTAATTCATACGTAAGCAAAATAGACAATATAAAAAACATGTTCCTGAAATATAATTTATTATTATCAATAATAATCAATAATAATTATAATGCTAGAGGATATAGTCTTTGGTACACATCTTTGGTTTTGTGTTAATAAAGGGGTACTTCAGCCTTACTGATGGTGCTGTATGGGTGCTTAGGTTGGGAAATACTGGTCTAGACCTAAAGTTAGAATCCAGCCCTGGCTGTGCTCAGCAGAAGTGTAGGGAAGCAGACCAAAACCATAAAAGGAAAGTGTCTTGAAAATGAAATATTTTCTGTAAAAATCCCTGATTTTACTTGCAAAAAAGTCACAGCCCTAAAGTTCTGTTTCGCACTATTCAAAAGAAATTCACCTGTCACTTCCTGTCCTGATGCAACCTCAGAAACCTGTGAAACTTTTCTGAATTTCAATATAGGTAAGATTGATGCCCTCCTGAGCTCGCTATGCTAAATTTAAAATTCCTACATTTCATTTTTTTTTATTATAATTTTTTTATCAGAAGTGCTTGTGAAAGCTGAAACTCCTCTCTATTGACATCTATCACCTGTGGGGTGCCACAAGGTTTTCTTGGGGCCTATTTCTGTCTTCAAGCATTTTGTACCTCTGGCAATGCGCAGCACCCTCATGATTCGAATGATGGTTGGGTTGATGGGAAGAGAGGCGTTCAGGTCGATCTCCTCCAGTGTGATGCCCATGATAGAGAGAAGAACTATGGCCAGGTCTAACTGATTCCACCTGAGAGAGAAAACATAGATAGATTTAAAAAAATTATAGATTCTAAAAAGAGGCATTAGCATGAGAGGCCTAGTATTTAACATAAAGTGAAGAAAAAAAATACTGCGTTTCTGTATGTCCACAAGAGAGCGCCTTACCTCTCTTTAAAAAATCTCCTCAAGCCAAAGGCAACCAGTTTAAGCACAGCTTCAATCACAAAGACCAGCGTAAATAAATAGTTACAGTACTTCAGTGCCTCATCCAGGTTCTGAATAACACAGACACATATAGAGACAGATAGATGCATAAAATATTACACAAGAATACATCTTCTAAGGAAATTACTCTTTTGCTGTTGGTGATTGAATGATTGCAGATCTGATATGTGTTTAACATTACAAACCTTTGGCTGTCTGTAGTGCTCCATAGACATTGTGAGTACATTAATAGCGATGATGATGGTGATAAAGAGGTCCAGATAATGACTAGTACAGAGGGTGTGAATATAGAGTCGTGCAGGAGAGTAGTCAGCATAGTACGGTCTCTGCAGGGCCTCTAAAACACAAAACACATGCACACGCACACGCACACACACACACAGAGAACAATAGAACATCTTCATTAAATTGTATTCATGTCACTCAGGTACACACGCACACACTTGTCTCAAGGCATGGTCTTAAAAGTGTACACATCCCTTGACAACAATTTAATGTTTAAAAGAAGGGTTTTGTCATAAATTACTCACCCTCATGTTGTTCCAAACCTGTATGACTTTCTTTCTTATGCGGAACACAAAAGGAGATGTTTGATTGATTATCGCTGCCTGTCTATTTAATACAATGGCAATGGATAGTGGCAAACTTTAAAGCTTAAAAAAGGACCCAAAATTATCATAAAAGTAGCCCATGCGACTTGTGCATCATATTGCGACTTACATCATAAGTCTTCTAAAGGTTAATTCAGATTTTTTTGTGTGAATTTGTTTTTAAAGTCATCATTAAATCAAAATTGACAGTATTGACTCATGGTACACATTCCTGTCTTAAGTTAATGATTCCTTGCTGCATGTTATTCCCAAAAAATAAAGACAATAAAATGTCCTGCATTGCATTAACATAAATAGATTCTGCGTGCTGTCTATGATCGAGGGGCTCGAACATGGGACTGGGCTTGAGCTCTGTGATACCCACCCAGACAGACTATCTGACTAAAGCAAGAAATAGAGAGACAATTTTGAATAATAATTAATATATGATCATTATAAAATATAAAGGTGAAGATGGAGATATATTGTCACTGGTGTGAGGCAAGCAGCTGCAATATGAACCTAGGCATATGAACAAACTCCTCCGGAACTTAGGTTTGGAACTTCATTTAACGTGCTTTTTAAACAATCCAATCAATTCCCGATAGAAACAAATCAAGTCCCAACCTACTTCTCATTGAATTTCCTGTTATATACTGATCAGCCACAACATTAAATCCACCTGCCAAATATTGTGTAGGTCACCCTCGTGCCGCCAAAACAGCGCCAACCCACATCTCAGGATAGCATTCTGAGATGTTTTTCTTCTCACTACAATTGTACAGAGTGGTTATCTGAGTTACCGTAGACTCTGTCAGTTCAAACCAGTCTGGCCATTCTCTGTTGATCTCTCTCACAGCAAGGAGTTTATGTCCACGGATCTGCCCCTCACTGGATGTCTTTTGCTTTTAACTCCATTCTGAGTAAAATCTAGAGACTGTTGTGCGTGAAATCCCAGGAGATCAACAGTTACAGAAATACTCATATCAGCCCATCTGGCACCAACCATCATGCCATTGTCCAAATCTCTGAGATCACATTTTTCCCCATTCTGATGGTTGATGTGAACATTAACTGAAGCTCTTGACCCATATCTGCATGATTTTATGCATTTATTTAAATGAACTCCAGACACAAATACATTTTAGAGCTGGGATTAACCATCACATCACAAAACAACATCATCAAGCCACGCGGTGCCATCTTTAAATCAACTGTGACATGCTACAGGAAACACGGAAAAGACAGTTTTCACCCAAAGTGCTAGTAAGGAATGTATGATCTGACAGTTAGCTGTCATACAGGAGGGTGAGAGAAGGTAACCGGAAACTATTAAATGCATCTTTCGCTGTCCAGCAAGATGATTTAAATTGTAAAATGATAAACATCATCTAATATTGCTGTGTTGCATAATATGTGTGTCTATAACTGCTAGAGGTCGCCCCGCGATCACACCTCACTGATTGAAGCTCTTAATGGAGTCTGTTTTATATAACGCAACCTTTTGCAAGTTTGTAATCAAGCAAGGGCACATTGTGATTTAAATCTTAATTCAATCAGTCATGCAGCCTTAATGGATACCTTATGGCTGTCTCAGAGGTCAAAGTCTGCATGTTTAGAGAGTTTTGGATGGTTTTCACCTCATTATGTACAGTAAATGCCAATTTTACTACTGTCACATTAGCAATGCCGATTTTTCCTCATCAATGTGAAAATTACAAATAATAGGAATTAAATATTATGTTCTGAGGAGAACCAACCCTTCAACATTATGTGGATATTATTATTTCTGGACTGAGTATTTAAATTCACAGATTTTTAAAGTGTGTTTGGTCTCCAAAAACATTTTTTTTCCAAATGTCTTTCCAATTATTCATATAGCTTTTTATTGAATTAATTTAAATAAGTGTGATATTATCACACTATTTTATCTCTGAGTCTGATTTAGAACGGGAAGAACTCTAGATCTAACAACCTGTAGATAAACTTAACCGTTATTGTTATTCTTCCATTAAAAATTTGTGCTGTAAAAATCAACGACAGCTGTAACTAATCACTGCTAGCAAGCGACCATGGTATAAGCGGGATAATCCACGGCTACGTGCGCTTTAAAAGATTTGAATGCACTTTGCAGAGGCAACAATTTATTTTGAAATATACTGTGTCTTGACTTTAAAATTGTCTAATATTTGAAAACTTTTTCAAATACTAGACATTTTTCATTGAATAAATATTTATATTTCATTAAATTAATGTGGCCTGTCTTTCAAAGTAACTGAAGGACAGAAGTGTACAGAGTGTGTGTATTACTTAGCATGTACTGTATAGACTACTATGTTGTCCTTGTCAAACATAAGCACAGTGACGCAGTTTTGTATGGCCAGTAAATGGCTAACGTTGCAGTGCGTGCGTGTGTGTATAATCACAGTTTCAAAACAGTCGACTCATCGGAGGGACGTTCAAAGTGTCCGGCTGAGCGTCCCCCCCTCCATCCATCACTGTCTTAGACCTCTCAAGGTATTTTTCAGAGAAGCTTAGTGTGTGTTTAAGAGAGAGAGAGAGAGCAAGTAAAATTTCAGAGACAGTGAAATAATGAGGTTTCAGGTGCAGTTTGCCTTAAAAAAAGTACTGTGGTGGAAGGCACTTTTAAATATGGTACTGAATGATTAATATGATTACCAAATGGCACTCAAAGAAGGTACAATGTATTTCAAAGAACCATAAAAAACAGTACAACCATGGTTCAGTATCGTAAGTATCATAATAGGCTGATGCTGCAGTCTGTAGAGTCTATACAGAATAGACTCCAGTCAATAGAGATTGACTAATTGCAGTTTGAGCCATTATCAAAATTATCTTTTACACATTACACAAGGGTCATAGCTACTCTTAACAAAACAAAAGGATTAAAGAAACATACTGTAAATGATTTTACCATGCACATGAAATTACAGTACATTATGTCTCCTATCTAATTACTGTAAATAAGGGTTTTATGATTTTAAATAAAAAAATAAAAAGTCAAAGGGCTTTTGAAAAACATGGCTGGGGAAATTAAAAATAATTTTCTATTTCTCAAGCTAAATACACGCAGCTCATAGCAGTTTCTCATAGCGGTTCCTAGTCGACTACAGTATCCAACTGTCAAACAAGTAAATCATACTGAGTAACCCAAGCTTCAAACAAAGATTGGTCAGTACGTTTGTGCATTTCTAATACACAAATGAAAATAATTCCAAAAGAAGCCAAAACATCAAACTCTGCATGTCACCAAGCAACACAGAGACTGAAATGTGGTCTTGAACTGTGTGCGTGAGGTGAATGGAGCAACAGAGATTTCTCATTCCCGCTCAAAGCGTTCAGTAATTGTACTGTTCTCATACTATGGTCTTGCCTGTTTTGGAAATGCAACATCCAAAAAAAAAAAACACTTACTCCTGCGTTTCTTCTCCATGCGTTTCTGTCTCTTCTCCTCTCTCTGTCGGGCCTCCTCTTCCTCCTGGTCTTGTCTACACTTGTGGAAGTTCTCCACCACCACACCAACAAACATGTTCAGCACAAAGAAGCTGACAATTAGCAGGAAGGAGATGAAGTACAGAAGCATCCAGGGATTATGATTCCTAATGGGCTGCAAAGAGAGATAAAAATGAGAGAAACTGTTACTGTAATCTTATTTCTTTAGTCCAAAAATAGTGTAAAAGATTACATTTTAAATTAATGTTATTAAATTAAAGTTACTAACTTTCAATTGTTACAATGACTAATCGGTGTACACATATTATTAAGATATTCTTATAATTCTTATAAGCTTTTTATTTTATTTTTTTCCAAAAAAGATGTTTACATTTTTGTTGTTGCTGTTGGAATATTCTTTCATACATGTAAACAGCATATTCTAAATAAAAGACACACGCTTTTCAGTATTTTAGTCTTGTTTTCCAATAGAAAATATCTGAAGATCCTTAAAACATAAATTTACAACATTTCTGTGAGTTTTAGTGTTCAAACACACACACACACACACACACACACACACACACACACACACACACACACACACTCCATATAATTTTTTCTGTTAGCTTGGCTTTTCACAATTGCCTGTGTATTGTAGCACTCAAAATTACTTTCAAATGAACGTGCAGAGATGCAAATGAATAATATTTAGATATGGTGAATATTTTGAAAAAGGTGTTTACATTACACAGGATTCTGATTAATACAGGCATACTTTGTCAAGTGTCAGAATTCTAGAAACTGTACAAAACAAGACATAAGCAATATGTGTGTTAACATGATTTTAGTGTGTCACTCGTTGTCACTCACGACTAAGCCTACAGTGCCACTAGACAGGCCGCATCCGCCCTGCACGCCACGGCTCTCCTGCAAGTGCACCAAGCCGTGGCGCTCAAAGAACTGCACAAGGGTAGTTCTTACCCGAGATTTATGCAGGAGCTGCGCTCAGTGACTGGTCTCGCCCTCCGAGCGATGATGGTCAAGTCGTGGTCTCTCGGGCAGACGATGTCCACCTTAGTGGTCCAGAAGCGCCACCTTTGGCCAACTTGGTCGAACCTGTTTGGCCTACTCGGCGGCACCGTAGAGGATTTTGCCCAGCAATCCTCAGTGGTTAAAAGGCAGATGGGGACCTTACAACACATCCTGCACCGGCGCAATGCAATGTCTCGCACCCCCCGTCTGTTTGTCGCCAAGGGCGTCCCCCTGCTGCAACAACACTGGCTCCGCCACAGCCCGCCCCAGTAGGCTGGCCCCAGCGTCGAGCCATCCGCAGAAAGCAGATGCCACCCGTCTCATGGCCGGTCGCCAAGAACCCAAGAAAGGCTTCAAAGCGTCCCCCGAGACAGGCAGTCCAGGAAGTAGGAGACCCACTGCACAGGAGTTGGTAAGAGCACCACTGCTTCCCCCGGTGGAGGGCTGGGTGGAGGTTCTTCATTTTCCTTTTCTTACCTCACCTCATGCCCCAAGGGCCACGGTACCAACATTCTAAGAAAAGAAAGCAGTCTTCTCATTTCCTGGGCCTCACAGTCGGTGTCTCCGGCCATCATTATCATGACCACCGGGCACGGTTTCTCTCTCTGGCAGGCATGGCACCTCGGAGGCGGGCCTCCCGCCACCGCGCGCCCAGCTGTGGCAAAAAACCCGCCCCTGATGTGATGGTCTCCACGGGCTACGAGGATGAAAATCTTCCTCCCCCGTCCTAGGCTGTTCCGGTCACAAGGAGCCAAGTAAATGCTTTGATGTCTCTAGACTTACCACTTCGGTGCGTACGATGTTGTAGTTCCCTTGGTCCCTCTCGCATTGAGCTTAGGGGCGTGGCTCGTGCTCCCCAACCCGTCGTGTTGGTTGATCAGGACATCCGACTCAGCTAAGACTGCCAGGCGAAAGGACGCGATGGAGCCTGTCCCTCCAGCCGAGGTGAAGAGGGGGTTTTACAGCCCCTACTTCATCATACCTAGATAAGGCGGGTTGTGGACAATTATAGACCTGCAAGTTCTGAACCGTGCTCTGAACAGACTCCCACGCAGAAATGCATTTTAGCGAGGGTCTGGCATCAGGATTGGTTCACGGCGGTAGACCTGAAGGACGCGTACTTTCATGTCTTGATTCTTCCTCGACACAGACACTTTCTCCAGTTTGCCTTCCAGTGTCAGGCATGTCAGTACAAAGTCCCCCACTTCGGCCTGTCCTTGTCCCCTCGTGCCTTAGTGAAAGTCACAGAGGCAGCCCTTGCCCTGCTAAGGGAAGTGGGCATCCGCATCCTCAACTATCTCAATGACTGGCTAATCCTAGCTCACTCGCTGGACATGTTGTGTGCGCACAGGGACCTGGTGCTCAGGCACCTCAGCTTGGGGGCTTCAGGTGAACTGGGAAAAGAGCAAGCTCGCCCCGGTTCAGAGCATCTCTTTTCTCGGTATGGAGTAGTTTCAGTCTCAGTGACAGCATGCCTTACCAATGAGCGTGCACAGTCAGTGCTGGACTGTTTGCATGTGTTCAGACAGAACATGTTGGTCCAACTGAAATCCTTTCAGAGGCTCCTGGGCATATGGCATCCTTAGAGACGGTCACGCCGCTTGTGTTGATGCATATGAGACCACTTCAGCACTGGCTACAGGCCCGAGTTGCGCCAAGGCACACACCGCGTCCTCGTCACGCAGGCTTGTCGCCATCTATTCAGCCCCTGGCCAGACCTAGCTTCCTACGGGCAGGAGCTCCCCTAGACCAGGTCCCCAGGCATGTCGTGGTTACGGCAGATGCCTCGCAGTGTAGCTGTGGCACCATGCACAATGGGCACTCAATCGTTGGCCCTGCAACTGCGTTGGCACGTCAACTGCCTCGAGTTGCTGGCAGTACTACTTGCCCTGAGGAGGCTATTGCCGTTAATCCGGGGAAAGCAGGTGTTGATCTGGACGGACAATGGCAACGTTTGCGTACATCAGCTGCCAAGGCGACCTACATTCTCGTCGAATCGTCTCCTTCTTTGGAGTCCGCAGTGGCTCAAGTCGCTGTGAGGCACCCACATCCCGGGCCACCTCAACAGCACAGTGGTCGTGCTGTCTCAACAGGCTACACTCTGGAGAGAGTGGAGACTCCACCCTCAGGTGGTCCAGCTGATCTGGAGTCGATTTGTCAAGCACAGGTAGACCTGTTCGCTTCCCCAGAATCCTCCCACTGCCCACTTTTGGTACTCTCTGACCGAGGCTCCCCCCCCCCCCCCCCCCCCCTCTCTGGGCCAGGTGTGGTCTCCACGGTGTCCTCCTCTTTGGAGGGATTTTCATTTACATCGACACAATGTTGAGTGAGTGACAGGTAGGGAACGTCTCGGTTAATGACGTATCCTCCGTTCCCTGATGGAGGGAACGAGATGTTGTGTCCCTCCTGCCAGAACACTGAACCAACCGCTGAAATGGCCGGGTCTCTGGCTAGGCTCCTCAGTGCGATACCTGATGTGTGTTTGCAGCGTCCTTTTATACCCGTATGTCCGGGGGAGTGGCATGCAAATTCTATACGCCAATTTCCACTGGCCTTTTCTCAAGATCAGAGATGTCCTAGTGTCAACTCATCAACACAACGTCTCATTCCCTCCATCAGGGAATGGATCTTACATCAGTAACCGAGACGTTATTGTCTTTGGACTAAATGTTTCGGTTTGTGTGTGTGTGTTTATGAGAGAGAGTGTGTAAGAACCCTCGGCGGAATTAAATGATGAATGCTCTGTCTCTCCTTCTCAACCTGCTCATTTGAAAGTCCACTGTATTTTCTCTCTCTCTCTCCTTAGTTTCTCTAGTCCAGAGCTGAATTAATAAGACATTCGCTTTACCTAAAAACCCTATGCTGCCTTTTCTGATTGTGTCACATAAGGGCTACAGGACAAAGAAGAAAACAAAAACTAAACACTACTGGTCTGTACTTTTCTTTTGCGATAACGGACATATTCAGAGAATTGGTGTTTTCACATTGTTTAAAGTTATCTGAAGAATGCACACACCTGTTGGTCAACAGCCACCGCATCTAAGCCATCATACATGATGTTTACCCAGCCATCTTTAGAAGACAGGACAAATAATGACATCAGAGCCTGTGGAATAAAACAAACAAAAGAGAAACTTTACAGATAAAAGTAAAGCAAATCAAAACCACTTCCAAGCCTTTAAAATATACTGGTCCCTAGATATGCCTTGGGTCCCTTCATTCCAAGTGCAAACTGTGAATACAATTTCTTGGTAAAAGTCCACTTCTCAACAAGTGCCGTGATTTGAGGTGACATTTATATCCGTAGCACAAACAGCGCAGGATGAGCAATAGTAATAGCAATGCTTGCCTTAGAGAAGATCACTTGTAATATTAGTGTCAGTTTCAGTGCCAACAATATAAACATCTGTAAAATCAGCATAAGATTTAGCTACATTATCACACTTATAAAAAAGTACCATGGTGCAGGCCCCCCCCCATTTTGACCAATACATTTCCATGATATTTCCATGACTTTTCCATAATTTTTCCAGTTGCTTAGATTACTGGAGAAGTATTTTTATAAAGAAATTATAGAAACGTAGAGTAATTTCTAGCCAATGAATAATTACAAATTTATAACCTTTGTAATTATTAATAATTAATAATAATAATTAATAATTACATAACCTTTCCATCTACCCTATTTTAAAATGTCCTAATATTTCCATGACATTTTTCTATGACAGTGGGAATCCTGATGGTATTGCCATGGCATTTGTACTCTACCATAATGGTTCTTTAAAGTTACTTACAATACCATATACTGTAAATACCATGGTACATGAATGTGGGAATCATACAGTACAATGGTACGATTGATGTAGAAGTCTGATGCGCTGTATCTGTTATCAGCACTGTCATGTGTGTGTGTGTGTGTGTGTGTGTGTGTCCCACCTGACCCAGGTTATCAAAGTTGTACTTCCTGCGAACCCATCTGTAGTTCGCCTGCAGGCACTCCGATTTATTGGTGATATTTCTAGTGTCAAATCCTTCGCAGTGGTAGAACTTCCCCTTGAAGAGCTGAGAGAAACACCTTACATTTAGAATCCACTAGTATTAATTACAAAGCAAACAAATGGGTTGATAGTAAAACAGTAAAATATACCACAGGAATTTTCCACATTAATAATATAAACCAGATTGAAATGGAGAAGTTTACATGTTTCATGGCAACCTGAGTATGCATGTATCCATGTAACCAGCATATTGTACAGAAACAAAGACTTTTCAGAATTTTTTTGTATTTGTCTTTTTTCTAATACAAATATCTAAACATCCTTAAAACAAGATAAATTTACTTATTAAGCAAAATAACATATGATATTAAGACTTGTTTTCACTTAGAATACAGTATATCTTGAATGAAGTTTATTTAAGAATAAGTAAAATGTACAGAAAAGGATTCCCAATTGCCTGTACAAAGTATTATTACATTTTAAAAGCCAATATGACTTTAGTTTATTGGCTAACCCATAATTTGCTACTTGCTGTTGCTCCTCAGCTGTATTGGGGGAGGGGACAACTTTCATACTATATAGCATTTTATTAGACAAAAAGTTGTATTACGCCCCTTCATACAACACGAGTTAACAATTGTAAACTTCACCATTTAAATATTAAATGAGTATATAACCTTAAAGGTTATTTGGTTCAATTGCACATGGCTTTAAACTAAAATCAGGTGCACACTATATGATTTTTTCATTCCTTTAAGATTGTTGCTTGTCAGACTGAACAATATGAGAGTGAGATCTTTGGTGAAAGCCATTGTACAACATTATGACAGACTGTATGTTACACATCGTAGCAAAGACTTTGGTCCCAATCCTCCCAGTTGACAGCACTGGCTGGGTGTTTAATGTCATCTGGCCGTCATAGGAGCTGTCACACTGAATGATGGCGATGCAAAATTTTGGACACTGCCAGAAATTCACTGGAGGCTAAGGCCACATCCACACTAATACGTTTTCATTTGAAAATGTTAATTAATGCATTGGTTTTTGCATTCATACCTCTCAAGAGTTTTCCTTCACCAAAAATAGTGTTTCGAAAATCCTCTCCCTTACTGCATATTTTGGAAAATGATGATGTTCAGAAACTGAAAACTGAATTTATAAATGAGGATTGGTGTGGACATGGCCTATGATTAATCGCAAAGGCAATTAATTGGCCATCGGTGAACAAGTCAAACTAAGCAATCAAAGACTGACGATTTTGCCCTACGACAAGAGAGATAGTTTATTGATTCCCAAAATTTGTCTAAGACAGAAAAATCTTGGCCAAACTCATACAGCGTGTACCTGGCTTGGAATAAAAGCCACACTTCAAATAATTTTAAACATGACACAATTAATGCAAAGCAACTAATATGAATTAAAATGTATGATTGCATGTGTGTTTATGTGTGTTTACCTGAACTCCCAGAATGCCAAAGACAATGAAGAAAGCACAACAAATCAACACAATATTTCCAATAGGTCGGAGAGATGTGATCAATGTTTCAACAACCAGCTTTAGTCCGGGGGCCCTGCTTATGACCCTGATAACAAAATTACAAACAAACACACACACACACACACGCACAAATGCATAATTAGTGTTGCATCAATATTCTGTAGCATTGATACCATTCATGCAGAAAGAGGCTGAAAATACAAAGGGCTCTGTGTTGTGCAAAAAGCTGAAACAAGTAGATGTGATGTGCTCTAGTGTTAGCCTTGAACTCAATATGTCAGTCTGCTGATTAGAATATATCTCTGTCTGAGAGCACCATGTTGTTCAATGTTGTGCCCAGCTGAACAGTTCACTGAACCTGACATGAGAGTTAGTGTGATTTCAGCACCATGGACAGCAACATATTTTTTTTTTTAGGACTAGTTCACCCAAAAATACTAATTCTGCCATAATTTACAAACCCTCATGTTGTTTTAAACTGCTGTATTTTTTTTCTCTTGTGACTATTTGACGTCAAAGCTGTCTTAACCAGCAGCCATATCACCCTGCAGTTCTTGCCTGGTTGCCCACTGAAGCTAAGCAGGGTTAAGCCTGGCCAGTACCTGGATGGGACACCTCCTGGGAAAAACTAAGTTTGCTGCTGGAAGAGGTATTAGGGAGTCCAGCAGGGGGTGCACAACCTGGGGTCCGTGTGGGTCCTAATGCCCCAGTATAGCGATGGGTACACTATACTGTAAAAAGGCACTGTCTTTCGAAAGAGATGTTAAACCGAGGTCCTGACTCTCTGTGATTATCAAAAATGCCAGGACACTTCTCATAAGGAGTAGGCCCCCATAGGCCCTTCTCAATCATGGCCTCCTAATAATCCCCATCTATTAATTGGCTGTATCACTCTACTCTCTCCTCTCCACCAATAGCTGGTGTATGAGTGTACTGGCGCACTATGGCTGCCGTCACATCGTCCAGGTGGATGCTGCACACTGGTGGTGGTTGAGGAGAGTCCCCCTATACTATGTAAAGCGCTTTGAGTGCCTAGAAAAGCGCTATATAAATGTAAGTAATTATTATGAATTTTTATAATTATTACATGCATTGAGGTGCCAGATTTAAAATGGACATAAGCAAATGAGATTTGAGAGCTTTGGTGTAGGGCAAGATTTTCACTGAATAAAGATTTCAATTTTGGTTTAAATAATCCTTGTGTAAAGCTATTGTATATATAATTGTATGTATAACAATAAAGTATAATTATCAAAATATTAATAACTGCAGTCTTGACCAACACAAAATGGGTATCGTTTGAAAGTGTAAGGCTGGTGCCCAGGGGTCTGAACTCAGAGGAAAACACTCACCAGGGGGGCAAAGTGCCTCTGCGAGAACAGGCACACAGATCCTATCACACAATTAAAATCTAAACCTGAAACAACACACCCAGCAATGCTTGGGCCATAAAATTCACTCATTATTGTTCCTTCACATCTGTTCCTCGCTCCCCCTTTCTCCTATTCTCTCCCTCCTCTGTCCTCCTACTCAGAATCACCTAAGCCTCAACTAAATCCTGTTTATACAAAAGTATCTCATTCAATGTAAGCAAAGACTCTAACTATCCATGTCTCATACACTCCAAAAAATATTTTTGCCTATTTTTAAGATGTATCCATTTCAAATGAATAACAAATTTCCATCTAATTGAATTGAATAGTCTTGAAGAAAATTAAATTAATAAAACTTGCATTTTGTACGATTTGTACATTTTATTTTGTTAAAGATTAGGCAATTCAATTAGATGGAAATATGTTATTCAATTGAAACTATTTTTTTGAGTGTATCATTCAAAATGTCTCAATGCGACTGGTTCAATGGTCTTAGTACCACAACTGTACAATACATGATCACACATTTTCAAGAATTTCGAGGAATTATGACCACTACTAGGGGCGTGCCTCCCTCCTTGGTCTTTCATCTGAGTTATCTCCTGTATGCAGATAAGGTGCGACCCCAGGAATGTAAAACTTCTATGCCCCCTTATTCTTATCGTTAACTATTTGGCCTTAAATGTCTGGGTATTTAAGGAAGGTTGACAAAAGCATCAGGTAATCTGTAATTCAGATCTCCCGCACAATCGCTGTGTGTCGTTTTGCTGCCAGGTATGATTATGATTCTCTTACATGTGCTTTATAGAACTTTTGATCATTGATGAAACTGTTTTATTGACTTGAATCATTTCTAATTGGATAAAGAAATATGCTAACACCTACCTAGCTAATACATTTTTAAACTGGATTCTATTCAGATTTATTCTGAAATTATTTGTGTGGCACGGTGGAGGGCGGGACCGAACGGTGGAGGGCGGGACCGGCGCGTGATTACGCACGCCCGGTCCCGTATTAGGCTAATTAAGCCGTCAAGAGGGATAAAGGCCACTCGCAGACGGCGATCGAGAGAGAGCTCAATTACGGATGTCCGTTGTCTTATGTGTTTGTCTTTTGAGTTCTCCATTAAACCTTTAGTTTATATGTCAAGCCGGTTTCTCGCCTCTTCCTTGCCCACGAATTTGATCTGTTTTACAATTGGCTTTGGTAGATTACGTACAATTTGCGTTACCGCAAATCTGCGATCAGGTTTATTACATACTAAGACACAGAATTTTATGGAGCGTGAAGCACATCAACTGGGATCTTAGATTTCTGATTAACCAATTGGCTTTAGACAAGTGTAATAATAAACTACAGAACAAAACAAAAACAAAATTACTATTTGGGTGATGGTATGTTGGTTGGCCTTATCCAAGTAGTATTAGTCGTTTATCTTGCAATCTGGCTGAAAACAAGTCAGCTATCCTGGATCAGATAATGTCATTATAAATGGTGTAGCTTCATGGAACGCTAAACCAATCGGATTGGGTTCCGATAAGTCATCCATATTTGGGAAGAGAGATATGTGTTTAGTGACTTACATATGGCCACCTGTATATGGCACCAAGTACATGACACAGACTCAATGAGGACTCAAATGGCATAGAATGAAACTCATAAAAGAAATGCATATACGGCTTAATACACTTTTATTGTGTGGAGTAAAGCAGCCCAGAGATTCTGCTAAACATCTCCTTTTGTGCTCCATGGAAGAACAAAGCATATGGATTGCAACACAATGAGATAAATGACAGAATCAGAAAGAGTCCAACAACAATATTGATCAAGGGACTTAAATGTACATTCATGCACACATTCACACCTTCAAAAAGTCTTACCTCAGGGGTCTTAATGTTCTGAGAAGACGAAGAACTCTTAAGATTCCCAGGATTCTGTTCCCACCGGAGGAGGCCAGCGAGACCAGGATGTCCACTATAGACACAAACACCAGCAGACCATCTAGAACATTCCAGCTGCTCTTCAGGTATGAGCCTGGACCAGCGTACAGCCCAAGAGAAACCACCTGCAATACAAACACTATAATGATCATATCTATCTATCTATCTATCTATCTATCTATCTATCTATCTATCTATCTATCTATCTATCTATCTATCTATCTATCTATCTGTCTGTCTGTCTGTCAGTCTGTCAGTCTATCTGTCTGCCTGCCTGCCTGTCTGTCTGTCTATCTGTCTGTCTGTCTGTCTGTCTGGCCCATGGTCTTTAACCAATCAAGTTGCGTCAAGTTCAAGTCCAAAGGGGGTTGAGTTGGACTAAAGACAGAGTCCATAACAGCAGAGTCAAGTCTGAGTTAATCTGTTAATGAATCTGATTCAAAATTACAACTGTCAATTATTACATCAACATTTTAAGCTTTTAACCTTCACAACTAAGAAAAACAGTATGTCAATATCAGGGTCACAACTATCCATTTATGGATATAGTTGGACTCAGGACCATACTCGAGTCAGAATTAGATTTTGGACCCAAGTAACCCAACTCTAATGTATATTCAATCAATTCATTTTCTAATAAGTTCCTACCTTCACAGTCATCTCAGCCACAAAGATCACAGTGAAGATGTAGTTGGACACTTTAAGAAAAATCCGTTCCTGCAAAATAATATGTAAATAAAAATGCCATTTAAAAATGGCAACAAATGCACCACATCCGTTACAGACCAATAAATGAGCAGCCTTGAAATGTTGGTTTGACACCCAAGTTATAATGAATATAAGTTTTTGAATAGCAGCAAGATAATGTATTTTCACTGAAGTAGTGTGCATGGTGTTACAGTTTTACAAATAATGGGTTTGTGGTATAGAAAGAGTAGAAAGCTGTGATATGACAAAGCAAAAAGCCATTATTTTTATTTATAAACATAATTAATGATTGAGCTTTGGCATCTTACATTGCTGTTGCCATCATTTTATAAAAGCAACCAGCCACTCGAGACTGTGGGTTACAGTCTGCATTTTACCATGGTTAAGGGGAGTTAACTGTGTACTTAATAATACATTATTAATAATAATCATTATTAAAAGTACATTTTCATTTGAATTAATACATTTAATAATTATTAATGAATTATTATTCATTATATTTATTAATGCATATAATAAATGTATTTTACCTAAAATGTAAAAAATAAAAATTTGATAAATAAAAATTTATTTAGAATTCTGCCATCACAGAGTATATATTTTGAATATTATTACGTATATTGGTACAACGGCTTTATACATGGCATATCCAATCGGATTTCAGAGCTGGTACTATTCGCTTTACAAATGTAGTTTTAGTGCAGTGGCATTAAAAATATAATTGAATGGCAACGTGTATCATAGAACTGTATGATTATAGTTTTGAGAATAGTGGAATAATGAAAGAGTAAGTGTAGTGTTCACCGTGCTGTCAGGCTGGATGTCAGGTCTCTCTAGAGCGATTGTGACGCAGTTGAGAAAGATGAAGAACAGGACAATATGATCAAACATCTTATAAGTGATGACTCTCTGACAGCGCACACGGAATCTGCACAGACAGAAAGGAAGGATGGCCCAGTGTGTGTGTAGTATGAGAATGTGAAAGCACTGCATTTATTTATGTGTGAGCCTGGCTGTTGTGCTGGTACTCACTTATTATGAGGGGAAAATAGGTAGAGTGACCAGTCCTCATGATCTCTACACCACTGAGGTTTATATGGCTCCAACACTCTCTTCAGAATGACAAACCAACTCTGAATAAAACACACAAATAATACCAGATGGATAAAGATTTGGAATGTAGAGAGCATGTTGGCCTGTGGCTGATATAATGTAAATACAGTATATGAACACTTTGTTCCAAAATCTAACAATCTGCATAAGCAACTGCCTTCTAAGGCACAGTAGCATCCTCAGAAGTTAATTATTTGGAAAGCTTTATATACTTTGTGTCAGGAACATCCTTATAATGCCTTAAAATGTTTCCAAGTCAACTCACTAGGCTTTGGAACAGAGCAAATATTTACTGAACTTTAACTGGAAAAAATATTTGAAACCTAAATGAGTTTATTCATTAAACAGAAGAAATCTCAAAATGGGCAAATAGCCTATTTGCCAATTAATTGGTCTGGCAGATATACCGGACCCTTCTCGTTGGATATCACTATTGCAATTGACCAAAAAACCCATATTGTGCGATCAATATTAAATGTGATTAAATCTAGGGTCCCACCTCTTCAAAGTCATCATCCTCTACCCCATGGTTGGATGGTTCAGGGCGTGTAATATTCGGAGATGATGGATAACCTCCATCTAATCTGCCATTACACTCCAAATATGGGCGTGGAACCTGAAGGAGCTCTGGTAAATCAAACGACCCAAGACATGAGACTCCGCCTAGACTGCCAGTCCTGCTGGATTTCCCATCGTCTGATTGGTTGTCATCCATGCTGTCCTGTCTCACCCCTGACAGCAGCGACTCGCGCTCTCCCGACTGAGCACGTCTGATGAGACTGGGGGCGTGGCTAAGACTGTTCCAACTGGAGCGCCGGCTTCCCCAAAGGCTGGACTACAAAAGACAGACAAACTGTTGCTGATTATCATGGCATGGAACATATGATGTTATATGAAAGATTTTTGTATTTTTTTTCTCCCCTTTTCTCCCCAATCTGTAATGCCCAATTCCCAATGCTCTCTAAGTCCTCGTGGTGGCGTAGTGTCTCGCCAATATCCAGGTGGCGGAGGATGAATCTCAGTTGCCTCCGAGTCTGAGACCGTCAATTCGTACATCTTATCACGTGGCTTGTTGAGCACTTTACCGTGGAGAAATAGCACGTGTGGAGGCTAATGCTATTCTCCACAGCATCATCGCAAAACTCAACACGCACCCAACTAAGAGCGAACCACATTATAGCAATCACGAGGAGGTTAACCCAACATGACTCTACCCACCCTAGCATCTGGGACAATTTAGTTACTTAGGAGATCTGGCTGGAGTCAATCAGAGAAATATAAAAATAGAAGCCACAATAGGCCATGGTAAAATAACTAATGGGCAGTATTGAGTGACTTGTAATGGTAGCAACAGCAAAATTATAAAAGACCAGAATGTTCAATAATTAATGACATTAATTAATAATAATAATAATGAAGATAAACAATTCTTAAAACAAAGTTTGCCCTTTATTGCAAACCCTTAAGTGACACGGGACCTCATTCCACCCCCTGTACTTAATCCATTTTTTAGAGTTACGCCCACACCTTAGTATTCCTTAACCTTTCTTTTCTGAATCTAGCAATTTATTTAATTGATCAAACCCAGAGAATGCTGCCGATATGTTTCAAAAGTAAGCTATAAAAAATAGCTAATAGCTTGGGCTAATGTTAGTGTTCTGATAAAGCACATTGTATTGTGTATATATATATATTTATATTTACATTTATATTTAATACACCTTCTGCATGGAAGGTTGTGATATTAAAAAGCATACTGAAATAACTTTACAGTGGTAGGTAGTTAGGCGCTAATTTTGCCATGGAGTGAACACGGAGCGGGGTTTCTCTAATCCAGGATCGCGGAGCAAGCGAGGAGCGGGTAATGGGCAACCTGGAGTGGAGTGATTAAAGAATGCTTTGAGCGTGGAGGGGACATTTTTGCTGCTCCACTCCACTCACATACTCTGCATAGGGCACAGTAAAACACAAATGCACAAAAAGTTATAAAAATTTCTTAATTTTGAAATAAAATACAATATACTATGAAAATATACTACAACTTGAGCAAACTACATAGGGCACAACAGCAAACCCTTAGCTTGTGAGTTCATGCATCAAAGCGATGCCCCTCATTTCATAATAAGAAGAGGGCATTTGTATGAACTGTAGAAGTCTTAAAGTCACAAGTGAAAAAGTGCTGGTTAATAAGGGTCAAAGAAAGGGTCATAAAACCTAATTTATCACTGTTGTTTGCACAAAAAACCTTGACTAACATTATAAGTTGACCTCTGGGAGAGAAATAAAATGAAAGAAAAAAATAATAAGGTATTTCTGTGGATCAGGGACACCAGAACCACTTTTAGCCCACATCTCCGTCAGATGAAATTAAAATCTGTAACCTACCTTTGATGGCTCGCATTAAAAGCAAATGTCTTATATAGGCTATAATATGCTTTAGTTTTAGCACCTTATATTATTTCAAACAGACAAAAGCGATTTTATATATGTAAGGAAATCAGGCAACATGTAGGACTGAATCTATATGCATCTAACATACAAAAGCAAATTTAGAGTTTGAGATAATGTTATAACAAATGTTAATTTGTGCTCTCGAATTTAGTGAAAACGCCACTACACTTGCATTTGCAAAAATGCCAAATCAATGCACTATTAACAGTTTTAACGGGTTGAATGCTCCATGTGTTTTAAGGCAATTTTAATTTCTTAATAAATTATTATATTGTTGTTAAATTGTTGTGTTTACCACTCACCAGGGATCTCTGATCATGGGGCTCGGTGGAGGTGTTGCTGTTGCGACGTGATTGGCTGTAGATGTGTGACATTTCAGTTCTGGGCATGACATTGAGTTGTATGTGTGACATGTGAGGTGGCATGGACGCTCGGGGTTCCAGGTGTCCATTGGAAATGGGAAATAACGTCTGCATTTTCAATTCTGATCCTAATATCAACAAGAGGTCAAACATCAAACACCTAAGCACAACAATAAGGGCAGTTGACATTAAATAATTTTTTGGAAGTTTACATGTCCTGCAGGTCGACATACTTTGCTAATTCTAATATCATTATTATGAATGCAGCTTTTGTGTATTTATAATTAATTGATAACAGCAGGACCATTTAAATTGAATTAGTGAAAACAAAAAAGGTGCTTTAAAAAGGTGAAAAATGTAAAAGAAATGGTAACCAGTTCAGTACTAAAGATATACACTTTCCATTGTACATACATATAAACAGACACAAGCACGCACGCAAGCACGCACGCACGCACGCACACACACACACACACCTGAGTTCAGTAGTTCTCTCAGTTTGTCCTCATCACCATAGTCAGATGACATGTCATCATCGCTGTCTGATCTGCTAGCATCACCCTAAGAAAGAGAGAGAGTGCGATTTAAAGTGGGAAATATTAAATTCATAATAAAAAAAAATTGTGATTATGTTTACACATATACCCAAACACAAGGCTAGCAGTAATAAAATCAGAACAAACACAACTCCATTTGATCTTTCAAGGTTCTCTAACTCTTTGCCTTCTCATTTTATGGTCAGTTCCTCAATTTTTAGGATTACTTTTGCTTCACCATGTGGTGTGTTGGTGGCCTAGTTATTAAAGCACAGAACTAGTAAGCAGAAGGTTGCCGGTTCGACCCCCACAGCCACCACGATTGTGTTTTACTAAAAAAGCGGGACATTTTGGCTTGTTTCACTCATATTTGGTAATATTCCAAAAACAGACAGTGAAATATGCAGAATAAAGCAAAAAAGAGTGTGAATGAGAATTATCGATATTCTGCAGGAAAACATCCAGATAAGAGTGTGTACTTGTGTATTGTATGAGAAGGTAAAGCGTCCTATGTCTATGTGTGTGATTTTATCTTGCGGACAAAAGAGAGAGAGAGATAAAAGACAGAGGGGAAAAAAAAGGAACAACAGAAGGGTTTGTGTGAAAGCGTTTTCCTATCAAACACATCATCACACCAGCTGCATCCAGGCTCTGCACAAATGCATGTGCTTTTACACTCAGATGAGTCTAATCTACATGAAAATAACAAACACAAACCAAACACACACAGATCTGCACAATCAATCTCTTTGATGTGACACTAACAACAAAAAAAGAAACAGGAAACTGTTATTCTTCATTTCACAAAAGGAAATCCCTTTTTCAAGGCTTCCATAATGGCTACAGTGCTATAATTGTGTTACAGTGCTATAATTCTAGTTCTCTGATAGCATCTTACTCTTAACATGGAAATTTCCCTCTTAAAAACATGGCTGAGTGCAATTTGGATGCATGTAATTTAGTCTTATAGAGGATTTGCACTTATGTTTGAAGACAAGTAGAAGAATTAGTTTCAGCTGTTAGTAAAGTGGCCCCAAGACACTTACAGTAAGACACACTTAAAAATGTATGAATGCCTGCAATGGTTATTTTAGATAACAAAATAACAAAGCAAGCGGCATGTACTGTAAAGAAAGATAGCACATGTGCACTTTTCAAGCAAAGCATTTCACAAAAAGAAGGTTGTAGGATACAGTATACCGTTACACTCTTCAAAATAAAAAACATATTTGGACACTTTCTGGTTGTCAAAAGTAAGTGGAACACGTCCATATTACAGTAGATGATGTAATGAGGTTACTCTGCTAGGACACTTGTATACCACCAAAAATGGCCTTGGGACCAGTTGCTTAAAAGTAACCGCAAAAATGGTTAAAAGTTAGTTATGAAAAAAGGTCTGACATCATCGTTAGCAGATGCAACTTGGTTTGATATTTGTTAGCTAAGTAATGACATTTATACATTTTTAATAGTGGCTTAAGCATTCAAATACATTTTGGGGTCAATGCACTGTATATAAAGTACTGTGCAAAAGTTTTAGGCACTTTATATGTTTAAAAAAAAAAACATTTGTCTTACGATGGTTATTTAAATCTTCAGCTTTAGTGTGTCAATAGGGAAAGTACATTTTAGACTCCCAAACAATACTTTGGCAAATAGAAAAGTTTAGAGTAGAAGAACAGGGACATCTGCAAGAGACGGCATTGCCCCCACGGAGCCCCCCACTGAACATCATGTCAGTCTGAGAATAAAGAGACAGAAGTAATTGAGACAGCCTAAATAGATTGAAGAACTGTGGCAAATTCTCCAAAAAGCTTGGAACATCCTATCTGCCAACAACCCAGAAAAACTGTGTCCAGGTGTACCTAGGAGAATTGGTGGTGTTTTAAAGGCAAAGGTGTTCACACCAAATATTGATTTAGCTTTTTTTGTGTTTACTGTAATTTTATGATGTTAATTGATAAATGAAAATGATTTATGTCACTACTTATGTCAAGACATCAACACTATGCAACATTTTTCACAAGTGCCTGAAACTTTTTCACAGTACTGTGGTTGCTTTTGGTGCTACTCTAGTTGATTACATTATATTTGGTCTTGTGTCCTGCTCAGTGTACTTTAAGTTAGCATTAAAGGGATAGTTCACCCAAAAATTGAAATTCAGTCATTGTTTACTCACCACTGTGTTGTTATAACCTTATTTAACTTTCTGTTTGTCTTAACGCAAAGGGAGAGATTGTGAAATAATTTGTGCTTAGTGATGTCAAACAATGGTAGTTTATTGTGACCTCATCTTCAAGTTCAAAAGAAAGCAAAAGTATAATTCAGAAGTCTAATAAATTATTTTATGAGACTCATGATTATTATGAAAGCATGCGATAAGGTTTGGGTGAGAAACAACCTGAAATCTAATGTATTATTTAGTGAAATTGTTCACTGAAATCTCTCGTGTGAGTTCATGACAGAGCACAAGAGCAACAGCTCATGCAGCCATGTTGCAACATTGGCATTCAAGCGAAAACTCTTTTTTTAAAATCTAAAAACAGGCCCTCCGCAGCAATAGTGACAACAAAACACAATACAGCTGCACACAAACCAGAGAGTTTGTAGTTGAAGAATTTACACATTTCTATGCCCAGCCTTATTTTTTATTTTTTTTAATGGGGTATTCGGAAATCAAACAGAAACATAGTGGAGGCTACAGGCATCCACAGTCACACCTTGTCCTAAACTGATGGCAAACGTCACACGATAAAAGGAATATTTTCTATAATTACCAGCAGTGACGAACGACGGTATATTCTATCGATCGCTTGTTTTCTATTTTCGCCATCACGTGGGAAACTCAGGCCATTGTGAACTGACACCGGTCCAAAGACTTTAAAAAAAATAAGGCTTGTGTGCAGCTGTGTTGTGTTTTGTTGTCGCTATCGCTGTGGCGGACCTGTTTTTAGAAAAAAAACACGTTTTTTTGCTTGAACGCTCCAATGTTTCAAGGGGGTTGCAAGGTTGCCCTATCATGAAAGAGCACAGGTGATCAACGGTCAGTGAATATTTTCACTAAATAATACATAGAGTTCAGTTTGTTTCTCACAAAACCTTATCGTATGCTTTCATAACAATCATAAAATAATTAATAAGACTTCTGATTTATACTTTTGCATTCTTCTGAGGCTTGAAGAGGTAGTCACCATAAACTGCCATTGCATGATATCACCGAGCACAAATTCTTTTCACAATTTCTCTCTTTGTGTTAAGAAAAAGAAAGAAAGTCATATAGGGTTACATCAACACACGGGTGAGTAAACAATGACTGCATTACATTTTTGGGTGAACCAATCCTTTAATTCTTATTATCATTAATACAGTGTGTTCTTAAAAAAAAAAAACACTTTTTAATTGTAATTACCTGGTAAATAACTACTAAGAATGAAGATGATCCCCTAGCTTGACCTTTGACCTCTTACCTCAGCCTGGAAGCCCTCTACTAAGATGGCAACCAATAAGTTGAAGAGAACATAATTCCCAAATGTCATCAGGGCCACAAAGTACAAAGATGCCCATGGAGAGGTGGAAGCCATGCCATTATACAGAACCACATTCCAGTCTTCCTGAGTCAAGATCTGTAGAAATACACAGGACACATTATTTATTGTGCGCAAACAACTAAATTTTAACCCAGCAACTGACTAAACAATAAACCTGAACAATAAACCAAAAATCTTTCTTAAAATTTGGTCAGATCTGCTGCAACAAATAATTTCCACTAAGAAAATGTATTCTCCAAAGTTGTATTATTACTTATACAACAGTTATTTCCGGTCCTTGAATCTGATTGGACAAGCAGTGTTCCAATAGTGCAAATATACAGTCCAACAGCACAGGGACATTTTACTATGTGTATCACGCCGTATCTCTGTGTGCATACATCTTACAACTGAGGGATTTAAAGTGTTAAAACACAAATGTATACTCATTTGACCCAACATACAGTAGTAGCACATGTTTTTGTTTTCATTTTTAAAAATAACTATAACTATTATTAATATCATACTGTAAATTATTATTTGAGTTGTTTAAAAGGCACAATTTTTACCTAAGGACTACATTAATAAAATGAGCTTTTAATATTATTGTATTTTTTGGCTCATTAAACATTCAATTGCAAATGCGAAAAACTTTGTTTAGTGTGTTTTTCCCTCACCCCGTCATATTTTAAACATTTCCACAAAGGAACCCAAATATATCCATCTCTAGCTCTTCCTCTAGACTGATTTAGACCAGACGAAAACCAGCAAGTACTGTCTGAAGTTTATATTCTGCTTACAAACACGCACACACACATACACACCTCCACACAGACAGAAATAGAGATTAGGGAAATTAGAGGCTCCCAGTGCCCAAGAAGCCCTGGCTTCCCTCAGGGCCTGGAGTTAATACGGCACCATATCAGTATTTGCACAAGTGTCACCCCCCGGTGACCTCATCATACTGTCCAATACTGCAGAGACAGGGCTTGATGACCTCATCATGCCTGTAATAATATGGGGCAGACTTTGATGACCTTAGCAATTTTAACTCTGACACAACTTGTAGAAGTTTGGATTATTCCAGTTTTAAAAGTACGACTGACACACACACACACACACACACACACACACACACACACACACACACACACACACTTTAGCCTATCTTAGCTGTTGTCTAATAGACCAATATGACAACAAGCAGATTTAAGCATACAGTCTTATTATTATATAATATTTAATATTCTTTGCCATATGCAATGATGCCCCATGGTGATGGTAAGTCTAGAACAGAGAATACGACTATGTTCACACAGCAGCTACATTTATCAGTCATGTTTGGAGTGCAAAATACAGTTCTGTTTAAACACTATTTGGTTTTGAAAGACAACCGCATTCTATATCCAAAGTGAATAACTTAATGGGATAATTTACCCAAACATTATGACAGAATTTTCATTTTTGGGTGAATTATGCCTTTAATAGGCTTGTCACACTGACTGTGAGAACATAACCTAAAAGATTTGCTTGAATCCTGCACATATAATGAATTACGCATAACATTTTCTTAATATAAATTTTAAACTTTAAAATGGCTATTATGTCACTGAGAATTTGCTCTGCCAAGCACAGATTTCTTAAGTTCATTTAGACAGGCAAAATACCCACAGTCCCTTGCCTCAGCATTTTAGCAAAATGCTGCTGTTCCAACTTTGAGAAGTGAGCATTACATCAAAACTTTTCTCCAAAGAATAAAATAGCTATTTCTAGACTTCAAACACATGCAAGGCACTGTCAAATTATTATATATTTTTTTACGCTATCGTGGCCTACGGACTCCTGTTGGTCAGCACAATTTGGGGATTTTAGGAACAGTACCTTCAAAAACTAGTTGCATAATGTTTCATCTTTCTCTGAAGAGGACCTTTTATACTACTTAAGCAAGAACAAATAGTTCACAAATAACTTCTACCTTGTTCAGTAACCTCTTATGGATCACATTTGTTCCTTAAGAATATATGCAGAGATTTGCTTATTTTAAAACATAAACTGTAGATGCATTTCGCTGACCTGAAACACAGTGACGATGGCCCAGAGGAGTGAGTCAAAGTTCTTTCTATCTGAGACTGTGTCTCCATTCTCCAAACGCAGGGTGAACTTACACCCAAACAGATGCATCCCCAATATACTGAAACACAGAAGACAAGCAAAAGTGAAACAGGAAAGAGAGAGACAGATACCGCATTAAAAACAAAATATTACAAATATTTAATGCAAGATTATCAGGGAAGGAAATGCAGTCATTTATGTCATCATGACTTACTACTGATATAACTAACAGGATACACTCATTTAGCAGATGCTTTTCCACAGTGACTTACAAATGAGTCGGATATTCGTTAATCTTTGGCACATTATTTGAAAGATTTTACTCTGTTTATGCAATGTTTTTATTTTTAATTTATTTTATAAAAATTATTTATTAAAAAAAAATGTCTGTTGGGTTATTCCTAACGTTTATTGGGTTGTTTCTATAATAACGCACCCAGTTGGTTTAAATAGTCTCGCGAAGACATTTTAAATTTCAACGGTCGACCAGTGCCACTGCCAACAGAAGATACAGAGGTAAGTTAATAATATCACGTTATATGAACGCTTTGCGTTTTCTTTATCAACATACAATAATAGCTGATTAATTAAATAAGTTCTCCTTAATTTTGGGTTTGTTTTATTGCTGCTCACTTGGCTACCGACATAACTATAAAGCCAGCCTATTTTAAACTGTGGCATAGAAACTATTAATTGGGATGCTCCCCCTCACTTTCTGTGTTCGTCCCGACACTTTTTTTTGGGAAATCATGCAAAATATTTCATATATTTGGCTGACGCGTGAAGAAATTTTAATACGCCTCGGGCTTTTAGACTAATTATCAGTGCAGACACGGCAGTTTTTCATCAACTGAAAGAAAAGTATATTGTCATTTTTACAGTGTAACATTAAAAATACTTCAAAGCGGAAACATTTTATCTAGAATGTTATATCTGCAAGGCACTAAATTATATAATACACAAATTGGACTCAACAAGATATTACACCAGGGATCGGCAACCTTTTTGACAAGGAGTGCCATTTTTTAATTTACTCGTCAATGGCTGTGCCGATGAAGGATTAATAGTGGTGTTTTCCTTATTACATGACGTGTTGTTCTGGAAGCAAAAAGAAACAAATGAAACACGGAATGTAGGCTGTCATCCGCAGTTCTGCTGGCTTGTGATGCGCAACCCGCAGCGCATCACGTTTTAATAGTGTTTAGCTTCCCATTCAGCTGATGAAAACACGCTGCGTAATCATGAGGAAGGATTTACATCAAGATGTAGATTGGAATGCAGGTGCGGAATTTATATAAATATAGTGTACTCCTCTCGCTGTTGCTGGCGTGCCAATGATTACCCCTCTGCGTGCCAATGCTGGCACGTGTGCCATAGGTACCCTTGTATTACACAATAGCCAGCATCTACATGTCATTGGGTGATAGCCTAATCAGAAGCCACTTTTGAGATATTTCTGCGCCCCTGAATTAACGACGGTTTTGTGACATTTATCACGTTTATTGTGACTTTTTAATGCCAAAAAGCAGCAACGTTTTTATGGTGTTCTTTTACCATTGCAGGAAGGTGCCTGGCTCATTTTGTGATCGCCTCGTTAATGAAGCCCATTGTTGTTAATTCACTTTATATAAACTATATTTTTTAAATAGGATGTGATGGATTCATCGGTGAGGGAAACACTTCAGAAGTGGAACCTTGAAACATGAATTTCTAAAAAAAAGCTCCAGGCCATGTCACTGCCACACCAGAGTCAGCTCCAGGCCATGTCACAGCCATGGCTCAGCCTGCTCCATGCCATGTCACAGCCACGCCTCAGCCTGCTCCATGCCATGTCATAGCCAAGCTCCAGACTGCTCCATGTCATGTCACAGCCGAACCGCAGTCTGCTCCATGCCATGTCTCAGCCAAACCCTTGACTGCTCCATGCCATGTCACAAGCAAACCTCTGCTCCACGGTCCAGGCACGCCTCCATCCCTACGACTCCACCTTGGATCCGCCCTTCGAGCGTCTCATGCCCCCCCCCCGGACTCCGCCTTGAGTCCATGCCCCACACCCTATCTCGCCACGCCTCAAGACACCCCCCCCCCCTCCCTACAGAATACTGGACTTATGTCATGTTTATTCTGTTTTTGTTAATGTGTTGGGGCATTGGGAGCCGCCCCTTAGAGGAGGGGATATGTTATGTTTATTCTGTTGGTTCCTGTTTTTCGTGTATTTTATTTTGAAAAGTTAGTACTTTTCATGTCTTCAGGTCCTTCATTTTGAAATTTGTTCACTTCCTTGTCTAGTCATGTGATTATCCTGTTCCCGCCATGTTTCATGTGTTTTTTTTCTCATTGGTTCATTTGTTTATTTGTCTTGTTATTAGTTCATGTTTCATTGTCTTGTTTGTTATATTGTTTTCAGTCTTGTATTTTCATTGGTGGTCTTGTTAACTTGTTACCCATGTCAATGTATTTTAGCCCTCATGTTTGTCATTGTCCTTTGTGGAGTATTGTTAATGTCACATTGTTGTAGATTTGTTTTTGTTTAAGTCAAGTCAACCCAAGCCAAGTCAGGATTTAGACAATTCATGTTTTGTTTGTGTCAAGTCTAGTTTAGTCATGTTTATGTCTCATGCTTCTAGTTAGGGTTTTTGGATCTCACTTTTGTTTAATAAACTGCACTTGGGTTCGTCACGCCATTGTCTTCGTCCTTGCCAGCAACGTTACACCATTGCCTACTTATTTATTACTTATTTATTTGTGGTGGCTCTTGTAAATTGAAACATGATTGTAAGTAACTTAATGATAAAAAGGATGTAAATTGATAACACAATTGCAACCATTTACTTAATTAATGAAAATGTTTGCAACTTTTAATTTAATGGAAATAAAGCATTTTCAAGATATTTGTAACTTTAAAATTAATTATAATTAAATATATAATTTTTTTCATTATTAACCATTTGCACACTGACCTTCAACCCTCAAACATATATGAAAAAAAGATTAAAAGAGAAATGTTATGCTTATAAAACTTTTTCAATTATAATGTTTGCTTTATTATAAGGCACAGCAAAATTAAGTGATACTATCGCATATTTACTGAAGTATCTATTCAGTATATAAAGTCTAAAGTATATGAATTCCAAATTACTGTGACAGGGTTGAAATAATTTAGGGCTCTAGGGTTAGTAAAAATAAACTATAAATCTATTGGTACTTTGCAAGGCTGTAACCACAAATTTAGGATTGCAGGGGTGGTCATACTACACTTCGTGCTCCATTAACTCCCATTCAAATGCCTCCGAATGCAGCAGACTGGAACGCAAGCTCATGCGAAGAAATTTCCAAACCTTGACTTCGTAAGATGAAAGGACCCGTGGCCAATAGAAGATTGAAACGTCACACCCTGACCTCTTGGATCAATTCAAAGATTACATTTATAAAAGCTGCTAGTTTTATTGTTGTAGGAAAGTCAGCAGACAATATACTTTAGCATTTTTAATCTAATCTTTTTGTTATTTGTGATGTATTATTTACTTACACCAAAAGCCCTCCCACATGACATCATATCCTGGTTCGTTACGTTGTCTGATTTTTTTTTAAAATTCTGTCATTATTTACCATGTCGTTCCAAGCCTGTTTCATTTTCTTACTTCAGCAGAGAAATTTAGTCGTAAAATGCTGTATTTAACAAACACATTGGTGTGCCATCATTAAACTTGGTATGCATGATTGGCAGTAGCCCTGACGGTACCTATAAAGTTTTGGGTAAGTGCCACCTGGTATTCCCAGACTCTGGGAATATTAAAAGACACTTATGCGCTCAGGCTGATACCCCAGACCGGGCCACAGACCAGGAACTCAGATTGGACAGTGTGGCAGGAGAAATTCAGCTTCAACTGTCGAGTATGTATGAGATGCTTACGAAGGTTGTGGCGGACTTGGAGGATCATGTGGTAATACATCGATCAATCACTGCGATGGAGAAAAAATTCTCTATGTTGGTTACAAGAAACAGGGACGTTGAGAAAGGGATCGATTGTCTGGAGTCATCGGAGAGGGAATTAGCTGCTAACCCGCTAGCGACCAAAGTAGATTTGGAACATGTTTGGGAAAAGTTGGAAGACCATGAGAATCATAATCGGCGAAACAATGTCAAAATTCATCAGCAGGCCGAGATATGGTAATATTCCTAGACGAGCTCTTTCCGAGTTTGCTCGACATAACAGGCCATAAGTTGGAAATCAAGCGAGCTCACAGAGTCCTGGCCTGGGGATCTTTGGAAGGAGATAGGCACCGATCAATTCTGGCCAAATTTCTGAGATCATCCGATAAAGAACTCGTATTACGCGAGGCGAGGAGTAAAGGAAGGCTTTCTTGGAAGAACCACAACATTTTCTTGTTCCCAGACTTTGTGAATTCAACAAGAGAGAAACAGGATCGATTCAAGGAATGCAAGAAACTCTTACATCAATAGAAGATCGCATTTGCACTAATGTTCCCGGCCAAATTGAGAATAGATAATAAGGATGGCCGCAAAATATTTAAATGCCAACAGCAAACATTGTCCTTCATAGAGACAATGGGGTGAGTAAGCCATTTGGTGATTTTCATGTTGCTCCCAAGTGAGCTCGACTCACTGAACATACACTTGACTGTCTGAGGAAGCTGGGCTCCTTTTTGTTTCTTTTTGTGTTGGTTCTGCCAAGCGGCTGGAGTTTGTTTTGTGGAATAATACTCCTTCAAGAAACCTCTGTATCTATGTAATGCAAGAAACTCTTACATCAACGGAAGATCACTTTGCACTGATGTTCCCAGTCGCAAAATGTTTACATGCCCACAACAAGTGATGCCTTTCATAAAATCAACGAACTGATGAAGTCATGGTGTGTTTCTCACATTGCTCCCAAGTGAGCTGGTTCCTCCTAGTGGCTGGAGTTTGTTTTGTGGAATAACACTCCTACATGACAGTTGTGGATGACTCTGCACATGCCTCCTATTGGCTGTAGTTGTTTTGTGGAGTATTTTTTGCAGGACACTGGAAGGATTAGGTCATCGGCTGCGCTCATGAATAGTCAGCTCAATGAACATTCGCTTGACTCCCGAGGAAACAGAATACATTTTTTTTGTGCAAACGGCTGGAGCTATTTTGTGGAGGAACACATCTTTGGGACAGTTTTGTGAATGAATCTACACATTCTTTGTGCTTATTCTGCCTATTTGCTGGGGTTTGTTTTATAGATTATTTTCTGTTATGTAATTTTGTTTTACAAAATTTGTATAGAAGCACCGGTCTTAAGTAATCCGATGGCAAAGGTGTCACAGAGGGCTCTCGTAGGTGTACATGGACTGTTTGAATTTAGAGGGATGTACGCCAGTTGGTGCTGTCGTGTGCGGTGTTTATGTGCACGTTTTTCTTTTTCTGTTTGTTTGGTTCAGGGGGAAATTGGGGGTTTGACTCTTGCACTAATGTTGGAATGTGGTCTTTATAATGTTATTTTTGACAGTCTATTTTTTCTAATATGTCAAAATGCCAAATGTTAATATGAGTGGATTGTCTCTCTCTACGTGGAATGTGAATGGGCTGCGGCACCCCATAAAAAGACGGAAGGTTTTTTATTTCCTTAAACATAAGAAATATGATATAGTGTTTCTTAAATAAATGCATCTTTCCCCGCAGGAAGCTTAAAATTTTGGGAAGATATGGGGTGGACATGTTTTCTTTAGTGCTAACTCAATTAAGAGCAGGGGAGTCATTACAGTGATAAGCAAACATCTACAATTCAAATGTTTCAAACAGATTAAAGATCAATTAGGAAGAGTCATTATTGTATTAGCAGAAATTCAGGGGCAAAGGTTGATTTTGGCTAATATTTAAACACTGATGATCAGGGCTTTTTTATAAATCTTGAAGGGATGTTGCAAACCGCTGGCAGCCCTCATGATATAATATTGGGAGGAGACTTTAATTTATTGATGGACTCAATTAGTGAAGCAAAAGTGTTTAAGCCCCCTAGAGAAACATTGACGCTTCTCAGGATGTGTAAAAAACTTGGTCTTGCAGATACTTGGAGTCCCTCATTTCATCTGTTGTTGATTGCACAGTTGGAAACATCTCAGTCTCAGATAACACCCTAATGAGTTTAGAGATGTTGCCAACATATAGAGAAAAATAAATCATATAGTTGGCACTTTAATATGTCTGTTTTGCAAAATCCTGATTTCCAATAAATGTTAAAGGCTGAAATCTGTTTATATGGAGACAAACTGGTCCTCAGTATCCTCTGTTGGCGTGACTTGGGAGGCACTTAAGGTATTTCTTAGGGGCAGGATCATACATTATGCCCCAAAAAATCCAAAGCACAAGAACTTGTGGCGTTGGAAAAGAATATTAAAAGGGCCGAGGCAGAGCTGAAGTGCCGAATGTAGCCTGATGGCCTCAGAGAATTGACCCAATTGAAATACAGATATAATACAATGGGGGATAAAGCAGGGAAGCTTTTGGCTATATAAATCAGAGAGACGCTTTATCTACCATTCCCTCAGTGAAATAATGCTTTTAAAGAATTCTATCTTGATCTCTATAGTTTCATGTCTTCATCTACTGATGAAGATATTAGACACTTTGTGGAACCATTAGAACTCCCTAAATTGACGACTGAGCAAAACAATTCTTTTGGTTCTGAGATAACCTTGGGGGAGCTTGACAAGGTTATTAAGGCCCTGCCTATAGGCAAGGCTCCGGGGCCAGATGGCTTTGCCACTGAATCTTTTAGATCTTATACAACAGAACTGGCTCCACTTTTGTTAAAGTTTATACAGAATCATTAAAGAATGGAAAGCTTCCGCCAACCATGACACAAGCTCGGATCAGTCTGATTCTTAAAAAGGACAAAGACTCAAGTGAGTGTAAGAGTTACTATCCAATTTCCCTGAATTTTGGCTAATTGATTGAGTAAAGTTATGACATCTCTTATACATATAGATCAGTTGGACTTTATTCTGGGCCGAAGCTCTTCTGATAACATTAAGCGTCACATCAATATAATTTGGTCAGTGCGAATGATCAGATTCCAGTCACTGCCATCTCACTTGACGCCAAAAAGGTAGAATGAGATAATCTTTTTAAGATTTATGTTTATTGGTTGGATTAAGTTGCTTTATAGACACCCGATAGTGGCGGTACAAACAAATGATTAATTTCAGATAATTTTACTCTGGATAATGGCACCAGGCAGGGTTGCCCTCTTTCCCCATTATTGTTCTGTCTGCCCTGGAACCATTAGCAGCCGCGATAAGAAAGGAGGATAATTTTCCAGAGGTGATGGCGGGAGGTATAAGCGCATAAGCTTCTGCTTTACGCAGATGATATTTTATAATTCGTCTCTGACCCTACTAGATATATGCCTTGCCTCCACAGAATAATTAATTCCTTTTCTAAGTTCTCAGAGTAAATTGGTCTAAATCCGAAGCTTTGGCTCTGACAGTGTACTGCCCAGTAATGGCTTTCCAGCCAGTCGACTTCCAGTGGCCGAAACAGGGCATTAAGTATTTGGGTATTTAATTTCCAGCAAATTTGCCTGATTTAGTTAGAGTTTATTTTGACCCTTTAATAAAAAGTTTTTTGTGCAATGTGGGCAGGTGGGCTTCATTACATTTATCGATGATTGGAAAGGTTAATGTTATTAAATGAATTGTATTCCAAAATTCAACTACCTGCTACAGTCACTCCCTATAGATGTCCCTCTCTCTTATTTCAAGCAATGAATAGCATAGCTATTTGATAGCATAGCGAATACTTCATTTGGAATGGTAAGCGTCCCAGATTGCATTCCAGCAAGCTGCATAGGATGATTGACAAAGGTGGGCTAGGCATACCAAAGATTTATTTTATTATTATGTGTTTGGTTTAAGACATTTTGCTCATTGGTTGCTTCCACATGAAAGATCCCCTCCCTGGTTTTGTATTTAACAGGAAGTTTTTGCCCCTATTTTGCCATTGCAAAGCTTTTCTATCAATCTAAATGGAGAAGTTAAATTACCCCCCCCCCGTTATCTCGCATTTGCACTCGGTTTGGACAAAAGTGTCCAGAGGGTTTAATTCAGATATTTATCTAAATGTTGCCTTGAGCTTATGGCTGAACCCCCAATTATATATTAATAAGTCCACTTTCTGCTGGTCAGAGTGGATTGCGAGGGGGGGTTACTACACTCTTTGACCTATATGAGAGATCCTTTTTGGGATTCCCAGATCTCACTTTTTTAGGTATCTACAGCTGCGCCACTTGCTCTGCACTATTTTTGGGAATACCGTACCCCAAACTGATGGCATCGTATGTGGGCAGTTGTGAAATTTTAAATAATACCAAGAATTTTTTTTAATCAAATTGTTTATTATGTTTCCAGGAGTGTTGGTTATTCATGCGGTTGAGACGTTCCAGACATTACTTCAGAATTTAGCATAATTAATTCTGATTCAATGTAATGGCCAGCATCATCCCATGCCCATGCCATGTTGAAATAAAATGATACTTTATGAATTCTGAATCTAAGTGCTGATAGCCACTGTCCCATGTTCCATATAGCGAAAATACAATGTCCACGCATGTGTACGTGAGTTAGCACGAGCTTAAAGGAAAGGGACATGTCAAAATAATTTTTTGTTGTAATTGACATTATGCCACAAATGTTGTCAATTTAGCTTAACTTGTATTGAATTTTCATGCCACATTTGGGTGCTTTTTTAAACTGTAAAGTGAGTCACAGCTTTTGTATGGAAATAAGCATTGCAACATTCTTTAAAATATCTTCGTTTATGTTCCGCAGAAGATAGAAAGTAAATGGGTTAGGAGGGTGAGTAAATAATGACAGATTTTTCATTTTTGGGTTAAACTATTTCTTTTAAGAATCGGCCATTGAAAATTGGGTGATCCCTCAATGTCTGTTGCAGTTACGACACTAATATAGAGCACTATCCAGTTCAAAGTACACATACAGTATGTAACACATACAGTATGATCTACTGTATTGAAGACTCATTTATTTTCAGCCTACACTCTCATGTTTACAGAGGGACAGACCTAAAGATGAAGATGAATAGCATCAGCAGCATACAGAAGGTGGCCACATTGTCCATGGTCTTCATCAGTACCACCAGCTGTCTGCGCAGAGCAGGGAGGAACCGTACCAGCTTCAGAACCCTCAACAGACGGAACGTCCGTAAAACCGAAAACCCTCCGTCTGCTTGTCCAACAATTTCCCATACACTGAAGAGACCACCAGACAGAAGATGTCTACACATACCTTGAATTAAACCATCAAATGCATTAGACAGAATAGATAAGAATAGCACATACCTGATGATAACAATGATCCCATCAAAGATGTTGTAGGGGTTGCTGATGTAGTTGAACAGACCACAGGCCGAAAGCTTGAGGAGCATCTCTAGTGCAAACAAACTCGTGAAGACAATATTACTGATCTCCAGCACATCTGTCAACTCATCCGGCTATAAGAAAGAAAGGTAAAGAGCATAAAATATTACTCCTTTTCATATTATAATGTCTGTCAGCCATAACATTCATAAAAATAAACAAAACTATGATAACTATGATAACATTTACAAAACCCAGAACACACACACTCTGTCATGGTATTAAACTTATATTCCTTCTCTTTCTCTCCCTGTGGCTTTGTTTCTTGCTGAGGAAGAGCAGATGAGCTCTGTTATAAACAGTGTCTACTGTAATGTAAATAATAATTTCCCTGGCAACAATGTGAATGTCCTCTGCCTCAAACCAGTTCATTTCAGACTCTCACTGTCTCTCTCAGACACACACAGAGACACAAACTAATTCCAACCTAGGGGGTTAATTAAATGCAATATGAGCTGCCAACACCTGTAGTATCACTCCTTGTACACACCATTGTGTTCATGTTGTTACAATTTATTTCTGCATTGTAAAAGTGTAAATTCGCAGTTGTTACCTTAAAGAGAAATGTCTACCTCATCTGACCCTTACAAACGGCTTTTGCTGGTGTAACCTAATATTGTTAAAATAATACAGTAATATTATATAATAACAGTTCATTTAGATTATTTACTTTATAAGATATTTTTTACATCGTGTCACATTAGGATATGTCTAAATGTGTATGTACATGCATCACAGGATATTTGTAATTTTTATGGATACAGCTAAATTTCTGTATTGCGTTTAATAGAATTCTATAGTGGAAATGAAGGTGATGAAAATAACTTTGTTATAATGTCTTGCTAAAGGTGATTTCATAGCTAATATGTTGTGTATCCTAAATATACAATTGAATTCACACTTATTGCCAAACTTGGCAAAATTACAGCTTTACTGTAAATTACACCCCCCAAAATATTCTGCTATTTTGTAAAATATACCTTAATTTTTCTTCAAATATCACTAGTCTCATATTTCATATCAAAGATGCTCATTGACACGTGTTGACTTGGTAAAGAAGAACAATTTAATATATTCAAATCCATAAAAACCATAAAAAAAGTTTTATTAAATCTATTAAACCGTCTAAACAAAGAGTGAAATAAACATAAACAAATAAAACTAAATTATGACCCACAGTTATGGCATCATTTCCACCACATCAAAAATGTTGGCCCTAATATGTATATATATATATTAGGGCCAATATATGCTCAGTGACACATTTGACACATTTGTTGACTTGGTAAAGAACAATTGAATATACAATTTTGTTTTATTTGTTTATATTAGGGCCAACATTTTTGATGCGGTGGAAATGATGCCAAAACTGTGGGTCATAATTTAGTTTTATTTGTTTATGTTTATTTCACTCTTTGTTTAGACGGTTTAATAGTTTAATACAACTTTTTTTATGCATTTTCATAGTTTAATATTGAAAGTCTGACCCAGGGATGAGGCTAACACAATAACATCTGTACATAAAAGGCATTCGAAAAGTACTGTTTTAATGTGACCTTCATATATATATGTCAGTGTTCAGGTTGAATCAACTGGTAATGTATCACAACAGAGCATGTATACATTAAAAAGCATTAAATACATAAATGTAAATCTGCTTGTTGTAATAAAACTCAACCCCTGGGATATGAAATTACCCGAAGTTGAAGAAACACTCATTTGTAGTGTATTTGCAAGTAAAAATCAGACCCCTTAAATTCCTTAGGAGAAATAAAAATAAAACAAATGTTAACATACAGTAAGAGTATGGAGCTATAAAATGAATGTGAAATTATTGGTTCGGATTATTTGGTCTTGGGAGTGTTTGATGAGAAATGTTTGAGTTTATTTTGAAATCTCATATTTAAGATTGCAAATCTGAGAACAATGAGATATTGTTGAGATCTCCTTTAGTAGGCTTCTCCATTTAATCGAACCGCTTTCAAAGAGAAACAACTGTGATATATTACAGAGATCTCCTTTATGATTTTCCTTTTCTACGGAAATGGAAATGTGTTGTGCACATGAACATAAACGCAATTCTATGGTAAGGTTTGTGTGTTAGTGTTTTTGTGTGTTTTCACCTGTTCATGGTACTCCACTCCCATGCTCAGTGTATTGATAAGGATTGCAATCATTATTCCTCTGTTGAAGTATTTGCTGTCCACAATCTGTCGTACCACAGATCTGACACAATGAAGACACATACATACACAATTTTCATTCCCAGACTCCTTTTCTTTTTTGTCCTGATTCCTTTTGCTCTGTTCTGGACTGCAGTCCGGCCCCTGTTTCTCAGGGTCTGTTTCGCTGTTAGAGTCACAATTAACACTGTCACCTTCCTGGGTGCAAACTGGGCAGGAGGACAATTCAGAGGATACAAGTCCCACGCTGCTGTCTACACACACACTCGAGCATGTGCCTGGATACATACCTGCAAAAAAAGGACAAAGATATTAATTATTACACATAAGGGAAGACCAGGGCTAGTTGTCAAATAGGGATGTTTTCTCGATGCTTATATCTAAGATTTGGAGTCAAAAGTCCAAGAAATGTGTGTTGGTTTCAAACCAGTTTAAATGGTTTTAAAGGAATATTCTGGGTTCAATACACTTCAAGCTAAATCAACAGAATTTGTGGCATAATGTTGATTACCACATTTTTTTATTTAGATTTGGAAACATTGAGGTTACAGTTAGGCACTTACAATGGAAGTGTATGGGGCCAATTTCTGGAGGGTTTAAACACAGAAATGTGAAGCTTATAATTTTGTAATGTAATATGTACTGCTAATGCATGATCCCCTATTACACACAATATTGTGCAGTTTTGTATTATAATTACACAATCTAGGGATTGGTTAATGTCCTGATTATGGTTTATGACACTGTAGGCACTCTCTGATTTGATAATAGTGATCGATACAGTCTATTTACACTTGTCTGTTGAGTCCCATCTGCTGTTTCTTCTTTAATAATCTCCCACATGAAATTCACAATATTTATCGTTAGCAATATAAGCTGATCATTTCAAATGGATGACATGCTAGCTAAATACACCAACCCTAGTCAAAATAGAATGCATACAGCATTCATAATATGAAACCAATTCTTTAACAACCCTAATGGGATTGACTGCCTCTTTAGATTTTGTGTTATGCTAGAATGAGAATCCTTTCAAATCCTTTTGAATTGGTTAAAAATGACAAAAAGTCATGAAATCATGTACTCGCCACTTTAGGATTTTTTTAAAGGTAAACATCATTCTAACCACACTACAACAAAATAAAATGGTAAAATTGGTTTGTCCAAACCTGACAGAGGGTGACCTGCCCACATATAAATCTGAAGCTATCTTTTAAGTGCAATTGCATAGGAATATGGGCAATATGAGGATAACAATGCACTTAAATACAAGTATGTAGAAGCAGCTCAAAGTTATGAACATATATTGAGAAAATACTAAAACTGCAATGCAATTGAACTCCACTTTACCAGGTAATTCCTGGCAAAAGTCAAGAGGCACAAGAAAATAATGACTAGACAGAGTGTGTGATTGTGCAGACAGTTCCCTCAATTCAATTTGGAGTTATTAGGGCATGTTAAGTGCGCAAAGAAAAAAATAATGAATTTCATTATCTATGTTATTAAGTCAGAACCCCAGAGACAGAATTTTCCCTTAATCCACAAACCCAAAGTATTTTCAATATGACAGTAAGGTCAAAATATTTTGCAATATTTGTGTGTAATTGCTATGTTCTATGCACAGTGACCCCCACATACCATTTGGACACTTAAGCCACACTTAAAAATATAATTGCAGTAGATAACAAAATATCAAAAGAAGTGGCATTTATTTTAAAGATAGCACTAATTTTTTATTCTGTTTATTGGGTTTAAAAATTATACTACAGTAGATACAGACATCTGAACACTTTATGTTTGTCAAATTTAGTGGAATATGTTCATAGTTAGTGTGATGAACTACACCTGTGGTAATTTAAAAAATGACCTTGACACTAGTCAATTTTCAATTAATTGAAAACAAAAAAGGCTCAGAAAAGTAAAGTTAGTTCTGAGAAAAGGTCTAGCATCATTTAATGTATTTGCAGATGCCAATTATTTTGAGATTTTGCATCTAATGCAACAAAAATATATAGATTTTTATGTGTAGCTCAAGTATGCAAATAATTTGGGTGGCCATTGTACGTACTATTTAAATGATTTGCATTTTTGCTATATTACCATGTTGTAACTTGTAAGTATCATGGAATCCACTGCAAACTGAGATCTTCTTGCCATAGAGCCCATGATGAAAGGCTGGTGTCTTGGGCCCTCCTGTAGTATGTAGGTGAGTGTGCGAGTTTGTGTACATTTTGGAGGGCAAAATGGTGGGATAGTTCATACTGAGCCTCAAACCCTTCAAATTTTGTAGTGCAATTGATGGGCTCTTTTTGGAATTCTGAGTGTCTCTATCGAGATGAAGGGTTTTTGCTTCAAAGCCATTACTGATACGATGGTGATGATGATGATGATGTGTATGCTGATAATTTGGCATAAAGTATTGGGACTTCGTCCCATTGTCATTCCAATTTCCATCCGTTCCGCCTCCAGCGAGGGAGGTATTGTTGGGATTGGCCACACCCCTTTGTCCTTGGGGGCACGATTCACCGTAGAGGCGAACAGCATGACGGCAAAGTTTACGGCAAACATGGACAAGGTATTTCAGCATTTCTTCATAGCAGGATCCTGGTTCGGCCATGATGGACTCGTTACTGCGGAAACGTGCCCGCTGCTCCTGCATCAGCTGGTTCTCACGCTGTTTGGTCTCGGAGAACTGTGTTGCTATGACAACCAGGCACAGGTTGATCATGAAAAAGGAGCCTACCTGTGTACAAATCAAAATATAAGTATGGGAGAGTCTAAAAGAGCCTTAAAAACATTAAAGGGGTCATACAGGTTTTTTCTCTCTCCATGTCATCTACTTATGACTAACTTCAGGCAGAAAACTCTACATGACGCAACCAGTCGGGTTCCCTGACCTTGTTATCTGTTAGCCAATCAGCTCACTCCCATGTGATTTGTCAAGCCAATCGGCTCAATCGGTGTAAGCTGATACTGTAGGTCCTTTGACATGTCGAAATTTAGCCATTCAGCTTGCATACTCTCTCTTTGCCTAACATTTACATTTGCTCAATTTGCAAGTAAGCAGCTTTCACTGCAGAGTTTCTGTGCTATTTGCTCATTTGGTTGCGGAGGCTTTTTCTTCAATCAGCTTGCATGGTAAGGTCCAGCTTCCCTGCTTTGTTGGGGGATATTGCATTTATGTCTAATTGTGCAGAAGCATGTCATACATGCTTGATGCAGCACAACTTGTGTTTGTCTAATCGTGCAGCAGCAGCAGAATGTAACACGTCTCTGTACTAGCTCTGCAGCAGCAGTAGTGTAGCAGATCATAGTTGTGTAACTGATTGTGTAACTTCACACAGAATCTTTGTGTTCAGTTATGGCAGACCAATATCTTGTTACTTCTTCAAACCTTTTAGTCACATTTCGCCAGGTGCTACACATAACCAGGAACAGCATAAGGTTTGTCCATTTTACTCTTTTAGGACATTTTCCTTTTCCCCCATTACCATATTTCCCCCATTAAGATCCTTTAGGATCTTTTCTTTTTCCCCTATGACCATATTTCATATAGTGTCACTCATGTTTAAATATGGGCGGTTGTGTTCTGGATGGCTTTAGAAAGTTGCAAAAGTACAGAACAAGCTGTTTAGTTTTAATAACTATAGACCTGAAACTTACAGTATGTTTTTATAATACAATTAACTCATATTTCAAAAGATCAAGAAAGATTTAATTGGGGCCTGGGTAGCTCAGTGAGTATTGATGCGTACCACCACCACTGGAGTCACAAGTTTGAAACCAGGGCATGCTGAGTGACTTCAGCCAGGTCTCCTAAGCAACCAAATTGGCCCGGTTGCTAGGGAGGGTAGAGTCACATGGGGTAACCTCTTTGTAGTCATGATTAGTGGTTCTCGTTCTCAATGGGGTGCATGGTAAGTTGTGCATAAGTCGCGGAGAGTAGCATGAGCCTCCCGTGCTGTGAGTCTCCGCGGTGTCATGCAGAGTGCACCACATAATAAGATGCGCGGATTGACGGTCTCAGAAGCAGAGGCGACAGTGGCTTGTCCTCTGCCACCCGGATTGAGGTGAGTAACTACGCCACCACGAGGACATAAGTAGTGGGAATTGGGCATTCCAAATTGGGAGAAAAGGGGATACAAAATTAAATAAAAAAGAAAGAAAGATTGCACAACATGACCTTTTAAAAGGATTGTTAAAGGCAGCTCCAAAATACCTATTTTTACTAGAAAGAAAAAGTAGTTGATTTGCGCTTCATCAGCAGATCAACAATTAATCATATGCACTCAAAAACACTTGATCTTTCTTCAGACTTTTTATCAATAAAACCTTGATTTGCATGGCTTCCTGACTGATGAACATATCCATGCAACTAGTGAAAGTAAAAAAACTGTTACTCAATAAGAGGCTAACCGAGACTACGATAATCAGATAATATATTAATATGGACTTACAATGATAAGAAAGATGAAATAGATGAAGTTGTAAAAGGAATGTGCATCCATGACATAGTACATGATATCCACCCATCCCTCCAAGGTGATAACCTGAAGAGAAAACAGGAACAGGATCATAAAGGTTTTACACGTTAGCTTGATACCACCATTCTTATAATTTCTATGATGTGCAAACAAATGAAGGACATCTTAAAGGGATAGGTCACCCAAACATTTATTAAATCCCTTCATCGTTTACTCTCCCTCATATCATTCCAAATCAGAATGACTTTCTTTATTCTGTGGAACACAAAAGGAAAAACATCCAGGCCATTCTTTTCCATTTAATTAATATGAATGGGAACTTAAGCTGTCAAGCTCCAAAATGACAAAAATGCACAAAAAATGTAGTCAATATAGTCCACCTGTGCATTATATTCTTCTATAATCTTCTAAAGCCACCCAATAGTTGTTTGTGCCGAAAAGACTGAAATAAGTGTTATTAAACGAAAATCTCACTCTCCATCATCAGAATCCATTTAAATATGACACCTTTGCATGCAACATGCTACTTGACGTTGACATCAAATAAACATGATCACTCATCACTGATGTTAAAAAGAAAAAAATTACACAACAGATTTAATGCCACCATTTCAGCTGTATATGGACAACATTCATGGAGCTTTTTGTCTTTTTTGGAGCTTGAAAGTCCCTGATCAGCATTCACTTTCATTCTGCTAAACATCTCCTTTAGTGTTCCAAGAAATGAGAGTCAAATGGGTTTGGAAAAACATAATGGTGAGTAAAAGATTACACAATTGTCACTTTGTCAAACGATTCCGTTAATGTCACATAAATAGCTTAATATCACCCAACCTAAAACGTCTATGAATTGTCGATAAATGAAGGACATCTTAACTTACTGTTCACCGCTTGCACAAAACTAGGTTGTGATACTCTAAGAAATGATAAATGTCATTCTCTGGTCAATAGAATTACTCAGAAACCTGATAAATGTCCTTGCTCATTCCCAATCAGATTACTCTGGAATATGATAAATGTTGTAGCCTCTAGAAATTGAATTAGAATGGAACATGATAAAACTTGATTCCCTAGGACAGGTAAGCTGGTTATTGATGTAAGGGATTCACTCTCACTGTAGCCCCTGGCAACCATTCACTTAATTTTCCAACTCTGAAAGTAAGTGTCTCTCTGCCCCAAAAAAGGATTTGTGAGGATTCAAAATCTCACCAGTCTGCCAAACTAAATATATATACTCCTCGAAAATCCTAATGAACAACTTGAAGTGGATTTCTACCACAAATCTAAGTATTCATAAATAAGAATTCTTGACCTGACTTACTTAAATAATGATGACTATGCATGTTTTTTGCAATTTGCTCAGTAATCTTTGGACAACACTCAAACACACCTGAAATATAGCAATCCATGCATATCCAATGTTGTCAAAGTTGATAGCCCCATTATGTGGATTGTGTTCACTTGCTTTACAGTTATTATAATACATGTTCCAGTTCACACATCCATGATGAGGTGGTGCTTTGAAAACATGCTCTGTGTTATTATCAGCTGTGAGTTCACAATAAACCCCTCCCACTCTGCGCTTCGGGACATTGTAGCAGTGCAGCATTCCGTTCTCACGAGCGGTGGAGCAAATAAAGGGGATGTCATCAGATTCTTCTGATTTGTAGTATTCACTCAGAGACTCTGTGAAATTATACAGCCTATAGAGAGAGCAAAGGGGGTTAGTGCAGAATGCTGCAAGATTTATAACACTATAAAATAAATGTATTTGGGTATGATACATTATTTCAATTGGATTGTAGTCAAGGTGCACAGGGTTAGAAATATGTGGGGTGCATGTGCAAAAAATTATTTTCTTCCTAAAGTCAAAACTTTTTTCATAAAAATCATTAAACTGATCATCTAAAGGTTCAAGACAATTTAACCAATGTTTAATAACGTCATCATTGTCGTCAATAGCCATAGATAATAGATATCCATGCTACACAGGATGTAATAAAGACACAATAAAAAGTCTAAGCCAGTAAAAGTTTTAAGATTTTAAGTGAGTACTTTTATAGGGACTGGATCCAAACCATAAAAGTTGTCTGTCTGTCTGTCTGTCTGTCTGTCTGTCTGTCTGTCTAGTGTTCTATTCTTTGAGATAAAAGCGTCCCCTCTTTTGAGGCACGTAAATTTTACCCTGCGGGTCATCTGTATTTGTGAGCACTTGTACTGAATATATGACACATACAACAGATAGTATCTTTTTGCAGCTTAGTCAAATTTGGTGGAAATTAAATCTAATTCACTTTTTAACATTTGTCTTTAATTACATCAAGGTTCACACTGAAATATTTGGAGGATTGCAAGATGAGGGAATGGAGGGCATAGTCTGATTTTAATCAATTTATTTAGATTATGAAAATTCTTAGGGTCTCATTAAAAGAAACTAGAAAACCTTTACAAGAAAATTAGTAAAGCTGATGTGTGTATTACTTAGATGATAAAATACTTTATCCTATCCCAGTTTAATATGCAAAAATGAAAAAGTGCAAAACGTTGGCTCCAACATACAGAAGTCACATGACAACTCGTGATAATTTGTACAATGGAGAAATCGTAAGATAACAGAATTTTAAATTGATACAATTCAGGCATCAAAACGTTCACTAGCCTCCTATCCAACACTTTAGATTAAAAAAGAAACAACTGTGAACAAATTTAGTGAATCAATCCATAAATATTTATGCAATACGCTCAATGTACAATGATGTACACTCACTGAGCACTTTATTAGGAACACCTGTACACCTACTTATTCATGCAATTCTCATCAGCCAATTGTGTGGTAGCAGTGCAATGCATACAATCACGCATATATGGGTAAGGAGCTTCAGTTAATGTTCACATCAACCATCAGAATGGGGAAAACAAATTATCTCAGTGATTTGGACCGTGGGGTGATTGTTGGTGCCAGATGTGCTGGTTTGAGTATTTCTGCAACTGCTGATCTCCTGGGATTTTCATGCATAACAGTCCCTAGAGTTTACTAACAATGATGCCAAAAACAAAAAAACATCCAGTTAGCCACAGTTCTGCAGACAGAAATGATTTGTTGATGAGAGAGGACAACAGAGAATGGCCAGACTGGTTCGAGTTGACAGAAAGGATTCGGTAACTCATAACCACTCTGTACAATTGTAGTGAACAGAATAGCATCTTAGAATGCACAACAGATCAAACCTTAAGGCAGATGGGCTAAGACAGTAGAAGACCACGTTGGGCACTTTATTAGGACTATAGTTTTCCTAATAATGCACTGAGTGAGTGTATGTCGTAAGAGCACTTGTCCAAAACTCGGACACTATCTTTCTTCCTTGATACACAACAGTGAATTTTCTATTTAAAACATGGTAAGGTTCAGGTATGAGGTTTTGGAACAGTGTGTTATGCCTTTTCTAACTGAACAGACTTATGGTTTTCGAATAGCAGACAAACAAAAATTATATTTGGTGATATAGTGGAGCAAAATATCTGCACATAAATGTAATTGAATTTGATTTTCATAAAAAGATAATTAGTAAGGTTTTTTTTTTATTTATTGGTTAAAAATAATTCAAATTAGTATAAAAAGCAGTGGACTCCCTAATGACAGTAACAAACCATATGTGCAACAAAAATGGTCCAAAAATAATGAGTAGAGGTGCAAACAGACAAATTTGCACATTCCATTGGGACTAACTAGGAAAGAAAGCCATTTCACATCTAAGATAGTTGTTATATGACTTCCAGTTTCTGTGTTTGTCCAGGAATCAATGGTAGACATTGATTTAATAAAAAGGGTATTATTAAGACCTGAGAAAATATTGGTGACTTTAAAGGGATAGCTCTAACAATGCTGGCAAGGACAATGATGAAGACGTGAAGATGAACCCAAGTGCAGTTTTATTATAAAATGTGATATCCAAAACCCTGACTACAAACATGAATAAAAACAACAAAAAAAACATGAATAACTAGACTAGATATAAACAAAACATGACTAGACTAAAACTTGACTATGGCTTGACCAAAACAGTGTTATATTAACAATACTCCACAATGGACAATGGCAAGATGAGGGCTTAAATACATGACATGGGGGAACATAATCAAATGAACAAACAGAACTCGAAACAAGATAATTAAACAATAAACCAATGAAAACAAGACACATGAACATGGAGGGAAAACAGAACATCACATCACTAGGGAAACACATGACATGAACAGGAACAAAACTTTTCAAAATAAAAGACTTGAAAACAAAATATAAACAAAAACACATCTAGACATGACATCCTAGGCACAAAACTAGGAGTCATGGGTGATTGGGGAAAAGACCTTAGTGATCGAGAACATGAGCAGAGTTGCGGGAGCGACATCAGTGGTCGTGAACATGAGCAGAGTTTCAGGAGCGACCTCTGTGATCGTGGAGACGACTTCCGTGGTTGAAACTTGAAAATGACCTCTGTGGTCGTGTAAATGGGCAGAGACTTGGAAACGACCTCCGTGGTCGTAAACATGGACAGGGACTTGGAAACGACCTCCGTAGTCGTGAACATGGACAGAGACTTGGAAACGACCTCTATGGTTGTGAACATGGGCTGAGACTTGGAAATGACCTCTGTGGTCGTGTACATGGGCTGAGATATGGAAATGACCTCCGTGGTCGTGTACATGGGCAGAGACTTGGAAACAACCTCTGATGTCATGAACATGGGCTGAGACTTGGAAACAACCTCTCTGGTTGTGTACATGGGCAGACACTTGGAAACGAAAGCATTTCTCCTCCTCCTCCGGGAGGCCAAAGTTGGCAGTGTAGGCTCTGGGACAGACAAGGCTGGCAATGCTGGCTCAGGGACGGACAAGGCTAGCAATGCTGGCTCGTCGACCAAGACGTGGGACGCTGGCTAGGCGGCCATGTCGAGGAAATCTGGCTCAACGGCGGCCATGTCGAGGAATTCTGGCTCGGTATCCGCCTCCCCCACAGTGAACTTGGAACCAATGATCTGCAGGGCGAGATCAATATATTGGGCCAGATTGAGGGGACTACGACCGACAGGCATCAAGGAGGAGATGGGGCTCCAACCCGAAAAATGTCCTTGAGAGCGAGCTCATTAAAAGCCACCTGACAGGCTAGGGCACAAAAGTCCTCAACGTAATCCTCCAGGGGATGACTCCCCTGACAGAGGCTCAGAAGCCGAACTGCTGGGTCCATTGTGTGGTGTGGAGCTGGCAAGGACAATGTTGAAGATGATGATGTGAAGATGAACCCAAGTGCTGTTTTATTATAAAACGTTATATCCAAAACCCTTACTACAAACGTGAATCAAAACAAACCATGAATGACTAGACTAGACATAAACTGACCATGGCTTGACCATGGCTTGACCATGGCTTGACCAAAACAACAGTGTTACATTAACAATACTCCACAATGGACAATAGCAACATGAGGTCTTAAATACATGACATGGGGGAACATAAACCAATGAACAAACAGAACTCTAATCAAGATAATTAAACAATAAACCAATGAACAAACAGAACTCTAATCAAGATAATTAAACAATAAACCAATGAAAACAAGACACATGAACATGGAGGGAAAGAGGACATCACATGACTAGGGAAACACATGACATGAACAGGAACTAAACTTTTCAAAATAAAAGACTTGAAAACAAAAAGATAAACAAAACACATCTAGACATGACAAAAGCAAACTAATTTTTTAAAATTCTGTCATCATTTACTCACCGTTGCACCACTTATTTCATACAATGAAATTGAATGGTGACTGAGACTAACATCATGTAATTTTGTGTTCCATAGCAGAAAAAGTAGTTATATGGGTTTGGAGGAACACCAGGGTAAGTAAATGATGACAGCATTTTTATTTTTTGGTGAACTATCCCTTTAATACTCAATAAAGTCTTTAGTTTCCTTTATTTAGTTTATGCAGATAGCAGCAAATGTGCATGGACTGAAGTGGATGTGTTTTGTGAGTGGTTTTTGTTGGTCATGAACACAATAAATGTTGTATGCACAAGAGAGCTGGATTTTTAAAAGTGCAGCATAATATTACGGAGGCAAGCGTTATTGTAACAGACTTTGCTTGGATAGTGCTGGGCTTTGGGGAGGGAACTGGAGAGTGCCAGCAATGCAGCTAAACTGGATAAAGGTTTCCACTACAATGGATTCTGGAATGCACTACATCAGGGTGGACAGTTGTCAGGATGATTCACTGAAGCAGATTGCTTCATGGATACTCATTATACGATTCTTTACTTTGTACAGTGCCTAAGATCAATTAGGCCCTTATGGCATCATATCATAATATGAGAATTGATATCTTGTGGCAGCATACACCAAGCTAAATCAGCCATAGATTAATGCAACATTTAAATTTGGGATTGCTGTCATCTATAATCTACTGAGATAAGAAAAATCCCTGTTGGATAAATTCCTTGTCTACAGTACGTTCCTCATTAAATACAAATTCTGAGTTAAATACAATTTAAGCTTTATTGATTTTGTGACATGCACCACAGAAAGTCCCCCAAATTTGTAAAAACACAGGAAAAATGTGTGTATAGTAACACACTTAAGGCTGGTTTATACTTCTGCGTTGAACCTTCATCATAGGTCGCATCATTCTATGGGTAAACAGCAAAAATGCTATTGTATTGAGAGAAAATACCTTAATTTCTGAAATTATTATACATATCATAAATTAACAAAAGCAATGTCATTTGTCAATTCAAAAGTATTTACTAAATTATTGTAGCATTAAAAGAGTAGTTCACCCAAAAACAAAAATTCTCTCATCATTTACTCACCCTTGTGACTTTCCAGATGTGTATGACTTTCTTCTGCAAAACACCAATTAATATTTTTAGAAGCATATTTCAGCTCAGTAGGTTCATACAATGCAAGTGAATGGTGATCAAGCCTTTAAAGCTCAAAAAAGGAGATAAAATCAGCATAAAAGTAATCCATGTGACTCCAGTGGCTAAATCCATATCTCCAGAAGTGATATGATAGGTGTGGGTGAGAAACAGATTGATATTTCAGTCAATTTTTGCTAGAAATTCTTCTCAGAATAGCATAAACAATGCAAATCACCAAAAACACAAGAAGAATAATGTGAACGTGAAAGTGGAGATTGACTGTGCAGGGAGGAGAATTAATAGTAAAAATGTACTAAAATATTGTTCTGTTTCTCACCCATACCTATCAAATCACTTCTGAGGACAATGATTTTAACCACTGGTGTTGTGTGGATTACTTTCATTCTGACTTAAGTGATTTTTGGAGCTTCAAAATTTTGGCACCCATTCATTTGCATTGTATGAACCAAAAGAGCTGAGAAATTTTCATCAATAATCTTAATTTGTATTCTACTAAAGAAAATAAGTCATACACATCTGGGATGGCATAAGGGTGAGTAAATGATGAGAGAATTAAAATTTTTGGTTAGGGCTGCCACTAATGATTATTTTGATAATCGGTTAATCTAACGATTATTATAATGATTATTCGGCTATTCGGGCAATTACTGCAATCATTAGCTCTTAACCGATTATTCAGTTTGTGCCCTGAATTAAAAGGTTGTATAAAACATGCTTACTAACAATGAAGAGGACAAAATCATCTATTAAAAATACCTCTAAATGACACTTGAATTTTTTCCAATTCAAGGAAAAAAAACAACTAATTTAATAAGTTTAAATCAGTAAAGAAATTTACAGCAAAAATCCTATTGTTATCATGTTTTTGTCTTGTTTTGCATTTAAAAATGTCTAAAAATCCTTAAAACAAGATTACTTGAGAAGCAGCTTATACGATATTTAGACTTGCGTTTAGAGAATGTATCTTAAATATAAGTGTATTTTGTATATAAGTGTATTTTTTGCTGTGTAATTCTTCCTCTCCTCAGTTAAGGATGAGCTGCAGTGCTCCTTTCATGCATTATCATTAGAGTTTAATATGATCTCATGTTGCGTTAAATGACTATTCGACAACTAAAATTTTTTGTAGACAAATTTTTTTTGGTCAATGTTGCCGAAAATGACGACTAAATGTTTCAGCCCTATTTGGGGTGAACAATTCCTTTAAAAACTAGTTAATCAAAGTATGTAGTTTTTAGGTACATATTTTTCATTATAAATTTCATTCTGAAAGTGAAAGTGGAGATTTATAGTGAAAAAATAAATATTTAAATATTTAAATTTAAATATTGATCTGTTTCTCATTCAAGACTCTGAAGACATACATTAAACCTCTGGAGTCATATGGATTAGTTTTATGCAGTCTTTGGTCACCATTCACTTGAATTTAAAAGACATACAGAGATATTCTCCTAAGAATCTTTGTTTGTGTTCAGCAGAAGAAAGTTATACACATCTGGGATGACATGAGGGCAAGTAAATAATGAGAGAATTAAAATTTTTCGATGAACCATCCTTTTAAAATAGTTTTAGAGAAAATGCAACGCTACCTCAGATATATTTTTATCATCCAGGGTGATCGTCTCTGGTTACAAAGCAGACCAATCAAAATGAGAGAAAGTCAGTCTGGTAATATAGGCTAAATAACATTGTTACCTTATAAAAAAAGTCTAATTTGATCAATTAAATTAATTTTGTATTTCTCTGCCCCACAGTAATATATATTAGCCTATTATTTTAAGAACTTCTACAAACAAATTAAAAACTGACTACAAGGACTTCATGGTTAGGAGTTAAAATGTGAAAAGTGATAAATTTAGATACTGTGACAGGGATATGCAATGCGATAAAACTAAGATTATTGGGTCAAAATCAAATGTTATATTTTTCAAGAAGATTATACTAGTATTTTTTTTTCAATTCATATTTTTATTGATTCATAGACTTAACACAAAGAAAAAACACAACACACACACACACACACACACACACACACACACACACACACACACACACACACACACACACAAAAAAACAGAAAAGAAAACATTTAAATAAAAATTTAATACTCATGTATAATTCAAACTAAACTACTCTCTCCAACGCCCCTCCCAGAGACTCTCCCAAAAACACTAAATAGTTGCCCCATTTCCTATCAAACAAATACTTAACCTCCATAATTCTGCTTGACTCCTACTTGGAAGCAGACACCCTCCTCATCTCAGCACATCACTCTGGGAATAAGTGCAGTCTATCAGACATCCATCCCCTTAATATAACCTGCATACCAATCATAACACTGGTCAAAACCCATTTTCTTTTTATTTATCCCCCAAATTTTGGACTGCCCCATATAAAAAAAAAACAGAGTCTGGGGCAAAATTAAATTTGAGTGTCCAACACGTCACACAAAAGTCTGTACCTTCAACCAAAATTCTTGGATTTTACCACACCACCAAAAAACATGGGTTTGTGTCTCCATCTTCTGATTGGCATCGCCAGCAGGGGCACACCATGGCATCTTTAGATACAGACTTGACATTTTTTTTAATCCTAGCCCACACTCCCTCCTCCAATATGTAGAAGTTTTAAATCTTTTAAATCTTTCTCCCATAATCTCTTGATAGAAGTTAAAGCTCCATACCCCAGACTCTAAATTAGTAGGGAGCAAAAGACTGATGCCTCAAGACTTTTTTCAAAAGCAGTAATCACCTCTTCCAGAGTATCAGCCGCTTTTGGGTGGGGTGGGGGTTTGAGGTGTTACTACCAAAAACAATACAGAGCAGGTGGCACAGCTGTAAATATCTACAGACCTGAGATCTGGGAATCCCAAAAAGTTGGACCAAATTTTCAAAAGATCTCAACACCCCACTCTCATATAGGTCGAGTGTAGTAAACCCCCTCAGGATCCACTCTGACCAGCAGAATGGGGACCTATTAATACATAATTTAGGATTCAGCCATATGCTTGAGGCAACATTTAAATAAATGTCCGAACAATATGAGTGCAAATGCGTGATAACGGGGTGTAACTTAACTTCTCCGATTAGTTTGATAGAAAGGTTTTGCAATGGCGAAATAGGAGCAAGAACTTCCTGTTCAATACAAAACCAGGGAGGGGCTCTCTCAGGTGGATGCGACCAATGAGCCAAATGTCTGAGGCTGGATGCATAATAATAAAACAAAATCTTAGGTAGGCCTAGTCCACCTTTGTCAATCGGCCTATGCATTTTACTGAAATGTCATCTGGGACGTTAACATTCCAAATTAAGGACTTCACTATGCTATCAAATTGCTTGAAATAAGAGAGAGGGACAGGGAGAGGCTGCAACAAGTAGTTACATTTTGTAAAAAAATTAATTTTAATATCATTAACCTTCCCAATCATAGATAAATGTAATGAAGCCCACATCGCTTGAAAACCTTTTTATTAAGGGGTCAAAATTAACTAAATAAATAAAAATGGCCAAATACTTAATGCCCTGTTTGGGCTACCTCACTTAACGCCAAAAAGGCATTTGATATGGTAGAATGAATTTTTACGATTTTGGAAATATATGGGTTTGGGAATACTTTTATTGGATGGATTAGGCCTAAATTAATTTATAGACACCCTTTAGCGGCGGTACAAACAAATTGATTAATTTCATATTATTTTACTCTGGATAGGGGCATCCGGAAGAGTAGCCCTGTTTCCCCATTATTGTTCTGTCTTGCCCTGGAACCATTAGCAGTCAAGATAAGAAGGGAAGATCATTTTCTAGGGGTGGTGGCAGGAGGAGTGTGGCAAATTATATTTGATTATTTGTCTCCGACACCACTAGATCTATGACTTGTCTCCACAGAATTATTCATTCCTTTGCTAAATTCTCAGTATACAGAGTCAATTGGTCTATATTCAAAGCTTTGGCTCTGACATCACACTGCCCAGTCACGTCTTTCCAGCTGGGCACCTTCTAGGCCGGGACTGGAGTCTTATCATTCACCACTGACCATATAATATTGATGAGATGCCTAATGTTATCAGAAGAGCTGTGGCCCCAAATAAATCCCACCTGATCTATATGTATAAGAGGTGTCATAACTTGACTTAATTGGTTAGCCATATTTTTGGCCAATATTTTAACACCTAGCTGGATCAGGGAAATTGGGCGATAAGTCGCTTGGATCTTTGTCTTTTTTTTAAATCAGACTGATCCGGGCTTGTGTCATGGTTGGTGGAAGCGTTCCATTCTTTTATGATTCCATATACACTACTAACTAATGTGGGGCCAATTCTGTAGAATAAGATCTAAAAAATTCATGGCAAAGCCATCTGGCCCAGGAGCCTTGCCTGCAGGCAAGGCCTTAATTACCTTGCCTAGCTCCTGCAAGGCTCTCAGAATCAAGAGAATTTTTTTGCTCAGTTGTCAGTTTAGGGAGTTCTAATGGTTCCACAAAATTTCTACATCAGTAGACGAAGACGTATAACTATAGAGATCAAGATTGAATTCTTTAAAAGCATTATTAATATGATATTATTAATATCATTCTGCAATTCTTGGTATAAATTTCACCACCAGCAGAATGTACTGAGGGAATGGTAGAAAAAGAGTCTCTGCTTTATATATCTAGCCAAAAGTTTCCCTGCTTTGCCCCCCCCCCCCCAACCCCCCCCACCAACTCAAAGTATGACTGTCTTTCCCTGAATAGCCAAAACTCCACCTTCCACAACAAAAGAGTACTATATCTATATTTCAATCAGGTCAATTCTCTGAGGCCATCAGATGACATTCGGTGCTTCAGCTCTGCCTCTGCACTTTTATTATTCCCTTCCAACTCAAAAAGCTCTTGTGATTTGGATTTTTTGATAAATGATGCATACTGTATGATCCGACCCCTAAGAACAACCTTAAGTGCCTCCAAAAACACGCCCACTGAGGATACAGAGGACCAGCTGGTCTCTGTATAAACACTGATTTCAGCCTTTAACATTTGCTGGAAATCAGGATTTTGCAAAAGGGATACATTAAAGCGCCAACTAAATGATTTATTTTTCTCAATATGTGGCAACACCTCTCAACACACCAAGGCATGATCTCAGTCTAAGATGTTTCCAATTGAGCAATCAACATCATATGAAATGAGGGACTTCTCATCTAGAATAAATTCTAGAATAAATCTTATGGACTGATGAAAAGAATGTATAGTTCCTACCAGATGGGTTCAAAAATCTCCAAATATCTGTAAGACCAAGATTTTTACACATCCTGTGAAGCATCAATTCCTCCATTCCGTCCATTCCTCTAAACTGAAACAGTCCATGTACCCCTACGAGAGCCCCCGCAACAATTTGCCGACGGATTGCTCAAGTCTGGTGATTCTATACAAATTTTGTGAGAAAGAATTACATAACAGAAGAAAATCTATAAAACAAACTCCAGCCAATAGACAGAATAAACACAAAGAACATGTAGATTCTGCCACATAACTGTCCCAAAGGTGTTTTACTCCCCAAAACAAACTCCAGCCTCTAGCAGAACCAGCACACACACACACACACACACACACACACACACACACACACACACACACGCAATAAGTTTAGTTTTCTAGGACAGTCAAACGAATGTTCAATGAGCCGGCTGTTTCATGAGTGCAGCAGATGACCTAATCATTCCAATGTCCTGCAAAAAATATTCCACAAAACAAACTCAAGCCAATAGGAGGCATGAGCACAAAGAACGTGCAGATTCATCCACAACTGTCCCGAAGGAGTGTTATTCCACAAAACAAACTCCAGCTGCTAGGCAGAACCAGCACAAAAAGAAACAAAAAAGGTGCCCAGTTCTTCGGAGGGTCAAGTGAATGTTTAGTGAGTCAGGCTCATTTGGATGCAATGTGAAAAATCACACCATGACTTACTCATTACATTAACTTTATGAAGGACATGGCTTGCTGTGGGCAAGTAAATATTTTGTGGCCATCCTTAGTATCGATTCTCAATTTGGCCAGGAACATCAATGCAAAAGCGACCTTCCATTGATGTAAGAGTTTCTTGCATTCCTTGAATCTATCATATTTCTTTCTTGTCAAATTTGCAAAGTCTGGGACAAGACAATGTTGTGTTTCTTCCAAGAAACCCTTCCTTTATTCCTTGGCTCGTGTAACACGAGATCTTTATCGGTTGATCTCAGAAATTTATCCCGAATTGTTCGGGGCCTGTCTCCCTCAGCGGATCTCCGAGCCAGAACCCTGTGAGCTCGCTCGATTTCCAGCTTATGGCCTGTTATATCAAGCAGACACGGGAAGAGCTCATCTAGGAATTTGGACTGAATTTCGACATATGTTGGCCTTCTTCGTTCTCAGGGATTCCAACAATTCGGACGTTGTTTCGCTGATTACAATTCTCAAGGTCTTCCAACTTTTCCCAAACATGTTCCAAGTCTGTCTTGGTCGCTAGCGGGTTAGCAGCCAATTCCCTCTCCGATGACTCCAGATAATCGAGCCGTTTCTTGACGTCCCCCCTTCTTGTAACCAACTCAGAACTTCGTCTCCATGGCAGTGATCGATCAACGTATTACAGCAAAATCCTCTAAGTCAGCAACGACCTTCCCCAGCATCGCCGACATGTTCGACAGTTGACGCTGAATCTCTCCCACCGCACCGCCCAAACTGAGTCCCCGGTTTGCGGCCTTGTCAGTGGTATCAGCATGAGCATGTAAGTGTTTTTAATGTCTCCAGAGCTCGAGGATTTAGAATTCTTTGACATATTGACTTCATAGGACAGTTATGGAACAGTGTAGAGCTGTTGGAAAAAAATATTTTCACGATGCATCGCAATTCATACTCAAATGATTCTGAATCGATTCTCAAAAGAATCAGAATCGATTTTGAATTCAGTTTAAATCATGGCAGAGCAGTGGTGTGCGCCAAAGACAGATGTGGAAACAAAGACGCGAGTTAAGTGCATACACTAAAGTCAAGTGCACAAACACGACTTTTTGCAGACCAGCTGTATCAAACACATGACCATTTGTGCCCGAATGAAACTACGATCCCGAAATTCTTTCACAAACCCGTGCACATAGCAACAGGAGAGTTTATTTGTGATAAGAAGCCAACAAACAACATTAAAGATGAGCTTGCACCCATAATTGCACAGATTTGCACATAACGGGGGAAAACAATAGTACAGGAGATGTTGGGGATGTTTTTATTAGATTCACACCTCTAGAACAGTGTGTATCGAATCTCACCAGTTTATGACACAAAATGTATTCAAAACTAGCAAAGTGCGCAGAGCTCGCCGTAAACACATCCGACCCCTGCATGGCGCCACGCAACTCCGATTATACAGGCATTTTATAATCCTGCCCCTCGGTCACAACTTCCATAGTCTATATCCTCCATTCGGCTGCATACAAAACTCAAGACATTTTTTACTTAGACATATTTTTGTACACAAAAAGTATGCTTGTTTAAAGGATAGGTCATAAAATGCCAAAGGAAATCTGCCCGCGTAACCTCCAGAAAATGTTTTTTTTTTTTTTTTTAATCTTACAAATGACTGTGATTGGTGCATCCTGAACAGTGCTAAGTAACAGATGCCAAGTAACAACACTGTTTAAGCCCTGCTTCAGAAGTGGCAGGAGACCTGACAATAATATCTACGTGGTAAAATTTTCAACCCGGTATCACGCCGAGGCGTGAAATAGACACGCCGGTCCACTCGCGGATGCGTGTCTATTTCACGCTTTGCCTCCTCTAGGCGTGTACATGACACGCGCGCGTCTACGTAGAATACCGGCAGGGGGCGATCGTTTCCTCAACGCCAACAACTGTCCGCGCACCAAAGAGGAAGCGATATATCGCGTTCTCCAGTTCCGGTTAGCAGGATATATATTTTTGTACATAAATACACTTTTTAAATAAATATATATATATATATATATATATATATATATATATATATATATATATATATATATATATATTTATTTATTTATTTACATCAGCACAAGATACTCGACAGCCCACACACACACACACACACACACACACACATATAACAACGTTAGGCTACAGCAACGTTAGGATTTCTTCATGAAAGCAGCACTATAATGAACCTTTATTTGTCACATATGGTCACAAGTGAAAGTAACCGGCGAAATTGGCCGGCATCCTGCCCGCACGAACGTGCAACGCGACGACAACGGTATCGCTTCCTCTTTGGTGCGCGGAGAGTTGTTGGCGTTGAGGAAACGATCGCCCCCTGCCGGTATTCTACGTAGACGCGCGCGTGTCATGTACACGCCTGGAGGAGGCAAAGCGTGACACCGACACGCATCCGCGAGTGGACCGGCGTGTCTATTTCACGCCTCGGCGTGATATCGGGTTGAAAATTTTACAAATGTTGGTCGGGACATTTCCGAAGTTGATAGGGACATGTCACTATCATCCCTACCTAAATCTACATCTGTGCTTTACAGAAAGGTTGTATATACTAACATTCTTTAACTCAATATTTAACATGAACTAATACAGAATGCATTAATCCTGGTTACATTTTATTTTTAAATATACATGTATATACATGTACTTACATTAGTTAATGCATTATGAACTAACATGAACAAACAAAGAGCAACAGAATATTTTAAAATTAACATTAAACACGATTAATAAATACTGTAAAAAATGTGGTATTGCTTATTGTTAGTTCATTGTTAGATCCCTAAAGCATTACATATTGTTAAATGTATAGAACCTTATTGTGAAGTGTTACCTATAAAACATTACATATCCAAAGTTACAGTTTATCCAATCTTTCAACTCATGTCATTACTATGTACAGTAAATTCAGTAAACCCCCATATTTGTTTACATCATATCTGCGCGAGTACACCCGAATGAGATGTGTCAAAGAGTAACATAATTCATAAAGCACTTTTTACATGCAGCAAACTCAACCAACAAGAATTACATTTGCAACATTAAACCAGAAGTCCAACCATTTAGAAAAGTAGTTCTACTTCAAAAAGGACAATTTAGACAACTTAACAGCTAAAATATAGAATGTGCTTCCGGACAAATCTATGTAAACAAATATACAAGCTTCACATTTCAGCTTTCAAACCCTTTGGCACAAATGCACCTTAGGCTTCCATTGTAAGTCCATTACTATACACATTTTCCCTTTGTTTTTACAAACTGAAGGACAGAGCTGAAACTATATCCTGTGGTAATATAGCTTAACATGTATTTAATCCGTAATATTCAGTTAAAATTTGTATAATGGTCTTAAAATCCCAGAAAATTCATCACACGAAGCTACAAAACTCTTTCTGAACAATGTAAAGCTATAAATGGAATCATATTAACAAAACATACAAAAGAAATACATATGCATTTGGTTTCAGATCATTTATTGTTGCAGCATCCATGTAGCAAAATGTGCAATCTGTATGCATATTGAGTGGCTTGCATAAAAAGTCCCAGTTTTGCACTTACATTCTGACATTGTTGTCCAAAAAGCATCGATTCCGAAGAAGCCCTGCCCACAGCTGGACACCAACAATCCCAAAGATAAAGAACACAAAGAAACAAAGCAGCAAAACGTTTCCCAGCATTGGTAAAGTATCCAAAAGCAAAGTCACCAGGATACGCATACCTACAAGATACAGATACACAATGTCACATACACACACACATAAAAACACATGCAATGAAGGATTGAAGTCATCAAGGGACATACTGTAACTTAGACTTCGAATTATTGTTCACACACACACACACACACACACACACACACACACACACACCAACGCATGCGATACTTTGACTAATGGTTGGTGGTTTGAAAATAATAATCTAATTGGAAACTTAACAGCCACGGGGTCTCACTTCTCTGACTCCAAAATCTGTTACTGCTTTGCTGCGCACAGACACTCAAAAGTATTTCGTATGTGTTGACAGAGTGAGCTATAAATATTAAGTGTTCGTGCATGTCAACAGCTTACCGTCTTGCCATAAATTAAACAAAACAGACTCTAACTTATACTGTTGGTACCAATCCATGACTGTAACATAAACCAGCACATCTATAAAGGCTGATTGTTTGCGCGTGTGTGTGTGTTTCAGTGTGTTTTGTGCTTCATCATGTATGAGATGTTGGACAGAATACGTGTTGACACAAAACTGCAACATTTAGCGTCAGTGGCAATGTTAATACATCAAGAGCCTTGTATAGTCTTTGTGTGTGTGTAAATCTATAAATACAACAGGAACATCTTTTTTCAGCCCTAGTCCAAATCAATAGCCTGGCTGTAAAAGATGGAGGGAGAAACAAAGTAAAAAATCAGTACTCACTGGGAACTCTGTTGATGGCTCTTAAAGGTCGGAGAACCCGTACGATTCTGATGGCTGAGAAACTAACGTTATGGCCATCTAAAGAATACTCCAACATCCTGAAAAAAATAAAAGAACAACATGATTAGGGCTGAGCATTATACTTAAAAAAAATTATCTTGATGTTTTTTACTGCCTTCTGATTATGTTGAATATAAACAGTATCTTGATCAGGGTCCGAATGTAACATTTTTAACCACCAACCAAGGTGGCTGGTAGATGAAAACATTTACCAGCCAGTTAGATATCATACCCACCTTTTTTTAAAAAAATTTTTTTTTTTGCATTTTACATGTGGACTTTTCAGATATGAGAGATAAATAAATAAACAATACTGTAAGCATGTATAAAAATGAACTGCTTTTTTAAAGAATTGTTTTGTTATTTATGAAATATTTAATTGCCAGATAGTCAATTTAGGATTTTTTTTCAGATTATTCACTTATTACAACAAAACTACATTTGTATTTTATACTGCATGTTATCATATGAATGATCAGCAAGTAACTCTCATGAGTCTCTTGAGCCTTAAATACAAATAACACAGTAACAGATCTTGGTTTATTTGGAGTGAGTCAGTTTTCATTTCAATTCAGTCGGCTCCAACTGATTCAGAAGTCTTTTTGATTCACTAAAAAGATCCGGCTCATAGATTTACTGCTAACTGGGAATGTCCTCATACCACTTTTTGGGGGGAAAACAAGTACCGATACTTCCTTTTCAGTGCTTGACTATTCTGATATCTGTTCTTATTTGTTAGATTTTTTTCTGAAATCCACCACAACAGTTTATTATCATCAAAACTGTGTCTAAATAAATGAATATAATTCAAACTTTAATCAAATAAAAATAGAACAATACATTTTAAACATAATATTGCATTATCTATTTTTAAATAAGGTGGTTTTATTCAGAACCTCACAGCACAATCCAAATACAGTATTTAAGTTATTTTTGTCAAATAAAGTGCTGCATAACAAAGCATCATATGTGTGAGATATTGCTTAAATATTATACAATTAGTATTGATTTATTATTATTATTATTAGTAGTAGTAGTAGTACAGTGAATATAACTTAACTATACAGTAGTGATATATTTCTATGGTTCTTATTTCCATTTAAATTGGGCTTTTATTATCTTTCACCTGCAGAAAAGCAGATCGCTACGTAACTCAAAGTGATTATTAAAATGCAAACGGCTATTATTTAATTCAATAAATATGAAGTCTGTATGAAGCGAATTAGTGCTCCGCTTGCGATAATCTGCTACAAACAGAGCACGTGAGTGTGAGCCAAGGAGCTCGTAAGAGCAGTCAGTTACAGCACAACACCGAATCCACACATACAAGTACATGAGCACAGTATCCCTACTGCTTACTGAGACTTTCCATGTAAAGACCTGCACCTTACTGACTGAAGACCTACAGATTATTAGAACATGTTACATTATTTTACAAGCTGACACAAACGGACTAAAAAGCGCCTGCCAAAGAAGAGTATGACGGCATGAAATTTACCAGCCAAATAGAAAATTTGCCCGCATTTGGTGCTTGACGGGTGTTAATTTCAGACTCTGATCTTGATACACATGTATTTGCACTGAAATAGCTTAAAAGTTATTCTTTCAGAAAAATTATAAATTTGACCAAATAGCCACTGCAACCCATTAGATTCAAAATGTTTAATGCAAAAAACTACGATAAAGTCAATTCAATTAGCTGAAAATCATCAAGTCATGATGTACAGTTTTTTCTTCTTTTTTTTTTTTTACTAAATGAACAAATGATTTAATTATTATCAGTTATAACCACCAATTTAAAAATACATAGTAATAAACAGCAATGTATACCTGCTTACATATTTTACATGTGCAAACAAATCATTGAATCATTGAAGTTTTGTATTGATTAATTGAAACAGATATTATAGGCAAGTCATGGAAATGGATCTATGAATCGGAATGAATCGGAAATGAACTACCAACTCTAACATCAATTTTGCTCATAAGTGATCATGCAAGGTAATCATAGAATCAAGAGTTTTGAATCAATTCAATGAAACTGACAATTAAATTAAATGAAACTGACAGTGTGGCCTATTCACAGAAATGAATCAAATGAATCAAACTACCAACTTTAACTAAGTTTGCTGCTACGCGATTATGCAAACGAATCATTGTATAAAGAGTTTTGAATTGATTAATTGAAACAGACAGTATAGACTCTTCACAGAAATGAATCGAACTACCAGTTCTAAAGCCAGTTTTGCTATACAAAGACAGTATAGACTATTTCGGAAAATGTATCGAACTACCAACTTTTATGCCAAATTTACTACTAAGTGATGATGCAAATTAATTTTTACACCATGTGTTTTTAATTTAATTTAAATGGACAGTGTATACAATTCATGGAAATGAATCAAACTACCAACTATAACGTCAGTTTTGCTATACCAAGTGATGAAACAAACAAATTATTGAATCAAGAGCTTTAAATCGATTCATCGAAACAGATAGTGTAGACTAATTGGAAATGAATCGTATTACCAACACTAATGCATATTTTGCTACTGAGGTTTAAATAAGAAACACATCTTTCTTATCTAAAACACATATTTCTAAGATGTTACAAAAATGAATGAATGAATGTTACATTTATATAGTGCTTTTCTGACACAGTGAACAGGGGACTCTCCTCAACCACCACCAGTGTGACGCATCCATCTGGATGATGTGACAGCTGCCATAGTGCACCAGTACACTCACCACACACCAGCTATTGGTGGAGAGGAAAGAGTAGAGTGATAAAGCCAATTAATGGATGGGGATTATTAGCAGGCCATGATTGAGAAGGGACAATGTGGGGAATTTGGCCAGGACACTGGGGTTAAACCCCTACTCTTTATTAATCATCAGTACCCTGGGATTTTTAATGACCACAGAGAGTCAGGACCGTGGCTTAATGTCTCATTCAAAGGATGGTGCCTTTTTACAGTATAGTGTACCAATCACTATACTGGGGCATTAGGACCCACACAGACCCTGCTGTGCTCCCTAATACCTCTTCCAGCAGCAACCTTAGTTTTCTCCAAGAGGTCTCCCATCCAGAAACTGACCAGGCTTAACCCTGGTTATCATCAGTAGGCAACCGGTCTTGAGCTACAGCCATATCACCCAGTAATTGAACTGCAGCCATATCACCCAGTAGGGGTCATAAAATTAGTCTAATGACATATTCTTTAGGAATCTTATGGGCAAATAAAAAGTACATGAAAATCATTGGATTATTCAAAATGCTAATTTTGTTATGCAAAAATCATTACACATGTATTGTGAAAATTCAAAACATCACCCAGCGTTTGACACAACATAAAAAAACATCCAAAACACAATTGGTGGCCAGCCATTCTGGTCTTTTCAGCAGAATAGTGCCTTAGAAATGTGTTGCTTTTGTCAGAAATAATGACTAACTTGTAACTTCCTTACTCACACAAGAAAACTGTATTTTAATGAGTGATCAAGCTGCACTTCAGCTTTAGTTGCAACACTTGGTCAGAGGAAAAGAAGTAGAATTTACTGTGTCAGCAAGAGAGAGCAAATAATGAGAGAGACAAGATACAGGCAGACAGAGAGACAGACAGGGAGATCATTGCCTGGTGGTAATTGCCATTCATGAGCTTAGCTGTGACACATTGACTTGACATTAGAACTAGACCTGACATTAAAACTGGATCTGACATTAAACAAACACACATGCGCATGCACACGTGCGCGCGCACACACACACACACACACACACACACACACACACACACACACACACACACACACACACACACTGTAGCACTTAAGAGTTTAATGACTCATTGAATTCTAGGAATCACACACACACACACATTAATCGTTGACTTTTTAGATCTTTTGAGCATGGTGCTAGCAGCTTTGTGATTGGTCGCTCACCCAGCCATGACAATGAAGAGGTCAAGGCGGTTCCAGGTGTCACCAAGGTAGCATTTTGGCCCAAACACCCCTAAGGCTACCATTTTAACCACCATCTCCACAGCAAAGAATGCGAAAATGAAATCATCAAACGCCTGTGGAGAGAAGCACACGGTGCTGATTATAAATATGAATCTCACAAAAAATGTCAAGAAATATCCAGATCATATTTCAGTCCAAAATCTAAAAAAAGAAAAAAAGTCATTATATTTAGCGTAAAGAAAAAGAAGCCTTTTTTATGACCATTAATTTATTGCATTAAGACTTTATTTTCATGACAGTTAAGCCTATTAAAAAATAATCCTGGCAAAACTATGATTTAAACAAATTATTTAAATTAGATTTATTTAAAAAATACGTAACTTTGCCAAGTATACAGTAAATTACATTATTTTATAAGCAAATGTAGTTGCTTTACCATTTACCAGACAGTATTGTTTAAAACTGGAAACTGAATTTGTAAAAGTGTATACTCCTCATTAATTTAAATTAAATACTCTTGATTTGGAGGATGTTTACTCCAGAGATTCTTTCATACAGTGTGAAGTTAAATTAAGGTTCTTCAATGGTACTTTGCAGCCACTAAATATGTTTGTTACATTAAAGGTTCTTCAGATCAGCATATTGGTTTCTAGATTTCAAGACCAGAATATAGATTGTTATTCAATGGCATCCGGCTGGAAAACATTTACGGTTCTAATAAGAACCTTTATTTTTAGGTGTACATGAACATATTTAATCACTACACTCAACCATCAAACTTCTCAAACTTTTGAATGCTTAAATCACTTAGGGATTGTACATGAGTGTGCATACTGTTTGTGTGTATTTGGCACTTTGAGTATCTGTGCTTGTATATGTTTGTCTTCAAATGCTGGCCTTTCCAGTGCAGTCAAAAACACACTGAAATATAGAAGCTCAGAATTACCCAACCACAACAACAGATACATCAAATCAAAGAGTCACAGAGATTAAAGTGCATGCATCTACCCATGTGTCTCTGTGTTATGCAAGTGTGTAATTGTCTGTCTTTGTGTGTGTTACCTGCAGTATGCTGCACCTGTCAGTGTGGCACTCCAGGTCCTGGCAGGGCTGGAACATGCCAAGGGTGACACAGTTGAGCAGAATCACCAGCATGCTGACTCGCTCAAACCACGTTTGGATTCAGTTAAGGCAAATACAATGCACAAGTTAAAAAGAAGAATGCAGGTGATCATTCATTAACATTCACAATGCTGTGCCTTGTCAGTGTTGAAACCTGATGTTTGGAAAGGGAGATTTATTTGTCTACTGTTTCTTCAAATACCAAACCATTAAAAATATTGACTCCACAAATGTAGGCATGCTCTTTGCAATCCTTCTTAATTTAGCAGAAGTTTTACACAAAATCTGTGTTTTTCTTATAAATGTCATGCTTTCATTTACTGATTTTGAGGTCTGTCTCAAGAGAAGAGTAGAGCAGATTTAAGTAGATTAGGGGTGAATAGAGTAGAGTAGGGTAGATATTGGTAGTGTAGAGTAGGAATGAATACAGTAAAGTAGAAAAGGTTAGAAATTAGTAGAATAGACTAGGGTAGGGTAGGGAAGAGATCAGTAATGTAGAGCAAAATAGTGAAGGGATGAATAGTGCAGGGTAGGGATGAGTAATGTACAGTACAGTAGAGTAAAAATAAATATAGTGTAGAGTATGGATGAAAAGTGTAGTGTAGAGTAGATAATGTTAAGGATGAGCAATATAGAGTAGATTAAGGCAAGGATGAGTAGAGAAGAGAGGAGTAGGGATGAGTTGTGTAGGGTATAGTAGAGTGGAAAAGAAAAGGGTAGAGTAGACAAGACAGTAGTAAATTAGAGACGAGTAGAGTAGGAGTAGATTAGGGATAGAGTGGAGTTGGGATGTGTATTGTAGAGTAGAGAAGAGTAGAGCAGAATAGGGATGAATAGATTAGAGTAAGGATATATAGAGTTAAAGGACAGTAGAATAGAGATGAATAGAGCAGAGTTGCGTAGTTGCGTAGAGTGGGAATGAGTAGAATTGAGTAGGGTTGAATAATGTAGAGTGGAGTAGGGATGTCTATTGTAGAGTAGAGAAGGGTAGGGATGAGCAGTGTAGAGAGTAGTAAAGTAGAGAAAAGTAGAGTGGAGTGGAGTACACTGCATGAAAAGAGTAAAATCTGGAAAAATGTGGGAATAGAGCAGAGTAAGGATGAGTAGAGTAGAGGACAGTAGAATAGGGATGAATAGAGCAGAGTAGCATAGAGTTGCGTAGAGTAGAGTGGGAATGAGTAGAATTGAGTAGGGTTGAATAATGTAGATTAGAGAAGGCTAGGGATGAGCAGAGTAAAGTAGGGTTGAATAGAGTAGAGAGAAGTAGGGAAGAGTATTGTATGGTATAGTAGAAAATAGTAGAGTAGTAGTGTAGGGATGAGTTGTGTAGAGCAGAGTGGAGTAGGGATGTCTATTGTAGAGTAGAGAAGGGTAGGGATGAGCAGTGTAGAGAGTAGTAAAGTAGAGAAAAGTAGAGTGGAGTGGAGTACACTGCATGAAAAGAGTAAAATCTGGAAAAATGTGGGAATAGAGCAGAGTAAGGATGAGTAGAGTAGAGGACAGAAGAATAGGGATGAGTCAAGTAGACACAAGTAGAGTAGGAGTGGAGTAGGGATGTGTATAATAGTGTAGAATAGAGAAGGGATAAATAGAGCAGAGTAGGGATGAATAGAGTAGGGTAGGGTAGGGATGAGCAGTATAGAGTAGGGTAGGGATGAGTAGAGTAGAGAGGAGTATGTATGAATATTGTAGAGTAGAGCAGAGTAAAGTGAAGAGAATGGATGAGTCATTTAGAGTAAAGAATAGTAAAGTAGGGATGAGTAGTGTAGAGTGAAGTAAGGATGTATATTGTAGACTAGAGCAGTGTAGATTAGAGAAGAGATGAGTATTGTAGATTACAGCAGAGCAGGGATGAGTAGTATAGAGTACAGCAGAACAGTGCGATTTTTTACAATTGTAATAAATCCCAAAAAAGTACAGTGGAAGAGGCATTTTAAAATATTTACAATTTTTGAAATTCTGGATCCAATGGCTTGCCAACAAATTTCTGAAGATAATACATTCTGGTTGAAGAAGTGCTGCTATAATTCCCTAAATATAGCGGATGTCAAACTATTAGAATACAACAGAACAGAATAGAATGGAGTTTTAACTGGAGTTTTAATGAAGTGCTGAAATGGTTGGAATTAAGCATAAATAATCTAGGATATTGACATTTGTAAATAAAAAATTTATATCATTTTCCATAATTAAATGTCCTTTATAAATATTAATACAGTTCCTATTTATAACCATAAAACATAGATTGTATGCAATAAAGCATTTATTTTTGTTTTCATATTGGTCTAATTAAAAGTTCACATTACAATTCACTGATCAACACATATCTGAAACCTTAAAGCTAAACTTGATCCCCGTGAGTAATACCATCAAATAATTTACCATTCCTCATTAATCATAAACCTGTCAGAGCAACATACCATTCGCACGATCTAAATCACCACTGTAAATCCTACAATTACCCTCATTTACATCATCACATCATACCACATCTATGAAATGTCCAGGATTTAAAATGCTTCTTTAAAAAACCCTAAAGACAGTAACTGATGATCATGTGGACAGTGGACATGATCAGGCTGTTTCCTCTCTTTGTCTTACTGAAATTATTCTGGAATTTCCCTCTCTAGAACTGGGACAAGGCTAGGCTCATCAAACATTTATCCAGGGACCAGACTAATGCACACAGACAACACCAGCTCTCGTCTCTTATCCTCAAGCTTGTCATGGCCATATTCATGCTGCTTCTGCTGAAGATGATGATGATGATGATGATAGGGAACAAAAAAAGAATGAAAAGGATGATGGCAATCTACAGTCTTTGACATGAAGTAGTATTGCCAAGTATCACTTTTGATAATCATCCAACACATCAAAACACACGAACACAAACAAATATGATTTAGTGTCCAAAACCTACAATGCCAAAAGAAATCCTTGAGTCCGCTTTCATAACGCATTTGAAAAATAGCAACTCACTCCCTCGTCAAATTAGTGAAATTCAGAGTCGTGCACTCACAGACTTATTAATTGTACAAAAGGTGTTTAATATATAAAATAATGGTTTAAAACACAGATGTGAGACTTCTTGAGATCAGTGTTGGGATGACGGTAATAAAGGTAGCAGTGATTTTACATTTACAGTACATTTAAAGTTTTGTAACAGTAGCTCAAGTACTTTCACAACAGTGTATTTCCAGTAACAACCTACTTTTTTTTAAAAGTAGCATCACAAAACAAATCATTATATTTTTCACATCAAACATGCTCTAAACAGTCCTCTCTTACACATATGTAACAATGGGAAGTCCAAATAATTTAAGTGAATTCGTTATTTCAGATAGTTCATGTAAATTAATCTTTTTAAGCTTCTATAGCTTTGGCAAGTCCAATTTATTTTACATAATCGATTTGTTCAGACAATTCATTGCCTTGTTTAAATAGAAGATTCCCTGATGCACTTGAGCCCTTGCTAAGAAGTCCCTTGTACATGTGTTTTTTTGCTGCTGTTTATGTAGTTATCTAGTTGAACTCACTGAGCACTTTATGTGGAACACCTGTACACCTACTTATGCGTGCGATTATCTAATCAGCCAATTGTGAGGCAGTAGCACAGTGCATAAAATCATGCAGATATGGGTCAGGAGCTTCTGATAATGTCTACATCAACCATCAGAATGGGGAAAAATTATCTCAGTGATTTCAACCATGGCATGATTTTTGGTGCCAGACAAGTTGGTTTGAGTATTTCTATAACTGCTGATCTCCTGGGATTTTCAAGCACGACAGTCTCTAGAGTTTACTCAGAATGGTGCCAAAACAATCCGGTGAGCAGCAGTTCTGCGAACAGAAACACCTTGTTGATGAGAGAGGTCAACGGAGAATGACCAGACTGGTACGAGCTGACAGAAAGCCTTTGGTAACTCAGATAACCACTCCGTACAATTTTAGTGAGCAGAATAGCATCTTAGAATGCACAACACGTTGAACCTTGAGGTGGATGGGCTACAACAGCAGAAGACCACATCATGAACATTGTTAGGACCATAATGTTCAATATAATGTCGTGACAATTGTTAATGTAACCCTAAGTGAGATCTTCATTGTTTTTATGCCACACAATATAGTTCTGAATGTATTTTTATACAGAATAGTATTTATATGGCACAAAAGCATTCAAAAGTTTTTAATTTTAAGATATTATAATATATAGTCATATTGATAGGATAATTTTTTATCTCTGTAATCAGAAGTTTTGATTTCAGTGTAAGGTGGATGAGCCGGTTTTTGGAACATAATAGCTGGTTTATTGCTGGTAGCTGGTTTGTTTCCAACCCTGTTCCTGGTGGCCTCCCAACACTGCACATTTTGTATATCTCCCTTAAATGACATGCCGAATTCAGGTCTTGGAGTCTCCACTAATAAGCTGAGGAGTTGAATCAGGTGTGTTTGATTAGGGAGATATCCAAAATGTGTAGTGCTGGGGGGATACCAGGACCAGGGTTGGGAACCAACCTGGTTGGATTACCCAAATAGACCATATAGACCACCAAATCATTTAAAGACCAGCTTCGAACAGCTAGAAACTATTTAAAATCTGTCACGGTTTGTGAAGGAAAGAGGCGAGAGAGAGTGAGGATACAAATGCAGAGCTTTAATTATAAAAAAAATAAGAGGATACAACAAAGGAATCATACGAAGTAGGTAACAAACTCAGCAGCAGTATGCTGGCCACTAATGCACCACAAACAATTAAGAACCGACGCTGGAACAAGGGGCTATAGAGTATACTGTATACATTAGGGCTAACAAGGAGACAAGGAGCATCTGTAATACAATTAGGGCAATGGATAGGAAGACATAAGAGGAAGACAAAAAACTTCAAAATAAGAGTCGTTGGGGAAAACATAAAGACGTGACAAAAACATTAGAAGATGATTTTTTTTTCCAAGCAGGGCTGTTTTCATTCATTTATACATTATATCTATGGACAAATATTTATCTTTCGTATTGATGAAAATGAATGGATATTTCAAATAAGAAATGCAAATAACAATTAATCCAGCTAAGCAGAAATGGATTTGGAATTAATAGCTATTTATTGACAAGTGCAAGACATCTCAGTCTCTTAGAGCTGGGACTTATGCATGTGCAGACAGCGTGTAATCAATGCGCATCAGTCAAACGTGTTTGCGCAAGTGCGAAAGGATTATTTTGTTTTCTTCCTGAGTTGCGTCTAAATCCATACATAAACAAAACACATTTATACACACTGCGTATGCTCATTATACGGATTACTCCCAAAAAAATGATACACAACTCTTTCTACGGTTGCTTGGTAACCGTTTGTTGGCTTCTGATGTGAAGTGAAGAAAAAGACAGCTGGAAAAAAAAAGTGAGGGCTCAGTGGGTCTCATGCACTTTAAGTCAACCTATTTAAAAGGTCATTTTGTGCATGGGTGATAGAAAAACAATCTGAAGTAAAAAAAAAAAAGGTATATAATGAATGTAGAATATAAGAGCAGACAAACAGGAAATAATAATATAAAATGTTTATATTTGGTTAATAAATGTGTATATATATATAATTACATTTATAGGGAAAAATTTGGAAATTCAGGTTCTAAAACTATACACAGATGACCAAAACATTATGACCACCTGCCTAATATGCTGTTTGTCCTCCACGTGCCACCAAAAGAGCACTGACCCACTGAGGCATGGACTCTACAAGAACCCTGAAGGTGTCCTGTGGTATCTGGCACCAAGACATTAGCAGCAGATCCTTCAAGTCCTGTAAGATGCGAGGTGGAGCCGCCGTGGATCAGACTTGTTGGTCCAGCACATCCCACAGATGCTCAATCTAATTGAGATCTGGGGAATTTAAACACCAGGCCAACACTTTTAACTCTTCATCATGTTCCTCATACCATTTCCAAACAATGTGTGCTGTGTGGCAGGGCGCATTATCCTGCTGAAAGAGGCCAATGCCATCAGAGAATACCATTGCCATTACGGGTTGTACCTGGACTGACATCCACATAAATGGCCGGACCCAGGGTTTCCCAGCAGAACATTGTCCAGAGCATCACACTCCCTCCACCGTCTTGTCATCTTCCCACATTGCATCCTGGTGCCATCACTTCCCCAGGTAAACGGCGCACATGTATACGCCATCTACGTGATGTAAAAGAAAACAGGACTCATCGGACCAGACGACCTTCTTCCACTGTTCCAAGGTCCAGTTATGATGCTCACATGCCCTAAGTTGGCGCATTCAATGGTGGACAGTGGTCATCATAGGCACTCTGACCGGTCTACAGCTAGGCAACCCCTCCAGTAAACATCATGAAAAGTTTTTGTGACTTGTGCCACAGTAGACCTTCTGTCGTTTCAGACCAGATGGGATAGCCTTCGTTGCCCTCGCTCATCGATGTGTCTTGGGCGCCCAACACCCTATCGGCGGTTTGTGGTTTGTCTCTCCTCGGACCACTGTCGGTAGGTACACACCACTGCTGACCGGGAGCACCCCACAAGCCTTGCCGTTTCAGAGATGCTCTGACCCAGTCCTCTGGCCATAACAATGTCAAAGTCGATCAGGTCTTTACTCCTGCCCATTTCTCCTGCCTACGAGAACTGATTATTCACTTGCCATTTAATTTACCCAGACTTGGCATGTGGCCTTGTTAGGAGATAATCAACTTTATTCACTTCACCTGTGAAAGATCCTAATATTTTGGCTCATCTGTGTATATTCAGATATTGTATAAATGTTGTATGAATATTTCTGATTTTGTATATTTAGAATTATTATAGATAGAATTACATAAAATTCAAATATATGATCATAAATGTGAATATACTGTATATGTTAGATTTAGAGTTTTAAATATTCAGGTTCTATAACTATATATTTAAATTTTGTATAATAATTTTTTCATTATTTAAATATTTAAGATATTGCATAGTTATAATTATGATGCATTGGCCGATAAATTTAAATCATTATTTAATGTTTACTGTTCACCCGATTAATTGCTTAGAATCATCTGATTAACAGCAATGAATCGTGTATAGCATATCTGGTTATCTATTATCAATAGATTCGATTGATATTAATCGCTGTTATAGAAAAGGTTGTCAATTATCATGTACATTTGACATGTTTTGTGGTTAATACTGAGTCATAGAAGCATTAACAAAGGCATTATCTGTGGGGAAATGTATCATATACATGGTAATATTCAAGACTGTACTGCAGATCTCAGTTTTCCATTGTCATTTTCAAAACAGTCTAAGATTATAAATACATTAACTACTCTTTTAGCATACTAGCAGAAATACACCCTTTTCTAAGGACGAAACAACAATGTAAGTTGCTATTAAGTGATAAAAAGTGTGTAGAATGATAAACTTAGCTAGTGTTTGACAGGTAGGCAAGCAGAAAGGGCAGCGGATAGTGACTGTGTGCAAGGCACAGACACAAAAAGCGAGACAGAGAAGGGAAAAGACAGATAAAGTGACTGAGATCAAGAGCCAGACAAAACAGAGACTGAAAAAAAGAGACCAATTACTGTAGCTTCCGATTCTTGTTACCATGGGAACCTCCCACTGGAACTTTGTAGGAAAGAGCAGTTTGACTCCCGTAGGACAAGCGGACTCATGCTTATGAATTGTGATATAGGAATATGAACATCATATTGTGGTCTTAAAAAGGGCTTAAGAAAAAAAAACATCAAACGCAAAAATGCATTCAAGTGGAATTCTGCTTTGAGACATTGAGCAAAAAATATTACTTGACTTGAATAATTAAAACAACTCAAATGATCTTAAATGGCCAAGCCTTTCTTTTTTGACAACATTCTGCATTACTGGGAATTTTCAGCAATCCTGTGTTGGATCTTTCGGGACAAATAATGCTCAATATGTGTAACAGAATGTTGTACAGGGCAGAAAAATCATTTGGGACTTGTACACTATAAATTCCTGGTGAGGTATGTGCAATCCTGTTGAAATACATTTGTGCTACAGTCATTAACCGTAAAAAAGAAATAAATAAATAAAAAAATTTGGAATTGCAAGCGATGTCCTCACTGAAGTATCCTAGCATTGCCTCACAGCTATGAAGCGTGAAAGAGCTTGAAACGGAAAGTGTGACCCACTGTCTTTTTTATGAATTATTGCAATAGTGTCTTTCATTTTACAGAGCTGGTATTTTCTGATGAATTAGAATGAACTAGACTGCCCTTATCTAGACTGAAAAACTTTGTTTATCGTGGCCTGTAAGGTTATGAATAGAGAAATGGCTCATATTTAAAACCCCTTTCATAAAAAAACACTTTAATGGTCAATGGTACGTGAACATCTTCATTTTTCCATTAGTAGGCCTACGTATTTAACACTTTACTAAAACACTACAGTTCACAACTAAATCTACAGCACCATGGCAGAAGAGACATGGCAAAACATTATGAGCTTGCAGTTAAATTGATATAGATTAGTAAATATAGAGAAAGACTTGACAATGTGAAAAATTCATAAGAGAATAAATTCTTTCCCCAATGACTCTTATGTTGAAAGTTTGAAGAGACTCTTATTTTGAAGTTCTGTATCTTTCTCTCTTAAATCTATCTTTCTGTCCATTTGCCCTAATTGTGTCCCAGATGTTACTCATCTTCTTGTTAGCCCATGTGTACAAATACCCTCTTGTTCCTTTGTTCCTGGTCAGTTCTTGTTTGTGTGTTGTGAGCCAGCATACTGCAGCATATTCCTTCCTTCCTTCCTTCCTTCCTTCCTTCCTTCCTTCCTTCCTTCCTTCCTGCCTTCCTGCCTTCCTTCGAATATTTACCTTCATAGTTGTATCCTCTTCTTTTGTTTACTATTAAAGTTCTATGTTTGGTACCCCACACTCTCTCTTCACCGCGCAAACCCTAACAAGTATAGATGCAAGTGTGTTTGGCTAAATTGAGCATGCAAAGCACTAATGGATTGGGTCAAGTGTAATTTAATTAAAGGTTCCTCTCGTTCTGAGGTTGCATTTGCATCCTTATATAGTCCATTCCCTGTCAAGCAACAGCGATATAAACAAAGACAGCCCATTCATGAGAAGTTGGTAGTGTAAATGGATTTTATGTAATGAATTAGAAGAATAGAACAGCATATTTCTTTGACATAGACATACCTTTTATATGCATGGAAAATGTGGTTCTCGTAAAGTTCTCAATTTTTTTTAAATTCTTCACTTCAAACAGAACATAAATATGCTCAAAATAACAAAGTGAAAAATAAATCATACCAAATAGATGTTGACCGATATATACATTTTTGGAACTATCGGTTATTGTCAAAAATCCACAAGGATAGTTTTTCCTTGTTGCCTCCGGTGCTGGAGTGGCTAGAAAGGGTCCGCTGTTGTTATACAGTATGAGAGTAGCCTCTAGAGGCGAAATAAAAAACTTCACTGATGCCTTTTCATGTTTTTTTGTATTTTTCAGATTAACAATTTTTATTGATTCACATATATGAACACCGTAAAACAAAAAATATATACATAGAATCATCAAGCCTCTAGCCCCTTAAAATGATCTGCCTGGCAATCATGACACTGGTTAAAACCCAACTCTTTATGTGTATACTTTCAAAGTCGATGACCACCCCATTGCCCAAGCTTGTACAGAGTCTGAGGCAAAACGATACCAGAGTGCACATCGCACACCAGACCCTGAACCTTTAACCAAAACTTCTGTATCTCAACACCCCCCCAAAAGACATGGGTTATATATCTGTTCTCTGACTGGCATCGTCAGCAGGTGGGTGTGTCTTTAAGATATACAATTTAGAAGGGGTCCAATAAAATCGATGTAAAATCTAAAATTGTATAAGGCTCTAGAAGACTCTTTGCGTCTCTAGATGTATTTTTTGTGTTTTTTAAAATCCTAACTCATTCTCCCTCCTCTAATTCCAAGTTTAAATCTTTCTCCCATAATCTCTTGAGAGTGGTTGAGACTCCATCCCCAAGACTCTGAATTAACAAGGAGTAATACACTGATGCCTCATGACCTTTTCCAAAAGCACCTCTCCTAGAGGATCTGCTGATTTAGGGGGTTGTATGCTATTCCCCAAAATAGTACAGAGCAAGTCTGGGGATCCCAACATTTTTAACCAAATTTTCAAAGGATCTCAACACACCACTCTCATATACAGTGCATCCGTAAAGTATTCACAGCGCTTCACATTTTGTTGTTATAGCCTTATTCCAAAATGGATTAAATTCATTCTGTGCCATGACACTCAAAATTGAGCTCAGGTACATCCTGTTTCCACTGATCATCCTTGAGAAGTTTCTACAACTTGATTGGAGTCCACCTGTGGTAAATTCAGTTGATTGGACATGATTTGGATAGGCACACACCTGTCTATATAAGGTCCCACAGTTAGTGCATGCCCGAGCACAAACCAATCCTTGAAGTCCAAGGAATTGTCTGTAGACCTCTGAGACAGGATTGTATCAAGGCACAGATCTGGGGAAGGGTACAGAAAAATTTCTGCAGCATTGAAGGTCACAATGAGCACAGTGGCCTCCATCATCCATAAATGGAAGAAGTTTGGAATCACCAGGACTCTTCTTAGAGCTGGCCGGCGAGAATGGCCTTAGTCTGGGAGGTGACCAAGAACCCGATGGTCACTCTTACAGAGCTCCAGTATTTCTTTGTGGAGATAGGAGAACCTTCCAGAAGAACAACCATCTCTGCAGCACTCCACCAATCAGGCCTGTATGGTAGAATGGCCAGACGAAAGCCACTCCTCAGTAAAAGGCACACGACAGCCTGCCTGGAGTTTGCCAAAAGGGACCTGAAGGACTCTCAGACCATGAGAAAAAAAATCTGGTCTGATGAAACAAAGATTGAACTCCTTGGCCTGAATGGTAAGCATCATGTCTGGAGGAAACCAGGTACCGCTCATCACCTGGCCAATACCGTCCCTACAGTGAAGCATGGTGGTGGCAGCATCATGCTGTGGGGATTTTTTCAGTGGCAGAAACTGGGAGACTAGTCAGGATCGAAGGAAAGATGAATGCAGCAATGTACAGAGACATCCTTGATGAAAACCTGCTCCAGAGCACTCTGAACCTCAGACTGGGGTGAAGGGTCGTTGTCCTGTTGGAAGATGAAACTAAGCACAGAGCCAAAATAACAAAGGAATGGCTATGGGGCAACTCTGTGAATGTCCTTGAGTGGCCCAGCAAGAGCCCAGACATGAACCCGATTGAACATCTCTGGAGAGATCTGAAAATGGCTGTGCACTGACGTTCCCCATCCAACCTGATGGAGCTTGAGAGGTCCTGCAAAGAAAAATGGGAGAAATTGCCAAAAATAGGTGTGCCAAGCTTGTAGCATCATACTCCGAAAGACTTGAGGCTGTAATTGGTGCCAAAGGTGCTTCAACAAAGTATTGAGCAAAGGCTGTGAATACTTACGTACATTTTTTTATTTTTAATAAATTTGTAAAGATTTCAAACAAACTTCTTTCATGTTGTCATTATGGGGTATTGTTTGTAGAAATTTGAGGAAAATAATTAATTTAATCAATTTTGGAATAAGGCTGTAACATAATACGGAAAAAGTGAAGCGCTGTGAATACTTTCCGGATGCACTATAGGTCACAGAGTCTATTAACAAAAAGGGGACTTATTAATGCATTGTTTGGGGTTTAGTCATCGGCTCGAGGCAACATTTAGATAAATATCTACTCTGGACACTTTTCTCTACACTGAATGCAAATGTGAAATAGTGGGGTGTAAATTCTCTGGCTAGTTTGATAGAAAGGCTTTGCAATGGCAAAATAGGGGCAAGAACTTCTTGTTCAATACAGAACCAGGGAGGGGCTCTTTCAGCTGGAAGCGACCAGTGAGCCAAATATCTAAGACCGAACTCATACAGTAATAATAAAACAAAACCTTGGGTAGGCCTATATCAATCGGCCTATGCAGATAATAAAATGTAATCTGGGGCGCTTACAATTCCAATTGAAGGAATTCGCAATGCTCTCAAAGTACTTGAAATAAGAGATGGGGACATCTTCTGGGAGAGACTGTAGCAGGTATTTAAATTTTGGAATACAGTTCATTTTAATAACATTAATCTTCCCAATCATCGATAAATGTAATGAAGCCCACCTGTCCACATCGCTCGAAAACCTTTTTATTAAAGGGTCAAAATTAACTAAATAACTCAACTTTGTTGGGAATAAAATACCCAAATACTTAAAGCCCTGTTTGGGCCACTGGAAGGCACCTGGCCAGAAGGCCATTACTTCGGATTAAGACTAATTGATATTGTATCCTGAGAATTTGGAAAAGGAATAATAATTCTGTGGAGGCAAGGCATAAATCTAGTAGGGTCAGAGACAAATAATAAAATATCATCTGCATAAAGCAGAAGCTTATGCGCCAAACCTCCCACCACCACCCCTGGAAAATCATCCTCCTTTCTTATCGCAGCTGCTAATGGTTCCAGGGAAAGACAGAACAATAATAGGGAAAGAGGGCAACCCTGATGGGTGCCCCTATTCAGAGTAAAATAATCTGAAATGAATCCATTTGTCTATAAATTAACTTGATTCAACCAATAAACACTCTTAAACCCATACATTTCCAAAATCTTAAAAAGATAATCCTATTCTACTATATCAAATATCAAGTGAGATGGCAGTGACCGGAGTCTGATCATTCGCCACTGACCACATGATATTGATGAAACGCCTAATGTTATCAGAAGAGCTAAGACCCCGAATAAACCCCACTTGATATATATGTATGAGAGATGTCATAACTTAATCGGTTAGCCAAAATATTTGACAAAATTTTTACATCTAGCTGGATCATGGAAATTTGACTTTTCACTTTTGACTTTTGACTTGGATCTTTGTCCTTTTGAAGAATAAGACTGTTCCGGGCTTGAGTCATGGTTGGCGGAAGCTTTACATTATTTTATGATTCCGTATAAACTTCTAACAAAAGTTTAGCCAGTGCTGTAGCATAAGATCTAAAAAATTCAGCGGCAAAACCATCTGGCCCCAGAGCCTTGCCTGTAGGTAAGGCCTTAATTACCTCACCAAGTTCCTCCAAGATTATCTTAGAATCAAGAGAGTTTTTTTTGCTCAGTCGTAAATTTCGTGGAGTTCTAATGGTTCCACAAAGTTTCTAATATCATCATCAGTAGATGAAAATGTGGAACTATAAAGATCAAGATTCTTAATTTTAAAGATGTTAAAAAAAGAATTCTTTAAAGGCATTATTAATATCAATGGCTGAGGTAAATATTTCACCACCAGCAGATTTCAGGGAATGGTAGAAAAAGACTCTCTCTGCTTTATACGTATATCTAGCCAAAAGCTTCCATGCTTCCCCCCCGAACCAAACAAACAGAAAAAAGAAAAACATGCGCACAAAAGCGCCAACCGTCATCAATCCCTCTAAACTCAAAAGGTCCATGTACACCTAAGAGGGTCCACGTGATAATTTTGCCATCAGATTGCTCAATTTTGTGAGGCAAAATTACCTAACAGAAAATACAGACCCCAGCCAATAGGCAGAATAAACAAAGAACATGTAGATTAATTCGCAGAACTGTCTTGAAAGCATGTTCCTCCACAAAACAAATTCCAGCCGATATAAAACCATTCAGTTTCTTCGGACAGACAAACAAGTGTTCAGTGAGCTGGCTGTTTATGAGTGTAGCAAAAATACTCCACAAAAACAAACTCCAACCAACAGGAGAAACTAGCACAAAAAGAAACAAACAAGTGTCCAGGTTCCTCAGATGGTCAAGAGTCAAATTCACTTAGAGGCCATGTAAAAAAAAGATACCATGATTCACTCAGTCCGTCAAAACATCCTTTGTGTAGGCATGTAGAAATTTTGCGGTCATCCATAGGGTCCATTCTCAATCTAGCCGAACACTTCAATGTAAAAGCCACCTTCCGTCAATGCAAAAGTCCCTTGGAGTGACATTCCACTAAACAAACTTCCAGCCGCTAAGCGGAACCAACATAAAAAGAAACAAAAATGACGCCCAGCTTCCTTAGACAGTCGAGTCAATGTACAGCGAGTGTGAGTCTATTCACTCACACGGGAAACACCCAATGATTTATTCACACATTGTTTCTATGAAAGACAATGCTTGTTTGGGGCATAACAATACTTTGCGTCCATACAAACTCTCTGTTTGGCCGGAAACATCAGTGCAAAAGCGATCTTTCATTGATGTAAAAGTTTCTTACATTCCTTGAATTGATCACTTTTCTCTCTTGTCGAATTCGTAAATCTGAAACAAGAAAATGTTGTGATTGTTCCAAGAAAGCTTTGCTTTGATCCTCGCCTCGCGCGACACAAAATCTTTATCGGATGATCTCAGAAATTTGGCCAGAATTGATCGGGCCTGTCTCCCTCAGCAAATCTGCAAGCCAGGACTCTGTGAGTTCGCTCGATTTCCAGCTTTTGGCATATTATGTCGAGCAGACTCGGAAAGAGCTCGTCCAGGTATTTCACCATATCTCTCTGCCTTCTTCATTCTCAGGAATTCCAACAATCCATACATTGTTTCTTCGGCTACTATTTTATATGTAACCAGCATATATGTAACCAGGTGTATTGAATCTCACTGGATTATAACATGAAAATAATTTAAAAACTTGCAAAGTGCGCAGAGCTTGCCGTTTACAAGTCTGCTGCTCGCATAGGGTCGCGTGACCTCCGTGGTGTTTGTTTGACACATGAGAATACACTCTGCATGGAGCAGAACACTTCAGATGCATCGAAAAGGTATGTATATAGTACACTACAGTACAAGATGTCATATCATTATAAAGTAATTAATTTGTTGACTAGATACTGCATTGGTAGAGAACAGCAGTATGTTTGCAGACAAGGATGAGAGAATGCTAACATTAAAGCTAACCTCAAGCAGTTAAAACAATGTGAAAAATATACATGCAAGTCCTACCAATTGTTTAAATGTCATGATTGTTACCACCTATTACAATCTATTTGCATTAGTTTATGTCCAGCTGGTCACGTTAATGCATTTGTTGGCCACCTAAGTTGCACATTTAAAGCCACCGAGTTCAGATGAATACCACTGCTATCTGGGAATATTGCTACCCTACATACAATTGTAATGCTATTTCGCTGTTATTATAGTTTGAGTCTGGGGTAATATACAGTGCCCCCCATATTTTACTTTCGACTTCTAATACCAAACGTTCTATTCTCTCCTTCCACCAGCCCCTTTTGCAGTAACTTAAAACTTACTCTATGACAACAGGTGGAAAAATACCAGTACTTTTTTTTTTTTTTTTTATCATAAATACAACTGTAAATATAAACAATAATAGTAATTGAACTTCATAAATATTTGCTTCATAAAATGGCTACAACAGTGTTCCACTACATGTTCAGAGTTTGTACATGGAATTTATTACCACCTACTGGTGGAATCTCCAAACACCAAATGTAGGAAACCTATTTCTCAGGAAAACAGCAAATTGGGCTTTGCACCACATTAACATACAATACACCCACAGTTAGCACGCTTACACCCACAGATAGCACAAACACTCCAACAAACTGCCACTTGTGCTTTGCGCTGTCATGAAAATTGCGCTTAGAATTAGTGCTTTCACAAAAATTGGATAAGATTTTGCACACGGTTGTAGCACGTATGAAAATAAATCCCAGAATATTCAGCATTTAAAATGTAACTGACAATAAACAATGTGTCTTTCTATGACTCACTGAATATTTCCTCATAAGTACTAAAAGAATCATTAATGAAATTGCTATTTTTTTTTGGAATTTGAATCTGTCATTAATTACTCCATTCAAACTTTGTTTTGTAGATAATCAGTATGATCACACAGGAAGTCAGCATGTTGGTACCGAATGTTTCAGTATCCTGAAATCAGCCCAATTCTGCCGAGTCACTGACCAGCGCCATCTCCCATCAGACCTTTTTGCATCAGTTCCAGTGCATTTACCTTCTCCTGTGGCGTGAGTGATAGCGCGTTGCGTCAGAAATGTGGGACGCCTGAGTTCCTGTCTCACATTTGCATAATGATTCAGAGCCATTCTGAAAGGGTTTTTTTTGAACGAGAAACTTGCTTGCCAGAGTCTGTATACAACAGGATCTGACATTTTATAGTCAAGGCAATATCATTCATCCTACATCTTTAAAATTAAGATGCTCAAATTAGTTGGCTGCCAAATTAAATAAGGACCCTCCAAACTGGTGCAGTAAAGCAGTTTTTAGATGTGTGTGTGTGTTGTCTGGTAGTGCTTACAATAGTTTATAAAAGTGCTTACAGTGGCACTGTTTTCCTCCCTGCAGTAACTCACAAGAGCTAGAAAGGGGTTTACCCACATCTCATTTTGTTTTGCTATTGCCAACTCATTTAAATATTCACCTAGCACAGCACAGAACAATGAAATGTATCACACACACTTACTGTGCCCATACACCGTGCTGCATTGCAGTAACAGTCCACATGCAGGCAGGTTTAGGACATCACACACACATACACACCCTTCATTAGAGGACAGCGGACAAAGGAATGCCCCTCAAACTTGTTCTGCAACTAAGGGGGTAATGGATGAGATTGGGCATGTAGATAGTACATTTAACACAGAACACACCTTTACACACACAAATATGCACTTTCATAATCACATCAAAGGCACATTAGGTGGAAAGAACTGTAAATTGAAAGTGTGTATTTTTTCAATGTTAAAAAACTTCTACATACATAAAACCGATCTACATGCGTTGTTTTTTGCCTACTACCCTGATTTCACTCTGCATGTAAACACTTTCACCACCATTTTTTCTGGCTTATCCAATGTGCACAATCATAGTGCGGCATACCTGTTTGCATTTTTACGTCAAAATCAAAGAATAGCCCGATAAGTTTCAAATGTCATCTAATTCAATTTGCTTGCATTTTGTAATATTTTTGAATATGCTGATTTTTGGCAGTTATCAGCACATTGGTGAGCATGTAGTCACACTCACTATCAGCGGACACAATTCATTCTGAATTGCCCCTGAATGTTTGAACATTTATGTGCTCCCTTATCCACTGAGTAATTCTACTGTAAGTAAAAAAACCTCTCAATAACAGTGTGTGAATAATTCAGCCAGACTGCATGAGTGAGAGAGAGAGAGAGAGAGAGAGAGAGAGAGAGAGAGAGAGAGAGAGAGAGAGAGAGAGAGAGAGAGAGAGAGAGAGAGAGAGCATGTTACAAAGTGTAATGATATGATCATAACATCTCTCTCATACACACATAGGGTGAGTTTCTTATTTGCAATCAACACACATGACTAAAGGTGATCTTGATTGAAAAGTCACAGAAACATCTGCAAAAATTATAAATATTACACATTACGCTCTGGCAATGGAATGTTTAAAAATAAAATAAAAAAACTGAAAAAAGTTGGGGGAAATGTTTGCATTGGCTTACAACAGCATATTATTTATTACTTAAAGCTGAAGTGTATAATTTCTGTGCCACTAGCGCCACAAAAACAGAATTGCATAAAATAATGATTGTTATCTAACAACTTTCCCGATTCTCCCCCTATCTGCTATTGGTCAAAAAGGCAGATAGTCCCTCCTCAAATCTATGCCAATGGTTTAGTTAATGTTACTATTATAGGCTGGTCAGGATGATCAAACAAATAGTGTTAACAATTTTCGGGGAAATCTACCAACAAATGGCTTACTTATAGTTGTCACTACAAATAAGAAATTATGTGTCTGGTGCATGCAAAATGATATAACATGGTTTCTTACACGTATCTTGGCAGTTCCGAGGTGTCCACTGAGTTCCGCTAAAAGCAAGTAAAATTTTTTCCAAAACAAATACGTTTTTTAAGTTTAAAGGTGCTGTAAGCGATTTCATGTAAAGGTAAGCAAAACTTGTTCTAACTCCCTGAGTGATATAACTGAAATAAGTGTTGTTAGATATCTCACCTGTCTCTTTGACAGCTCTAGACTCTGTAAACAGCAAACAAATATGTGTTCACGAGCCAGCAAAGCAAAACGTTGCTAAATGCAAATCAAATTTTTACTATTCTAATAATTATTGCAGAGCGAATATTCGAATACTCGACTACTTGTGCACATCCCTACTTTCAACCTGTCAATAATTATTTGCGTTATTGTGTTGAAGTTGCAGTGAATTATTGAGACTTACTGCCATTTCTGAGCGATATTGTTCATAACAGTTGGCAGTTGAGGGCGATAGTTTGCTGCTTCTGTTTTTAACAACCTTTCCTGCATGATGTAGGTCCCAAAAAAGCTCATTTGGTATCTTCGGTGAGCAGGATTTTGGAAAGAGGGGGTGTGGCTAATCCAACGGCTCAGTCTCGTGGATATAGAATGACTAAAATCACTTACAGCACTTTTAATGCTCTATCAAGCTTTAACTCTACAAAACCAACCTCCCTAACCTAAATTTTAAACCTTAAACCTAAACTTAACCAATAATGTCATCAAATATGACACTATTATGACACTTTGGGCTCATGTGTCGACTCGTGCGCTCATTTGCATCGCAAGTGCAATGCTCTTGGTCATGTTAAGCAAACATTAAAATGTATCACCATCATGCGCTATAGTACATTTTTTTTGATGTCATGCGATGTGTGAGGAACAGGGTGAGAGGTATGTGTTTATGAACTGATATTCAGCTGATTTACTTGTGATTTGTATGAAAGGGAATAAAAGTAATTGTTGATGTAGCGCTCTAGTGTTCACGTGATACTACGAGCAATTTACAAATATTTTTGCAAAAATGTTAAAAAAGTATAGTAACCTAATTTTATGAGACCAGGTTGGCATATTAAGCATATAAGGGTAGAAGAACACATTTTAACATCTAAATAATTACACTTTAATCAGATTTAATTCAATGGTGCAAAATGTTGTAGCTTTTTTTTTTTTAATTGTGAGAAAATAAAGAGAAATTTTAAGTTGCCATATGGGGAAGAGGCATTTTAAATGTGTTTGAAACTGTCACGTCAACTGAAATTAAGGATGCACCGTTCAGATACATGGATTGGTATTGGCTCCAGAACTGCTGATTTTAACCGGATTCAAACCGATACCATGTTAGAAATGGTCGTTATCATCATCAAACTTAAATGATGACATAAAAGAACCATAAAGGCACCATTACAGTATTTAATATGACTTGGGCATTTTCTTTAAATTCTTTTGAATACTTAAAATAGTTTTTTGAATCACAAAAAACTGATTAATAAATGAATATACAGTCTGCATGTGCGGCGGCGTGCTTTGCTGAACGAATGCTGTTCTGTTGACACACACCCAGCATGCAATATGTTAGCACAAAACACAAACTCCATCTCAGATGTAGATGCTCGATAGTTCAACTTGCTTGTAACACCCTTTGAGAAAGGCACCAGAGGTGCATTTGATCAGACCAGTAAACTAGCCTACAAGCAAACATTCAAAAGTCTTCCTTGTTTAAAGAGTTTAAATTTAAGAAATTAAAATTCTAATTTTAGTAATAATAATAATTAGCATGTTGAAAAGTTAACTGACACACTATTACAACAAAAATGCAGAAGACAAGCTGGAAAAAAATGTTGAAGACTTTCACTGGAATAATTATACATTTTGCTGCTGCATTATCTAGTAGTTGACTATTTAAAATGAAAGTTTTTCTTAATCGGCAACACATTTTTATCTAATATTTAGCTATAATATTTTATAAAGAAATAATTTGTAGTTAGACATTTGAGCTTTTTACACAAGAGTATTCACAAGCACTTCCATAAAGTGAAGAACAGATAATCTAAATTAAGGAAAATGTATAAGACAGAGAGTTCAGGTACCAGGATTGAATCGGCAGAGTAAAAATGGTATCGGTGAATCCTTAGTTGAAACTATTATATTTTGTGTCTGAGTGTACATGTAATGAGTGTGTGTGCGTGTGTGTGTTTGTGTGTGAGTGAGATGAAAAGGGAGAGAAATCTGGCTGATATCGGAGAGTTAATTAAATTGTGTGAGTAAATGTCACACAGTATTAGAGACAAGCTGCTCTCTCTGTCATCCACGCACACACATGCACACTCTTACAATTAGATATGAACTCCGGGAGGTTTATTAAAGCAGGAGACTGAAGTAAGAGACGTGGTGACAACAATATGCTCACACACACACACACACACACACACACACACACACACTGATGGGACAGGACCAGTGCAAATAACTGGAAATACAGTAAATCTGATCCTATTCCAGATTACTATACACTGACAGCTACACGTAAGCCATTTGTATGTTGATTCCTTTAAAAATTGTCAACATTGTGGCACTACAAAAACATTTCTCTGTTTGTTTGAGCATCACAATCAGCCCAACATAGCAATATTGGCTCAACCAATGGCGTCAGTTTGTGGCGGGACTATCAGAGCAATCGAAGAAAGGAAGAGTGTTTAAGGTTAACCTGTGTGAATTCCGATGCGGTGTGAAATTTGAGAAGCCGGACACTTAAGCAAATTGCTCTTCATTTAATCTAATTGATGATCAGGAAAAGCAGTTGAGATATTCATTAGATTTAGTTTGTGATTTCTTTTTCTTATGCTCTTCTCTAAAGTATATGTGACATTTATGTTATCACACATTTGCATATAGGAACTATTGAACAGAACTGGTGCCCATTTTTAGAGATAGACTTGGGTAAAATGGATGATAAAATATGGCAGTGCTTCGTTTACTACAATCAATTTAGTCTTTTCTGAATCTCTTCTAAATCTGTCACTTTTACGAGGGCTATATAAATTGCTGTTCTGAGGCTCCAATTTTTGTCTCTGCTCAAAAAAGTTACAGACTGTTTTGACAGAGCACTGCTTGCTAATCCATCAGTACCTCATTTGAACATTAAAATGCAGGAAGGCTTCAGCTAATTTCCCTTTGAGAGTGTACTGTGGGCTTAGATGGGATTTGTGGATGGCATTACGCAAGATAAAGTAAAGGACAGTGCTCAAGGACTGTGCACTCATATGACATTGTTGTGCTATGTTCTTTCCAAGTGTTCAAAAGTGGTGTGTCAATCTAAAAAAAAAAAACTGCAAAAAAATCATAAAACTAGGGCTGGGTAAAATATAGATTTTCCAATAATTGCAATCTTCATTTGAACAAAAAGATAACAGTTCTGAAAAATCCCAAGATCGATCTATTACTCTACGTGACAACACTCTACAATGCAAGTAAATCACTCGCACATGCAACCAAATTTCACACTATGCAACTAAAAATATCCATGATTAGTCAATGGATAGTAAAGTTTCAGATTTCACTTGCCAGTGATTGAGTAGTATAGTGGGGAATAAGTCTAGAACCAAGATTCTTTCACTTCGTGTTGAGAGCAAAAGTTTGGTTTGGCTCGTTCTGTGTAACGTGTGTCCGAAGATAAAATCCACGCAATCCATTTGTCATTGAATAATGTCACTTTTAGATGTCACTTTTTTTCTGTTCTTTACAGTCAGCTGTTGACTGAAAACAAAAAAATAAGCATTTAAATTAGGGCTGTCAATCAAATTAATTACATGATGTCCCGATTAATTAATCAATTTTTCTAATTTAATCACATATAAAAATATTTGCTGAGAAAGCCCCTCATATAACAATAATTCAATATATAATGATGAAATAATTATACATAGTTATCTTTAAATATTTAAAAATGATATATATATATATATATATATATATATATATATATATATATATATATATATATATATATATATATATATATATATATATATATATATATATTCAGATAATTAAAATGCATTACATTCTTGTGGCAGAAGAGTTAATCATTGATAAGACAATACAAAAGCGGCTTTAGAATACAATGTATTGTTTACTACCATATTATTGATCATAAGCCAATCATTGGGCATACAGTTCACAGCAATCCATTTCACAAGTGAATTTGTCAATCAGTTGGAGATTTATTATGTGAACTTGTTTAAGGACCCGTCAATTTCAACAAGCGTCAGACATGCTTGTGTAGCGTCTCGGGTGTGTTGCATCATAAACATAAAATTTTTAGGTCACTGTGTCAAGTTAAATATAGTTTAATACTTAGAACACATCTTGAGATCCCTGAGTTCGGATTTGCGCTCCATCAAATGTTTTGAACGTAAGAACGTAACGCATGTCAGTGTTGTTCTGTCTGCTGGATGGTTGTTTTCTTCACTGTATAAACTGGGTGTTGCCACACAGCTGAAATTTAATTACTGCCCTCTGGAGTAAACAGGTGGTACTACAAGCTTGCATTTCTCAGGAATCTTCCTTATTACAATCTAGTGTTAATTTCGTCAGACGAGACGAGACTAAATATGTTCGTCAATGACCTTTTTTTCCATGACTAAGACGAGACGATAACGAGACTGCACCAATGTCCAAAAACGCTGACTAAGACTAAATTAACATGCATTATTGTTGACGAAAAAAGATGAGACTAAAATGTTTTGCATAAAATAAAAACTAAGATAAAATCTCTCTTCATTTTCGTATACAATCGTCTCTACTTTTTCATCATGAGATAGAATATTCAGCTGTTACACCTCCAAAATATTCCGAATGAGTTCGCGCTGTTGCTCTAGTAACGGTTACAGGTCTCATACTCCTGTGGCTGCAACACGAAACTACATGGAGCAAGAACACAATCATAGACAGTGGCGAACACGCGACGAGCGCCGATGACATGCTAGGTAGAAGGAAGAAGCTCGATATTTGGTCGCATTTTAGGTACAATGATATTGACAAAAAGTCAGAATGTGTCATTATAACTGACAGGAAGCACTGCGGACAAAAAATATTGGGGAAAAACACCACCAACCTATCTAAAGGCTAACCACCCACACATTCAGGGAAGTTAACTTAAATATACGTCTCATAAGCTAATGCTGATTTTAGGCATCTACGCTGTAAATTAACCAGTTAGCTATGGTGTTGTGGCACATACATTATGCAGGTTATATATTTTATGTAACTTATTTGCTTAATAAAATACTCTTCAGAACAAGTTCATCATTTGTGAATGTGTCTCTTAAATCAGAAAACCAGACACGTTTAACAAAGTGAATTCAACAAATCATTCAACAAGTGTATTTTGTCAGGTAATTATGACATTTAACCAATATTTGAGATGTGTGAAACATTATTTAACTGAAATGGTTATCTCAGAATTAATCTCAGAAATAATTTATTTAAAAAAAGACTAAAATGTTTTGAAACTTGACTAAGATATATTGAGTTTTCTTTTGACTAAAGCTAGACTAAAATGACGAGACTTTTAGTTGACTAAAACTTGACTAAGATACCTTAAATTCTCTTTTGACTAAAACTAGACTAAAATGACGAGACTTTTAGTCGACTAAAACTTGACTAACAAAAAAAGATATGTGAATGACTAAATATGACTAAAACTAACAAGGACATTTGGCATAAGACTAAGACTAAGACTAAATTAAAAATAGGTGACAAAATTAACACTATTACAATCCGAGGTCATTGCGATTATTTGCGTAATTGTTTTTAACGCGTTATTTTTAATAAAATGAATCACACTGAATTCACGTGTTAAATCGACAGCCCTAATTTAAATATCTAGTTACACATAGCACAGATGCTGTAAAGAAGCCATTAGACTCCATTCTCATTAATATGCAATCAACCATAACACTTTGTGAAATGATAAAAGAACTGCTGCTATTCTTAAAGAGAAAGTACCATTTTAGTTCTTGTTCTATGTATCAATGTAAATACTTGCAAATAATATGTAAAGTCATACATAATAAATGTATCTTATTGTTTACATGCATAAATAATAATATACATATATTATATCTGAAATTTCATATTTTAAGCAGAGAGAGAATTTTTTTTAATACATGTACAATGTACATAACTGAAGTATACCCAAATTAATTGGAAATCGGTATCGAATCGAGAGCTTGTGAAATTGACTCTGCATGTTGAGAGTTGAAGTTTAATTTGACTCATTCTGTGTAATGTGTGTCCAAAGACGAGATTCTCGCAATTTGTTTGTCATGTTTCTGATGTTTCTGACGCACATCATGAATCACAAATTGCGCAAATGAGGTAAAGAGGCCATTTGAGTACTCTCTCGTTAATCTGCATTCAATTATAGATGCTCTTTACAGAAATGTTGGTTTTCTTAAAGAAACAGTAAAGATGTTAACAGACATGTAAAGTCACAAAATGTCATGGTTACTAACGAAACCTCCATTCCCTGATGGAGGGAATGAGACATTGTGTCAATGTAGTGACACTAGGTGTTACTCCTGGGAGCCCCAGACATCTCTGATCTTTGAGAAAAGACCAATGAAAATGTGCAAATTTTGAAATTGCATGCCACTCCCCCGAACATACAGGTATATAAGGAGCTGGAATGCATTCATTCATTCAGGTTTCTGTCACTCACTTGACGTTGTGTCAATGTAGTGACACTAGGGGTCCCTATGGAAAACGCCACAACTACTGAACTGTGTTACTTGGACTGGCGGTGCGAGACGAGCAGAGAGCTCTGTGTGCCTTGCCAAGGCTGGGTCAGCTGCACATGGCATCAGACTGAACCAGCCCGCTCTCCGATACTGTAATTGCAAGCTCATCTGCTTCCGCCATGAGACGAGTCGGCGGTCCAATTGCAGAACTTGCCGGGGCAAATAAGCATCCTAGGGAATGGGAGGTCCGCAGGGGGTTTCCCGGCAGAGTGGCTCCCATTGACATCCCCAAATCGCTCCCAGTGCAAACGACGTGGCCTCGAACCAATAGGTTCCCTTGGGAAAAGCCGCGACCATAACATTGCCATAATCATACTCTCACAGTGAGAACATGACCCGACCACGAACAATGTCCCCGAGTAGGCAGCGCCCAACAAGTGTGGCAGCAATAGTGGCCGTGAGAAGCGGAGAGGTAACGATCGCAACCAGGAAATATACACAAACAGAAAAAAAAGACGCTCTCTATGAGTGCCACTCTTTTAGAAGGGAAATATACTCTTTTAAAAGGAAGAATATATTCTTTTAGAGGAAGAATATACTCTTTAAGGCTGCTGAAGCGCTCAGGGGCATTCTCTGCACTCAACCGGTGCAAGAGGGGGATAAGCCGCTGTAATGCACCTTAAATACAACAGCTTCACTGGACTCAAAGATGGATCGTCAGAGTAATTCAGCTCAGAGATTACAACCGCTCGGCTCTGCAGAAGTCAGAATGAGTGGTTGCATTCCAGCTCCTTTTCGCAAAGATCAGAGATGTCTGGGGCTCCCAGGAGCGACCCCTATTGTCACTACATCGACACAACGTCGAGTGAGTGACAGAAGGGGAACTCACATTTTAATTTCATGGAATCTTGCATATCCCTTTAGGAGTATCTGTGAATCCAAGAAGGAGGTGACATGAGCTTTAGTATTTAGCTTTTACAGACAGTGTGACAAATGTTGCTTACAGCAAATTTCTAACTTGTAAAAAATAAATAAAATCAACACCAGCAAGACCTGCTTCTGTGCATGGTAGCTCAGACAGCCAATACACAAAGGACTAAGCCTAATAATTATATAAAAAAATGAGATTATATATTAGTATTACAAAGGGTGCAATGGTATTTTAAATAGCAACAACTGTATACAGAATCCTTTTAAAAGTTGCTTTGTAGCCACCAGTAAGAACTTTTAAAAGAAATGTTAGTGAAAGGTTCAAAGGCAACGTTGACATTTACACATTAATGTAATTAATTACGGTGGTAGCAGCAACAATGACAATGTGTAATTAGCGACTGCTCCACAATACAATTACATATACAAGTTGTTCATTTATTACTGAGTACATGTAATGGAAACTGCCATGTGTCTCCCCAAAACACACACAAACACCCATAGGAAATACAATTACAAATAAAAAGTATTTAATATCTCAATTGTTTCCCAAATAAGCAATGTGATTAAATGTAGAGCAAATGGCGATTTTTGCTCAAGTCTCCTGTCAAATAAGTTTCTCCTGACCAAAGTAATCTTGCATGTGTATCCTATAGAGATTCAAAAGGTCGCTTAAATTGTGCTCAGATTTCCCAAGATGCCAAAGTCTGCAATCAAAATCAATATGAACTCAAACATTTCTCTATAAATTATTCCAAGAACAAATTATCTGAGCAACAGTATCTTGATAAATTTGATAGCTAATACTACAGTTCTTATTTGTGCTTAATTTTTATTTCTCACTATTTAAAGAAATTGTTTAGCAAAACCTGAGACATTGGGTAAAATAAATATTTCTGAACACTCTAAAAAAATAAAAATAATTCTGAAAACATACATTTTGGAAACCTGTTTAAAAATATCCATCCTTTTTGCAATTCCATTTGACAAGTCAAATAGGTATAGAAACTACATTTCTGCCATTAAACTGGAATAGGAGAAAGCATTTTTAACATTGAATAAAACACACTTCACCTTAAAAGTCTCCTGAGCAATGAACGAGCAACCTCTAAGCAATGAATTTTTCCTCTGGGCAGAGACACACACTCATAGGACATTCTCTGACTCATAATTTCAGCATCATCAGCAGTTATCGTCCTTTCACCCTGACAAGGAACCTCGCAATGTGGCATAACCCCACAGTATGACTAATGATGCTGTATGTTAGCATATGGAGAGCATGACTGTAGATGAGTGTTAGGCAGACAGGGAGGAGATTTAAAAGAGGAGGTTTATTTTTAATAAGACAAAGTGCCTTTCGTTATAAAGAACACAATGAGTGATGAATGACTGAATCGCTGCCATTCATTCAAACTTGTTACCCTTTACAAGGACATCGCTATGGAAACTCTTTTCCTAGCTCTCTTCACTCAAGTATGTCCATCATTCTCAATTTTATTTTCAAAATCTACTTTCATCAATAAAATTACATTTTATAACTTTGGCCAGAAAACAGAGCCTATCCAGCACACAATTAATCTGCCCATCTATGTGGAGACCATTAAGCTTTTAGCAGAAATTTGGCACTTTGCATACAGATGCACATGATGCACAAAATATTCCCCAATACTCACTTACACAGACTCACAAACACACTACCTACTCTCAAGGACTCTCATGTTATATCATGACAAATGGTATTGTCCTTGATCTTTGAAAATAAAAGAGCTCAATGTACAATGTAAGCTAAACAAACTCAAACTTTCATACGTGATCTCTTAAAGTGCAGTTCTCGCACACAAGGATCAATTTAACGAAACACGAACATGTCATAGCCTATTTCACATAAAAACAGAATTGTATTTGTTATTATACAACAAATAAAAGTGACATTAAATTATATTTGTTATATAACAAAAATGAAGCCTATTTTCAGGCCCATGTATCAGTGTCCACCCAAATGTAAACAAATGTACTCTTTGTGTACTAATACCTAAGAATACATGCAGGAATAGATGCATGTTCCAATTCTGTGTAATTCTGAATGCGCAGATTCTGTATGTTTGCATGCTTTATATCTTACATAAAGTTTTCATCTTGTTTTGCATGTGTAGTCAAAATAAAAAAATATGACACAGTTCCCCTAAAAAATTGTTATAAATTGAAATAATTAATCTAGATAACAGTATCAAGGGAAATAATCGACACTTAATTATTATTATTTTTTTCATAACTGTGCAACCCTTGAAACTTAGCAGCAAAAACATCATGGTTACTGTTGTAACCTCCGTTCCCAAAGGGAGGGAACGAGACTTTGTGTCGAATGAAATGACATGAGGGGTCTCCCTGGGACGCCAAACGTACCTCTGAAACTAAGAAAAGGCCAATGTCAAGTTGGCAGACAGAATTTGCATGCCCCACCTCGGACATACGGCGTTAAAGGGAAGCGGGTCAGGATTTTGCACTGGTCTTTCCTGTCACTACGTCTCTCACATAGGACGTGAAGCGGCTGGGGCTATCTTAAAGCTATGAAACGCGTCGGGGAAGGTGGTCTTTCTCGGTCCTATTCTTTCAGTTGGAAAAGACCTTGCCAAGGCCACATACTGCCCAGTCTAGGGGGAGGTAACATGTGGCAAATACTGCCGTACGTGGGAAATGGCACGGTGGTAGTTCCAGCCTAATGAGGGGGGACTCTACAAGCACGGCAACCATGGCAGCGGGGCTACCGCGGGGAATACATCACGGGGAGTTTGCCTGAAAAGGGAACTAAGCCCGTGGAGCCCGACTCCAGTACAGAGCACCTGTGACTCATAGTGGGTCTGGACGCGAATTGCTTCGCTGAATTCGCAGGCCAGAAGGCTAGGGAGGAGAACATCCAGGGAGTGATGCTTAGTGGCTAATCTGGGATAGAAGGTTCACTGGATCAACTTAATGAAGGGCGCTGTGTGCAAGCGGAACACCTGGTCGGTTGTGCCGCGTTACCGAGTTCTACCGGCTCGGACCTGACAAAACAAGGGACAAGACCGACTCAACCCTGAGATTGTAAAATGGCAAAGGTATTGGGTGATGCCCAGCCCGCTGCTCTGCAGATGTCTGTTAAGGAGGTGCCATGGGCCAGTACCCACAAGGATGCCACACTTCTCGTAGAGTGTGCTCGAACCCACAAGGGGCGGGCACAGCCTGGGTGTGATAAGCTAAAGAAATAGCAACAACGACCCAGTGAGCTAACCTCTGTTTGGAGATGGCGTTCACTTTCCGCCATCCGCCGAAGCAGACAAAGAGCTGTTCAGAACATCTAAAGCTCTGCGTGCATTCCAAATAGATATGCAAAGCACGCACCGGACACAGCAACGAAAGGGCTGGGTCTGCCTCCTCCCGCGGCAGAGCTTGCAGGTTCACGACCTGGTCCCTGAAGGGGGTCGTAGGAACCTTGGGCACGTAGCAGAGAAAGAAGGTCCTTCCTCAGGGGAATTTTCCAGGGAGGTGCTTTCGTGAGGAGCGTAAGAGCCGAGAACCAGGCCCGGGTGGGCCAGTAAGGGGCCACCAGGATGACCTATTCCTCGTCCTCCCTGATCTTGCACAGCACCTGTGCAAGAAGGCTCACTGGGGGAAATGCATACATGAGCAGCCCCTGGGACCAGCTGTGTGCCAGCGCGTCTGTCCCGAGAGGAGCTCCTGTCAGGGAGTACCAGAGCGGGCAGTGGGAGTTGTCTTGGGAGGCAAAGAGATCTATCTGTGCCTTGCCGAATTGGTCCCATATCAGCTGGACCACCTGGGGGTGGAGCCTCCACTTTCCGCTGGGCAAAACCTGCTGTGACAGCGCGTCCGCCATGGTGTTGTGGTTGCCAGGGATGTGAGTGCCGCGCAGCGACCTGAGTTGCGGCTGACTCCAAAGGAGGAGATGGCGGGCGAGTTGTGACATATGACGAGAGTGCACACCACCATGGCAATTTATGTACGCTACTGTTGCGGCGCTGTCTGAATGGATCAAGACGTGCTTGCCCCGGATTAGTGGGAGAAACCTCCGTAGGGCAAGAGATATAGTCAAAAACTCTAAGCAGTTGATGTGCCAAAGCTGCCGGGGTCCTTTCCAGGGGCCAGCGGCAGCATGTCCGTTGCACACGGCGCCCCAACCCTGTCGAGAGGTGTCTGTGGTTACCACGACACATCTGGACACCTGCTGCAAGGGGACTCCGGTCCGCAGAAAGCAGAGGTCTGTCCAAGGGTTGAAAGTCTGATGGCAAGAAGGGGTGATTGTCACAAGGTATGTGCCGTGGCGCCATGCCCATCTCGACTCTAATCTGTAGCCAGTGATGAAGCGGCCTCGGCTGAGGATGCCATATGCCCCAGGAGCCTCTGGAATTGTTTTAGAGGAACCGCTGTGACGGGCTCGAAGAGAGCGAGGCACCTGAGCACTAACTGAGCGCGCTCATTGGTGAGACGCACTGTCATTGAGACTGAGTCTAACTCCATGCCGAGAAAAGAGATGCTCTGAACTGGGACGAGCTTGCTCTTTTCCCAGTTGATCCAGCGTGGCGGATTGGGAAGTGAAAGCCACGCATCCAAGCTCTCGGGACACAGGTGGATCGCAACCGCCCTATCCACCTGGGGGACTTCCGTGTACCTGTGGGCCACCCTGCCATCCAGGGTAGTGAGAGCGGACGAGCGGAGGGGTCGGTTACGGGCAGTAAAAGGTGCCCTCCACAACCGCGTCAGCTTGTCATGCACTTCCGTGAAGAACGGTACTGGAGGGGTGTGGCTGTGAGTGCCGCCCAGAGCCAAGGTACCAGTCATCAAGCCGCAAAGACTGTGGGGAGGACGGAGGGTTCCAGTCCAAGCCCTCACTCGTGGCAGCCCGGGGAAGCATGTCGGCCATCTGCGCGTCTGCCTCAGACATGGCGGGCTGGCCCGAAGGCGGCAGCCCAGTCGAGTCTTCCGCGTCAGACGTCTGGACACTCTCCGATACAGCGGTGATGTCATCATCCAAGTCCAGGGGCTCAAGGGAGAATGCCGGCTGGCTGTGTGGTGAGCCACACTCATCCCGAGCTCTGACGGAACCGAGCGAGCATGTCGGAGGGTGGGTGGTTCGTGGGGATTTACCAGACGAAACCGAGCCCATCGTTATCCCCATATCACCTTCATCACCAGCCGGGTCGTTGTGAAAAGGACGTTCAACACTGCTGTGTATTGCTCTTTTGTGAGTGGAAAACTCAAACTCTTTTAGAGAAATCAAGCTCTTTTAGGAGGAGAACACTCTTTTAACAGTGAAAAGCGCTTTCAAAGCGCCCAGAGCCGTAGACTGAACAGAATGAAGAGAGAGAGAACGCTAGCTGGAAACGCACCGTAGATCCAACAGCAATGCTTCTCGCTGACAGAGGTGAGTGAAACAGTGGTGAACTTCAGCTTGCTTCAGCTCCGAAGAAAAATTCTGACTGGCACTCGCTGCCCCACTTCCCTTTATACCCATATGTCCGGGGCGGGGCACGCAAATTCTGTCTGCCAACTTGACACTAGCCTTTTCTCAGGTTCAGAGGTATGTTTGGCATCCCAGGAAGACCCCTTGTGTCAATTCATTTTCACATTAACGTAAATATGACAGCGCACATTTACACATCATCAATGCCTATTCAGCATTAAGCAACTTCCCCCACCCAGTCATGATGAGGTAATAAGGAGAAAGTAGAACATAGGCTATATACTATTATCTCTAAACACCACAAGAAGATACTTTTAGTTGGTATTTAATGAACAATGAAAGTATAAGTGAAAGTCCACAAAACATTGTTCTGCTTCCTACTGTGCACTGCATAGCGCAGTTCAGTGGAAATGTGTTTAAGATGTGTGATTGTACTGTTTGCATACTGTGCTTTTCAAAAGACACTCTAGTGAACTTAACAGCACTTGTTAGAATGAGTTTTGGGTGAACAATTCCTTTAAATCTCTCTGATGTTTAAATGGCAATAGGGTTGTTACCATACCAAAATGTCAGTACCGATAGTAAAATGTTATGGCACTCGATACCAATTTTGATACGACAGCAAAAATAAGATAATATGGTAATGTGCTATTGATCACACTCCTTTATCCCTGTTAAAAAGAAAAAAATCGATGTAAATAATAAATTGAAACAAATGCATGTTTTATTCAAGTGTTTCTCAATTATGTATGCATTGCTTAAGTGTTTTTGAGATGGACCACACTGAAATCTTTAATTTTTTAAGCAAATCCATTTTTTTTTCTTTTTTAGAATTCCATGTTTTAAAGTTTAATTTAGTTTCATCATCAAAATGGTATCTGATCAAATTCATTCCTAAAACCTTTAACAAATGAAAATAAAACAATTACTTTTCAAAATAATTTTTTTTTTTACCAATTGTTAATTAATTACAACAGCACACTTGCTTGTGATATGTTGCTTAATTTTTATTTTGCTAATTTTATAATTGCTTATTTATTATTATTATTATTTATCATTATTGCTATTACTACTACAGTGAATATTACATTTTATTATACATTTGTAATATATTTCTGCCACAATGTTTTTAATTTCATGCATCTAGCTTTTTTTTGACGGACGCTGTCTAAACAGAATTATTTTTTCTTCAGGAGCGTCCCAAATCGCACACTTCTGCACTATTCCACACCAGTTTGTAGCATAAGTAGTGCAAGTAATATGTTAACACTGAAAATGCAACAAAACTAAGTGTACTATGAGTACCCAAATGATGCACTTCTTCACCCATCAAAACGGAGTGTGGCATGTTGGACACTTCATGCACTCAGCGCTTGTGGCTTGCTGTACGTAGCGGAAGGGGCAGAATTAACTGTCTACATTGCTGGTCTGAAAAACAATTATGGAGAATGTAGTAACAAGCGAAACTTCAGTGAAGATAGCACCTTACAAATTTGAATGCTTTACCATCACCCCACACTGTGTGAATATGTATGTTGTTTGATCCAAGTGTATATCAGAGGTTGACCAACGCGCTAAAGCTGGTGGCAACACATCACGTGCATTTGAAACGTCACTTCCATCAGCTGTTAAATGCCAAATTCTTCTTTGTAATAAGAAACTGTAAAGTGTTCCATTTGGGATGTTACTGCACTTTGAATATTCAGACACTACATGACTGAGGTCATAGTGTATATTGTTAGTGCATGATGTATAGTGTATCATTTGGGATACAGCTAGAGTCTACATGTGCCGTACGCTTCACAGTGGATAAGTGCTCTGCTCTGTCATCTCATATATTATCACACATGATTCTCAATGTCTGTAGAGTTTCCAGTGTATGAGCTTTCAGCTTCACACATTCAGCTCATGCAGACTAAGATTGCATTTTTCACAGTTCAATAATCACTCTAGGACATATCACGATTTAAATTGTATTAATTTTGCTTTAATTTTTCCCCAAATATGTCAAATTTGTGTGTGAGATTTTGGAAGCAGTCATATGTCAGTCAGACAGTGTGCGGGTTCTGTACTAGCGGTACAGCCGAAACACAGGTATCATGACATCTTTTTTATTTCAGTATCGACTTGATACTGAAGAAATGGTACTTTTGACATCCCTATATGGACATGCATTTTGGGCAGTGCAAAGCCTTCTCTGCTGGCCTAACAAGCCAAATTAATACATATTTTTCATCCTTTCATTCTCAATCACCTTTTTGCCTATGTATTTTAATCGCTTTCCACTCTTAATTAATCTACAAACAAGAAAAATGAAAAGTTTAAGTGTGACAACTGTTTCACAAATCGCATGCCCAAAGCCACGCTCGTTAGCTGAAGCAGCGCATGAGTCTGAGCTCCACCCCCTCATGCCTTCAGAATTTCTTCAGAATCCCCCAACAGTGCAAATGAATGGCAACTAAAGTCAGATTGTCAGATTCATCAGCAAATCAGATTGATTTATTTGTTCTTGGTGGGTGTGATCTTTAGGATATGTCCTGGTCAAGGCCTTCTAGTTGGCCTCCTTGATTTACACAATCCTGCTTTAAGTGATGTATGTAATTTGAAAGCGAAGAGTGGGAGATCGTCATCACTGCCGCTATCGCCTTAGAGAAAGAGATCCTTATGGATTTAAAAACACGAGATGTTCTGCATGACCGTGTGACTGATTAATTAAACCGGAAAGGAGGACTGATTTTCACTTCAAGTAAATTGGTAAGTGCTTTTTGCATTGTTATAGCAACATCAGGATTTTTCGAAGTGTACATTAGGCTGCTTGAGCATTCATTGTCCAATCACGTTTTGAAAAGTAGTGCTGCGTTCCATTCAACTTGAAAAGTCGGATTTGACAACTTCCTACTAGGAAAAGTGCAATGGAATGCATCTTGAAGTTAGAATTCCAACTTGTAGACTTGTGCAAAAATTCTCAACTCCGATTTCATTGAGATGCAGGGGCATGATGTCACACAAACATGTCGACACTCAGTGAGATATACAAAGTAAGTGATAAACATTCACTTTATAAAGTAATATCAATAAATGAGATTGTTTCCACATGACATTATATTAAAGCTAGTTTAACAAATGCCTGCAGAAACAGGTGTATAAAACATTATAATCTCTTTTGATAACCGTACACCTGAAGCACAGATGCTAGCACTGCAGCATTGTTTATCAGTTGGGTTGCTAGGAGACATCTCTAATAAGTGTCAAACCCTTGCTAAGCTAAAAAAGAGCTTTGCGTTTCCAAATATTGGGCAATGGAATGCTTTTATGGTCGGAGATATCAAGTAGGAATATCCCACATCCAACTTGAATGGAACGCAGCATAACTGTGAAATTTATTGCAAGCAACATTTAAAGTATTACTAGATAGATTTTTCCAGGTATTATAGACCTCCTTGGTAGATTCATATGAAAAATTATGATTTTGAATGTCTGTTTGGGAGACGTTCATTTCACAAATCAGTCATGCTGCAGTTAAATTTTGGCTTGCTAGAGTATTAAGTGTCATTTCAAGTACTGGCTTTTGTGCATGGACGTGTTTTTAAAACGTCAATTGGTATTATTAATTGACTGCCACTTAATGTATGGTGCATACAGCGTCTTATTCATTGTGATTTTGGGTTCACTGTAATTCTGAAAAATGAACCCGGACCTCATGCTTTTATCAGATTGAAGCAAGTTCACTTGCAATATTGCCCTGTATTTTTCAGCATCAATTCTTCCTTCTTGTTTAACGAGATGCCCAGTACATGCTGATAAAAAGCAGCTACACAGCATAAGGCCATTGAAAACTGGTATGGTGTTTATTTTTTTTGGTGTTGGCAATAGATTTGTGCTACACATTGCTTGGCTCTTGGTCTCATCTGACCATAAAAGCTTCTCCTCATTGCAACTGGGCCACTACTACGCTTTAACGAAGCACTAGACATGCTGACACATAATCCTCATTTATACTTTTGTTTTTAATAAATCTCTTGGTCTCGATCTATCTCTTAATTCTGATTAGTCGATGGTGGCATTCTGCCTTAAATATTTTCATAAAATTATGATTGTTTCAACCAATTTCCTTAATAGCTGTGTTAGATGTCCCTCTTATCACTCTCTTTATTCTCACATAATAAAATTATTCAAACTCAAATCAATATCTAATGTTCATTTATTTATATTTTGGTAAGTAGCTGTGGAATAAGTGGGGTTCTGATCTCCCTGTCAGGGTTTAGTTTGTGATAATGACTAGATATCTGTATTATCCCTAATAGTTATAATAGCTGTAAATCAGAAGGAAAAAAAAGATTTCTTATGTCAAGTACTGTATATACGCTTTGAAATTAAAGAGGTTAAAAAAAAGATAGAGAGTGCAAAAGTAAAACAAAACAAACAAGGAAATTATGATAAACTGGCTGCTAATAGCAATTAGCAAAAATGACAGATGATAGCAAAGCTTCAAAAAGGCACTGGAGAGCCTGCAGCGGTCTATCTAATGTGGTCAGACAAAGCGAAGCAGAGGAGTGTGGAGTTATTGATCCATGGCAGGTTGAGAGAAACTGAAAAGTGATCGATCTGAACAAGGCAAAGAGAAAGAGGGAAATAGCGATGAAAGTGAAAGATTGGGGGGATGAATAGATGCAGAAAGACTAATTGTGTATACTTTCAAACTCTTTAACTCTAATTGCCCCAAATGATCAAAAGTGACTGACCTAAATAAAAGGGTACACATATTAAATTTGACTTCATTAGTACTGCTCTCTTACAACAAACCCCTAACTGTAACTATTAATCTTCGGTGTGTCACTTGTCCTGCCGCGTTTGTGCTATAGACATGATGAGGTCTATTTTTTGTGAGTGTGCAAAGCACAGCATTATGTGCTAGGGACTTGCGCAATGTCTTATCCAGTTTTCGCTAATTCACGGGAGTGCTATTTCTAAGCGCAGTTTTCATGCCAAGTGGGCATGGGTGAGTACAATTTTTCAAAATCAAAATTGACCTTGTCACTCTCATAGAAAGTATGCCTGACATTCAACGGATGACATTAATTCACAGAACAACATAAGTCTATATTTCTATTCTTCTAATTCATTGCATACAGCCCATTTAATCTACCAACATCTTATGAATGTGCTGTCTTTGTTTATATTGCTGTTGCTTGACAGGTAATGGACTATATAATGCAGACAGTGCCAGAGAAAAACCTCAGAATTAAATTGCACTTGACCCAGTCCATTAGCACTTTGCATGTGCATTTTCACCAAACCCACGTCATGGCCATGCCCATTGAGTTTGAGTGTATGACTTATGGCATAGCCATGTGCTTAAAATAGGGACCGATATCTCAAACTGTCTGGCTTGTTGAGAAGATAGCTTGTTGCTATGACTATTCTAAGTTACTGGATTTACAGTTCTTACAATTGTCAAACGCGACGATAAAACGCTCATATCAAAGGTGAGACCTGAGCCATATCTAGGGACCACAATATCATAGAAACAGGCAGGCTCTTTTACATGGGTCAGTAAGAAACCACCTAGAACACCCTATCAACCAACAAGAACACCCTAACAACTTCATATTAATGCTCTAATAACCACTCAGAACACCTTAGATGCATCATGGCAACACCCTGGCAACCACCTTCATAGACATCTGCTACCCGACACAAGCCCACTCAGACAAATTAGGGGCTATTTACACTTTTATCTGTGTGTGGGTATCACAAAGATTCAGTGATTCTGAAAGGGTTTAGCTTGCAAAGAGTATTTCCGGGACTGTGCAATGTGTGTAATCACGCAATCCCATGTCAAAAGGGGACAGTGAAACTTCCAAGGGGGAGGGATTTTGGTTTTTAAAAATTACAATACCTTTACCTGTCTACATTGCTGGTCTGAAAAAAACTATTGTAAATAATGGAGAATGTAGCAACAAGCGAAACTTCAGTGAAGATAGCCCCTTACAAACATAAGTTGAATGCTTTACCATCACCCCACACTGTGTGAATATGTATGTTGTTTGAGATCCAAGTTTTTATTAGAGGTTGACTAACGCACTAAAGCTAGTGGCAACACATCACATGCATTTGAAACGTCACTTCCATCAGCTGTTAAATGCATGGTGTATAGTGTGTCATTTTGGATACAGCTAGAGTCTGCATGTGCTGTGCGCTTCACAGTGGATAAGTGCTCTGCACTGTCATCTCATATATCATACATAGCATGCATGATTCTCAATGTCTGTAGAGTTTCCAGTGTATGAGCTGTCAGCTTCACACATTCAGCTCATGCAGACTAAGATTGCACTTTTCATGGTTTAATAATCATTGTAGGACATATCACAATTTAAATTGGATTAAATTTGCTTTAACCCCCCCCCCCCCCCCCCAAATATGTCAAATTCATGTGTGAGCTTTTGGAAGCAGTCGTGTGTCAGTCAGACAGTGTGAATTTATTGAATTCAGTCTGTGTTCTGTACTACCAGTACAAAAAAAACATAGCGGTCAGTTTGGGTTGGGTCACAAGGTCTCCTGTACAAGCCGGGTTCAAGCGTAATGCCCATGCAGACCTCTAGACCTTTTGTGCTTTTGCACAAGCAAGCACATTCTAGTTCTGTGATCTATGTTCTGTGTAATTCTGCATAATCTAAGTTCTATGTAATTCTCTGTAAAAAAAATTACAATTGATGCATTATGACTTTTGATGATGTGACATGCTTCCTTCTTCCGTTCAATTTGTTAAAAGCAATTGATTTTCTATCAATGTTTTTCCGGTCAATACAAATTTTTACAAACACACACACACACACACACACACACACACACACACACACACACACACCTATATCCAAACCTATAAGCACACATTTACTGTACAATTACACCCAATTACGCCATCAATTTACTTTAATTTACCGTAAAACAAATATTTCAGGCGAAATGGTGAATTAGCAGAAGTCTGTAATTATCAGACGTTATTCCATTAAACTGCAACTTTTCCAATTTGACTAACACATAGTCTATTAGATTAAAACCTCTCTATAAACCATTAAGCATGCCTTGATGATAATGATTCATGAGCCCAAGAGACAATATAAAACAAAGGCAGGGTAGATACGGGGACAGAGAAAGTGCAGAAAGAGAGATAGGGAACCGTGCAGGCAGTGTGTTGCAGCACTTTAGAAGAGATTGATGAAATGCAAGGTGATAGAGGCAGAATGCAGAGAAATGAAGCCAAACTTACCCTCTCCTACAAGACAGTGAGCCAAAATTAAAGGGATAATGCATGCAAACATTTACTCACCCTCATGTTATTTTAAACCCATATGACTTTCTTCAGTTGGACACAAAAGATGTTAGTCTCAGTCACCATTCATTTTCATTGCATCTGTTTTTTTTTCCCCCATACAATGATAGTGAATGGTCACTGAGGCTTTCATTCTGCCTAACTTGAAAGCCAGAACGTCATCATTTTGAAACAACTTGAGGGTGATTGAAAAAGAATGTTCAAGTTAACACTTAGAAGGCAGAAAATTAAGTTATCAACCTTTTAGAACAGCCTATGATGCCTCTCTGTAGACAGATCGCTTAGTTTTGAAACAGAGTATATGTTCAAAAATGCTGGATTATAAACATTACCTTAAGCCTGATATTTGGCCACTAAAAGCCCCTCCCCAAAGTGCTGAGTCAGCCAATAAAACGTGGCACAAGCTTTAGGGGATACAGTGGGGTCTTAGCTCATTTGTTGCCTGGCAACCAGGTGCTTTCCAAGGAAAGATTTAACCAAAAGGGAATCCACAGATAGTGCTGTAATATACTGTAGCACAGCCCCCTTGCTTCCCCCTGACTAAATTCTTATGTCCACCCACCCGTGTACACACACACATACACACACACACACACACACACACACACACACCGATTTTACCTCACACAGATCTGTCAGCACTCTCATTTTGAACTAGCCCAAGGCATCACCAACAGAGTTGGGCCTCTGGGGGCCACAAGCTTGTTAAATGAGTCAGTGATCATGGGATGGTCATTTGGGATCTCTCTGGCTTTTAGTATAAAGAAAAAAATAGATATATTCACCTACTTTTTGTAGTGCAAAAAATAGCTGGCCACTTTTAAAAACTACCAACCAATGTTCTGAGACAAACATAAAAATATTGTTTACAACAACACCTTACAAGAGGTTCAAAATGAAACTGCAATCAACCTATAATTGCCATATCTGTAACACTGTATCATCAGGTACTTTTCTTCATATGTTTTGGGAGTGTCCATTTGTTGTCAACCTATGGACTAATGTAAACTTGGTTCTGTCCTCCTTACTACAAATTGATTACATATCTAATCCAAGTTTATGTCTTCTCAATGATGATTCTGACTTTTGTATAAGTACATTGCAAAAAAGAATGTTGTTTGCTGGGTTTACAGCTGCAAAGAAGACAATAATACAGAACTGGTTTACTCCGCACATGTGTGCAAAAACATTTTGGATTCATAGCCTCCACAAAATAGTGACTTGTGAATGTACAACAGCACAAATTAACAAGGCTAAACCTAGTACCATTAATGCATGGCAATGTTTTTCTTCCAACATATTGGACTATAATGTTTTTTTTTTTTTTAATCATTTTTTATTATTATTTTCTCCTCCTTTCATACTGTTAAATTATTGATGATATGTCTGTTGCTCCCCCTTCCCTGTCTGTTTGTTTGAGTGGATGTTATTTTATTTCTAAAGACAATAAAGAGTTGTTAAAAATAAATATTTTTTACAACCTCTAACTACTCAAAAAATAGGAAAACAAAAGCTTTAAAACCAAAATAATTGGTTTAGGAAAATAAAAATGTTTTTGCCAAAATAATTGGCACACAGATTATTATTGTTTTGTCCAGAGGCATTCGCAATATACATGTGGCCATTCAACATGATCACCACGGCACTCATAATTTTTGAAAGAATGTACCCTGAAATCGACCCTAAAGATGCGCCATCTCCCATCAGACATTTTTGTATAAATTCCAACGCGAGCAGCCTCAGAGACACGGGAGAAAAACAGGGTCTGGTCCCATAGAAACCAGGAAGTAATCGCGTTTACATAATCAATGATGAACATGATTCATAGCTTGAATTTTCTCATAGATTACGTTATCGCTCTACTGAAGGTCAGGTTTCATCCCAACACAGCTGGGACAGTCTCCAGCACTACCCGCAACCCTAAATAGGACAAGCAGCTTTAGAATATGGATGGATGGATGAAGGTCAGGTTTAGGGTTAGGGTTAGGGCATATGGTTAATTTAAAATGCATTCCTGTTGACTGTTTTACATCATTTACAACTAAAAACATTACTGCCAACAGTTACTTTTCCACGCATCATTTTATTATATCCATGTATGTGGTTACAGACAAATAAAATTGAATAGTGAAATCCCACACAGAAATGTCTCCTCTCTCTTGCCTGCACTCGACTCCATTCTCACGAGCAGCTCAGATGAAAGACAGCAGCTGGATCTTCCAATGACACGCAGCTCATATAACAGTCTCCATGAGTTGACGAATCCACACATGAGACATAGGCATTTTTAGTGCACCGTGACTCTCACATTATATGACATGACAAACAACTAGTTGTCCAGTGCATTTCCGTTCACACAGCACAGGTTTTCTGAAAATGTGATTGTGAGTCCTGAAAATTTGTGGAATTATAGAATGTGCTTGTCACTCTCGTAAATAACCCAACTGTATGTGAAAGCAACTGTATTAAGCACTATAGTACTGACCACCATATTCTGCTAATTTTGGCCATTGCTATGAAGTTGCTAGGGTGTTGTGCATGGTTGCTAGGGCATTACTAGGCAGTTTCTAGGGTGTTCTGGGTGGTTGCCCACCTACAAGTCTATGATATTTTGGTCACCAGATATGGCTTGGGTCCCTCCTTCAATGCAAGTCTAAGGTTTTCCACCTGTTTTATCATCCGCAAGACAAAATTTGTACATTTGATTGCTTAGAAAATTAACCTCTCCTCAACAAGCCACAAAATGTGCAATATGGGACAAGTTACCTGCTAAAGTGTAATACATAGGGTTCCTCGTCTGTCGCTCACTTCGATGTCGTGTCGAGTGAAGCGACACTAGGGGACTTTCTTGAAGGCCTCGGTTACCTCTGAACTTGAGAAAAGGCCAATGAGAATTTGGCAGACATAATTTGCATGTCCCTCCCCCGGACATAAGGGTATAAAGGGAGGGAATCATGCATCTGTTCATTCAGATTTCTTCTTCGGAGCCGAGCGGTTGTACGATCAGCGAGCAAGGCAACTTTATGCCCTGAAGTGGGGCTCGTTTGCAAATTGGTGTTCTTCCCGATCTGAAGACCTGCAGAGATGAGCAGTCGGGTCAGTGCTCTTGTTTTTGCAAGAGAGGTCGGAGGGAGGCTGTCCCCCTCCACCTTGAAAGTTTATGTAGCTGCCATATCGGCTCACCACGATGCAGTGGTCCCTAGGGAAGCACGATCTGATTATCAGGTTCCTTAGAGGCGCACAGAGGCTGAAACCTCCCAGGCCATGGCTGCTCCCCTCATGGGATCTCTCCATGGTCCTTTCAGGCCTTCAGAGACCCCCACTTCGAGCCACTAGAATCAGCCAAGCTCAAAGCCCTCTCCTTGAAGTTGGCCCTCCTGATCGCGCTCGCTTCCATCAAGAGGGTTGGGGACCAGCAAGTGTTCTCTGTCAGCGACACTTACCTGGAGTTCGGTCCAGCAGACACCCATTTCGTCCTAAGACTGCGACCGGCCTACGTGCCCAAGGTTCCTACGACCCCCTTCAGGGACCAGGTAGTGAACCTGCAAGTGCTGCCTTGGGAGGAGGCAGACCTAGCAGACATCTGCAGAGCAGCAGTCTGGGCAGCACCCAATACCTTTACTAGATTTTACAATCTCAGGGTTGAATCGGTCTTGTTTCGTGTTCTCTCAGGTCCAAGCACGTAGAACTCGGGAATGCGGAACATCTGACCGGGTGTTCTGCTTGCACATAGCGTGCTTCCCCTCCACTGAGGTGATCACATGCACTCTTTTCCCCAAGGAGAGTCCACTAGATTCGCGCTCCCTGGATGTTCTTCCTCCCTAGCCCTCTGGTCCACGAATTCATCGGAGGAATTCCCCAACCAGACCCACTACACAAACTAGAATTACTCTGTACTGGAATAGGTGCTCCACAGAATGGGCCCTTGTATTTTCCATGGTTTGGTCCCCCTACTGGCGGACCCGCGTCTCCCTTGGGCAGTCCCCGCTTACTGTTGTAACCTCCGTTCCCTGATGGAGGGAACGAGACCTTGTGTCCCCCCGGCCATGATGCTGAACCGAGCCACTGCAATGGCCTTTATACACGTATGTCTGGGGGAGGGATATGCAAATTCTGTCTGCCAAATTCTCATTGCCCTTTTCTCAAGTTAAGAGGTAACCGAGGCCTTCAAGAAAGTCCCCTAGTGTCACTTCACTCGACACAACATCTCGTTCCCTCCATCAGGTAACGGAGTTTACAACAGTAACCTAGACGTTAGTGGGTTGTTTAAATTCCTAAACCTAAGTATTGGCAAACCACATAGTTACCAGGAATCTGCTAAAACCTTCTTTATCCCTAGAGTCTATATATTTTCACAATAAAAGAGATAGCCCACCCTAAAAGGAACATTTTATCGTGATTTACCCACCCTCATGACTTCCCAGATGCATATGACTTTCTTTCTTTTGCTGAACACATTACCACTTTCACTTTTTCATTCTTCTTCTTTTGTTTTTGGCTATTCAGATTCTTCGTAGTGGGCAGGAAAGACAATTTATAGTAAAAAAGGATGGCTTCTCACTCACACCTATCTGTTCTGAAGAAATATATTTAACCACTGGAGGCTTATGGTTTACATTTAAGCTGCTTTTATGTGATTTTTGGAGCTTCATTATTGTTGTTACCCATTCACTTGCATTGTATGGGCCTACAGAGCTGAGGTATTCTTTTAAAGATCTTTGTCTGTGTTCAGCAGAATAATGAAAGTCATACACATCTGGGATGGTATGAGGGTGAGTAAATGATTAGAGAATTTTCATTTTTGGGTGAACTATCCCTTTAACATAAGCCGTTGAAGCTTAAAATGACTTCATCCAATGGTCAAATTGAAGGTGTTGTAAATAGTGTCAATGTTTGGTAAAAGTGAAAATTAAATGTCAGCGTCACAGTACAAATCCTTCATGTTACTTATAAACAATAGGCTATTTTATAGTTGTTTTTTTAAAAGTGAGAGTTGCAGTGCGCAGCACTTGTCGCCTAGAGCTTCATATTCACCCTCACTGTCTCTGCTCTTGCTTGGTCAATGTTTGCGCTCGTGTGCGAGCGTGGCAAGGTAGTGACACAATACTCTAACAGGGCATACCCATGGAGACGTTACTGTAGCAACCAGACCCTTCCTGCTGACAAAAGAATTTAAACTGTGTGTTATGAAGTGCACAGGTACACCCTGCTTTTTCTGTGATATTGTCTTTATCTATCGACCAATTTATATCTCATGAAGAACACAGGGTGCAGAGACTGTCAGAGTGTAAATGTAAATGTACACAGAGAGATGCGCACAAACACCTAAAATAACCCTTCGTCTACAACCCCCCCCCCCCACACACCCCCCAACATGTCTGGCTGTGTTCAGACTGGACTGATTTTAGCTGACAAGGGTGTTACATCACAGACCATACAACAACAAATCTGTCTGTCAAGAGACACGTGTAAAAGAGTGTTTTTCCATGTGGCGAACTGGGAAAAAATATATACTTGAACTCTTTAAAGTGTACCAAAGATATTTTCTATAATCAATGAGGATATATCATATATATTACTGGTGCATTTTATTTCTTTCATTTCTTTCTTTAGAGGAAATCATTATTAGCCTTATTCTCAAATTAAGTGACTTGCCATAATTACAGTATTTACTATAAAAACTACAATCACAATTATACAATTTTTTTTAAAATTATTTATCACATTCATTTTCAGTTTCTTTTTTTCCTCACTTTCTCTTTCTCTTGGTGGTAAATGGTTAACTCAACGCATTATTGATCCCGTTGTCTTGGAAACCATGGATTCCATTACCCTGACAGCGATGACAAACACTTGTAACCCCGGAGATTCATTAGTGACAGTAGCCATGGAGATCGCCGATCAGTGAAGTTTTGGCACTGGTGTCATTAAGAGTTTCCTTGACAGACTGTGTTTGTGTGTATATAAGTATATACTGTATATAAGCACATGCACTTGAGACATTAATGCTGTCATACAGTCTCACCCCAGAACATTATGCCATCATCTGACAATACCTACCTTGCTGGATGTCTCTGTTATCCTCATATACACACATACACACACGTACACAGGTATTGTCAAGCTCTGGCTTGTTTTGTCCCATTAGCCTATTCTATCTTCTCTTGGGAATGTCATTGCAATTTAGCATCAGAATAGACATATGCACAAAGGAATCCAGGTTTCAATTAACACATAATCCCCCACATATGTGGAAAAAAACAATTAAAATCTGTAAGTTTTAACACTTGAAACTCACAATGTCTTGCTTTCACACTCTGATATTATTGGACAGCTATAGATGTTGTTCAAACACATATTATAATTGTTTGTATTCTAAAATAAGTGTCAGTGACAGTGAGTCTGGTTTCTCCCAAGGTTATTTTTATCCATCAACCAACATCTTATGGAGTTTTGCGCACCTTGCCACAGTTGCCTTCGGCTTGATCACTGGGGTTCTAATACAATTATTAATTCATTCATTAATAACTTATTATTATACACAATTTACAATCATATTTAATCAAACTACATAATGATGATTCAAAGACTTTCTAAATATTACATTTTCATTGTCTGTTAAAGCATGATTTTCTGTTAAGCTGCTTTGAAACTATGCATGTTGTGAAAAGTGCTATACAAATAAAAATGACTTCACTTGACTCACTGATTCACTTTTATGCTGAATATTTTGACAAATGTAGTATGCCTTAGTCATCTGGATATTACGATGCATGCATAAAATGTACATACTGTACAGTACTGTGCACAATACGCAAACTGCAAAATAGTACAAGTAGTCTGATCACATTCTCGTCAGAATTTTTTTTTTTTTATGTTTTGCAAGTTTTTGTATGTCTTGCAAGCTTTTTTCTTACATATGTGTATTCTCCCACAAAGAAAGGTTTTACCCTACTTATTCACAACCACATAAAGTATATTCTGTATCCTCAGCACTGTGATTTTCGAGTTCCATTTAAGAGTAATAAACCAACAAAGGCTCCAGAACCCTGGAAGTGCACACAATCATACACACAACCATACTCCCATAGAGTATGAGTCTCATGTTTAACATCAAAGGCTATGAAAGGAGACATGAGACACAAATATTGTCAACCGCACAGTGTACTCGCTCACTGGGAAGACCAGTGGTTACATAACACGACCACACCGCTTTATCTCTGCTGTGAGTCAGACTCATAATATCACGAATGGGACACTGTGACACTTCTTTGGTCATTTCAAAGGAAATCTTTGCGTATGAGTTATGACTGTCAATTTTATACGTCTCATAACTGTATGCACAAGAAAAGCTCCCTTGAAAGAATTTATTTTATGCAACGTGGATTATTATCTCATAATTTTCTCGCATGATGGCTGCCTTACCTCACAAGGCCCCCTCAAGAACTTTAAAACGCATGATAATTCTGATGATTATTTCACGATCACTGAGGGGAGAGCAGGTGAAAAATACGGACAAGTGGAGCTACACGCAGCAATTATTCATCAGCACGAGGCTGGCTTATGGCAACAGTGAACATCATCAGGCGAGAGGGACAACAACAAATAAGTGAGACAGAAACAAAAGCAGTTCTCCACCCAAGAGAGAAAGAGAGAGAGAGATGGAGAGGGCGAGAGAGAGGTGTACTAGCAAGACAGTGTGTCTTGACATGTATTGCCTTTCTGTCTAGTTGACTAGACTAGAGTTCATTATTAGGCTACAATTAATGGCATATTTACTTAATTTTCACTGGTAATTTCTTAATTGCCCGTATATATATATATATATATATATATATACACCAATCAGCCACAGCATTAAAACCACCTGTCTAATTTTGTGCAGGTCCCCCTCGTGCCGCAAAAACAGCGCCAACCCACATCTCAGAATAGCATTCTTAGAGTTGCTATTCTTCTCACCACAAATGAAGAGAGTGGTTATCTGAGTTACAGTAGATTTTGTCAGCTCGAACCAGTCTGGCCATTCTCTGTTGACCTCTCTCATCAACAAGGCATTTTCATCCGCAGAACTGCCCCTCCATGGATGTTTTTGTTTTTCGCAACATTTGGAGTAAATTCTAGAGACTGTTGTGCATGAAAATCCCAGGAGATCAGTAGTTATAGAAATAATCAAACCAGCCCATCTGGCACTAACGATCATCCATGCGATTATCTAATCAGCAAATCATGTGGCAGCAGTGCAGTGCATAAAATCATGCAGATACAGGTCAGGAGCTTCAGTTAAAGTTCACATCAATCATCAGAATGGGAAAAAAATGTGATCTCAGTGATTTGGACTGTGGCATGAATGTTGGTGCCAGATGGGCTGGTTTGAGTATTTCTGTAACTGCTGATCTCCTGGGATTTTCACACACAACAGTCTCTAGAATTTACTCAGAATGGTAGTGTGACAAGGAAGAGGGTGCGGCCGGGCCATGAGTGCACATGCCCAGGCCCCAATCGGTCTAATCAGCCGAGGAGAGGGGTAAAGACGAGCCGGATCCCGCAGTTCGACAGAGAGAGAGAGAGAGAGAGAGAGCCAGACGCAGCTGCCGTGTGTGTTTATGTTTGTGTCTTTTGTTTAAGTTTTCATTCAAATATTAATTTGATGGTTTGTCTGGTTCCCGCAGTCTCCTTTCCCATTTTGAACCAAACATTAATGAACAGAGGTTTGGTTACAACCTGAATCCACCAAGGCTTGGTATGTACCCCCCTAATACTCACAGGTATTTTGTATGTTCCTGCTCGATCGGGGGTGGTCTGTGGAGTATCGGGGACCTGGATCACCGTCCACCAGGCACTGCTCGGGGACATGTCCCGGCTCCCTGCAACTCCAACAGACCGGCCCAAACCTCACTAAAACACAGAAGAATGTGTTGAGCCGGGGGAGAGAGAGAGACAGGAATGTAAGCACATCCCCGAGGCCAGGGCACCATTTCTGAGGGAACGGGCTAGTGTGAGTGTAACGGGAGCCAGCTGGTAGATAGCTGTGCTGTGTGTAAACCTCACTCCCATGACCTCAAGAGGTGCACTAGCGACTGACGCTTGAGGCTGTAGCCTTTAGCCTCCTCGTTAGCGCACCCGCCTCCCATGCCGGAGACGTCGGTTCGAGTCCCGTTCGGAACAGGGGCGAGAAGGACTGGCAACATGAGGGCTAATCAGCCGAGTAGAGGGATAAAGACGAGCTGGACATGGCAGTTCGACAGAGAGAGAGCCACACGTAGCTGCTGTGTGTGTGTGTGTGTTTTGTCTTTTGTTTATGTTTTCATTCAAATATTACTTTGATGGTTTGTCCGGTTCCCACCTCCTCCTTTCCAATTTGAATCCCACTGTTACATGTGCCCAAAGCAAAAAACTTCCAGTGAGTGGCAGTTCTGTGGACGGAAATGCCTTGTTGATGAGAGAGATTTTTTTCACACCAGAATCGTTTCACTTTAGAAGACATTAATTTAACCAGTGGAGTCATATGGATGACGTTTATGTTGACTGACTGTACTTTTTGGAGCTTCAAATGTCGTATCAACATCCACTTGCATTTTAAGGACCTATTGAGCCAAGATATGTTTCTATTTTTCTTCAAATGCATTCCGATGAACAAAGAAAGTCATACTCATCTGGATGCCATGAGGATGAGGAAATGATTAAAGAATTTTAATTTTTGGGCGAACTAACCCTTTAAACCTTAATTTACTTGATTTAACTTTTTTAGTTCTGTAAACAGCATAATTATTTGTATTATTTTATTTGTCAATAGTACATATTTTCTTAATTTAAATGATTGATGTTTTATTTTATACTACTTTTTTATTTTGCGCAAATTTATTTGTAATTTATTTTATGCATTTCAATTTCATGACAAATTTCCATTAAATTGAATTGAGTAATCTTTAGTCAATAAGTCAAAATTTTAAGTCAATATTTTAAGTTTTATTAATTTCATTTGGTTAAAGATTACACTATTCGATTTGATGGGCATTTTATATTAAATTGAAATGCGTAAATATTTAAAATAGGCTTACATTTTTTTGTATGTACTTTATATAACTATAAATCACAATTAAAAACTCACCTTTTTCACATTGTTTTCATACATTTTCTGCTTAATGACATACTCACTTCACTTATAGGGTCCTATATAGAGTTAACTTCATCTGTGAACCAAATATAGATGCTATACAAATAAATGTATTTATTTATGTATGCACTTTTCACATTGAATGTATCAAAGGTGCAAACCCTTTGGCCATACAAATGCACAGTTTTTGTCATGACAATAAAGCACACTTTTTGAATATGAAATTTAAAAAGTGCAAGCATGGAAAGGATATGGGCTGCACACAAGCGCAAGGCACCAGCTGCGGGGTCGCGTGCTCTGGTCGAGGCAGAAGAATACCACCGGTGCCAGGGATGGATATGGAAGCTGCGCATTCTCCTTCACTTCTGCCACACTGCCAGTGGACTCCCAAAACACCCCAGCATTTCCAGCAAAGCCAGCAGTATGATCCTCGGCCTCCTCGAGGCATGTACCATCAGCTTGAGCTGGTAAAGTCAGGCTGACTTCAGCTCGGTCCGGCCACAAGCCTGGTTCTGTCTCCTCACCGGTAGTCATGATGACAGAATGGTGGGCAGCAACGTGACCCTGCTGATGGGAACGCCACTCATATACCAAACCTCCATCCCAAAAGAAGTTCTACCTGCACACTTTGCATTACGTCTTTAGTTTTCTCATCATATGAAAAGGATAGTTCTAGTCAAAACTTTGCTTATCCTCATGTTGCTCCAAACCCATATGATTTTTTGCAGGATGTCCGAGCTGTTCTTTTCCATACAATGGAAGTAAATGCAGATGGGGCTGATAAGCTTAATTAAAGTACCATAAAAGTAGTTTATTCAACTTGTGCGGTATATTCCAAGTCTTCAGAAGCTATATGATGACATTTTTGTCATTTCTTGCCATACCCTTCGAAAAACAACATCTTTAAACAGGTTTTAGCGGGTTTTTTTCAGCAGGGTAGTGATCAAATTAGTTAGTTTCATTCAGATATGGCATATTTTGGTCTGTCGCAAGATGCAAAAGAACCAATAAATGTTTTGGTGTCACATATGTCAAACCTGGTTTGACATGTCTTAAGGCTTTTGCACACCAGAGGTGATGCGATAATGCAAAATGAATTGCCGACAAATGGTCCTTTCACCTTAAAAGCGAGACAAAAATTATTCACAATTTTACAATAGGTGGCGCTAATCGACAAGCAACTTTACCCCTGTACGGTAGATGGTGCAAAGCACCTTTCAGCTGGTCTGCCCTCTGCCCATCACGGGTGAGAATAAGAATTAGGCCTACTTGATAAATACAATAGTAAACAACCATGGAATCACAATATCTAAGACAAGCAACCGAGTTCTCTAGCGAGTGGATTGAAAAAATTAAACGCATCTCTCTACAAGCTGCAGTACCACTGACAAGTGTGTTGCTGATTTGCTCAGTGAGACAGAAAACATTCTAGACACTTTCGCAAACCATTGCTATTCACCTGATGGACAAGTTGACTGACAGTATTATCATGTAATATTGATTGTATCTTATTACCATGTACATCTACTTGTATTATACACAGGTTTAAGGAGTAACGGAATACATGTAACAGGATTACGTATTTAAAGTACTAAATATTAGTAACTGTATTCCACTACAGTTACAATTTTAAAAGTTGGTAATCCGAATACAGTTACATTCAAAAGGTATTCTGATTACTGAAGAGATTACTTGACCTTTTATGGTCATTTGTTTAATTAAATATTTTGTCAATTCAGTTGGAAAACTTTTATCCATATACTAAATGATGCGATCCGAGAAGCTTTTGAACAACATTTTGTTTCATTCAGAAAAAAGTGCTTTCACACAGTTGTGAGTGAAAAGGACATTGAGGAACTTTCTTTTGGGAGCTTAATAGAGAAGCTACATCTTGTTTTTACAGCTTAACCACAAACGGTTAGAAACGTTTTGACAGATGAAACATAAATCTGATAAATATACAATTATATGCCTTGTCAAAGTTTTT